>OY744521.1:79762181-79784681 GCA_963556195.1 Sepiola atlantica
AAAATTTTAAAATTTTAATTCGGTAGTATTTCCTAAAATATTTAATAAGTTCTATAATTTATTTATAAAATTCCAATTCACTTGAAGATAATGTATTATTAACTAAAGTTATATCAATGTTTATTTAGGTTGTAAGGGTACGAAACTCATTAAAGTAGAGTTTTTAGAGCTAGTTTGGTAGTGTCAGCCGTCCATTCGATCAACTATTAAAAAATCTTATTCTACATCGGTGTTTTTGTGGAAGGTATATAGTATTTACTAATACATCCTTTCTAACAATATTAAGATAAGCTTAATTTCTCAGAATGCTTCACTCAAGTAGTAAGTTACTAATTAAAATGCGAAACTAAGGGGGCGGGTTCACTCACGACGAAATATCCAAAATAGCGAAGGGGGCCATTAAATATTTTTTTTTATTTCTTTTATTTCTTAAAGTATTCTGAGGTTTCAAAAATAGTTTAACGGGCATCTGTAGCTAAAAAATTAATCTTAACTGCGTTTTATATCTAATTCGTGCTATCATGTGAACAGCGACAAGAAACACGAAATGTAAACACTAGGCCTCACTTTAATTTCAATGTTTACATTCGGTCGTGTGCCTCCTATTATTTAATTATCAATATGTGTATTAATATACATCCACGAAGATGTTTAGTATCTATCAATAAATTGTTTCCATATATATATATATATATATATATATATATATATATATATATATATATATATATATATATATATATATATACATATATATATATATACACATACATATATATATATACATACATATATATATATATACACATACATATATATATATATATATATATATATATATATATATATATATATATATATATATATACAGACACACACATATATAAATATTACTTCGGTATAACATGTACGATGAAACTAGGCATTTCTTTTTCCCTTAAAACCTAAATTAAGTTAAAATAGTTTGTTTAAGAATAATGCCCGAACCCATTTCACTCTAAATAATTAACGTGACTAAAATAGGAATTAACCCATCTTTATTTATTTTTCTACCATGAAACTTGGTGTTTCCTTTTCTTCTAAAACCTTAATTAAGTGAAAAGTAGGTTGTTTAGGAATAATGCCAAATCCCATTTCACTCTAAATAATTAACGTGACTAAAATAGGAATTAACCCATCCTTATTTATTTTTCTACTACTACACCACTATGGTTCCAAGTATCTAAAGGGAGCCATTAAATATTTATTCATTTATTTTATTTTGTTTTTTTATATAAAATGACTTTTAAAAAAATCTCATTATTCTTTTATGACGATTCAAAAGTAGTTAAAGGATATTAATACCTAAAGTTACTCGTGATTACGTTTTAAATCTAATTCGCATTACCGTGCGAATACCGACACGCACTATTGTCTATACCAGTTCCCACTTTTTATTGCATGCTTATATTTAATATTAGGATGTGCATATTCTTACACTTATCTATCAATATGCCCACCTGTATACATATATTAAGAGATCTGTACGCAAAATGCGACAAACAACATTTCCAACATTCTGCAAACTGTTTCCACGGAAATAGTTGTATTTCAACACACCACAAGCCCCTAAAAAGATGTGTTAAATAATATGATACCAAATAGTTTCTTATGATTTCCATTAAAGCAAGCTTGCCATCGAAGTTCAGATTCAATACGTTCGCATGTTACTATTGCTTAAGGTCTCAATATAAACGATTCGGAACTATCACGCTCAACATCCGAACCTCCCACACACATATACATGCATACACACATACACACATAATATATATGTGCATATCCAATATCTTATATTTAATATTAGGTTGTGCATATTCTTACACTTATCTATCAATATGCCCACCTGTATACATATACTAAGAGATCCGTACGCAAAATGCGACAAACAACATTTCCAAAATTCTGCAAACTGTCTCCACGGAAATAGTTGTATTTCAACACACCACAAGCTCCTAAAAAGATGTGTTAAATAATATGATACCAAATAGTTTCTTATGAGTTCCATTAAAGCAAGCTTGCCATCAAAGTTCAGATTCAATACGTTCGCATGTTACTATTGCTTAAGGTCTCAATATAAACGATTCGGAACTATCACGCTCAACATCCGAACCTCCCACACACATATACATGCATACACACATACATGATAATATATATGTACATATCCAAACACACACATATACACATGCACACACAATATACATACACATATATATATACATTTTATTTATTTATTTATTTATTTTGTTCTTTTTTATCCATTGAACATTTATTTGGCATTATATTTTAGATGATTATTGTATTATTAGTTTATACTCCCACCAGAGAAATATCCTATTTACTATTCCCTCACTAATCAATACAGATGAAAATCGAAAAAAAAAATCAAATTTTCCACTATTTATTGATGCTCTCATAATTTAGCCCTCTTACCATTTTTTATTATAAGCCACATATAGGCTTAATTGGTTCGGTCATTTTAGTTATAAGTGATGGGTTCTACATCTAAATGTTTTATATTGAGGTATTAGTACTCTGTCATCTACTATTGGGTTCTATACTTAAATGTTTTATATTGAGATATTAGTACTCTGTCATCTACTATTAGGTTTATGGTTTGTATTGTCAAGATAGTCTTATATTATTGCTATACCTTAGATACTTTCATGTTCATGTTGATGAAACGGTTACCAGTACAGGTATTTTATATGGGTCTGTAACGGGATAGGATATATGCGGTTCTATGTAGACCGTTCTGAATCACTTCCTGTCTTTTATTTAATGGATTTTCTTTAGACATAACTACATTGTAGGATTCAAGAATACAAAGGTTGCATCTCTTAGATTTGTTAGGTCTATATTTCCCTGTTCTACCTAGTATAGACAATTTTAGGCTGTATTGTATATTTTTACTGTTTAGTTTACATGTTAAGCTAAAGTCGTAGGGAACTTCTTTGAATTTGTATTAGGTTCTTTAAAAGAGTGTATATGGTTTCTAAACCTGTGCTTAAAACTACAGACCGTCGACCCAATGTATGTTCTAATTCTGTTTTCCTCTATAACGTTACACTTATACACTATATCCGAAGTTAAACATTTCCCCTCTTAAGGGCATTCGTTAACATTTCTGCAGTTACATTGGGAGCTATTATTCTGGTTCTGGACTGTACTGGTATCTAAGTTACTATTCTTTTTGATTTTTGTGTTATTTGAACTTACTATAGTTGATATTAAGTTTATCGATGTTGAAAAGGATAGCTTTACTGTATTTTTATTTATAACTTTGCCTAGTCTACTATCTCTAGGAAAATTTCTCTCGATAATTTGGTAAAATTGTCTAGGTATGTTAGTGAGGACATTTAATCCATAAGGGTGGTTGAACCAGAGTGAATTTCTACGTCTATTTTTCTTCCTAGTGATATTTACTACGGATGGTGGGTTTGTTAATCCTCTAATGTTAAGTGTAGTACTATGTGCAGTAACCCGCGTATTATTAGTATTTATTCTCCTATTGATTTTTCTGGGATTTTCCATCGCCATGTTGTATGATATTATGTGAGGTGCATTTCTATGAGCCACAGAATTCTCATTGTGCTTCACCGAGCTTTTCTTTATGTAGTTTATTTTCTCAGTATATCCAGATCTGGCTAATGCTTCATTATAATATTTTGTATTTGTATTGAATAGTGATTCGTTAGGTAATAGTTTTGATATTCTATTAGAGATACTAAGGATTATGGCTTTCTTAATGGGTCTCGGGTGATTAGAACTAAAATCTACATAATAGAGAGTTTTATTGGGTTTATGATATGGTTCATATGTTCTATTGTTTAGGTCTAAGCAGCTGTCGAGGAAGTTAACTATCTTATGGATATATGGATTATATATATATATATATATATATATATATACATGCGCCTAATGATTCGCTACGGGGATTAAATATAAACACCTTTGTGTTACTTACTCGAGATTAATCTATTTCAATACTACTGCTACTAAGCTCTTCTCAAGTATTTGCAGACTGTTAAAATAAATACTGAAAATATATAAACAATTTCATCTTATAATATCATATGTGTATACACATAAAATAATAATGAATTATATGTATATATATATATATATATATATATATATATATATATTTAGATGTTGAATTAAATACCGATAATTGAATTATCGTTTAATAATAATAATCTATCGTGATAATGTAAAGCTCAATATATTGAATAGAGCAATCAATTTTAGAGGTGAAAGATGAGAATACAAAATTGTAAAAAGACAATATTTATTAAAACATCAAAAGATCAGAGCATAAAGCCTCATATCCTTAATCCATGGATTTTCAAAGATAAACTATTCTCATCAGTTGTAAATATTATCGGCAACATTTAACTTTAAAAATTGTATATGAAGTAAAAACAAAATAGAAATAAAGAACAAAAATAAGGGGCAAAAGGTAAACAATCTAATGTTGAGATGAGAGCGTAAAGTCAGGGTGGATGATATCCAAAAACACGTCAAAACAAAACATAAAACTTTTTTTTCTTATGGAAACTTACTAAAACATAACGTACGGACGAACGAATGGGCGAAGCCTATGCGTAGTATACTATAGAAAATAAGCTTCAACATTCCTCTCTCTCTCTCTCTCTCTCTCTCTCTCTATATATATATATATATATATATATATATATATAGAAAGAGAGAGAGAGAAAGAGAGGGGGAGAAAAAGAGAAATAGATGAAAAGGGAGAGAGACAGGCAAAAGGTAGAGACACAGAAGCTGATAAGCAAACAGTTAAAGAAAGAAAGGAGAGCAAATGTATAGGCAAAGGATGATAGAGATAAACGTATTTACTTTGGCTCCAAACAGGATTTTTCTGGTTATTCGCTGTTTGGTTTGTACTGATGCGCTGTCTTCCATCCTGCTTATTTGGACATCACGTTACTTGGACAAACTATAGCCTTGTTTGTTCCGACTGGTCAAGCTGCACTCAAAGACATATCCCATGCGCCACTTGTCGTATTTCCGACATTGCTGCCTGAGGCAATTGTTTACCTTATCCATTTAACCCCATTCAAAAATAGTCGCGCCATTGTACGCCACTGAAATCTTGACGGCAACGCCTTTTCCGATAATGACGACTACCGTTAATCCGATCTGTTTATTGTCCTTTCTATCGCCTGAGTCGATCGGAAAACTATTCAAATTGGAACTGTCAATTCAAATATCTCCATTTTTCTCTTCTTTTTTTATTCGAATCGTTTATTGAACTTAGCGATTATTTTTGTCTCTTCACTTTGATTTACCTGAACGTTAGTCACTGAATGGTTATCTTTATTCATATTAACCAAAGAAAAAATGCCACCGAAAGGATGACTATTAGTCTAGCTCACGCGTATGGTTTTTGGAGCTTTATTTAAGCACCATGATTAGTTCAGGACAATTTTACCCAGATAAATGTTGAAGCTTATTTTCTATATGATAATACGCATAGGATTCGCCCATTCGTTCGTCCGTACGTTACGCTTTAGTTAGTTTCCATAAGAAAATGACGTCAACGCTGTTTTCAGCAGCATATAACAACAGACGTGTAGTGAGACAGACAGACGAGGGGAGCGACGAAGAAAAGTTGAAACAGACGAGGGTATATAGACAGTAATTCGTAGGTGTCGATGTTTGAAAATGGTGATACAAACTGCGGCAGAACTATCTCTCATATTTTAAACTATCAATTACGTGTCGCTAATGAGCTTATGTAAGTGTCAATAATGTTTTCATTTAGATAATAATTTACCATTCTTTCTTCTGATGCGTTCATTTAGCAATATCGTTTGAACCGGTGCAGGTCGTGCTTTTGCTGTAGAAACATTTTGAAGAATGATTAATCTGTAATCGAAACGTAGAGAGCTTTTCGAGCTCATTCAATGTTGGGTTGGAATGATGTTGTTCCGGAGAGAAAATCAATACTGCTATAGTGTGCACATTTCAGAAGCACAGGTTCAACACTTAAAATAAATCTACATGGAAGACCTCGAAGCGGTCGAACACCAAACAGTGTTCAAGCTATGAGCCTTCTTGTTACCAAGTCTCTTACACGTGCATTGTGCAAACATGCGTCTGCATTGCGAGTGTATATCGAACAGCTAGATCGATTCTACACACATATATATATTTCAAACCATACAAATTAATAATTTCTCAGAAACTGAACGTACACAACTAAGAAGATGGCATATTATGTTGTGACACGATCCTTCAAAATATTCCTGTAATTACTCTTTTAGTGATATTGTTGGCCTTTTGAATGTCAGAGGGGTTTGGTGTCTTTTTTCATACTTCGCATCATCTTTTCTCTCCCCATACTGCGAAGAAGAGATCTATCAAGATGGAGGCAATTTTTATTTTTATCCCAATATAGAGTTCCCTTTTTGCTGTGGAGCTGCATTTCCCCATATTAAAGATAGACCTTGGATCTAAGTCTGCCTTCGTAGATAGGCAAGTAAATAGGGACTATTCGAGTGATAGACAGCTTCAAATAATGTCTATAACAGTGTATAGCAAATAGAGATTACCCTTGGGAGGATGTAATGAACCAAAACTATAACCCTATCTCTATACGACAATACAATTACTTTTTTCATAGATCTTGGTTCCTTCTGCTTTTTTGTCAAACTTCTAAATGAGGGAGATATTTCTGCTGTACCTTGTATATTCTGAGTAGAAAGAACGAGAGAGGGAATAGAGAATGCCACTTGCGTTTAGAGTAATGGAAAGCGAGATAATAAAAAATAACATATACTATTTGTCTGTTTTGAAAGTAATTTGAACACCATATTATCAATTATTTGCTGGATTTATTAAATTTAGGTTATATTGGCTTTCATCTCTTAGTCGATGAAACGATAATATAAAAAAGTTATTTTATTTATATAACAATGATATTTTCTCGAGCCCTGTCTTTTAAAATAATTGTTGTAAATATCATCATCATCATCATCATCATCATCATCATCATCATCATCATCATCATCATCATCATCATTAGTAGTACTAGAAATACTGGTAGTAGTAGAATGAGTAGAAGTATTTTAATTTATTCACCCATGTTTTCACACGTGGAATTTCAACAGTTATTCAAGCTAAATTTAGGGCGATTCTGTCCAATAACCTTTTAGGTTATAACGATTTAATAATAGTTGCGGTGGTGTTTATACTGCTAGTTGTATTAGCATTAGTAATAATAGTAGTATTCGTGATGGTTATAGTGGTAGTATTATTATTTGTATAATTTTACCTATTATTAGAGCTACATGATATCAAATGGGCTTCATGCAAAATAAACTCATTCAGCTTTATCCACAAGTAACCCTTGGGTCTTGATAAGTGGTGACTCTCGAGTAAAAATGGTGTGATTATCTCGAATAATCGTGGAACCTTAAAGTTTTTTGTCGTTTTATGTAGTAGTAGTAGTAGCAGCAGTAGTAGTAGTAGTAGTAGTAGTATCAGTAGTAGAAGTAGTAGTAGTAGTAGTAGCAGCAGTAGTACTAACAACAGTTGTAGTAGCAGTAGTATTTTGTCGGGTATAAGTGATCAATTAACAAACAAAAGATAATAAATTATAATATAGTTTTACATTTTTATTAGAAATATCGACTTCCATTTTCGCGATGATACAAAACTTATCACATAAAAATGTATCTGTATTTATTCCAAGTAATCAAATGTAGTTATCTTACGGCCATCTTCAATTGTAATTAAGATCGCTTTTCAATAACAAACCTTATCAATTGAATTCATCATAATATATGTATATTATTATTACTAGTAGTAGTAATGGCAATGGTAGTAGTAGTAGTAGTAGTAGTAGTAGTAGTAGTAGTAGTAGTAGTAAACTTGTTTCTCCTCTGAATTCATATATTAATATTTTGTAAATGCATATTAAAAGATAAACAATTTTTTATTTTATCCAGTTTTATATATATATATATATATATATATATATATATATATATATATATATATATATATATATATATATATATATATGTGTGTGTGTGTGTGTGTGTGTGTGTGCATAAATTGTTTCTCTTTTTATTTATCTTCCTCCCACAGCGGTAAGATATGACACAAGGTCGGCAAAGTGGGATTTTAAAAGCCAGTGCCCGAGAAGATGAGAACTCTGGCCTATGAAAACAAAATGATAAATGTAAACATCATAACACCGGACAATCCGTATACTACAAAAATGTTTATTTGTATATTGTCACTGTGCACACTACATCATGTCACAAAATGGGAATGTCGTCATGATGCTAATATTCATCTTTTACGACGTCATCAATTTTTAAGCATGCTAAACTTTTTAGTCTAATCATTAGATTTAAAGAGCCCAATAGGTCGAAATGTTTGTCTTAAATGTGTCTTTGAAAGACGCCTTAAATACTCCGTCTGTACGCTAAATACATCACAGTTATCGTCGAAAATGTAACGTCTGATATATATTTATAAATCTATATAATTTGATATTAGATCGAACCTTTCCATTCTGATTGAACTTGAAACTACAAAATATCGAAAATGAATACTATATATATTTCTTGATAATAATTATTGGGGAGAGAGAGGAGTAAGACAGAAACGGAAAGGGAGAGTGAAGTAATTGTTTGATATTAAATAATACATATATACAATACTGACCGAATGGGTGGCAGGTGTTATAGTATTATATATCTATATATTACTGAACAAACTCTGTGGTTCTTACTTTCTCGTTTTCCCATTTGTTTATCTTTCACCGTGAAGAGAAGATTACATCATTGTTTTGTGACGTCAAATCAAATCAATTAAATTAAAAATTACCGAATGGATTGTGAATTATTACATACATTCCTAAGAACAACCGTTCTCTATTCAATCTTTTTTTCTAAGTGGCCATGAGGAAGGATATCCCACATGGTCACCTGTAGACTTGAATGGTGGTATCTAACTGCTTACACAACTATTTCAAAATCCGATATTCTCGGTCAATAACGAGTTATTATCTCTCAGTTTCCTCTTTATTCTCTGACATATTGTTTACATTAAATAACCAGAAAGGGATTTGCATACCGTAAAACACATAAAAGTAAAACCAATACTGTTTACGGAGACACCATGTTACATCATGTAGGTGTCGATATTCAGACAAAATACATATCCACATTTTATAAAGCAAAATTCTAATAAAAATAATGTATTGCTCAGAACTCAATTCAGCTAAATGAGAATAGTTTTACTGATATCAATGTATCAGGAGACCATGACGATTGCGCACGTGATTTGACATAGAATCGCAAGATCATCTGCTTGTGCAGGCCGATGAGCGAATGACAGTCGCGATTGTAATTAGCATACTTGCCACTCACCGACAAATAAGAAATTATTTATAACACAATTGAGAATGTGTGTCTATCTGTTGGTCCCATATAGGCTTCAAAACGACTCGGTATAACTACACAAAACGGTATACAGATCATCAGCAAAATGCTAGGTGTCTTAGAATGGACTGTACATTGTGATACGCTTGTTACTATTTATTTCTATTCTCCTAAAGCAACAACAAGTAATAGTATTACTACGACTACTATTACTACTACTAGTACTACTACTACTACTACTAAAACAATAAACATTTATATGTCTAGAAAGTAATGGTGAGAATTCTATCAAACTTTGCATAAATATCCATTGAAATGCTGCGTGCGTATTAAAGGGATCACAATTATAGTACTAATAAGTGTACTACTTCTACTAATATTTCTACTACTGGTACGATCTATAGCGTGACCAATAAAAATAAAATCTACATCCTTCAAAGGAATGGATAGAATTGCACCGATGTAGCAAAATAAATATACTATTTCCTATAATAATAATGGTTATATTATTATTAACCTTAATAATAATAATAATAATAATAATAATAATAATAATAATAATAATAATAATAATAATAATAATAATATTAACGCTCATTTTCACGAACTGTGTTTATATTTATTTTATTGGTTCATATCTAGTTGTTATATATAAATAGAAGATTTTTTATAGCATAAAAACACACACTGTAAGGGTGTGCTAACCGCAGCTAAGAGTTAATAAACAAAGATGACAAGAAAAAACATCGCCTCAAAAAAATTATTACATTCTTCATAATTTATGGTTAAAGAACTGCCATGCAAAATTATTGCCCCATGAGTTTACTTCTGTTCTTTGATAAACTCTTTGAATAACTAATCAATCAAGCGATAGTTCACCACCTCGAAAATGCTAAATTTCTTTCTGGCAAATAGTATGGATTTAGCTAATCACATTCTACTGTAGATATCTTAACGGCCATCTCTGGACGCATATACCATACACTAGATTAGGCATGTTTAGCTACGGCTGACATATGCAAGGCATTTGGCAAGGTCTAGCATGAAGGTCTTCTCAGGAAAGACGGACACAATATAAGCTTTGAAACTAAAGGATTAATTGACGACAAAACCACAAAATCTACTGACGAAGAACAAGCAGAAGGTGACACATGAAACAAGTGATGAAAGAGGACAAAACGAAACTATAACTCCTACAGAAATAAAACTGGGTCAAAGTAATATCAACATACTACTCGTTCACAATCCAACAAGCAATATTACATAAATAAACGACTTAATGAATGATGGGACTAAATCTGTAACTATGCGAGTAAACAGAGAAACAACATCATGCCAAAAGAATGGGCTTACAATGTCTAGATGTCCGAAACTATACTGGAAATGAAAATAAATAAACTAAAGAAAGCAGTTAAGTCTGTTAATAAGGCTAAGGGGAATAGTATGGCTGATCAAGAATAACGATGTCTATCCAAGAAATATGATGAATTAAAACAAAATATGCTCGTATAGGAAGACTAACTGCAAAGCTACAGATACAACTTAAACGCAATGAAGTTAGTCTTAAGACTACGCAAATGGAGTAAGGACAGAAACAGAAACACTGCACACGATATAAACAAGAACATTCAACAATATATGGAGAAAGTTACAAAACCTTACAGAAATGGCGAGAGCCTAAAAACAGAAAAAAGATCTCCAGGGAATTGAAGAAAGAACAAAAAAGTAATAAAAAAATACACCCAAGATGACCTTTAGAAACATGATAAACTGGAAAGTAACAGAACATGCCGGAATAGGATACATGAGTTTTAACTTTATAAGTTACTGAGTTTACATGAAAGATTACTACAAAAGCTTATAAAATGTATACGTAAAACGAATATACTGGATTAAATTATTAAAGTTGGGCCCATATAAATGAAAAAGTGCTAAAGTATAGATCGCAAGTAACAACTTACCAATAACCTACCTACTAACTATATGGTAAATTTTAAAGACACAACCAAATGAAGAGATCTACTTCTCTCCGAAGAGCAGAAAGGATACTGAAAAGCGGGAAGAATCTCGTCCGAAAACACCTGGGGCACCCAATCCGACCTCCACGTTCACTGGTCTCAATCAGGAACTGAACCAACAAAGACAATACAGCATTACTTATACCCGCCATTTTTGGAGTTTAATAGAAATCTCGCGAGATTCACGTCCGCCCGACGAGATTACGGGTAGGCCTTATGTTTTTATTTTTCCACTACATGCCCCCGTGATCTTAAAATCACATCTCACATCGCATAGTCAGCCATCCAGACCGGTTGTCTCCTCTCACGATTAGAGCGTCGCGGGGGTTCTTCCAACGGAGGTTTACCGGCTTCTTCCTCAGCATCACCATTTGATGACAGAGAGACACGACGTATGTCAAGCACGTGTCGTGGCATCCCGTCAACACTCACATTGTTTACAGACTGTACATGCGTTACCCTTCCTCGTTCCCAACGTGTAGTGCATAGAGCTCCCGGTGGCTTGACCCACACCTCTTCACCAACTGTGATGGATCCTTGTCCCTCTTCACTCATGTTCGTTCTAGCAAGAGGATGACGGCACTCATACCGAAAGACTGACTGATGCGGCACTGACTCTTCATCTTGACTACTCTTTGGAGACATGTTGTACCAAAATACCGCCTCTTCTGGTGAGATTCGGCCTCTCTCTGCAACAGCCTTTATGGTTCGTTGATGCCTTTCGACAATCCCATTTCCTCCTGGTCGATATGCAGCCCGAAAAAATTGCCGGGTTTCCCACCTGGCACACAGCTCTGCAAAGTCTTCAGAGCGGAAGGCGGCACCATTATCCAGTAATATTTCCTCCACTGGCCCCCTCTCCAAAAACACCGCCTCCACGGCTCTGCAGATTTCACTCGCGGTTTCCGCTCTCAACTTACGCCAAATTGCCACTCTCCCAGGTCCACAGTCGACCATTGACAGGAATATATCGTTCCTATAATGCGTGACGTCAATGGCCAGCCGTTTCCAAGTTTCAGTCACCTGTAATTCCCTTCTCTCGTGGGTGGATGGGGCAGAGTCAATTGATTGACACTCTCTGCATTGTTCCACCACCTCTTTAACTGCCTCCTTTGTCACACTCGGTTTCACCTTTCTTGCAAGAAAAAGTGTCCTCTCTTTCCCAAAGTGGTGCATTTCATGCAGCTCTCTCGCTTCCTCACTAACGGCGCACACAGCCGCTGCATCCTTCTCTTTAAGCCAGGCCTTCTTTACTCGGGTCAGGGCATCTGCTCTGTTCTTTTGAGTTGGGACAAGCGTAACCGACACTCTCAGTCCAAACTCGCGAATCAAGTCTCCCAAAATCCCGAGCCTACGTTTGATCAGCATCTCAGCTGCTCCCTTGGTCCTTACTCTCCTGTCTCCTGAGACTTCTGACTGGATCCAGGAGGCCACTGTGGCCGAGTCCGTTTTCAACTCTGCATTTTTCAAGCCTCACTTTAGAGCCAGGTTCACTCCCTTTGCTGCAGCCTCGAGCTCTGCAACATTTATGTGGGCATGGTTATTCCTTTTGCGTAGCCAAGCGGCATCCTCCACTGTTGCTCCTCCAATCTCAAGCAGCACACCGAGAGCCAGAGAGCTAGCATCACACCAGATCACACCTTTTTGCCCCGTTCGACACGCCATTTTCCTTTGACGGGGTCTTCCACCTTAACCTCTTCCACCACCTCGCGTATCAACTGCACAACGTCCTCAGTCACTGTGTCATCCCAGCGGCCGCCTTCGGTCCGCCTTTTTATATAGCTGCATGCTACTCTGAGCCACCCGCAAATGGGGTAATGGCCAACCAGCTTCCCACATATGGAGAACAGCTCTCTCTTAGTCAGTCCGTCTGAGATATCGGGCACCTCATTACCCCGTCCGAACATCAACGTCCCCTCCTTATTCCTTTGCAGCTTTAGTCCTAGGGCCATGCCATTTTCTAGTGGCTTCGCAATCAACCCATATCTTCCTATATCTTCCTAGCTATTCCGGCGGCCTACCTACATAACAATTCATTCGCCAACGAAGTGATATCATTGTACTCGTTTAGCACCATACTAAATTGTTGTGAAGGATGAAGGAGGATGGAAAGACAGATGAGGAAGAACAGCATCAATACCTCATAGGATTGGAACGAAAAGTTCTAGAATGATGGGGAGGCTTATAGCCATCTACATTCCTAAAAGGAATACAGTTCTTATCAGCGCGAAATCAACGCCTGTTACAATGACGGAGAGTGATTTTCATTGATTATCAAATAAAGCGGAGAATGATGGAAATCTGGGGAGACTTAGTGTTACGCAGACTCTAAGACCATTGTGTGTTATTTCCAGTGAGAAATTACTTAAAAGTACTCCTGTAAAACCTCTTAGCGAGTAAATAAAAATAATAGTACCCCTCTCCAAAAAACAATATGGTGGCACCAGCCTCGGCTGATACAACACAAAATGGTCGTGAATGTTCAAGAGGGATGGGAAAACAATCAGGAAAGTAACTAACCAGACTTTAACTGGAAAGGTGCGGAGAGTACTGGTACTTAGGGGATGCAGAGAAGACCAATGGTTGTTGCCAATGAGAAATAAATGGTATATGGCTGCTGCGATAATGCAAAATCTTTTGCACTATTTATCGAAATAGGTTGGAGGTGCTGGAAATCTAGAGATACTTGTTGTCACTCATACTCCAGGGAAGACCACCGGTTATTGCCAGTGAGCAATCATTGATGATGACTTATGTGAAAACTCTTACTGTGGTGCTGAGAACAATACAAATAAGCATATAAAGTGCGTCTCTTTAAATTAAGCTCGAACCCTCCGACACAGGACATGCAGGAAAGTCGCTTTTTAGTCATTTCTCTATTCCAGTGTTAACGAAACTTATCGGATCAATAAATTGCGTCTTTATTTAATTTTCAAAGTCGTTCCATCATTATATTATATCGATACGATCTTTCACGTTGACTGTTCCAAAATTCAATTAGTTATTTTTGCTTTTTTCATAGTTTAAATTATCCCCCTAATAATTATCTATTGACTAGCAAAATCCATATCCAATTTATATTATAATATCGATTTTAAATTTTATATTACTTTTAAGAACACATTAATTTATTTTATCTTTCCTACAATGAGGAGTTTCTAAGTCGACTCTTTATTTTTAGATGATGTATTATATGTTTATCCTATTGTTTTGTTATTTTCGTTCTTTTTTATTGCATAAAATTCGATTTTTTTTTTTTAAACTTCCTTAAAAATTCTAATACTGTTTCCTTCACATTTGATCATTTTTCCTCGGGTCGCCGTTTTAATTATTCAACATATCTTGTCTCAATATTGTTACCAACTCTCCTGAGCTTTTTTATATTGACAGAATTATTAAAATCAAAACTCATTTATTGTAAAAAAATGTAATCTATAAAAACCGTACTTTACAAAATAGTAACAAAAAACAACTTTTTACTCAACAAGCCATAAAATAAACATAACTTCTTGATTAGATTCATAATTTTATAAATGCAGTTTCACACACAGATGCACCAACACACACACTCGCACAACTACGAATATATATGTAGCCAAACATACTCACATGGACGAACATAAATGGTATTCACTTAGTACTACAACACTTTGAAAACCAGCAGTTAAACAGGTATTTCACCCGTCGTTTATCAGACTATACAAGATATGTACTATTATCGAAATAAGTCAGTTTCATAATTCAAAGAGACATGCTACTTAATATACTTCATATTCACACGTGATCATTCGCTATATCTTCACAATTTTTTGCTGTTTGAATATATTTATACGCTCTCATCTCTTCCTTGTATGTGATTTATAGGTAGCTGTTTAAACCAAGTAGGTAGTGGACAGACATCATACTTTCAAATTTGGGGTGACAGATCGCTGAGAGAAAACTTTACATCATGGGACTAAAGTGACAATCACTTACACAACATCAATATCACTCTCTGATACTTCATGATTATAATCTCAACGTACCAATGGCAAGATAACCGCTAATCACATTTACCGCTGCTGTTACATCAGCGTTTTCTTCTCTTATATCTGTTGCCATAGAAATAGTTAACGTACCCGATATTCCCCGGTGTTTACATATGTCATCCTTATCTAAGCATAACAAAACAAATTTCGATTCCATGAGCTGGAACGATATCCATGAGGCTAATAAAGCACTCTGATGCTTGTTTAGAAAATAGAGGTTATATGACTGGTTTTCATTTGTATTTGGTGAGAGTAAACGTTTATTAAAGAATCTAAAAATACTAGAAATGTACACAATCTTTGCAATAGACCTCGAGGCTACCCGAGAACTTCATATTAAAATAAACATTTCATAAAATATTCTGACGTGTAATTTGTAATATTGGGTTCAGTAAATTAAATTAATCATCGCCAAGAGGATTATTAAGCACATTTTGTGTATAATTCTGGACATTGGAATAAAATCATATCATATTAAATTATTGATTTGTTTTCAATCAGTATGGATGTAATGTATGTTACATTATTACACACATTTTGAACAATATCTTCCGAATCACTATTTCACGATCTGCATTTCATAGTCCTGCTAAATATCATCTTTATAAACGGAAACTGTGCATTTTATTACCGAGGTTACTCCTATAAAAAATCCGTCGACTCAGCTTAATCGGACATAATCGATTTTTATGTAGAGGCGACCGGGAGTAATTCTCGATCAAATACGGTCAATAACCAAAATAGAATTGCTCCCGTTCCCCGCTAACCCAACCACGCAACGACATTTGCATTGGGGAATGCGTAGTTACGTTCGGTCCACATGAGTCGATTCCGATAATTGTCTATCTCAGCCGGTTGACTACCGGATCGATGTTCATTTTGCACGACTCAATAGCAGATCGAAATTAACGGCGAGTTTCGTGTAGGGGAACGGTTAGAATGATTGTATTTTAATCAGTCGGTTAAGGGTTCGATCCCGCCTCGTGGCAACTGTGGAAAGTGTTTTAAAACCATATTCCATGGACGAACCCAAACTTTGAGAGTGAAAATGGGTACAGTGAAACTGTTCAGAGACTGTGAGGTGATGTTACTTGAAGAGTAATGTGTGCCGCCAGGATTCGGTGACCAGGATATGGTGGATGATAAATATCAATCATGAAGCTTCCCTTAAGGCTTTTGAGCTTCCGAAAAAGGTTATGAGAATATTTGCATCATGTTAAATTTTTCGTAAACGATGACGATCTTTGTCTATACATTAAAAGTCTTCGTCTAAGGCTTCTGGATTGGGTGAAGCGTACAATTAGTCCCTTGATTTAGTTGGGTCTGTTTTACGGTATATAACTCCGTTTAATTGGTTTTATGATAATAAAAAAAAACATTACTCTAGAATAGGACCTATTCGGATGTGATGGCTGGCCGTTGCTTGGGAGGCGAAACAGGGATGAATAATATAAGACAGAAAAGAAAAGAAATATTGAATGCATAACTAGCGAGAAGGTCAGTGTGCCACAGAGAATGAATTCACAGAATCCACACGCAGAGAAGGGTCGGCAAGACTTAATGTCTATCGGAGGCATCGATAATCGTTTCGAGAGAGGGGAAAGATTGGCTGTGCAGTGTCTTGGTGAAGAGCTACGGTATTCATATACTGCAAATAATGTTTATTGGATACAAACAGTTCCGTCCGAAATGTATTTGGTAAGGTTTTAAAAACTAAGGAATTGAATCAACTATCAACGACTAACAGAATAAATAGTCTCATACTTCTTCAAAACATGTATTATACGTTTTTCGTTCATTCAATTCAGGTGTTAAGTGAGAAAAGTATTTGCCTCCTGACTTTAATGATTTAACCTCAATTGAAATACTGTATTTCTATGCAATAGTATTTGGATAGTCAGAGTCTTGTTTTAAGTTGGTGAGCTGGGCGAAAACTATTCGAGGGCCGGATTTGGCACTCGGGCCAAAGTATGCTGAGCTCTGTTTGAAAGCATTATCATAATAGTCGCGGGCAGCTGTGATTTCACACTTTTCCCGACGATATTTGCGCACAATTCGATAAAACTAGACCCGAAAGGGATTTGAATTCGTCATAATCAATTACATAGTCCGTGACAGTATTTATTACCCCATAACGAACGGCGGTGTCCTCTTAGATTTAATGAGCGCGTATGTAAGAGCGAATACAAGTAAACGAAAAAAAAAGGTACACGCGTAAACAGTAAATGAAGCGTTTATTTTACACATATTTTATTAACTCATTTGCATTATTTAAATGTTTCAGAGGGAAGAATTTCCCGACCTTCAGTCTGATATCAAAGTGTTCTCACTCAGAGAAAGAATTATTCTGTTTAACTTTGAGGAGGCAAGTAAATAGGGATAGCTATGCTTATCTTGGTTTTTCTTATATTCAGAACGTTTACACCGATTTACTCAGAATACTTTGGCCTTAGTCAATAACATTTGATGATAGACTGCTCTCATTCCCCGTTCCATGAACTTTTATGTATTTAATACTTGCTTATGTATTGCAAAGTGCTTTTAAAATCTCTAAGTAGAATGCACTGCAGAATATTGCATATTCTTCTCCTATACAGTATTGGTATTAGACGACACAACGGTATTTCATGCAGTTTGAAACTGAATGTTAACCGTTTTCAACGAACTGGCACAGGCTGGGTAAGTGTGTTCTTACCAGTCGGTGATACGTCCTCAAGATCAGTCCGGTCACTTTGTTGCTGGCAGGGCTGAGGTATGGTTCTATTCAGTCTGGGGAGGTCCACCCTCACAGGCTTAACTTTCTCTTTGAGAATGGGTTAGTGTTTTGCTAATCGCCTGAGGCGCGAATCTACCGCGGAATGCCGACGGGGCTGCTCAGGCATTTTTGTAGGCCAGAGCGCGCTAATCCTAGTGTGCTGGCTTTCCACACCTGGCCTTGTGTCTAGCTTCCTGGAGAGGATGTAAATAAAATTCGTTGACCTTGTGTCTAACCTCTTGGGATATCTAGTAACATTGTTTTCTGCATAAATGTCATCTTTATGTTTAGCAATAATGATTTTATATATTTTTTACTAGATATACCTACCCAGTGGCGCCCAGGATGCAGTGAAGTAATTTTAGTTTTTAATGATTATTTCTTTACACATTTGGAACTTAAGGTAGACAACTTATATTATATTCTTCAATTTAAAATGAATTATAACCCTTGTTGATTTATGTTATTACGTGTAATGAGGTTACTATATTTCTAGTTATGCCAACACAGTGTTATTCCATTAAATTTACCCGTGATTATGCATACAAGCAAATAGGAATTTACTGCTCAACTTCCAGTCAATTATTCTTATTATACAAATCCTGTATACTGTCTGTGCGCAAAGTTTGCGAAATTTCCGTTAATATCATACACTCTTTCCCTCTCTCACTGCACATTGAACATGTTTATTCTCATATGGTTTAATGTATTCCCCACTAAATGTAGTTTGTTCAGACAGCTTAGTCCTGCCAGGCATAAATAAACGTCTTTGTTTTAAGATTCATAGTTATATGCTAGTACTTTCAATGGAGGTGCGAATACTGCTCTCCCTCCTCGACCTTATCTTCCTACGTGCATCACGACTATTTCATACAACAAACGATGCTGATGTCACCGCATACATTTTGGTGTCGGGAAAAGGGTGTAAGATTATGGGATTTTCTTACATATGTATCCTGCCAGTTTCAATTCCCTTGGATTTGATGAATGTTTAGTTTTAATAATTCTAGTTTACTTAAAGTTATTATTTTTCAACTTACCTGTGATTGGTCGGTGTTATCTGGCTATGTATGTTGGCTTCAGCACTCGAGGATTTGTCTTAATATTTCAGCTGTTTTCTATTAGTGCTTTTTATATGACCAATATATATCGATTTCGCCTAGGCGTTTTTCGAGATTTTTCGGAACTGTTCCTAGTGCTCCTACAATTATTAGTATTACAGTTGTTTCATTCATATTCCATCTTCCTTTCAGCTGTCTGGCAAGACCCATGTATTTGCTTAGTTCTTCTCTTCCCTTCGTCTGTGAACTTCTATGATGGCGAAATGTACGATTTGGCGGTTTTTCCTTCATATTTTATTATTATCATAGTTGGTCTTATTGCTTGGATGAGTTTGTCCATTTATATTTCCACGTCACCAAAAGATTTTATGTTTCCCATTTTCCAATACCTCTGTTTACTCCTTACCATATGCATGCGTATTTGTTTGCACAGTTCCCTGGAACTACTTTCTAAGTCATGTTTAGTATTATTATTATTATTATTAATATTATTATTATTATTATTATTATTTGTATTTTTATCATGTTTGTTGTTACATACGAGGTGTCACGAATTTCAACCATAGACTTTAAAAAATATAATTTTTTTGTTTAGATTAAATCTGGCAAAATGTCATGCACCACTTATTTGTTGTGTAGTAGTTGTGTAATTTTTACAGCAAACACATTTTTACACTATATTGCATATAGAAAATCCTTCGTAAAATCCGAGGTGTGTCTATGACTATTATCTTCTGCAATTCAGATAATGTAGGTCTTTCAGAAATATCTTGCACTACCATGCTTGCTTCGTTAAATATTGCCCCAAATGCTCCGATGACAACAGGTAATGCTGCTGTCTTAAGATACCAACACCTATCTCCAGGTACTTCTATTTTCTCAGTTTCTGAAATGTTTACAATGTTATGCTTCTGTCGGCTACTGAACTTTTCTTTCAGTGAGAAGATCTTTATTATTTACTCACTAAGAATTATCACATGTCATTAGTAGTGATCGCTCACTGGCAACAACAGGCGATATTCCATAACGTCTAAGTGGCTACAAGTCTCCCCAGATTTCCAGTACTCTCTGCTTTTTTCGATAACCGTTACAAATTACATTGTGTTCTCACAACAGCTGTGTGTCATTGATTTCCTTGAATTCTAACTGATAGAGGCCGTTAGATTTCTTAATAATTTGCGTGGTAAGAAGCCTCTTCGGAATTTCAGTGTAAGTCTAAATGGTTCTTTATCATCGGTATTGTTATCACTCTTGGCTATTAATGACTTTTTGTGCAGTGTTAAAGACATTTTGGGAAGAGGGGATTATAGGACTTATCTTGCATTTTATCCTTGACAGTTTTCATTAGGTTTATTTCGTGTCAAAAATATAACGTTTCAAAAGTGTGCGTTCTAATTTTCTATGCATCTTTCCAAGTTTAGTATATGTCCTGCCGAGGTCACATCTAATTATTAATGATAATAATCAAAACTGCCCCTGCCGCCCCCTAAAAAACGCGGGGCCACCAACATCGGTTGGTACTACAAAAAGTTGTATCTCAGAGGATGGAAAGACCAAAGAGGGATCACCCTATCAAAATAACGATTGGAAGTGCATGGATAGTACTGAAATCGTCAGGAGTTTAATTGACACTTTAATTCCAGAGTAAACCACCAATCATTATCAGAGAAGAACTAAATAGTAAAGAGCTGGTGCATGAAAAGTAAGTGAGTTACAGTGGTAATAAATAGAAGCGGAGAGTACTGGACGTTTGGGGGAAATTGGCATAAGGTACTTAAGCTTTTTTATGCTACTTTTATTTCTATATAATTTTATTGCTAGCTACCATATCACAGAATGGTTCTTGGGTGTAGTGTTCGGATAGTATTATTAGTATTATTATTATTGTTATAATTAATGTTATTTGATATGCAAATTACCATATCACACGGTAGTCTTAAGGGTATTATATTATTATTGTTATTATTATATTATTATTAGTAGTAGTATTAATTTATGTATATATCAGTGACATTTTAACTGAATCATTTCTACACTTGATTATTGGGGAAATGGTCGTTTGATCAGTGCCATTGAAGAAACATGAATGTTATAACTGTCCCGTTTTTAAATCTCCGAAACAGTTACATGGTAAACAGCTGATGATCCCCGTTTTAATATTACACGCTAAAGTTAAAGTCCCCTGTTTTTGTTTCACTGTTAGATACTTGAATCCTCTTTTTTATTTATGAATTTTCCAACGAATGCTAAGTCTGCGATATCTTGCATTTAGTTAGTTTCTCTGGGAATTTAAACTGAATGTTCCTTTCTTTTTTTCTGTTTATTAAATGAATCAAAGATTATATATATATATATATATATATATATATATATATATATATATATATATATATATATATATATATATATATATAACAGTGTTTAACAGGAAGAACCTTGCCTAATAGCTTAGATCTAAAGACTTTAAAAGGCCTAGCTGAGAAGGGTCAACAAATAATCATTTTAATAAAAATATATTTTAAAATATTATCTACATACGTAGATGTTTATTCCGTGCGACACTTTTAATGTAAAAATAATCATTAAAAGCAGTCGCACGATTCGAACACAGGAACAAAAATCACATTAACTGTAATTTCGAGAGCGCTTATCAATGAGCCTACAATGAATTGCTGCAAACGAGACGGGAAATAAATTCTATTCATGTAAGGTAAGCGGGCAGCAATAGTCCGCTGTCATAACAGTGTTTTAATATATATATTTTTATGATATATACATATATATATATGTATATATATTCATAATATATATATATTTATGTATTTATATTATATATATATGTATTTATGTATTTATATTATGTATATATTTATATAATATATATATATATATTTATATAATATATATATGTATATATTTATATACATATAATATATATATATATAAATATTTATATATTTATAAAATATATGTGTATATATATATATATTTATATATTTATATAATATATATATTAATATATATTTATTTATAATATATATATATATTTATATAATATATATATACATATTTATATATACATATTTATATATATAATATATATACATATTTATATATATAATATATATATATATATACATATTTATATATATATATATATATATACATATA
>OY744521.1:79789681-79802181 GCA_963556195.1 Sepiola atlantica
TTTCACGCCGTACATTATAAATACGATTCAAACCGCTTTCACGCCGTGCATTATAAATACGATTCAAACCACTTTCACGCCGTACATTATAAATACGATTCAAACCCCTTTCACGCCGTACATTATAAATAAGATCAAACCACTTTCACGCAGTACATTATAAATACGATTCAAACCACTTTCACGCCGTACATTATAAATACGATTCAAACAACTATCACGCCGTACATTATAAATACGATTCAAACCACTTTGACGCTGTACATTATAAATACGACTAAACCACTTTCACGCCGTACATTATAAATAAGATCAAAACCACTTTCACGCAGTACATTATAAATACGATTCAAACCACTTTCACACCGTACATTATAAATACGATTCAAACCACTTTCACGCCGTACATTATAAATACGATTCAAACCACTTTCACGCCGTACATTATAAATACGATTCAAACCACTTTCACGCAGTACATTATAAATACGATTCAAACCACTTTAACGCCGTACATTATCAATTCGATTCAAACCACTTTCACGCCGTACATTATAAATACGATTCAAAAAACTTTCGCGCCGTACATTATAAATACGATTCAAACCACTTTCACGCCGTACATTATAAATAAGATCAAAACCACTTTCACGCAGTACATTATAAATACGATTCAAACCACTTTCACGCCGTACATTATAAATACGATTCAAACCGATTTCACGCCGTGCATTATAAATACGATTCAAACCACTTTCACGCCGTACATTATAAATACGATTCAAACCCCTTTCACGCCGTACATTATAAATAAGATAAAACCACTTTCACGCAGTACATTATAAATACGATTCAAACCACTTTCACGCCGTACATTATAAATACGATTCAAACAACTATCACGCCGTACATTATAAATAAGATTCAAACCACTTTCACGCCGTACATTATACATACGATCAAACCACTTTCACGCCGTACATTATAAATACGATTCAAACCACTTTCACACCGTACATTATAAATACGATTCAAACCACTTTCACACCGTACATTATAAATACGATTCAAACCACTTTCACGCCGTACATTATAAATACGATTCAAACCACTTTCACGCCGTACATTATAAATAAGATCAAAACCACTTTCACGCAGTACATTATAAATACGATTCAAACCACTTTAACGCCGTACATTATAAATACGATTCAAACCACTTTCACGCCGTACATTATAAATACGATTCAAACAACTTTCGCGCCGTACATTATAAATACGATTCAAACCACTTTCACGCCGTACATTATAAATAAGATCACACCACTTTCACGCAGTACATTAAAAATACGATTCAAACCACTTTCACGCCGTACATTATAAATACGATTCAAACCACTTTGACGCCGTACATTATAAATACGATCAAACCACTTTCATGCCGTACATTATAAATAAGATCAAAACCACTTTCACGCAGTACATTATAAATACGATCAAACCACTTTCACACCGTACATTATAAATACGATTCAAACTACCTTGACGCCGTACATTATGAATACGATTCAAACCGCTTTCACGCCGTACATTATAAATACGATTCAAACCACTTTAACGCCGTACATTATAAATACGATTCAAACCACTTTCACGCCGTACATAATAAATCAGATCAAAACCACTTTCACGCAGTACATTATAAATACGATTCAAACCACTTTCACGCCGTACATTATAAATACGATTCAAACCGCTTTCACGCCGTGCATTATAAATACGATTCAAACCACTTTCACGCCGTACATTATAAATACGATTCAAACCCCTTTCACGCCGTACATTATAAATAAGATCAAACCACTTTCACGCAGTACATTATAAATACGATTCAAACCACTTTCACGCCGTACATTATAAATACGATTCAAACAACTATCACGCCGTACATTATAAATACGATTCAAACCACTTTCACGCCGTACATTATAAATACGATCAAACCACTTTCACGCCGTACATTATAAATAAGATCAAAACCACTTTCACGCAGTACATTATAAATACGATTCAAACCACTTTCACACCGTACATTATAAATACGATTCAAACCACTTTCACGCCGTACATTATAAATACGATTCAAACCCCTTTCACGCCGTACATTATAAATAAGATCAAACCACTTTCACGCAGTACATTATAAATACGATTCAAACCACTTTCACGCCGTACATTATAAATACGATTCAAACAACTATCACGCCGTACATTATAAATACGATTCAAACCACTTTGACGCCGTACATTATAAATAAGATAAAAACCACTTTCACGCAGTACATTATAAATACGATTCAAACCACTTTAACGCCGTACATTATAAATACGATTCAAACCACTTTCCCGCCGTACATTATAAATACGATTCAAACAACTTTCGCGCCGTACATTATAAATACGATTCAAACCACTTTCACGCAGTACATTATAAATACGATTCAAACCACTTCAACGCCGTACATTATAAATACGATTCAAACCACTTTCACGCCGTACATTATAAATACGATTCAAACAACTTTCGCGCCGTACATTATAAATACGATTCAAACCACTTTCACGCCGTACATTATAAATAAGATCAAAACCACTTTCACGCAGTACATTATAAATACGATTCAAACCACTTTCACGCCGTACATTATAAATACGATTCAAACCGCTTTCACGCCGTGCATTATAAATACGATTCAAACCACTTTCACGCCGTACATTATAAATACGATTCAAACCCCTTTCACGCCGTACATAATAAATAAGATCAAACCACTTTCACGCCGTACATTATAAATACGATTCAAACCCCTTTCACGCCGTACATTATAAATAAGATCAAACCACTTTCACGCAGTACATTATAAATACGATTCAAACCACTTTCACGCCGTACATTATAAATACGATTCAAACAACTATCACGCCGTACATTATAAATACGATTCAAACCACTTTCACGCCGTACATTATAAATACGATCAAACCACTTTCACGCAGTACATTATAAATAAGATCAAAACCACTTTCACGCAGTACATTATAAATACGATTCAAACCACTTTCACACCGTACATTATAAATACGATTCAAACCACTTTCACGCCGTACATTATAAATACGATTCAAACCCCTTTCACGCCGTACATTATAAATAAGATCAAACCACTTTCACGCAGTACATTATAAATACGATTCAAACCACTTTCACGCCGTACATTATAAATACGATTCAAACAACTATCACGCCGTACATTATAAATACGATTCAAACCACTTTGACGCCGTACATTATAAATACGATCAAACCACTTTCACGCCGTACATTATAAATACGATTCAAACAACTATCACGCCGTACATTATAAATACGATTCAAACCACTTTCACGCCGTACATTATACATACGATCAAACCACTTTCACGCCGTACATTATAAATACGATTCAAACCACTTTCACACCGTACATTATAAATACGATTCAAACCACTTTCACACCGTACATTATAAATACGATTCAAACCACTTTCACGCCGTACATTATAAATACGATTCAAACCACTTTCACGCCGTACATTATAAATAAGATCAAAACCACTTTCACGCAGTACATTATAAATACGATTCAAACCACTTTAACGCCGTACATTATAAATACGATTCAAACCACTTTCACGCCGTACATTATAAATACGATTCAAACAACTTTCGCGCCGTACATTATAAATACGATTCAAACCACTTTCACGCCGTACATTATAAATAAGATCACACCACTTTCACGCAGTACATTAAAAATACGATTCAAACCACTTTCACGCCGTACATTATAAATACGATTCAAACCACTTTGACGCCGTACATTATAAATACGATCAAACCACTTTCATGCCGTACATTATAAATAAGATCAAAACCACTTTCACGCAGTACATTATAAATACGATCAAACCACTTTCACACCGTACATTATAAATACGATTCAAACTACCTTGACGCCGTACATTATGAATACGATTCAAACCGCTTTCACGCCGTACATTATAAAAACGATTCAAACCACTTTAACGCCGTACATTATAAATACGATTCAAACCACTTTCACGCCGTACATAATAAATCAGATCAAAACCACTTTCACGCAGTACATTATAAATACGATTCAAACCACTTTCACGCCGTACATTATAAATACGATTCAAACCGCTTTCACGCCGTGCATTATAAATACGATTCAAACCACTTTCACGCCGTACATTATAAATACGATTCAAACCCCTTTCACGCCGTACATTATAAATAAGATCAAACCACTTTCACGCAGTACATTATAAATACGATTCAAACCACTTTCACGCCGTACATTATAAATACGATTCAAACAACTATCACGCCGTACATTATAAATACGATTCAAACCACTTTCACGCCGTACATTATAAATACGATCAAACCACTTTCACGCCGTACATTATAAATAAGATCAAAACCACTTTCACGCAGTACATTATAAATACGATTCAAACCACTTTCACACCGTACATTATAAATACGATTCAAACCACTTTCACGCCGTACATTATAAATACGATTCAAACCCCTTTCACGCCGTACATTATAAATAAGATCAAACCACTTTCACGCAGTACATTATAAATACGATTCAAACCACTTTCACGCCGTACATTATAAATACGATTCAAACAACTATCACGCCGTACATTATAAATACGATTCAAACCACTTTGACGCCGTACATTATAAATAAGATAAAAACCACTTTCACGCAGTACATTATAAATACGATTCAAACCACTTTAACGCCGTACATTATAAATACGATTCAAACCACTTTCCCGCCGTACATTATAAATACGATTCAAACAACTTTCGCGCCGTACATTATAAATACGATTCAAACCACTTTCACGCAGTACATTATAAATACGATTCAAACCACTTCAACGCCGTACATTATAAATACGATTCAAACCACTTTCACGCCGTACATTATAAATACGATTCAAACAACTTTCGCGCCGTACATTATAAATACGATTCAAACCACTTTCACGCCGTACATTATAAATAAGATCAAAACCACTTTCACGCAGTACATTATAAATACGATTCAAACCACTTTCACGCCGTACATTATAAATACGATTCAAACCGCTTTCACGCCGTGCATTATAAATACGATTCAAACCACTTTCACGCCGTACATTATAAATACGATTCAAACCCCTTTCACGCCGTACATAATAAATAAGATCAAACCACTTTCACGCCGTACATTATAAATACGATTCAAACCCCTTTCACGCCGTACATTATAAATAAGATCAAACCACTTTCACGCAGTACATTATAAATACGATTCAAACCACTTTCACGCCGTACATTATAAATACGATTCAAACAACTATCACGCCGTACATTATAAATACGATTCAAACCACTTTCACGCCGTACATTATAAATACGATCAAACCACTTTCACGCCGTACATTA
The DNA here is from genome assembly GCA_963556195.1 of Sepiola atlantica. NCBI lineage: Eukaryota > Metazoa > Mollusca > Cephalopoda > Sepiida > Sepiolidae > Sepiola > Sepiola atlantica. The sequence continues at coordinate 79,795,254 of OY744521.1, forward strand.
TAAATAAGATCAAAACCACTTTCACGCAGTACATTATAAATACGATTCAAACCACTTTCACACCGTACATTATAAATACGATTCAAACCACTTTCACGCCGTACATTATAAATACGATTCAAACCCCTTTCACGCCGTACATTATAAATAAGATCAAACCACTTTCACGCAGTACATTATAAATACGATTCAAACCACTTTCACGCCGTACATTATAAATACGATTCAAACAACTATCACGCCGTACATTATAAATACGATTCAAACCACTTTGACGCCGTACATTATAAATACGATCAAACCACTTTCACGCCGTACATTATAAATAAGATCAAAACCACTTTCACGCAGTACATTATAAATACGATTCAAACCACTTTCACACCGTACATTATAAATACGATTCAAACCACTTTCACACCGTACATTATAAATAAGATAAAAACCACTTTCACGCAGTACATTATAAATACGATTCAAACCACTTTAACGCCGTACATTATAAATACGATTCAAACCACTTTCACGCCGTACATTATAAATACGATTCAAACAACTTTCGCGCCGTACATTATAAATACGATTCAAACCACTTTCACGCAGTACATTATAAATACGATTCAAACCACTTTAACGCCGTACATTATAAATACGATTCAAACCACTTTCACGCCGTACATTATAAATACGATTCAAACAACTTTCGTGCCGTACATTATAAATACGATTCAAACCACTTTCACGCCGTACATTATAAATAAGATCAAAACCACTTTCACGCAGTACATTATAAATACGATTCAAACCACTTTCACGCCGTACATTATAAATACGATTCAAACCACTTTCCCGCCGTACATTATAAATACGATTCAAACAACTTTCGCGCCGTACATTATAAATACGATTCAAACCACTTTCACGCAGTACATTATAAATACGATTCAAACCACTTCAACGCCGTACATTATAAATACGATTCAAACCACTTTCACGCCGTACATTATAAATACGATTCAAACAACTTTCGCGCCGTACATTATAAATACGATTCAAACCACTTTCACGCCGTACATTATAAATAAGATCAAAACCACTTTCACGCAGTACATTATAAATACGATTCAAACCACTTTCACGCCGTACATTATAAATACGATTCAAACCGCTTTCACGCCGTGCATTATAAATACGATTCAAACCACTTTCACGCCGTACATTATAAATACGATTCAAACCCCTTTCACGCCGTACATAATAAATAAGATCAAACCACTTTCACGCCGTACATTATAAATACGATTCAAACCCCTTTCACGCCGTACATTATAAATAAGATCAAACCACTTTCACGCAGTACATTATAAATACGATTCAAACCACTTTCACGCCGTACATTATAAATACGATTCAAACAACTATCACGCCGTACATTATAAATACGATTCAAACCACTTTCACGCCGTACATTATAAATACGATCAAACCACTTTCACGCCGTACATTATAAATAAGATCAAAACCACTTTCACGCAGTACATTATAAATACGATTCAAACCACTTTCACACCGTACATTATAAATACGATTCAAACCACTTTCACGCCGTACATTATAAATACGATTCAAACCCCTTTCACGCCGTACATTATAAATAAGATCAAACCACTTTCACGCAGTACATTATAAATACGATTCAAACCACTTTCACGCCGTACATTATAAATACGATTCAAACAACTATCACGCCGTACATTATAAATACGATTCAAACCACTTTGACGCCGTACATTATAAATACGATCAAACCACTTTCACGCCGTACATTATAAATACGATTCAAACAACTATCACGCCGTACATTATAAATACGATTCAAACCACTTTCACGCCGTACATTATACATACGATCAAACCACTTTCACGCCGTACATTATAAATACGATTCAAACCACTTTCACACCGTACATTATAAATACGATTCAAACCACTTTCACACCGTACATTATAAATACGATTCAAACCACTTTCACGCCGTACATTATAAATACGATTCAAACCACTTTCACGCCGTACATTATAAATAAGATCAAAACCACTTTCACGCAGTACATTATAAATACGATTCAAACCACTTTAACGCCGTACATTATAAATACGATTCAAACCACTTTCACGCCGTACATTATAAATACGATTCAAACAACTTTCGCGCCGTACATTATAAATACGATTCAAACCACTTTCACGCCGTACATTATAAATAAGATCACACCACTTTCACGCAGTACATTAAAAATACGATTCAAACCACTTTCACGCCGTACATTATAAATACGATTCAAACCACTTTGACGCCGTACATTATAAATACGATCAAACCACTTTCATGCCGTACATTATAAATAAGATCAAAACCACTTTCACGCAGTACATTATAAATACGATCAAACCACTTTCACACCGTACATTATAAATACGATTCAAACTACCTTGACGCCGTACATTATGAATACGATTCAAACCGCTTTCACGCCGTACATTATAAATACGATTCAAACCACTTTAACGCCGTACATTATAAATACGATTCAAACCACTTTCACGCCGTACATAATAAATCAGATCAAAACCACTTTCACGCAGTACATTATAAATACGATTCAAACCACTTTCACGCCGTACATTATAAATACGATTCAAACCGCTTTCACGCCGTGCATTATAAATACGATTCAAACCACTTTCACGCCGTACATTATAAATACGATTCAAACCCCTTTCACGCCGTACATTATAAATAAGATCAAACCACTTTCACGCAGTACATTATAAATACGATTCAAACCACTTTCACGCCGTACATTATAAATACGATTCAAACAACTATCACGCCGTACATTATAAATACGATTCAAACCACTTTCACGCCGTACATTATAAATACGATCAAACCACTTTCACGCCGTACATTATAAATAAGATCAAAACCACTTTCACGCAGTACATTATAAATACGATTCAAACCACTTTCACACCGTACATTATAAATACGATTCAAACCACTTTCACGCCGTACATTATAAATACGATTCAAACCCCTTTCACGCCGTACATTATAAATAAGATCAAACCACTTTCACGCAGTACATTATAAATACGATTCAAACCACTTTCACGCCGTACATTATAAATACGATTCAAACAACTATCACGCCGTACATTATAAATACGATTCAAACCACTTTGACGCCGTACATTATAAATAAGATAAAAACCACTTTCACGCAGTACATTATAAATACGATTCAAACCACTTTAACGCCGTACATTATAAATACGATTCAAACCACTTTCCCGCCGTACATTATAAATACGATTCAAACAACTTTCGCGCCGTACATTATAAATACGATTCAAACCACTTTCACGCAGTACATTATAAATACGATTCAAACCACTTCAACGCCGTACATTATAAATACGATTCAAACCACTTTCACGCCGTACATTATAAATACGATTCAAACAACTTTCGCGCCGTACATTATAAATACGATTCAAACCACTTTCACGCCGTACATTATAAATAAGATCAAAACCACTTTCACGCAGTACATTATAAATACGATTCAAACCACTTTCACGCCGTACATTATAAATACGATTCAAACCGCTTTCACGCCGTGCATTATAAATACGATTCAAACCACTTTCACGCCGTACATTATAAATACGATTCAAACCCCTTTCACGCCGTACATAATAAATAAGATCAAACCACTTTCACGCCGTACATTATAAATACGATTCAAACCCCTTTCACGCCGTACATTATAAATAAGATCAAACCACTTTCACGCAGTACATTATAAATACGATTCAAACCACTTTCACGCCGTACATTATAAATACGATTCAAACAACTATCACGCCGTACATTATAAATACGATTCAAACCACTTTCACGCCGTACATTATAAATACGATCAAACCACTTTCACGCCGTACATTATAAATAAGATCAAAACCACTTTCACGCAGTACATTATAAATACGATTCAAACCACTTTCACACCGTACATTATAAATACGATTCAAACCACTTTCACGCCGTACATTATAAATACGATTCAAACCCCTTTCACGCCGTACATTATAAATAAGATCAAACCACTTTCACGCAGTACATTATAAATACGATTCAAACCACTTTCACGCCGTACATTATAAATACGATTCAAACAACTATCACGCCGTACATTATAAATACGATTCAAACCACTTTGACGCCGTACATTATAAATACGATCAAACCACTTTCACGCCGTACATTATAAATAAGATCAAAACCACTTTCACGCAGTACATTATAAATACGATTCAAACCACTTTCACACCGTACATTATAAATACGATTCAAACCACTTTCACACCGTACATTATAAATAAGATAAAAACCACTTTCACGCAGTACATTATAAATACGATTCAAACCACTTTAACGCCGTACATTATAAATACGATTCAAACCACTTTCACGCCGTACATTATAAATACGATTCAAACAACTTTCGCGCCGTACATTATAAATACGATTCAAACCACTTTCACGCAGTACATTATAAATACGATTCAAACCACTTTAACGCCGTACATTATAAATACGATTCAAACCACTTTCACGCCGTACATTATAAATACGATTCAAACAACTTTCGTGCCGTACATTATAAATACGATTCAAACCACTTTCACGCCGTACATTATAAATAAGATCAAAACCACTTTCACGCAGTACATTATAAATACGATTCAAACCACTTTCACGCCGTACATTATAAATACGATTCAAACCGCTTTCACGCTGTGCATTATCAATACGATTCAAACCACTTTCACGCCGTACATTATAAATACGATTCAAACCCCTTTCACGCCGTACATTATAAATAAGATCAAACCACTTTCACGCAGTACATTATAAATACGATTCAAACCACTTTCACGCCGTACATTATAAATACGATTCAAACAACTATCACGCCGTACATTATAAATACGATTCAAACCACTTTGACGCCGTACATTATAAATACGATCAAACCACTTTCACGCCGTACATTATAAATAAGATCAAAACCACTTTCACGCAGTACATTATAAATACGATTCAAACCACTTTCACACCGTACATTATAAATACGATTCAAACCACTTTCACGCCGTACATTATAAATACGATTCAAACCACTTTCACACCGTACATTATAAAATCGGGGGACGATGTTTTGAGGCATGTCCGTACGTTCGTCCGGATTTTTCTCCGCAACCATCCATTGAATTTCTCTGAAATGTTGCATGAAGTTGTAACTTTGGTCAAGTTAGAAAGTGACATTCTCCGATTTTTGAAAAACATTTGATTAGCTCTCCAGGGTGTCAAAAGGCCCCGAAATGGCAAAACATGACATTTTTTGCCCCATAACTTTTCATCCATCCATTCAATTTCTCTGAAACTTGGCCAAAATGTGGAAGCAATTTTTCCTAATAGAAAATAAGGATCGCTGACCTTGGAAAAAATCTGGTTCGCGCCCTCAGGGGTTCAAAACCTCCCAAAATGGCAAAAAGTGATCCTTTTCAATTTTTCTGAAACTTGGCCAAAATGTAGAGGCAATTGTTTTGGATATAAAATGAGCATCCTTGACCTCAGAAAAATTCTGGTTCGCGATCCCAGGGGTTTAAAGGGGGGTCAAAAATGTCCAAAATTGCCCAAATTTATTGCATTTTACACTCGCCACATCGAGTCACATACAGAGGGGGACCACGCACGCGCGGTTTGTTTTTATACACTATAAAAATGTTTTCCGTTCCGCGAATGTCTTGTGAGTTTCTTATCTAGATCGTGGTAGTCTTGAGGGGGCGCAGAGGACGGTCCAGCTGGTATATAGGAAATGTGGCAGCGTTTTCCATGGTGGTGAGGTTGTTGGTTGTGTTATATGTGTTCTGTGAGTCATAATTAAAGGCAGACATCCATTCTAGGTGATATGCTGTTTTGCAGAACTGTGCCTCGATGTTCACTTTGACCTTATCCAGTTTTTGTGTTGTTATGAATTTGAGGCGGAAACTGACGAGTAATGTTTCGTTTGGTGTGAGTGAGTTAGTCACGTCTGTGACCAAGGGGCTAGCTCTTGCGTGTTGTTGTTATCGGTTTGGTCGTTGTTGTTGGGGCTGATGGTAGGGATGGGAGTGTTTTAATTAAGGAGCCAGGTGAACTTATTTTTTAATCTTTCCTGTCTGCATTTCACAAGGACTCACAGAACACACATACCACCACCAATAAAACTAGCTCATCGGAAACGTCGCCATATTTCCTACATAACAGCTGGACCGCCCCGTGAACCCCCTCCCTCCAACTACGATCTAGACCATAAACTTACAAGGTTTGGCACAACATATTATTCATCATACAGAGAGAACAGAGAGAACAATCCAACATCACGCCAAATCTCACAAGAACGCAACAGCTCACTCTCAACAACTTAATGGATAAAAGCCTGATGTTCCTACTTTTCGACAAAGGCAAAACATTCTGCGCCATATCTCAAAATACCTACGACGACCTAGCACTCGAACATCTCAGCAACGACATACTTTACACACCTCCACTGAAATAGAAATCAGATCAACACAGCATAGACCCTGATATGCAGGAATATGAACTTCCCCAACAGATACAAACGAAACCTCACCACAAGAAATAGCAGACTCCTTACATTCTACCACCTTATGAAAACACACAAAAACACCCTATAGCAAAAATAAGGCCCATAGTCTAAAGCGTAGAAGGACCCCTCTATCCAATCACCTGGCTACTTTCCCAACTGCTCAAGCCCCTACTCTTCACCCACCTAGGGCACGTTAGTAGCTC
>OY744521.1:79807181-79859681 GCA_963556195.1 Sepiola atlantica
CCTCAACAACCACAAGCAAACGATTAGGGACAATTTTACACGATACCCAGTAGCCGAGCATTTCAATCTCCCGAAGCACTCTACAGACGAAATGAAATAATTCCTCGTAGGCTCCAAATTCAGATCACTACAACACACACGAAAATGTGAAACCAAACTCATTCTGAAACTAAACACGCGTACCACAGGACTAAATTTAGACCTTGGGACTTCTCAATAGTTATTCTTTCTACATATAAACTGACTAACATTTTCCAACAGGCGATGAACTTTCCCCACTTTAAGAGTCCAAATATCCACTTTTCAGTTTGTTGTTTTTTTTAAATTTTATTTATCTATTTATTTATTTATTTATATTTTTTTATACTTGCCAAATCCACCAGTAAATTGTATTAATTTATTGTCTATGTCCTTTGTCTCTCTCCATCTCTCTCTCTCTCTCTCTCTCTCGCTACGGTTTCCTTCTCTCTCTCCCTCTCTCTCTCTCTCTCTCTCTCTCTCTATCTCTCTCTCTATATATATATATATATATATATATATGTGTGTGTGGGGGTGGGGGTGGGTGCGCGCATGCCCTGTGGTTGTACGTATGTGCATGTATATACCTATACACACGTATCTTCCTATGCCTCTAACCTCTCTCTCTCTCTCTCTCTCTCTCTCTCTCTCTCTACATGAATGTGCGTGTATGCGTGCGTACAGATGTGTATGTATGTGTATGCATGTATGCATGTGTATGTATATATGTACATATATAGATGTATGTATATGATAGTGTATATATGTGTGTGTGTGTGCGTGTGCATGTGTATATGGGTATGCATGTGTGAGGGTGTATGCGGATATATGCATGCACTTATCTCCACACTATTTTCATTTTTCATTTTTATAAGTTCACAAACTCCCAGTGTACTTTTTTTAGTTTCAGCCGCTCTGAAATTTCCATGAATCCTGCAAATTGCCTCCTACACCCTCCTCTCTCTCTCTCTCTCTCTCTCTCTCTCTCTCTCTCTGCTTGCTCCATGTGTATGTGTATGTATGTCTGTGTGTGCGCGTGTGTATAGGTAAGCTGACATATGTAGGTGCACGTGCTCATGTGTCTGTGTGTGGGTATTTATAAACACCGGTTCACTATCTATCTATATATTCATTTATTTACATTCATTCAGATACATTTGAATCATGTTTATGAGCACTTGACTCTTACCTCTCAGCTATCAGGGACAACTTCTGTTTTTTTCACGGTTTCACTGGCTTTCCTTTTTTCCCATTCTACCACCGCTTACCTCCCACCGTACACATAAAATCCCTCATTACACTGACAAGGCCGAAGGATCGCGGCCGTAAATTTTGTTCTGTTAAGAATAACTTTTCTTTTTTTTATACATAAGGGGCAATTGATATTTCTAGACGTCAAGATATAGAAAATAAATAAGAAATATGTAAGAATATATACCTTTTACATTGATTTTATACACACACACACACACACACACACACACATATATATATATATATATATATATATTTCTAAAGTTGTGTTTATTAACATTTGTTTATTTAAAGCTTGCTTTAATAACACAAAATATTTTGTGGTTGAGTTATTTGAAAAGGTTCCATTTCATTTTTTATAATAGGCATAAAATTGCAATTATCTCACGATGTGCCCTATATCTTAGCAAGTGGCTGTTTATTACTCTTATCCTCTTTCATGTTTGAAATCTCGGTCGTATTTTTCACTCGCGCTTCTATAACCGCTTTCTCTCTCTCTCTCTCTCTCTCTCTCTCTCTCTCTCTCTCTCCTTCTATCTTATATCTTATATTTAACAATGTTAATGAAGAAAAGGTATGCTAATCGTTTAAGCATTGTCCAAATCGTCTTAGAAAAGATCGTACAACAAATATTTCTTTATTTTAAATTCTTGGTACGGATATAAAAATGTGCTAATTTTATTCATCTGAACCTACTCTCTATTACTCTCACACTTTCCTTCTCTCTTTCTCTCCCTCTCTCTTTATCTCTCTCTCTCTCTCTCTCTCTCTCTCTCAATATATATATATATATATATATATATATATATATATATATATATATATATATGCTTGAAGAATACCCGTCTCAGAACGGGTAAAATTTATTCTCCAAACAGAACAGTTATGTGTCGCATTACGAATATTAAAATCAACATATAATGCTATTAAACCTTATGCTTAGAATTCTTATGCCAATCTTTATAAAGACCTATTACATGATTTTGATTCTAAAACTATCTGAGAGTTAGAACTTAAAATTACGGGATCTTCAGGACACGTTCCTTAATTGATATCTAATGACTCTGCATGAAATTGAATGCAAATCTGAAATATTTCAATTTCTAAATAAAAGATAATGACCATATAATGACACATAATATCCTTTGAAATACTCCAAAGAAACAGATATTTGAGTAATACTTATTAATCAATGTCTAGTGTTAAAATATTATAAAAATTGAATCTATCTGAATCCTCACGAACGGACCCAATACTGCTTACTCCCTTCGCATAAAAGTATATTAAACTAAATAGAGCTCATATTACGACCCTTTCCACCTAGTAGTTGTGTTTCAAAATTCATAATGATTGATTAATTAGTTTAGCAATGAACCCTTTAAATAAAAATAAATAAACATATACACATACATACCTTTATGCAAATAGATATAAATGCATGTATTGTGTTGGTAAATGTCCGGTATTTATTTCAATAGATCTCAACACTTAAATAGATCTTGAACAGAACGCGAGTGATTAATTATTATTATTATCATTATTATTATTTATTCATTGTGTGCGCTTACTTTTTGGTAGTACTATGAATCAGAACATGAATGAGATGACAGCGAAACCAATTATACACTCTGGCTTAGCCAAAGGAGATGTTGAGATCGATATTGAATCAATCTTGCAGGTAATCGACTTTGCTTTGATGTTGTAATTGACCGTTAATTATTAGTGGTTCTCGCCAACATCGAAAACCAGAGCGTTTCCAAAAAAAGGTAAATCCACCCACAAATTCAACGTGTAAGGGAAAAGGTTCAATGAATGAAAAAAAAAACAACAAACTGCTGTGTCGTGTGTGTATGTAAACCGTTGTTTAAATTAGCATGAATAAGAATATTGTACAGCGAAAACGATAGCGTGAAGGTCTCAATACAATTCTCCCAGAAATAAATCATAATTGTCTTTGAATACTTCCTGTTGACAACTTTCAACATTCTTTTTATTGAAGAACAATGATCATTCTAATGAGATTCTTCCTTTTTCTGTCTCCCCTTTCTCTCTTTCTATTTATTTTACTACGTTCTCACCCTTTCTCCCACTTCTTCCTATTTCGTTCTTCCTCTATGTCCACCCTTTCTGTATGTCTGTGTTATTTCCAGATGCTTTACTTATGCTCATGGCTCTTTATTTTCTATTGTAATATACTTAACTGTAAGCTGTTTTGAACTGTTTCAGTTTTTATTTAGATAAGGATTTGCCATCTGTATTATTTTGATTGTTTTGACTAATGTTCGCATCTTGGTTATTATATTCCCAACGTTTCGATTGACGTAAGATCCAACCTACTTTTAGTGCCTATTTTTCAATCTAATAGTTGAATTTAGGATCGTTATTTCGAATTGCGCAACCTATACCTAATTTCGAACGGAACCATTTAATTAATCAACGGGGATTGAAACCAATATACTCCATTATATTAAACAAATGGTCAGTTCTAATATGGTGTTCAGTTAAACGTAACGGTTCCCATGTTCAATTATTAAGTTCTCAACTTCGTAAAGATGTAAAATCGCTTAGGTACTTAAAATATATAATTTAAAAGTAAACGAAGATTATCATCTCACTTCAAAGTTAAACTTAAAAAAGAAACATCGATAATATTCAGAGTGATCAGTTCAAATGTCTCAAGCATAGAACATATTTCAATAGACACAAATACAAAGCACGTGAGATCAGACACCTGGACTATATCTCACATTTCACGTCCGATATCCAATACGTCAAAGGAACAGACAACCCCGCGCCGAAACCCTGTCCCGATTCGACGTTAACGCACTGGAAGACAGTAAACTCAGCCAGGACTAGATAGCGGAGGCCCAGAAATCTGACTCAACCATCCTGATGTATTTGTCAACACATCCCTGCAACTGAAAGAATTTCAAGCATGTTTCAACAATAAAACCTTGTACTGTGATTTGATTGGATTATCTAATACCTTACAGATTTCCAGAACTCAGAAGGCAGATCTTTAACAACCTACACGGATTGTCGAATCTAAGCAAACTTGCAACGGTTAAACTCAATGCCGTACTTTTTTGCCTGTGTCTACTTTCTTAGTTGTACGACCGAACACCACAGTTACCGGATTAGCGGCGATGCCAAAGCGTCGCATTGGCGATGTCCAAACATCGACCAACACTCCACAGGTGATCGGACCCTGAAACACTCTCAATCCCAAATGTTCATCGTTCGTGTGTTCAACTGATATTTAGAAACACGAAAAAGTATGCACATGTTTTTGCATTTGAATAAATTAAAACAATGCTATGAAGTATTATGTATTAATACCTTCCACTTTCTATTAATTAATAGGTACAAAACTGCCATAGTATTTTCAATAAGTACCAGTACTTATTAAAAATACTAAGGCATTTTAAGTTACTGCGATCATTAACAATAAAGGTTTATACTATGTTTTGTAATGCTCTATAAAGAGATAAAAAGATAGCAAGCGGATATTTTAGCCAGTATGTACATTCTCCACTGTACCATAAACACTAATGTGTATTCATGTGTATATAAATGAATGTATGTACTTATATCACGCACAAATTAGCGCGGGAAACACGTGCGTATTTCTATACCGCAAACGAAAACATTTAAAGTGTAAAAAGAAAGCAAGAAAAAAAAGTAGCAAATCAGCCAGACTTACGTCATCACCTGAAATGAAGTTGGAAATAAATTCTCTACTTTATAATAAAAGGGCAACGGCGTGGGTTTGTTCTTCAGAAATAATAATAATAAATTTTACATTAAAAATTAAAATACGGAGGTAATTCTATAGTTTTATATGAATATTTTACTACTGTATCTAAACAAAATACGAGTGTTAATACAGGCAAAGCATACGTTTTCTCCGTCATTTGATTTAGGGAGTATGTACACTAGTATATATAGCATTTTAATCTGACGATATTTCGTCGTGAGTGAAACCCCCTTTAGTTTCGCATTTTAATTAGTAACTTACTACTTGAGTGAAGAATTCTGAGAAATTAAGCTTATCTTAATATTGTTAGAAAAGATTTATTAGTAAATACTATATACTTTCCATAAAACACCGATGTAGAATTAATTGTTTTTAATAGTTGATTGAATGGACAGCTGACACTACCAAACTAGTTCTGAAATACTGTAACCTAACAACCTAAATAAACATTGATGTAACTTTAGTAAAAAATAAATTACCTTCAAGTGAATTGGAATATTATAAATAAATTATAGAACTTATTAAATGTTTTAGCAAATATTACCGAATTAAAATTTTAAAATTGTTCACACAAATTTTTAGGATATACTAGCTTTGAACGAAAAATTCAAGATGGCGTAATAGTGGCATCTCACACGTGTGAGTGTTTTGCTCTCTATTTTTGTTTGTTTTTGGTTGTTTTCACCCTAACATGAAACTGCTGTATAGTGTAGGTGTTTTCAAGACACTTTAATCCAAGAACTGTTTTACTCTTTGTGAATTTTTTCTGATGATTTTGTAGTGTTGCAGAGACGATATTGACATAAAAATGTTGTTTGGCACAAGACAAATGAAACGGACCGTGAAAAATATATCTCACAGAAATTTTAAATTTTTTGAAATGTGGAAAAATAAAAATTCAAATAATAAAATAAAACCATTGTTTTGGGAATATAATATAAACTGACTTATATTTGGTCTGTTATCAAAAATTGACAAGCATTGAGCTGAATCTTCAAAGGAGACTACAAAGTAAAATGATCTGATGGTATATGCTAATACATCTATTGTCATTAATAATTATATATATATATATATATATATATATATATATATATATATATAGAGAGAGAGAGAGAGAGAGAGAGAGAGAGTAAGATAGAGAGAGAGAGAGAGAAAGATAGATAGATAGATATATAGATAGATAGATCATAAAATATAGATAACATTCAAATAAAAAACATATTTTTTTTGTTTACAAAACTTTGTCAAAATGATTGTCATTTGCATTTTAGATCACTTTTGCACATGAAAAATTAGACATGGGGTTAAGTGGATATAGGAATAAAGTAGTAAGGACGAAAAAGGAATTTTGCAGGTTGATCTTTTGGCGACCAGCCCTGAGCAAAGGAAGTCGGATGTCAGTGAAGGGACAAAATGTGTGTCGCCGATTTCTATTTGTTCGCTCTCCTCATGTCTATTCCTTCTGGCCATGTCCTAAGACTGATTGAGATCAATATTTCTAAACATATACAACTCATAAAAACAAAATATACTTGCTATTGAACATATTTTAACTTTTTCACTGAAAAGCTTAAAAGTGTCATCGATCAGATCTGAAGGCAAATTTGTTCTGGCCAAAGTCTCTCGTTGAGTTACTCTGACACTTCTACCGAGAGAAATAACATTGCAAGGCAGATTAAGATGCCATCATTCGGACAGACGAAAATATATCAAGCTGTCATTTCGAGAGAAATTCAGCAATGGATAAAATAATTCAATATAGCTATTATAGTTGTCAAACTTCTATGACCCAAGTACGTTTTTAGGCATTAGATGGCAGCATTAGATGTCGGAGAGCCTTCTACTCCAGCAGCTTCTTTCCTCGTGTTGCCGGCCTCTGGAAACTCCTCCCTGCGCCCTGTTTTCCCAACTGTACTGACATGCAGTATCAATCTCGGTACTGCAATATACACCAAATTTCTCGTTTTAAAATCAATTAAGTTTAATCCTAATTTTAATCGTGTTCACTCGTAATTTAAATCGTAACTTCCGCACTGTAACATACCCCGTATTTTCGATTTGTAATCAATTAAACTATTGAGCGTAAATACTCGTAAACTAAATCCGAATATCCGCATTGTAGCATACTTTACATATTTTTATAATTATATCTGATAATTATTTTTATCGTGAACGTTTTTGGCTTCCTTTCTACATTTAAAATGGAATTTATTTTCTTGAAAAAAATAGGGGAACTGATTCGTTTCCTTTGTCACCCCCATTTTTCTATTATGATCATCATCATAGTTAATTATAATTAGTCACAGTGGCCTTTTACTATTTCCCTAGTTCCGCTTTATTATAACTACCAATCATCAACAGGAATTGTTTTTTTGTTTTTTTTTACTTTAAAAACGTTGGTAACATTTTCACATAATTCATGTTCTAAATGCGATTGTTTATACATCTGATGAGACAGATCTAGGTCGAAATAAGTTTTAATGTGTACAACTCGAATACATGTCTAGTTAGTCTTCCCCTTTAACAATTATTCATGCTCTGTTTAAATGTACATTTAGCTCTCTTACTCGGATTCCCATCGAAATTTTACGTGGTTTTCAAATAATGGCATATCTAAACTGATTTTCATAATTGAATATTTGTTTATAATTTAACGATACAGCAATAATTAAATTTAACTTTCAACAGTCTATTTACTAAAACAATAATTTGGTAAAAAAAACATCTTGATTGTCGAAAATATTAAATATTTATGAAATTTAAAAACGCACGATCATTTTATGTACTAATAGTAACCACTTATCAAAGCCAAGGATCCACTCGAGGGTAAAGATTATAGAGATTGTCAGTTGGACAACAATCGTAACCACGAAAGGATTGAAACCCATATATGAAATAAGCAGAAGATTACTTAAGATGACTTCATGATCCAAGATAGCGGACCAACAAGTATTTGTTTACATTAGACTTTAATACGATCATGTTGTAGTCTTATTGCACAACCGTTTACTTTTATATAACATATATTACTCCCTGAATTAATTTTGCGAAATTTTTTATATTTTCTAACAAGAAATTAATTAAGTGAAGAAGCAAATCTGATAATGATTAAAACAAAATGAAATTAAAAATACTCCCCATAAACGACGGGAGGTACAGCTAGCTTTTTTAATACAATATACGGACAATGGTGGGTAGACCTGCTAAAATTGCATAGGCAGTTGTTTTGTTTATTTTGATAATTGAATCATATTTCGAATCATGACACAATTTGCACCATTGATTTCTCAGATTACTTGTTCTCTACTGTAGTGTTTTATTAGGTTACGGCCTGGCGAGTCTTATATTTGAACTAAACACAAATCGCTTCTCGATTCATTTCTGTAAATTACATTTAAAAAAAAAACTTATAATGCTTTAAAAATAAATAAAAAGAAGCAATCTGTTATCAACAGGAAATAGAAGTAGTTTTGGCAACTTGTACGTGTATATTTATTTTGTTATTTTTATATATTTTTTTACATCGCGCTAACAATATGATATCTTGATGCAAGCAAAGTTTTTCTCGAACAGAAAGTGAGAAGTTTAAAAAACATAAAATAGAAAAACAAAACACCTATGAAACCAATGAGAGAAAATGTCGATTTCCAGGCAGCTGTGAGATCAAAAGCAAACGTAAATTGACATCACACGAATACATCACCTCTGCGAAAACTACAGTTCAGCAGTTCGCCACATATCTGTATGGTTGCACTTGCGGGGCATTTCTCATTTGCCCTCAACACCGTCTTCTTTGAAATCTCAATTAACTTTTAAAGGTTTCTCTGCGATGAGGTATTTCATGTTATTTCGATAATTTACACAGTTGGGACTGCTTTACTTATCTCGCTGTCTGTCAGGGTCACTACCATCTGGAAGAACATCCCACCAGCTGACTTCACCATCCAATCAGCCTGGAAAAAGGAATGGGCGTCCAAGGAGGTCCCTAATAAACACCTGGTGTCAGACCCTAACCAACAAATGCCTGGCACCGACCTCCCAAGGAGAGAGTGGACAACCATCAATAGATTCAGGACTGGACATGATCCGTGCTTGGCCAGCCTTCACAGATGGGGCAGCAGCCCACTCCCACTGTGCGCTTGTGGAGAGGAGCAGACAATGGAGCACATCATTGAAGTCTGCCCTCTACAACGACTGAGAGGAGGATTAGCCACCCTCCACACAGCAGACCAGGAGGCTACTGCGTGGCTGAAAGACTTTGCATTCGCTAAATAAATAAACTACTTTTTAGACTTTATACTCTTATACCTTATTCATTCGCCTTTAATCGTAGTCGATACATTTCTAAGAATCTCAGACTGAACCTTCTATCTGGCTCAGACTCATCTCATTCCGCGTTTTTTAACTAACAAAGAACAATAAATGATAACGAAATTTCAAATAATCATAGTAATGATAGCAACAACAAATATACGAATAACAATGCAATATAATTATAGCTAAAAAATCATTGACGACATAAGGTTTATAAATCCCTCCAAATCATCCAAGATTATCCTACTGGACACATGGCCGCGTTAATATTGACGGTGATTAAATGATATCCTAGAGTGTATTCTACTTTGAAGTTGTCTGTTCAACCCTGGGCGAATTAGTATGAATTATGTAACTTGTTTTGCTGCAAACGAATCACCGCTTATCAAGGCGCACAAGCCATTCAAGGATATAAGTTATTAAGTTTGACAGGTTGGCCTTGAAACACCGAGGGGATTAGTAGCGATGACTGTAACTGTTCAAGAATTGACTATTTAAGAAGACAGCTTGACAATAATTTGTTTACATTGGAATTAGGATTCGGCAATGTAATAGTCAGTTGTGAAGCAGCTCCGTGGTATTGTGTTCCACGGATGGGCAGTTCTAGGAAGGAAACTCTGCCCATGGAAGTTCCTCTTAGTTCTAGGTACACAGAGGGAGAAAGGGAATTTATTAAGAGTTGTAATAGCTAGACGAGTTTTTAGTGTAAATGTTTTACAGGGTGGTACCATAGATTGAAGCTCAGTCGAGCACCTGCCATGAAGATGACGATAGAGTAGAGAAAGACTAGCAACGTCTTTTCTGTGAGGAAGTGGATGTATGTTGTAGAAGAGGATATCGCCCACTAGATGTCGAAGTCTGTTTTTTACTCCGTCAAGGGTGCACTGAATACGAGACATCTAAAATGCACGGAGAGCGCATCTTGTATGTATAGTGTTGAAACGATTTATCAGAATCGGAATCGGAAAATGTGAACTTTTTTGGAGTATCGTAATTGGCAAAATTTGAGCCTTATTTCAAATTCCAAAAACGATTCTTTTATTTTTTAACTTAATTTCCTATTGCTGGTTCTAATGATAAAATGATCAATATTTATAGAATTAAAACCACCAGTAAAGCTAATATTCATAGATTATAATAACGAATTTAGGTAAAAATGGCACCAGTAAAAATAGCACGAGTGAGTAAATAAGAAATGTGGTACAAATGAAAAAATACAGATGAAATGTTCACAATGAGTTTATCAAAATCTTGGATACAATACATAAAAAGCAAAATTTAAGAAATTTGTCAAATTAAAAAAATTGGTATCAATATTTAAAAGTAGATGAGGACTCTCCACAACCCTACTCTCAAAAGGAAATTCTACTTGTTTAGGAAATTAAGCGATTTTCAAATCGGAATCGGGATCGATAATTGTTCTGGAATCGGTAATTTAGAAAAGAATCTGTAATTGTATCGGAATCGGGAAAAAATATTGGAACTGTTTCGTCACTAGTAGATATAATAAAGAGTTCGAAATTCCAGGATGGTAATCGACTACGAAAAATGGTACACGAAACACGTCCGAGATTGCAACAACCGAATTGTTATGGAAATATCAACAACAAAGATGAGGATAGCTATATGATACGTGTGAATAATGTAAGTAACACAATTGAATTCTTCTAAAATTTCACATCACTTCTTTGGCAAAGCCTTACATCAGATCTCCAATGATTTGGTAGTTTATAGCATTAATATTGAAGACGTACAGAAAGAGTTAAATGGTCAGCTGATCAAAACATGAAAAAAACAACAACAATGCTTCTACATCACCAGTGATTGCCAATATGGAAAATTCCAAAGCATGGAGAAATAGATAGATTTGGGATTTACATAACAACTAGTAATATCAAGTTAATACAGAACAACCACCAATCACCTTTCGTATGTTTTTATTGAGTCGGATTTGATCCGAGTAATCTGCTATTATTAAATGCTTGAAACTGCTGTGAAATGGTAAATAGTAGGACTTTTCATCTGTCTTTTAACACCTGAGAACGTATTTAATAAAGCCCCCAAAACACTAGTACCAGCGTTTGAGTTGCTTCTGTGTATGCGTTTGCAGATATTCATCAGAAAGCGGGAGCCGAAGTATAACATTTATTTGTCATTAATAAAAT
Source organism: Sepiola atlantica (assembly GCA_963556195.1). Taxonomy (NCBI): domain Eukaryota; kingdom Metazoa; phylum Mollusca; class Cephalopoda; order Sepiida; family Sepiolidae; genus Sepiola; species Sepiola atlantica. The sequence continues at coordinate 79,818,693 of OY744521.1, forward strand.
TAACAAAAGCCGAAAAGCTTTATTAAACAAAAATATCAAAATAAACTTTAAAAAGAAAAGGTTACAGTGGATTCAACAGAAATTATCAAGACTTATTCATAGATGGGCATTCCTACATAAGAAGCAGAAAAAAAGGTTCAGAACGCATCAACGAAATGATTTTATGATATCTAATCGTTAAATAAAACTAAAATAAGAGTAGAACAATCTCATTTTACAGAGACAAAATAACATTTTCTGTTTTATTTAGAGGCATAATAATAACACTTTTTTAGCACTAAAGACAAACGAGTTTATGTTGTACTACACCCCAAAAAAGTAAGTGAACATTTTAGTGTTACTTATTTATGATTACTCATGTGCACAGCATTTTGTGCAATTCAACTGAAATATAATACATTGCGGTGTTGTGTTTAATGAATTGTTTATGTTACACTGTCCGTTTTTTATGTTACAATTTAATCTACTTTATTAAGTACCAATTAAAGACTCTCCCCTTTTCGGTTACATTTTTTATTTGATTGTGACAGTTATTTAGCAGACCTAAATATTTAATTGTCTATCTCACTATTGCTAGACTTTCACAAGCAAATCATTGAAATACTTGAATAACTGTACGAGCTGCTAGGCTTGTGCAACCTAATATTTTGCTTAAGGTTTTTATTTCTGGGTTTCAATTGGTAAGTATTTGTTAACGGCTATTAATGTTCTCGGTGTCAATTGCTAAGTATTTGTAAACGGATATTAATGTTCTGGGTGTCAATTGGTAAGTATTTGTTAAAGGCTATTAATGTTATGGGTGTCAATTGGTAAGTATTTGTTGACAACTATTAATATTCTGGGTATCAATTGGTAAGTATTTGTTAACAGCCATTAATATTCTGGGTGTCAATTGGTAAGTATGTGTTAACGGCCATTAATGTTCTGGGTATCAATTGGTAAGTATTTGTTAACAGCTATTAATATTTTGGGTGTCAATTGGTAAATATGTATTAACCGTCATTAATGGTCATGGTATCAATTGGTAAGTATTTGTTAACGGCCATCAATGTTTTGGGTGTCAATTGGTTAGTATTTGTTAACGGCTATTAATATTCTGAGTGTCAATTTGTAAGTATTCGTTAACGGCTATTAATGTTCTGGGTGTCAATTTGTAAGTATTTTTAAACGGCTATTAATGTTCTGGGTGTCGATTGGTAAGTATTTGTTGACGGCTATTAATGTTCTGTGTATCAATTGGTAAGTATTTGTTAACGGCTATTAATGTTCTGGGTCTCAATTGGTTAGTATTTGTTAACGGCTATGAATGTTATGGGTGTCAATTGGTAAGTATTTGTTAACGCCTATTAATGTTTTGGGTGTCAATTTGTAAGTATTTGTTAACGGCTATTAAGTTTCTGGATCTCAATTGCTAAGTATTTGTTAACGGCTATTAATGTTCTGGGTCTCGATGGGTAAGCATTTGTTAACAGTTTTTAATGTTCTGGGTCTCAATTGGTAAGTATTTTTTACGGCTGTTTATGGTCTGGGTGTCAATTGGTAAGTATTTGTAAACGGCTATTAATGTTCCGGGTCTCAATTGGTAAGTATTTGCGTACGGCTCTGAATGTTCTGGGTATCAATTGGTAAGTATTTGTTGACGACTATTAATGTCTTTGGTGTCAATTGGTAAGTATTGGTTTACGACTATTAATGCTCATGGTATCAATTGGTAAGTATTGGTTTACGACTATTAATGCTCATGGTATCAATTGGTAAGTATTGGTTTACGACTATTAATGCTCATGGTATCAATTGGTAAGTATTGGTTTACGACTATTAATGCTCATGGTATCAATTGGTAAGTATTGGTTTACGACTATTAATGCTCATGGTATCAATTGGTAAGTATTTGTTAATGGCTATTAATGTTCTGGTCGTTTATGGAAGTTTCTTCTCACGATGCTACATCAACAAAAACATATTAGCGGCGGTAAACGGTCGTTTTATTTAAGTCACGTAAAATGTTTGGTGTTTGTGAAATAAAATAAGATTACAGAAATAAATTAATAGACACTGATTTGTAATAGCAGCTGAGATTGACTTACATACTAGTCTGGTAACCTAGGAGATGAGTTGACATCCACAGACACTTTTTCGGCCCGGTTCTACGAGGTGATTTGACTCCGAGACAAGAAAAGTAGATTTTTACCGATTGCGTAAGGTGTTTATAACTGGAAATGGCAACGGGCCAGGTCTCTGCTATTTTGTACCCGTCCCAACTACCCATTATGGGGAAACCGGTTTTCACCATTTTCTAGCCTAATGCCACATCTTGTTACTGTAAATCCTAACTGATCTGTTTGTGGAAGTATCACAAAAGTGACGTATATTTTCACCTAGTAATCTGTGAGGGGAAGGGTTCATATAAAAATTTAAAATCCCCTAAAGTGTTAATGAACTAACAATAGATTGACAATAACTGGTATACAGTCAATATTAATATAATAGTTTAAGAATGAGTATCAAGAGACCCACAAAGTGTTCTGACCCGTCAGCACGAGCACCAGAGGTGTACGAAATAAACCAATCTTGTACTCTTAAAATAGTATCCACCTCGCAGCCTTCAAAGGAAGAAGGTAATGTCTAGCAACAAGGACAATTTATATAATACTCATATAGTATCTCTTTAAATACATTCAGTCTTTATCTGTTCCGATGGATACTGCACCCCATAGACTGGTATTGTCTTGGCCTTCGAGGCTTGATTTACGCCGGTCTATGGGTCTGTCCTATCAGTTCTAGGAGGTCCACCCTCCCAGGCTTCGCCTCCCCTCTTTGGGGAGGAGTAAGTTTATTGCTTACTGCCTGAGGCGCCCCTACCGGGGAATGCCGACGGGGCTGCCCAGGCAATTTTTAAACCCCACTTTCCCGACCCGACCTTGGGTCACATCTTACTTGTGGGAGTAAGATAAAAACTGGCCTTGTGCCTAACTCCTGGAGAGGAGTAAATCAATACATTCAGTCTTTATTTGTAACATTGAAAATATTCCATTTTGACTTATGAAATAGTAAGAGAAAAAATACGGAACACTCCATTTCGTATTTTCTTAACGTCTTTATTAAAACTAGAACAATTATGGGCCGATGTGTAACGTGTGGAGCTCCGGTTAAATTGTGTGAATCAGGAAAAAGTTAGTTTGAAAGACAGTTTTTCTTTAATCTAGAATATTTAATGTATCTCTTTCTATCTGACTCTTATTTTATCTCTCTTTTTCTCTATTAGTACTTGTGGGGATATAATATATATTTTTTAAAATAGACGATTATTCTATGTTTTGTAGCAAAAAGAGAGAGATAGAGAGAGAGAGAGAGAGATAGAGAGAGATAGTGTTTGGCAATAGTAACATCAGAGACGGGTCTAAACAACATAAATCGAAAGAGGGCGAGAGTAATCCACTAAAAATTAATAAGAGATAGGTCAGTTCGTAATTGAATAAAAAAATACAGTTTATTAAAACAATTACATTTAACTGACATAACTCTATCCCAAAACCAAGGAATATTATCAAAATTATTTTGTGTGATTAAAATATATAGGAAAAAAGTATCGAAAGAAAGGTTAATCAACTCATCTTTAGTATAATAATAGATAATGTATAAAAGAGAAAGAGGAAAAAGAAACGTTTCTTAATTTCTTATTTCTCAATTAAAATTCAGTTTGATTTTGTTGGTTGTTTATCCATTCGGGGGAAACATCCAATATCCTGATGTTTATAAAGAAATTAATATAATTAAAACGTAATCCGCAACGTATTTTCCTTTTTATACTTATTCAATTAAATTTACATGATACTTTGTTTCATCTCACCATAAGCATCTAATTAATTTTACAGATAATATAGTCCTATTTGATGCCGCAAAATATACGCACAGAAGCATATTTTTCTAACAGGGCTATGGAGATAATCCAGTGGCGAATTATGTAAATTATTTTTCTATGAATAAAATTGGACATTCTGCCTATTTTCCTCGGCAAAACTGGAAACAAAAATAAAGTAATAAGTAAAGAACATAAGATGGAGACTGCAAACTTTACTAGTAGTGGATAAAGGGAATAGAATGTAGCGAAAGTCAGGATGTGTGAAATCTAGTCATGAGATTTCATTCAAATTAAATGTTATAAAGTTTAGTTAATTCATGACTCTTTTAGATAATTGTGGTTCTATTTGAAATAAACAAGGACTTTGTTCGGAGTCTCGTCTCCCCATCTATATTTTCTGGGTGTTTGTCACTGTTTCGCATTCTTTTTCCCCCTCTTCTTACCACTTGCCTTTACGTAATAACTATGCAAGCGCTTTGTCAACAACCTCGGGTTCACAATGGTATACAAAATTATACACCCACGATAAGGCGTCATATAGCAATTACCTATTTAGTCCTGTTACCTGGTCATTTCGACGTCAAATATGTTGATCTGCTGCGAGAAAAAGGGTTCAAATGAACGCAGGACGACCACGAGCCATAAATAAAACAAGAACATTTGAAGGAAAATAGGAAAAAAGAAATTTAAATGTTTTCTGACGATGTGTATACAATTTATTTTTTAATGTTGTATAACTTTACATGCAAACAAATTACACACATATTAAAACCAATTTGCACAGATTTGCGACAGAAAATGAGAATGGAAATGAAATGAAAAGAACAGAATGGACAGGAAGAAAACAGATAAGAAGGGGAGAGGGAAGAGAAAGACTTAGACACACACTTAACATACATTAAAATGACTTGTTGATTACCTTTTGTCGTGTCGAGAGCGAAAATAAAGAATTAAATTTTAGTTTTGAAAATAAAAATATCATATGTAAATGTTACGACTTGCAGTGAATACACACGCGCATACAAATCATGGACTACCACATGTGTGTATTGGCTATTTTGTTTTATTTCATTTTCTTCACTGCAGACAGTTGGTTTTGGTTAGTTTAGTTTTGTTGGCTTGACACATATTTATTTGTGTTGTACTCGTTAATTATTTTTAACTTCCTAACGTTTTTTTACAAAATGTCAGTAGCGAAAAGGACTTTTGTGATCGGTGTGGCGAGTTGTCTTACGTTTTTCTTATCGTTTTCCATTGCGTGATGAGAGAAGGCGAGGGTCAAATAAGCAGAGGATTTAGTCTTAATAATAAGATGAGAAAAAAAACAGGTAATTGTTCATAGCAACACCGGACAGACAATTAATTAACAGAAAGGGAAACGAGCCATTAATGAGTTTAAGTTGTTTTCTTCTGTTGTTTGTAGCTGCGATGGTTCCTTGTAGGGTGCGAAATAGAAAATAAATAAATAAATAATTAAACAAAGGTAGTTTAACATGTTGATAATTTGATGCGCATTAAAGACGACCTCCCACATGCAATAGGTTAGCCATGCGAAAAGACGCAATGTTGGAATAATTTGAGCTCCTTGGGAGAAAGATAGTGAAAAAAAGGCACGCGAGGGCAGCTCGAATTTTATGAGAGCTCCTTGTAATAAGGATAGAGAAAGAGGCATTTGAGACCGATTCCACGAACCATTAGGGCGGGGAGTTATTAGGATCGTTTCTGGGGTTTATATGGAAAAGCGACTGAGTGTTGAAACGTTTGGTACATATGATAGCATGCAGTAGTGATATCTTACAGAAATTTAGATAGCTGACCGACAAAAATATATAGCGTATGTTAAATGGGTGCTTCTGTTTTTGTCCGGTTCATAGATTTTGAATCAAACGAGTGATGAATGGAATAGAGGGTTGACGTTGAAACGAGAGTTGAAATAAGAGACGGATATAGTAAATATCTTCCATAAATATATTTTGATAAAATAGAAAATGGACGTGTGTTAGATAGCAAAAGAATGTGTTTGTATGAAATTTTAGAGTGGCACCTTAAATGCCAGAGGTGACCTCAAAGCGGAAATCGATAAAAGTACGTGATTCCCGGCCAGGAGCTTTCGACTTCATTTTGGCTGACAACTGACACAAGTGAGACTGTCTCCGAAAGCCGAATGGAGATGTGGCGGTCGTGTACAATTAAGTTAAGGGCACATAAACAAGCGATCTATCGCTTTCTTGTCGCTCTCTCCCTATCATGCATAAGAAGTCTATCTGATTTATGTTTTAAACAAATCTTGTAAAAGATAACTGCATATTGGAGTCAACGTGGTCTTACACAACAGTCGAAAAACAACAACCTCGGTTCAGAACGAGACGCGGGCGTATAAAGGATCTATACACCCGCGTCGAAGGCGTAATATAACACAACTAGACTCAACGTTCAATCGCATCTAACACGTTTACGTTCATTTTACACAACCCCTTATGACTCATCTTCACACAGTCTTTGTCTTTTAAAACAAACTTCAATTCAATAATTATTTAAGTTTTAAAAAGTTGTCTAATTATGATGAACTATCGAATCTATATAAGCATGTTTGTGTGTTAATTTTTATCTTTTCTAACTAATATGTTTGTTGTGTATTACCTCATTCCTGTATACATCAACACATTATGTCGTAGACTCCTTTATTCCGTTAAACAAACTTCCACGCACGCATTGAAGTTGATCTATAGTCATTAAACACCAATTAAAAAGGTTCCAGAATTTCTATTTATTCTTAAGATCCCTAATTTTTAATCCATGTAATGTATTTCTATCACAATTGGTATAAGGATTCGATACATAAGCTTTAGTATCATTAGATCTCGATTTTTCTTTAATCGTCGTAAGGGAGAATAAAAGTTGTTCAACACTGTTCCGTTTGGGGAATAACATGTATCCATTTTGGTCGTGCATTATTCTGGTATGTATATATTCGTCAAATATACATATATGGCAAGGGACATTACTTTTACATACGTTGTATATATTTTATAGAGCTTTCATTAAATAACATGTGTGTGTGTGTATTTTGTCTGTTTTTCGGGACGGAAGACTTCATCACACAAGTGAGTTTGTTTAAGATTTTTCAAAATTCCACATCATTTTATAGAATTATTACGTTTCGTTTTTCTAACCTTATTCTGATATAAATTCAATCACAGTGATTCGATGATTGAATATAATATGACCATCATATATTTCCCGCCTGCTATTTGCCTTAGTTGTTCCCCTGCTTCCCGACTCCCGCATCTTCGATAATTGCATAATTTCCTACGATGGATATATTTTTTATACCACACCCGAAAGGATTTTTTTCATATACTTGTCATTGCCAATTTCTTATTTCCAGACAGAATATTTGGAAAAGTTTCCAATATTACAGCCCAACCAAATTCCCCTCGCCATCGCTTGAAGGGTACAAGAGAGAAGAAAAAACAAGATTCGTGGTAGAGAACTTATGGACATCTTTAAAAGATTTTGCAAAAAGATAAAATGTTTGATTTGTAGTAATGTGTTTTTTTTTTAATATGATTCTGCTCTAACTGGTGTTCTTTCTGCGTCTGTAAAACTCTGAACATGATCGTATAGCAAGTATTTACGAATTTTAATGTAGACAGCGTTGATGGTTTTCAAAGGAAGCTACAAAGAAAAGTCATCCAAAGCAGCTGCCGAAGGACAGTTCTGACCAAAGACATTTACAATCGCACTGAAACAAAGCAAGAAGTGCTGTTATACTCAAAAGAAAACCGTCATCGTTTAACCACTTAGTGAGACTGCCACCAGAAACACCTGCATGGCAAATACTTTAAGACGTTATAAAGTTTATCAGAAAATCCCCAGAACGACCAAATATGGTACGGCACGATCAAGAGATAAAAGGCATCAAATCACTATCAGATTTTTACCTTGAAAATGGCATGAGTAAAACCATCAGTATCTTCGAAACAAGGTGTTCCAACAGAAATGGCTGGATATGTGTTTCCAACAGGGTGATGTTAACAAGGTGAACGAGTATGCGGTGAAGAAGAAAAGAAGAAGAAAGAGAAGAACAACAAAAAGAATGTAAAATCAATAAAGTTATCATGTTCGATTCTCTTTTGTTGGCATTGGTTTCCCCACTAGAATCAGGTACTCACAAAAGGGATCACGCGATGGTTCCAAAGACACCCAGTGAAATTAATGCTATGGATCCGTCTGAACACGAATACGACAATCTTATTGGATGTTGGCTTCATAAAGCTTTAATTTCACATACACTTTTATTATCGGTAAATTGTATTTATGAAACTTAGTTTATAATTAGTAGGTATTAGAGTTTATTTTCATTTTATAATGGTTATTTAATAAAAAAGAGTTTATTTCAATAAATGTATAAATACTTGAATCCACACGGAAGCAAAATCTTTCTGTTTTCCTCAAGAATTAGGCGATGCAGCATGACGCTGACCTCATAATGGACATGACGTAGCCTCGGATAAAAGCTAGGGAGGAGCTACTACCAACGAGTTGCTATCGCCCGTTAAAAGTCTCGATCTTTTATAATTGTTTCTATTCTAATAAAACATTAAATGCTGAGAAACAGTAAGTTTTAATAGGTTTATTGCAACTTAAACAAAAAAAAAAGATATTTCTGCAGTTGAGTTGATGTGAAGAAGAGGAAACCTTCAGAAGTTTACCGTAGAAAGGTACTACAGCCACTTACAGATACACTTATGACTTGAAAATCATTCCTAACTTGTAGAGAGACTTTGCCGTTGCCCAGGTGTGAAATAAGCTGGACTATTTTTTTATAATTCGTGCAGGTATAATATTGAGTATGATACTACAGAAATTACATGAAGAATTAAATTCTTCAACATCGCTTATTGTTTATTAAATTCATAATTAAGTAAATTTAATACAAAAATATGATTACCACATTCTTAGGTTTTAAAATACACCTAAATACTATGAAAACTATGTGGGTCTTGTAATATTTGTTGTGTGTTTTCGTGCACACTGGGTGAAGTCACAAAGAGGTGACGTCACAAATGGTTGATCTTTTATGACGTTATATATTTATGAAGTAATAAAGGCTTTGTAATAATAGGGGACTGTTGGCTACTTGAATTAGCGTATGCGTTTAGACATTTGAAAATAAGACTTGAACGACTAAATTTACGTGCTGAGAAGAATATTGATTCTACAGTGTTAACTCTCCATGAGCACGTTTCAAATTATCAATATGTGTTCAATTTTTAGAATACAACAAATCTGTAATTTCATTACCGTTTGAATCTCATCAACACAAGAAGTAAACAAATTTAACTAGACGGTCTCAGGCTATCTTACTGTCGCTTTTATCGTCTGTCGCTTTCTCTCTCTCTCTCTCTCTCTCTCTTTCCCTCTCTCTCTCTTTCTCTCTCTCTCTTTCTCGCTATCTCTTTGTTTATACACGGTAAGGTAATTAATGCATATCCGTGTTCGTTAAACCTTTTTTCGCGTATTCCTTGTCTTCACCTGTCTATGGAAGAAGAGGGGTCGCGAGAGAAATTGTCTAGTATTCCATTTAACTTATAATGCATGTGTGTGCGAGAGAGAGAGAGAGAGAGAGAGAGAAAGAGAGAGAGAGAGATGATATTTGATTTTATTATGTTACTTTTAAAATGTAATTGCTTATTTGTAATACCAGCAAGTTAAATTCTTGGCATAATTTTGGCTAACTAGGAACTGCTTTGTTACTTGGCAGACTTATTTGTCTGAATTGGGTATGGTTCGATTTAGCCGTAGACGGCATCCTTCCAAGCATTAGGATTTCCTTTGAGGGAGAGATTATATATATATATATATATATATATATATATATATATATATATATATATATATATATATATATATATATAAGTAGAGACGTTTTTTCTCCTCTACCTTCTCGGAGTATAGGAAAATAACCACATGCATCACAGGCTACTAAACTCACCGCTATACTACACTTATTCACTCGAGCGTGTTTTAGTAAATGTGTTATTATTTTTTATACCTAACATTAAATATAGCAGTTGGCTCACCATCAACGTCTCTCCGAAAAACCAACTCCATATAGGTGGTAGCAAAAACTTTTCCCCCTAACAATTGTGTGCTGTGACTACACTCATCGACATCGGGAAGTAATAAACACAGTTTAATTGTCACAAACCACCATTATTTGTGATCCGAAACCTTAGCGCACTCGGTAAGAAGGTAGGTTTATAATCGCGAGTTTTAGCGTTCGATCGCAGTCTACTCTGCCACTTTCTTCTTTTTTTTAATGTAAAACATTCGCCAACACAGTAGACGTGGCAGAATAAACAGTAGGCCGTTCCTTATTTTATTCGACGTCATGCAATAGGTAGTACTTTCTCCCGTGCAACGCCGGGCGACGGGTTCCGCTAGTATATATATATATATATATATATATATATGATTATTTTTATTATTTTTATTTACACAGACATGTACAAAATCTGCGACACTGGCATCTCGATGTTATCGATCAACAGCTATTATAAACTGAGATCTAATCAGGCAGTATTAGAATCCAATCTTAACCTTAGATCATATTTGGAAAAAAATAAATAGAGAAAAAATAAAAGAAATTTAAAATTCAAATTTGGAAAGTCACGTGGTTCGGACCGTTCAGAATCAAAATAAAACAATAAAAAAATAAAAAATAAAATAAAATAAAAAATAAAAGCTAAAAAATAATATATATATATATATATATATATATATATATATATATATATATATATATATCCACATGTACTAGTTGCCCCTTTTATAAATTCTATAAAATATTACAGACTTCGGTTTTCTATTGTTTTCCAACTTACCTACAAGTTCTATAATTAAAGTAACTTGAAAACAAAGCAACCTTTACAAACAATACTAATACTTCAGGTTATCTGCCGCTGGTGAGTGAAACGAAGTAAACTTAGCGAACAAGTAGATATACACATAGTACACATAGATATTCAATGAAAGAGATGTTGCGTATATTATATATCGATAATTATTATAAAATATTTGTTTCTTTTGTTTCATTTAAAAGCAACGTTTTCTTTATATTTTTATGTTAATAAATTCGTTTGTAACGATCTGATTTCGGTCGACATCCTAATATAAGCTCATTTGATCTTTAGTGTGGAATGCCTTTCTCATCGTTTGTGTTATGCGGTGAAACATTTTTAAACATTTTCGCTTTTCTGAATATTTTATGGCGATTTAAAATTGAGTGCTTTCATGTGGCGATTTTTTTAGCGGTTTCTAAGAAGAAGGAATGACCGATAATACTATCGAGTGATTATGCAACCGTTTCAAACAAGAGCGGAATCCTTTCTTGTGAGAAAAAATTCAGGACTTTGTCTTCTTTTCTTAATTTATTTTCACACCATTTATTGAAATTGTATGCATTTAAATTCTCTTTTTTTTAAAGTGAGTGTCTGTTTGGTGCAATTCTATTGTATTCTTTCTTTTTATAGTAATGAGTCACCATTTACTAAGACTCCCGAGAATGAAGATTGTTGGAGATATTCATTAACGTCGAGAGAGAAAGAGAGAGAGAGAGAAGAAGAGAGAGAGAGAAGAAGAGAGAGAGCAAATTACTGCCTTTGTAATTACTTATTTATTATTACTTAACCATTCGTGGAGAGGAGAAAGAGATCTTTCGCCTGTATTTTCTTAGCGAATAATTTCCCTTGATCAAAATTGAGGACTACAGCAAAATGACGTCCGATAAGTTCGCATCCAAACCCCAAACTGGTAAAACTCGCTTCTCACGAAGAACGAGTGACGTCACGGATCCCTGTGTTTCCCACGCAAAGACCCGTGACGTCACAGAGCCTATCGCAGGTGCACATTGACCCTTGATCTGAGATTTCGTCACGCGGTGACCCTGTCACGTCTGTTATCTCCAACTGTTAATGTTACATATCCGAGTCGGGCATGGAAAGGTTGTTGATAATAGATGCACCTGGCGATTGTCAGTTGATAAGATAATTGTCGGATAAGCAAAAATTTATTTGAAAATAAAATTTAAAAACTCACAATCAGACAAACACCTACACAGGAAGAGGCAACATATGATCGATTGTCAAAAGATAAGTCTCTTCTGACAAAAAAGGGATGCAAGAATCACTTAAGCAGTGATGTCAGAAGAAACAGATGTCGGAAAGGTTAAAGATCATATGGCCAGGTGCGGTTGTGTTATGCCAGGAAAAGATGGACAGATGTTGGAAGGTCAAATAACGTTCCAACTGTCACCGAGTGCAATCTCAATGAGGTCGCCCAGGTGGTTACAAAATCGTTATATAATAACAACCGAAAATAAAAAGTATTTTCCAAATTTCCATGGAATATAATACACACAGTTTTTGGTCAAGATGTTTTCTGTAGTTGGCTTGACTCAGATGAGATGTTTTAAAACAGTTGTGTCGCTCATAATTACTGGTCTGATGCCTATAGATCACGCCTCCCAGCAATTCACATAGTGCAGACAGACTTATTTGAGTATGTAAATCTTCAAAACTGCTTAACAAAGATGTAGAATATTTGTCGTATGTTTTTGAAACAGATATATTATTATAAAGCCTGGTCTCGAAATGCGATTTGCTCTGCGATATCAGTTGTGTATATTGTATACGTGTATTGCTAGAATCGTAAACTATGCTCTTTGTTAAGTATTTTGTATTAAATGCAACCTTTTTTACAAATAAACGTTCATTGATACGATACAGTATGATCATTATGATAATATTTATTTATTGAAATAGTGATAAGTATTTCTATAATTTTTTAGATTTGATATTACAAAAAAGTTATATTACTTTGTTTTCATTAAAAATATTTTAGAGTGGCTGCTTAATTGAGAAGTGTTTGTCGATTGAATGAAATAATTCATTGTACAAGTTGTAGTTTTACGGGTTGGTTAGATGAATCGACATAACTTCATTCTGATCGTCTCGTATAGTTATAGCGTGAGAATGAGAGATATAAATGAATAAAACATAATGGAACAAAAAGAGGAAAAATGAAATAATCTGAATATTTTATTTATTGAATGTAATATTTAACTTCTATTAAAGCACTTGGCTCTGAGAAAACGAATAGGCTTACACGTTGGTATTCTCAGAGTAAACTATATAACTTCTATTCATATAATTTTGCTAAGCGTATATATACATAATTTGAATGACTCATACGTACTCACAGATACACACATGTATATATATATATATGTATATATATATATATATATATATATATATATATATATATAGTCTGTATAATTATAATTCGTTAGATTATGAAATTATTGACATAATTAATTAACATGGCTAACATTATAATCAGGCTTCGAAATTAACACTTCACAATGTTTATTCATATGCACGTGGGTTTCAAAAAATATTTTATTTTAACTATTACATAATCACAGTAAAACTTGGGAAACTCATAATTTCAGCATATAGATTTTATCAAGTAAAACTAAGATAGCATCTATTAGATATACCACAACTAGTATGAAAACAAAAAATGTTTTAAAAATGTGTAAAAAAATATAATACAGTAACTATATATACTTATGTGTGTGTGTGTGTGTGTGTGTGTGTATAGAGCGAGACTTACCGTAATGAAAGTTGAAGGAATGAGAACATATAACACAGAATACATTTTATTTTATGCTTCGTTGTTTTAGTTTTGCTTTATACATATATATATATATATATATATATATATATATATATATATTGAATATATTGAACTTTGGTTTTTTCGAAAGCCAACTTATCCATCTGTATTTCTCCTCTGATGATAAGATTTCGATCTTTGAAAAGCCTTGGCTTAAGGAAATAAAAATAAACACTAGTTTATTACTGACAACCTTGCATTGAACAATTGAAATTTGAAATAAATTTGGACATTCGTCGCATATTTATCACTCTTTTTTCTTCTATCTATATATATATATATATATATATATATATATATATATATACATATATATATATATACATATATATATATATATATATATATATACAAGAGATAAAGATGATGATAAAAGAATGCAAATATACAATATTCATTAAAACATCATAAGTTTAAAGCAAGGAGTCTCATAGCCTTAATCCATGTTTTGAACTGATGTTTAAATGAATAGTGTATCTTTGCAATGTTTTATTCTCATCTTTCATCTTTTAAATTGATTGCTCTATTCAGTATATTGAGCTTTATATTATCACATTAGATTATTATTAAACGACAAATCGATTATCTTTCATTTAATATATATATATATATATATATATATATATATATATATATATATAGACATCACATGCACACAACTAGATCAAGCAGTTTATAAAGTCAAAACTTGCTTATTAATAGCAATTACATGTTCCCCTCTAAGTTTGTCTATTTTTTTCATGCAGTTTATTATCAGGCATCTCTTGATAATTAGGTGCCCGATTTAAGACATGCTGTGTAAGTAAAATTATGTTGCCTAGTAATCCGTCAAAACAGTATAAATTATTCTGGTCACCTTCTCTGGTTAAAATGTGAAATCCTGTCAGAATATGATGATTGTCTCGTATTTTCTAATCATTTCATGAATTTCACTTATCGCACACAGACTCACGGCAACGAGACTAGAAGATAGTGGTGATGGTGGTTGTGGTAGTGATGATGATGATGATGATGATGATGATGATGATGATGATGATGATGATGATGATGATGATGATGATGAAAAAACTCCATAAATAGAGAGACGACGATCTAGTTAGCAGGATGCTTGGATATGTTTGAGAGGACCTTATAGTGATTATATAGGAGTCGTTTGTATAGGTGAACCTTGTTAGTTACTGATAATTAATACGAAAACATTTGTATGCAAAGGGTATATGTCTTTATTATATCTGAGATACATTATTCAAGCAGGTAAAGATATATATCTATCTATCTCTCTCTCTCTCTCTATATATATATATATATATATATATATATATATATATATATATATAGATATAGATAGATAGAGAGAGAGAGAGATTGATTCTACTACTGACTATTTTAAGAGGCCACATTTAAACACGTGTGTTTCGCTTCGCTTCGCTTCAAAACGAATTATGTTTCTCCAGCATATGAATTGATACTTTCGGTTTTCTGTCCATTTACATGTTCACATGCCTGTCAAATTTTAACTCTTGGCGATTTATTTCGTATTTCCGTCGCCTTTAGAAACACCTCAATATATAACATTCTCACTGTTCTTCAGTAACGCTCTCATAAATCATTCTACTTTTTACGTCTTATCTTGGACGTCTGTCTTCTTCTGTGACATGCGCGTTAATCCCATTCTATTCACTTCTAGAAACCTCACTAGTGTCGATTAGTTTTCTTTTCATGATTTACGATTTCTTCTGTCTCATTTTCGCAGGACAATATACACTTTTCAAACTCCAGATATGTTTTATTCACAGGCCTCTATGAAATAGTGCACACATAATAGATAAATAAAAATATAAACATAGCTCTGTTAGCGTAAATTTCTAAGAGTTTACGTTATTATTACGGTAATACAAAGCTGTTCGTATTAATTAATTTGTATGCTGATTCGTCGCCAGTTACCAAAATTTAAGCCCAATTGAGGATAACGGTTAATTCGATTCTCGGTTTGATAATATAAAATGTGTGAGACGATTAAACACTATAAATAAGATTGATAATTTGAATTACTTAGGAGAGCGTATCGACAATTATTTTTTTACATTAAACTTGAAGACGACCATATTGTAGTCTGCAAATAATTACTCCCGTAATAATGTGTTCAACACATGTAAGGTTCATGAAATTCCGTTTTGTATTAGATACATAGGTAAGAAAAAAATACTTTGCACTGGTGGTACGAAGATGAGTTCTTATTTTGTATGTTCTACATGGAGGAACCAGGGCTTAGAGCTCAGTCGAACGCCTTCCATGGGAATAATGATGTAAAAGATATAAACTAGAAGCGCCTCTTCTGTGAGTAACGGGTTGTAGGGAAGTAAACGTTATCCTAGACGAAGTTCATCTTGGCTGCGACAATCTCCCAATCAGGGTTGAATTAAAAAGAAAAGTAAACGAAAATAAATGGCTATACTTTTGACAAAGGCTTATCGCCGAAAGATCTCAAGGTTTTAGAATAAATGAATAATTTATTTTAAATACAAAAAAATAAGTTGTTCTGTGTTTTAAAAATATTCTTATAATTACTTTCTATCAAGGTTTCTAGTGTGGATTTCTTTATTGTATATATATATATATATATATATATATATATATATATATATATATATATATATATATATATATATATATATATGTATATCTATCTATATATATATATATATACAAATATTTTATATATATATATATATATATATATATATATATATATATATATATATATATATATATATATATAATTGAATGGTAGATAGCTTAACCCATTGTGGCTAATAAGTAGATGGGTATTTATTAATGCTGAAAGCGGATTGTATCAATATTAATAGTACGTTTTATATTTTCTGATATTATATGTGATAGATTTATTGTAAAATAAAGAGATAACTTTTAAGAGTAATGCCACTGATATTGTCTTCGATTATTTGATTTATTTATCTTATCTTCTGTCATTCTATTTTATTCATTTATTTCAGCCTTTATTACACACACACACATATCTCTATCTCTCTATCTCTCTCTCTCTCTATCTCTCTCTCTCTCTCTCTATCTCTCTCTATATATATATATATATATGTATATATATATATATATCTGACAGGTACGAGGTTTATAAATTCAAGACATATTTATTTACGTACGTTCCAATAATTAAATAAACAACAATTCTGTGTACGATCCTTTCTGGGACGATCTAAATGTTTATTGATATTAAGTCACTTTATTAAAACAGGGAATAGACACCAAGCTATCAGCTTATATATAGCATTCTGGTGAGAGTGTAGACATTACTCAGTTATACTTCAATTTGAGAATAAAAAAATGAAAAAATAAAAATAATACGCAAACATATTGTAAATACAACGAGAAGATGATATTCATATTTAGCAATACAGTGTTATAGAGACACGGTTTTTATATTCAGACATAAAAATGAACAAAACTTTGCTTTAGATAAAAATATTTGAAGACTTCCATATATATGTGCAGACATCTCTACATGTATAACCAGTTTACATAGATACATATATATATACAGATATATATATATATATATATATATATATATATATATATATATATATGTATATATATATGCCAGTTCAGACGCTGACTAAAGCTGACTCCTGCAAATTGTCCTTACTTTCTCCAATGATATCGAGATGAAGTTTACCCTGGACAAATGTGCCATTACTAGGAAGAAGATCCAAACGGAAAACATACATTTTGATAAGGATACTGACATCAAAGACCTTGAAGAGCAAGAACAATACAACTACCTAGGCATAGAATAAAACGATTATATTGAACATGCCTAGATGAGAGAAAAAAGTGGCAGAGAATATGTACACCGTGTTCGAAAAATGTCAAAACACAGCTCACAAACAATAACAAAGTAACAACCATCAACTAACTAGCTATTCCAATGATAATATACAGCTTTGGCATTATTGATTAGCAAAAAAAGTCATTAACAGACTAGACACTAAAACAAATTAAAATGCTGACACTGTAAAACGTAATGTACAGAAACCAGTGTCTACCAAAGCTGAAGAACAGTAGTTATGGCTACCTCATGAATTGACCATCAACGCTGAGCCACTATTGTGAGCCCGGCCAATATAAGATGAGCTCCCAGAACCCAAACATTATGATGGTTCGCTAACACATAGAAACCAGAGCAAGGAGAACCACCTCTATCATAAAAGTAGCCGAACATTTAAGGGATGTGAGTGTAGGTTATATTCTGATATGGAGGGGAGGTGTAGAGGTGATATGGTTGATATATCTGGGATCATGCAAGAGGTTGTTATATTGTATATAAATAATTGATTTTTATAAGGAAGGCCTAATTTGAAAGGGCTTAAGGCGGGTCGATAGGTTTGTATGTTTCATATAATGTGGGTTTTTTTTTCAGAATTATGTACGAATAAGCGAATGATGGTTTTCAGTGAGTTATGAGTTTTCGTTATTAGTACATTTGGTTAGTAGAACTTTTCGTCTGTAGATGGTATAGTTTGAAAACTTCAGTTTTGATAGTCATACAGTTTATAGAAAGGGTTATTAATTGCTTCTAAGATCATAAATTTTTCTGTAGTGCATATTTAGGATGCTACAGACAATTAATAATAAGAATAAAATTAAAATAACATACACTGTAATGCATGAATTTTAATAAAATTCTATATATATATATATATATATATATATGTAAATATATATATATATATATATATATATAACGACATATTCTAAACAAGGAAAACACCTTTATTGTATAAATGTTAAGGAATTCAGTATTATCGTGTTTCGTGACGTTTTTTTTTTAATTCTTTTTAAATCCAATTAGCCAAGCCCCTTGCTAACGGCAATAATATTTTCAGATATGAATTTACGGATGGTGGACGCATGGTTTCATTAATTTAGGTTTTACTTTCTAAAAGCTTTGACAATAGGATTCTACCGAACATATGTATGTGTATATATATATATATATATATATATATATATATATATATATATATATATATATATATATATATATATATGAAAGAAAAATGTAAAAGGGAAACTCAAAGTTGCATCTCAACGTTTTGCCCTCATGCTGAAGAGGCTTTATCAACAGTAGAGACAGAAGTCTAAACGTAACAACAGACGTGATGTTGCATATTGGTGTTACCTTTTCACAACTATTATCTCCACTCTTGAAAAGGTGTTAGCAACATGTTGTTGAAACATTTGTATTTTTTCATCTCTTCTGATTTATTTATCTCAATAATTTATCATATATATATATATATATATATATATATATATATTGTATTAAAATATATTAATTGCAAGCAGGCTACACAAATCCATTTCTGTATTAAAATAGGATATATGTTGGCTGCCCATTGATAGATCTAACAGCTTAAATCTTATAAGCTAGTGAATTTAGCCTCATTTAATGATAGCGTATTTAATATTATTATTTTTATTATTATTATTATTATTATTATTATTATTATCATTATCATTACTATTAAGAACAGACAAAAAGGAAGCAAACAATTTGTTTATGATAAGATCCTTGTGGTTCAATTAGCAAAAACTTCCCAAAAGAATGTCCACAACGATGCTAAGAACCTTGTTTAATAAAAACTCGGAGATTATAAATTCAAGAAAATATATGGTTTAACAAAAGGGTAGAATCTGTCTTGTTTAATTGTTGGATTCTCAAAAAATAACAGTCAAATTTCACATTATAGACGACCCTATTTCGGTTATCAGTAGATCAACTAGCGTGAATTTTGACAATGGTCGAGCTTAGTGCAGGTAAAGCTGACATCAAGTTCGTGAAATGAATAGTACCCTGCAAGGAAATAGACAAATAAGATGAACTGATGTTCAGAAAACAATGTATGTTGTCAAAAAGGTTAGACCAATAAGGGACTAATCGAGATGACGAGTGACATCACTTTTTGTCTCTCACAAAGAAACGAAGGTTTTTCAGACAGTTCTGTATAAGACTTTAAGCAAGACTGACGTAAAATAATTATGCTGTAAAACTAGAAAACAGTGGAAATAGCTGTATGGCAATATGTTGCCCCGAGATGTCTGTTCGTCGAGTTTCTCTATCTTCTAATAAGATACGCCAGTTAGTTAAGTGAACTTAATGTGTTATCGTCAGAAAAATAAATCTCCTGAAATTCCAAATGAAAGTATTAAGTTTCCTTTCTAGGCGAGGAATTTTCATTTCAACTAGATAAACTGAAAATGCAACGAGACGAATCATTATCATCACGACAACACGAAGAGAAAGAAATGGCAAACCGACATTAACGCAGGCAGTTAGCGAAAAAATGAAAGAGAAAAAGCGACTACGAGACAAATGTAAAATTACGCATGTGCCTTTTAGACATTTGGACCGTCGCTTGTCGCTTCAAAAAAGATGTAGAGAAAATAATGGATTGGATCTACGCCTACATACTCTCGCTTAAAATATGTTAACGTGCTCCCGTAAAAGAATTAAAAGGAATTAATGATTAAACACGCACTCATATATTATGAATAGACACACCCACGCATACAAAATCTAAGAACACGCACTCACGTATGATAAATACATCCATACACACGTTAAAAGAATTAAGATACGCGTATGTGAGAAAGAACAGAAAAACACATTTAAGAACATTTTAGTAACGTTTTTAAGCGACAACGTAACACAAACACTAGAAAAGAAATGTATACTACAAAATATAAAGAAATAAATACTCCAAAACAGATTATAGAATAAATACTTCCAACAAACCGAAATGCCAAATTTTATTGAGAAAAAATCATCAGACAAGGATTATCATTTCTCGAATCACCGAACATGGCTTACAAGATGGAGAATTTGTTTATTGTTATCTAAAAAAACTGGAAGAATTGTTCAGGATTCCATCTATTTTTTACGAAGAATACGAAATCAGAATATGTTGCTATCATTCACCATCGTTACTTTATCTTAGATTGTGTGAAACTCTTTGCTTGCGTTATTCTCAGCAAAATCCTTATTAATTGGATAAGCCATATTGAATCGGAACAACAATGTGGCTTCCATTCCATTTGTGGGACAATAGATATGATATTCCCAGGTTCGCTGAAGAGCTTTAGCTTAACGCAACTTTTGTTAACTTTACTTAAGCTTTTAATCCTGTTAAGTCAAGTGCTCCTTGGAAAGGTTTGGACAAAATGTACGTGTACTGAATAACGTGTTGATAACTATAATTTCATTCAACAGAGATATCAATAGTTCAGTAAAACCTGATGACAAAACATTTGGTCTGTTCTTAAATTGAACAGACACATTTTAATAGATCTTCAATCTAGCATTTTGTTATGAAAGGCATTAACTGACTTGGACACAATGTTCACCTTTAGATTCCTAATTATGCGCGATTTATATAATAATTAACGATTCATAGTAACATTACGTTCGATAGTTTATTATTCTTGATCTATTCCTTGTTATGGTGCGACACTTATTGCAATCTCTACATACGTGATTATTAACTGTTTTCTCTCGTAGCAAGGTTTCCTCGTTCTTATGTTATAATAAATAACATGAAAGTCTGGAACCAACAAAACATAACTTCTAAAACAAATCAAACATTACCCACCTATTTGACAATAGTTCTGAAATCAGTTATCAATTTTATTATATTTTTTATGGAAATCGCTCTAGACAGCGCATGAAGCACATTGCTGTAAGGAGCTAACAAGAACGAAATATAGTTTTTTCTTAACATAGTTCACCCCAAACAAGGCAAGTGTAAGGTGCTACTGTAGACATAAGGGGCTACTGAGAAAAAGGGTGAACGTTTTTCGGGGGCGTCAACCTAAATTGGCAGCTGTACAGCGAGATATCTGTTTACATTAGTTTTAAATTTCTGCATGTCAGTACCGTCAGGAAAACAAAGGGGCAGGGAGGAAGTTCCAGAGTCCAGCAGCACGAGGAGAGAAGCTTTTGGAGTAGAAAGCTCTTTGGCATCTGGGATCTCTACAGTCAATGGATGGGATTTGGCAGATTGTCGGGTTGGTTTAGTGAATTTACGTCGAGGGGGAAAAGTTCGTCATAGCACAATCCATTTCAGTTCTTGTAAAACAGACACAAGGCAGCAACATTGCGGCGATGGGACAGGAGCTGGAGCTTAGTTGATAGTGAGGGACCTATTAAGTTGGCGACTTTTTTTGGGACCTTGTCTAAGAGGGAGAGACTAGCGGATGATGTCCCAGCCCAGATGTAGCAACAATACTCAATGCATAGTCGGATGGTGGCTTTGTAGAGATATAAGATAATGTCAGGTGTGAGAAGTTTACTAGCACGATAGAAGGAGCCCACCTTCTTTGCAGCAGCCCTTGGAATGTCTTCAGTGTATTTGTTCCAATTCATGTTATCTATGAAAGTTAGGCCGAGGAGTGTGAATAATGAACTCTCAGGTAGGGTGTTATTTGCAATGACAATCGGTGGTTGAAGATGTTTCTTGTGGTTATTGAAGGAAAGGAGCTTTGTCTTTGCGGCATTAAAAGTTACCATCCATTTTTTACCCCAATCAACTACAGACTGGAGCTCACTTTCTAAGCATTCAGCCATTGCTTCAGATATGTACGCGTCGGTTCTTCCCACATGATGAGAGTAAGGTGTGGTGTCATTAACAAATATACCTATCTAAGTCTCAATGACATCAAGGAAGTCCTTTATGAAAATCAGGAACAGTAGAGGTCTAAAGATGGATCTCTGGGGTTTATCATGATTTATGTCATGTTGCTTAGATGAACGACCATCGAGGACAACCTGGATCTTTCTTTTTGTTAGGAAGGATCTAATTATATTAAATATTTGTCTAGTAATACCATATCAGTGTAGTTTTAGGAGAAGCCCATCTATGCCAGACTTTGTCAAAGGCCTTGGATATATCAAGCACTACCGCCCTAGCTTCACCTGCCTTGTCCAGTGTATAATATGCGTTCAGAGATGACCGTTAGGATATCTGCGGTAGATCTTGCTTGTCTAAATCCGTATTGATGATCAGAAAGAAGTTTAGCATTCAAGATTTTAGCAAAGATCGGGAGTAGACTGATTGGGCGTTAGTTTAGAGGATCAGTTCTATCTCCAGAATTCTTGAAGACTGGTACCACAGAAGAAATTTTTCAACTATCAGAGAAAGAAGGTATTTGTTGTATAGTTTGGAGATGGCAGGGGCCAGCGCAGTAGAGCATTTCTTTATTACTATTACTGGTATAAGATCAGGCCAACATGCTTTGGAGGTGTCGAAGTGTTTTATGATGTCTCTGACCAGTTTCTCAAGTGTGGCTTCAGTCTGCATTGCGAATTTAGGGACGTTGTGGTTTGCTAAGTCCAAAGTGGAGTTTAAGGCGAAATGGTGGGCAAGTAGTTTATCCTTATCAGTTGTCGTGCAAACAACATCGTCGTGATTTGATAGCAGGCCCATTGTCGATTGCCCATTGTTCATCACACTATTGTAAATTTTCCATCAATCACAAGTGCCTAGTTGCTGTGACTGAATGCGTTTTTTAGTTATCTCTGTATGAACCATTGAGGAGAGTGGGGTTTGCTAAAGAATTTCCGCGTGGTGACATAAGCATCAATGCCTGCATTGACCCATTCGTTAGCTCATTTGTACACTGATCAGCAAGGAGTGAGACGGTTTCACCCAAGGGTCGTCGCTGATGCGATCCTTGAGTGATTCAAAATCAGCCTGCTCATAATTTCTCGCGGTTTGAGCAGCGGTTTCTCAGCTTTTGCACGGGGTTTTAAGGTGATAAGTATCATTACTACAACGTCAATAACAGCTCGAGAAGTGAGGCTTGCTGGTCCGCACAATCAGGAAGGCGTGTCGGAAAGATCACACTCTGTGAGATGTCGTGAGCTGAGGAGAAATTTAACGTAGATTTCCCAGCTGAACCAGTAACGCTGGAGAATCCCAACCAGTCACGGTGGTGTGCATTCAAATACCCAAATACATGCATTTGGGCATTCAAGTTGAGTGAGAGTACTGTATCGAAGCTTTCAGGGTCAGAGTCAAGCAGAGCACAGTCTTGGGTCGAAGGAGATCGGTATAAGAAATATAAGTTACTTACGCTGTGATGGTCAATCTAAAGCACATGTAGGCTTGGTAATCTGATTCTAACTTATGTTCTCTAGTCAAGGGGAGGGTGTTCTGAACATAAACTCCTAGCCCGTGCATATGTTTGTCAGATTCCTTACGGTAGAGTCGAAGGTAATCAGTCATGTCAAAGTGGTGAGAGGAGATTAAGGATTGAAGGTTTGTTTCACTTAGTGCTAGGATATTCGTGGAGTTTGTCAGGAGAAAAGTTTCTACGTCGTTAATGTTGGTTCCAAGTCCCCGGATATTTGCGAATACGAGCTTCAAGGGCGGTGGCGAAGAGGTTTTTTGTTGGGTGTCTGGTTTAGGCCTATTTATTATTTTGTAAATTCATGTTTGTTTTGAGATAGAGTCAGGAGGACAAGGTGTGTGCTTGTTTAGTGCTAATAAGCTCACACAACCAGTCCATTAGTCGTGACTTGGTCAATGAAGGGTTATGGCCTCGGGAATAACTGTAGGGCCCCTTTCCATGCGCAACATGGCACGTACAGTTACCAACGGTATTATGCAACTGTTGATGGAGCAGTCGCTTCTAGCGCTGCCTTAGAGTTAGGGCTCCTAACTACAAGTTGGAAACAGCAGATAAACAAGCTGTCTAACCTGTACCCTCAACCTGTCGGAACAAGAGCGACCCAGACTAGTCATGTAGGACTTAGTGACGAAATACATGGATTATTTAATACAGAGACAGTTCACAAATAATAAAAAAAGAACTTAGTTATCGCAAAGACAGGGGATGCATATTGCCCTTGGTCTTAAAAAAGACCAAGGCTTTAGGTAATAGGAAAACAGTCAGCAGTTCCTAGAAAGAAGCTACTGGAATAGGAAGCTGTATTACAATGAGTTATCAAAACAGCAATTGATGGAGACCACTAGAGCAACGAGTCAAACGAACTAGAACAAAAAAGCAGGGAATAGATCAGATAATTATGTAATTATGAAGCACACAGGTCATAATAGTATTCATAGAAAAGACTGAGACTAGAAACATCATGTCTGTAGGAGAGAGGGTGCAAAGAAGAAAAAAGAGTTTGACCAATCAGATTACATATACGTTTCTGCACCTTATCAAGAACTCTTAAATGGGTAGAGATTCACCAACCCAAATATATTAACAGTACTCTATACATTTACACGTTTTGGTCTCTTTTGTTGAACATGTGGCCTAATGCTCATAAACATGGGATACTATGTGCTGCTTATGCTTAGTATATCGTAAAGATGATTTACTGGATATAATTTATTCATTTTTTGTCTAGATAGCAACACGTGTGTCTTAACATTTTACGAGCCAATATATGTGGGGACATATAAAATCCTTAAGAAATTTGTAGAAATTGATACGATTTTAAGAATGAAAATATTGAAAGAATCACTTAATGAGATGTTTCACTTCTTCGCTTTGTCGAGTTATAGAAAAAGCGAAACATAATGAATTGTAACGTAATTACTGAATCAATCTAAAGTGTTGGATGCAAGGGATGTATATAAAAAGAAATAATTTCTTTTTTGTTGTTAAATTCATTTACAAATGAATAAAAAGATGTTCGGGTTTCTGATCTTTTCTCTGCACTAATCATCTTAAAATTAATAATTTACATTTGAAAAAAATTCGAATTAATATGGACTTAAAATTGTTTAAAATGTTATTAATTAAGTATATAAACTGAATTACATATTTTTTTTGTAATTTGTCATGAACTATCAAATGTTTGTAGATATGAAATATTTCCTAATAAAAAAGTTTTCCTCATTAATGTCTGCACGTATCCTAACTATTTCATAATTTATAGTATGTGTGTACGTGTAGGAGCAAATAAACATTATTTTTAGTATCTTAATCGGAGCTTGTATAGATAGGTATTCAGTTGGACACACCTTGTAGTGGCCACATACATACATATATGTATATGTGGGTATATTCAGGGGGTCTTTAAAACCTATTAAGCAAATATATTTAATGCCAGGATAAAACTGTATTTCTTATATCTTAGGACATATAACATAATTGAAAAGTTGAATTAAACGATCAATGGACAAAACTTATCCATTCTTTTAAATCTAACTTGTGGGGGAAAATATACCTTATTTGCGCTGTATGTAATCATTAAATTATAATTTTAATTTAAAAATAATTGGTGGATATGATCATGGTTCTCTAACAAACCAATCTTATTTATGCAGATCTGAAAATATGTTATTATGTAGTAAAATATGCAGTAGTTATTTGCTGAACTAATTATATACTTTCTAAGGTACTCTGGCGTAAATAACTGTTGGAAGTACGAAATGTACAGTTGTTAACTTTCCTATATGGAATGAAAACATGGAGTGTAGACCGTTCTAAATATAAAGGGCTCATCTAAAAAATATGAATATAATCTGGCATGACAAGGTCATCAACCAGAAAATACTGGAACTCACATTCCTATCCTCTTTGACGGATCTACTAATGCAGTAGAATCTCAGATCAGTAAAATATATGGAGAGAATAGAATATGAACGACTACCAAAAGAGCAGATGGATTTTGAACTGTTTGAAGGAAAGAGGAATCATGAAAAGTTCAGACTAATATTCAAGAAACATGAAATGGAGAATATAAGAACCAGTGGTTACCAAGATACGGCGAAAGACACACTTGCACCAAGAAACATTATCATTGTACCAGTTTGTATTGTTCATGTCATGTAGAAGCCATTATACACACGTTGTTGTCGTCAGGAACTTATGTTCTTGTTCGTCTGTTGATATAATCACTCGGACGCCGATGTTTAGTTTTTATAAAAGTTTTTTTTTAATACAGACAACTTTATACATTCTTTTTTTAACATGATTCACCCCAAACAAGGCAGGCCGCCACTGTAGACGTAAGAGGCTACTGAGAAAAAAAAGAAAAGGAGAGAAGGTTGGCGGGGTCAGCCTAAATTGGGATCTGAGCAGCGAGATGTCTGTTTACATTAGTTTTAAATTTCTGTATGTCAGTACTGTCAGGGAAACAGGGGGCAGGGAGGGAGTTCCAGAGGCCAGCATCACGAGGAAAGAAGCTATTTGAGTGGAAGGCGCTCCGGCATCTGGGGACCTCCACAGTGAATGAATGAGATTTAGTTGATTGTCAAGTTAGTCTAGTGAATTTACGTCGAGGTAGCCAACTGATCGGAGCATAATCCATTGAAGTATTTGTAAAATTAACATAAGGATGCTACATTGCGGCGATGGGACAGGGACTGGAGCTTGGCTTACAGTGAGGGACCTATTAGGTTGGCGACTCTTTCTTGGACCTTGTCAAGGAGGGAGAGACTAGTAGATGATGCACCAGCCCAGATGTGGCAACAATACTCCATGCATGGGCGAATGGTGGCTTTGTAGATATACAGGATAATGTCAGGTGTAAGGAGTTGACTAGCACGGTAGAGGGAGCCAACCTTCTTTGCGGCAGCCTTGGCAATGTCTTCAATGTATTTGTTCAAATTCATGTTACCTCTGAAGGTTAGGCCGAGGAGTTTGAATGATGAACTCTCAGGTAGGGTGTTATTTGCCATGACAATCGGTGGTTGGAGAGGCTTCTTGTAGTGATTGAAGGAAAGGAGTTTTGTCTTTGCGGCATTAAAAGTTACCAACCATTTATGACCCCAATCCACTACAGCCTGGAGGTAATTTTCTAAAGATTCAGCCATTGCCTCGGATATGATCGCGTCTGTTTTGTCAACATGGCGAGAGTAAAGCGTGGTGTCGTCAGCAAATAAACCAATCTGATACTCTATGTCATCAGGGAGATCGTTTATATAGATCAGGAACAACAAAGGTCCAAGGATAGATCCCTGGGGTACACCAGCATTTATGCCATGGTGCTTAGATGAACGGCCATCGAGGACAACCTGAATTTTTCTTTTGTTTAGGAAGGATCTAATTATATCAAGTAGTTGCCCAGTAATACCGTATGAGCGTATTTTCAGGAGAAGCCCTTTATTCCATACCTTGTCAAAGGCCTTGGATATATCAAGCGCTACTGCCCTAGCTTCACCTGCTTGTCGAGTGTATGATACATGCGTTCAGAGATGACCGTTAGAATGTCTGCAGTAGATCGTGCTTGTCTAAATCCTTACTGGCGGTCAGATAGAAGTTTAGCATTAACTAAGTGCCGTACTATCGCTAGATTGATTAAGGATTCAAAGATTTTGGCAAAGATCGGCAGTAGACTGATTGGGCGGTAGTTCTGAGGGTCGGTTCTATTCCCAGAACTCTTGTAGACTGGTACCACAGAGGCAATTTTCCAGCTATCGGGGAAGCAAGATTCGGCTAAACATTTATTGTAGAGTTTGGAGAGGACAGGGGCCGGTTTAGCAAAGCATTTCTTTATTAATATTACAAGTATAAGATCAGGCCCATAAGCTTTAGAGGTGTCAAGGTTTTTTATGATGTCTCTGACCTGGGATGGGGTGATGACCATGTTATCAAGTGTGGCTTCGGTCAGCAATGGTAATTCAGGGAGAGGGTGATTATCTGAGTCTAAAGTAGAGTTAGAAGCGAAACGCTGTGTAAGTAGTTCATCCTTATCAGTGGCCGTGCAAACGACATCATTGTGGTTTGATAGTGGAGGAATCGTAGATTGACCATTATTCACTACACTATTGTAGATTTTCCAGAAATCGCGAGTACCTAGTTTCTGTGACTGGATGCGTTTTTTTGTTAACTGATTATACATTCTCTTCGCTTCGCCTATCACCACCTTGCAATTATTTCTTGACTCTATAAATGTATGCCTATTAGTAGCTGACTTATGGCGGCCGAATTTACGGAATGCTTGTTGCCTCTCAGAAATGGCAGCTGCACATTCCGAAGTGAACCATTGAGGAGAGTGGGGGTTGCTAAAGAATTTTCGCATGGGGACATAGGCTTCAATGCCTGCTTTGACCCATTCAGTTGATTCGTTTGCACACTGGTTGGCAGGGAGTGAGAAGGTTTCCCTCCATGGGGCGTCGCTGATGTGATCTCTGATTGACTCAAAATCAGCCTGCTCGTAGTATCTTGTTGTTTTGAGCAACGGTTCATCAGTTTTGGACGACATTTTAGGGTGATGTGTATCACTAGCACAATGTGATCAGCATTCCCGGGTGGGCTATGATCTTTCGTCACACAAGCCTCGAGTATTGAGGTCAAGAAGAGGTCTAGAAGTGAGGCGTGTTGGTCTACTCGATCGGGGATGCGGGTCGGAAAATCGACAGTCTGAGAGAGGGGGTGAGCTCTGGACTTTAACAAGTGTAGACTACCCTTTAGGGAAAGAGAGAGATAGACAGAAAGTTAGCCTAACTCTCACTGGGGCTCTTCGGGCAGTGGCCACTATCCCGTTCGACTGCTTGAGTCGTCAGTCGAGATAAAGAGTCTCTCCCTTCTTTCGGGAGTCACGTTGTCTCGCTATCTTCCATTAACTAAAAGTTAAATTATGACCTCCTATCCGTCAATCACTCCTCTATTCAATTAACGGCTTTCATCATGTAACATCATAACCTGGTGTCCGTGTATGATAATGAAGCGCCCTTGGCAAAACAGTTCTGGTAAATAGGCTATTTTAAACTGAAAAGAGCGTAGAATTGTGAAAAATCACAACTATTTCTGATCGATATTCCACCACAAACGATTAAATGATGATCATTGATTTTGTCAAATTACTGGAATTACTGTTCGTTAGTGAATGGAATATTTTCTCCCTCATTTAAGAGATCAAAATATTTAATCTAATTAATAAAGTTGATTGTGTCAGTCTATCGTAGTTTTTGCTGCCTCGATCATCCTCTACAACAGTTAAATCTCTTTATATAAGTGTTCTATCATTGTTTATCAAATTAAAAAACAATAGAGCCGTGGACTAGTTATTTTATTTTTAAGTGAATCCGTACTCAAAAGCGGGCTGTATTTAAAGTGACATAACCACACTATTACAAATTGATATTTAAAAATAATCACGAGGTATGTCTGAAAAAGTAACGGGGCTAATGTAAAAAATGAATTATTAGAAATGACAAACTACATGGTGTTACTTGTAAGTAATCACTCTTGAATGTAATACATTAGAGACGCTTTAAGCACGGCAAAGAGGATTACTCTAGTGTGTATTTCAGCTTAATGTGTACAAACCTTTTGATGGCCCAGACGCCATTAAAACGCCACATTGATAATCTAATTGAGCATGAGGAAAAAGTCACAAGGAACAATATCAGTTGAATGTGGAGGTTGTTCCAGTACTGTGATCGTTTTATTCGCTGGTCGGTGTTTATCCGTAGTTCTTTAGTGCTTGTAGTTGAACAACGGAAAAAGGCAGGCAATTTAAATTAAAATCATATGGAAAAGATGCAATTGCTGTACAAAGCTTAGTTTGCAGTTATATAATTACTATATATCATGATAGATGAATGTTGCTTTATAGTCAGTCACATTTTATGAAGCCCGAAAAGACACTCGAGGATAAGTTTTAATGAGATTGTAAGTTGTTGATGAACAACACCTTGATAGGATTAGAAACAATGAGTTAAATTGATTATGTAACAGAACGGCTCGACAAGAATTTGTTAAAATTGGACATGAAAACGACCATGTAGTAGTCGGCTGGGAAGAAACCCCGTATGATTGTATTTCAAAGATAGAGAAGTTCTTGGGAAGAAACTTTTAGTTATAGGTGCACAGATGGGGGAAAAAAGTATTTACATTCGTTGTAGCTAGACGAGTTTTTATTGTGATTATTTACAAGGGAAAACCAGATATTGGGGCTCAGTTGAGCACCTACCATTAAACTAAGATGGAGTAGAGAAATACATGTAACATCACTTCTGTGAGAAAGGGGATGTAGGGAAGAGAAATATCATTCATCACTAGGTTTCGAAATCGTTTACCATGCGCTTATTCCCTTTTGGCCCAAAGCGCACACAGAACCTCACATACTTTTCAAACAGACCTATATATATATAGAGAGAGAGAGAGAGAGAGAGAGAGAAAGAGAGAGAGAGAGAGAGTGAGAGAGAGAGAGAGAGAGAAAGAGAGAGTGGGTCAGGTTGTATATGAAAAGAAATCAAATAAAGTGCTCGATCATATAAGAGAGCTAATATAATTTATTTAGATACTGTATATTACATATTTCAGCAATGTACCGCGGTTTCATCCAAAGATTTAGACAATCTGTTGTTGACGCCATTCCCTGTCGGGCGTGACTACAATCATTTCAGCTTGCCGATGATTCCACTGGGCACGGAGATTTACTAAATATGTCTAAATCTGCCCTTTTGGATGAAACCGCGGTACATTGCTGAAATATGTAATATACAGTATCTAAATAAATTATATATATATATATATATATATATATATATATATATATATATATATATATATATATATATATATATATATTGTGGATATGATGCAATAACAAATTTAACCAATGTAAAAGAGAAATTGAATATGTGTAGTTTTCGTTAGTTTTGATATTTATCGGCGCTATTTCGATCACATCGAGAAGTGAAAATTAAAATATTTTAAAATGTTCTAAATTTCTTGACGATTTCTGCAAAAACGAAATATCGGGACGAGGAAAATCTATACACAGACGGGAAGAAGCAATTTTGGAAAGATGATTGAAAACCGGGGGGGGGGGAGCTGTTAGTTTTGGAATAAGAGGATTTATTCATATATTAAGTATGCACATATATTTACATGTAGATGTGTTCGAGAAAAAATAAAAAACGAAGATACATAGTCAGCGAGTGACGATGAGATAACAGATTGACAGAGAAGGTTTTAGATTAGAATAATTAGTGAGGATATATATACACGGACATGATAGAAGTAAATATACACCAACACAGAGTAAATTTTAATTCTTATTTCATGCCAAAGATTAATATAAATTGTTTCAATTTTTGTTTATATTCCGGTTTTATATAGAATCAATACGAACAAAAAAGGGTTATTAGTTTCTGAATTTCAACGAGGGCGTATTGTGGGTCAATATGAAGACGGATTTAGACGATGCAAAATATCAATCTTTCCATCTTACTTTTTACGTTGATTGTAAAAAGAGATAAGGAGTACGCAGAATCTCGCTGATGCCTTTTAGGGCTCTCTGACAGCCTCCTGCCTATTATAAAAAAATGTTGAGAACAATCCTCGTGTCAAGGCATCTGACATAGCACACAATATCCGCGTTAATCCCAGCGCACCTTCATATAAACTAACTAGGCAACACTGGCATAGCTGCAGGGAAGTAACATCTTCGTCTAATAAATATCAAGCAGACGGTAGATAGGCTCACTAAATGATTGGAGACTTATGCCATTTTTGAATACTATGATATCCTCTCATAAATCACGACATTGGTAGAGTGTTATCTGGAGACTATAATCAAGAGTTTAATACTTAAAGATTTTAGTCAACAGTGAAACATTATTCGATTACCGTATGGCGTGGTGTTTCTGTTCTGATCGGGTGGAGTAAAAGCAGAAATGTTAAGACAACTACGAAAACGAGAGTGGAATTTACTTGGATTAAGGTTTGTGAACTGCGTAAACATGTCCTTGTAATAAAAAGACAAAAACATGATATCTAATTAGTACTGATTATACGTTTACTCATTGTAATAGTTTAATAAAATAATCATTTTAATAGACATCTAAGTTTATATGAGTGTCTCTCTCTCTCTCTCTCTCTCTCTATATATATATATATATATATATATATATAATCAAAAACGCAATTTATGATGACTGCCGGAAAACACCAAATGGATACAGCTTGTATGCATATATATATATATATATATATATATATATATATATATATATATATGTATATATGTATATATATATACTTTTTTACATTAAATATTTTTGATATTTCAAACGTAACATTTTAATAACGTAGAGTAGTTGTATAACTTAATAGTGCGAGGCTACAGCTATGGTGAAAAATATTTTTATTTTGTTTTAAACCACAACAAAAGTTAAGAAAGGGCAAATCCACATCTTTTCAGAAAGTATTGTCGAAAATGATAAAAACAATTTTCTGAAAAGATGTGGATTGGCCCTTTCTTACATTTTGTGGTGGTTTAAAACTAAATGATAATATTTATATATATATATACGTATATATAAATATATATACACATAGATATATAAACATATACATATATACATATATATATAAAAATACATACACATATATGTACATATATATAGATACATATATATACATACATATGCATATATATACATATATACATATACATATAAATATATATATATATGTATACACATATACATATACATATATATATATATTCATATATATATACATATACATACATATACATATATACACATATATATACATATATACACATATATA
The DNA here is from genome assembly GCA_963556195.1 of Sepiola atlantica. Taxonomy (NCBI): domain Eukaryota; kingdom Metazoa; phylum Mollusca; class Cephalopoda; order Sepiida; family Sepiolidae; genus Sepiola; species Sepiola atlantica. Next base: position 79,851,889 of record OY744521.1, read on the forward strand.
CATATATATATAGAACATATTTATACGCATATATATACATATACATATATACATATATACATATATACATATACATATATATAGATATGTTAAAGAAAAATGATAAACATATCATATTTTATTCTATTTTATTCTATATACATATATAAATATATATATTTATACATATATATATATATATATACACATATATACGTATTTATATATATATATATATATATATATATATATATATATATATATATATATATATATATATATATATATATATATATATATATGCATACAAGCTGTATATATTTGGTGTCGTCCGGCTGTCTGTTTAAATTTCAATGTTGTATTCGTTTATTTCTATTTGACTGTGTCCGTTGTATGTTTTTGCCCATAATTAATAGCCGCAAAAAAAGAGTTAAAAAACGAGAAATAACTGCTTCTTTATATAATCCACCTATGAATATTATCGATATTCTCCAGTCAAATTGAATGTAAAACGAACGAATTTAATTACGAAAGAAAATCCACCGGAAAGTTGTTACTTTTACGGTAAAAAAAATGATCGGTTTCAATTTTATGTGAAAAAGAAAGAATTAAATACTTCGCCACCTTTCGACATTGTGAAACAATATAACTGTCTGCTAGAATGAATTAGATGTAACTTAAAAAGAAAAAAATAGACTAGACACCAAATAAAACGAAAAATAAAAATGATGGAAGTTAGTTATCAAAAAGGGAATCAAATATTGGTGTATAAAATTGTGACTGAATAATAAAACATTTGTTGTAAAAAAAAGTCCGTAAACTGATATGCAATCAAGATTTGCGATTATACCCCGGAAATCATAACAACTGTATTTGTCTTCCATAGCACTTATTTATTTAATTTAAGCATTTCCTTTGTATAATATTTAAAAATGTGTATAATTAAATGCGATAAATATTAGGTTGGTGCAAAAACAATGGCGTTTTCTCACGTGTTATATTTATATATGTTTTCTGAATTAATTTATTGATAAATATAGCGGTGTTATAAGTCATTTGAAGTGCTGTTCACGCTCTATCGAATCGTATTATTCGTTTCCATTTTTAATCTCTCCATTTATTTTTTTTTGTAGGCTTTTCGACAGCATGGGCAAAATTGAAATCCGCACGATATTATTGTTCCAGTTAGACCGAAAAGCTGCCAAGACAGCTCATGGCATCAATGGTGCGTTTCGCCCAGGAACCACTAACGAATGTACGGTACAAAGGTGGTTTATGAAATTTCGCAATGATGACAAGAGCCTCGAATATGAAGACGGTCAAGGCTGATAACGAAGCCTTAATTGAAGCCGATCCTCGCAAAACCACACGAGCGTTGACTCAACAGTCGTTCGCCATTTAGAACAAATAGGGAAGTACAAAAAACTGGATAAATGGGTGCCGAACGAATTGAACGATAATCAAACAAAGCTTCGTTTTGAGGTGTCTTGTACGCTCTTGCTGCGCAACAGAAACTGTCCATTTCTCAAGCGAATTGTGACGTGTGATGAGAAGTAGATCCTCTATAGGAATCGGCGACGTTCGGCACAGTGGTCGGATGTCAGGGAAGCCCCCCAAAACTTCCCGAAGCCGAAATTGAACAAAACAAGATTATGGTGACTTTTCTGTGGTCTGCGACCTGTCTCATCCACAACAGTTGCTTGAATTTGGGCGAAACGATTACGGCGGAAAAGTACTGCCAACAAATTGACGAAATGCACCAGAAGCCCCAACGTATGCGCCCGAGATTGGTCAATATGCAGGGACCAATTCCCCTCGCCCGCGTGTGGCACAACTGAACCTGCAGAAGCTGAACGAATTGAGCGACGAGACTCTGCCTCATCAGCCATATTCACCGGACCTCTCGTCCACCGACGATCACTTTTTCAATCATCTCGACAACTTCCTGCGGGAGAAATGCTTCAAAAGCCGAGATGATGTCGAACCGGCCTTCAATGACTTCATCGCTTCCAGAACTCCGGATTTTTATGAATATAGAATAAGTAAACTTCTTTCCCGTCGGCAAAAATGTGTTTATTCTAATGGTTCTTATTTTGATTAATAAAGTTTGGTATAAAAGAAGTTATGTTCTTTTGAAGTTGAACGTCAAAAAACGCCATTGTTTTTGCACCAACCCAATATATAAAAAGAGCACGTACGAAATGATTAGATGCACATGTGTGTATTGAAGTTTTCTATATTCGAGATGAAAACGAGTTTGTGTTTTCTGTTGTATCCGCATTCATATTTCGAGTTTTCTTTATTTTGAATAAATGGAAAATCCTATGTAAAGTTATTCGCATCCAATTGTAGATAGATCAAAGTAGTGAGCGGACGAAAACTCTAAGTAAACTTATAAGCTTATATTGTTAATGTGCATATCTACAATTATGCTAAATGCAGAAATAGCTTTCTATTCTAAAGTTTGAAGATCTCCGATTTCCTGTAAACGTCAAAAGTATCACATATAAAATCAAATTAATGTTAAAGGTAGTTCCCACACACATACATAAACTTGTGCGTAGTTATTTTATTATGCTATGAATGTATAGATGTGTATATGTTACTGTAATGTGCGACAGGGGCGTAATTTAGTTATTTAGACATCCATAATATATTTTATTTGAAGGAGGTAAGACACCAAATAATTGATACAATTATATTTTTATTTATTAAAGTGATAAAATAATTTATTTCAATTGTTTATCTGAGACTTTCGATGCGATACGATTTTTTCAAAGAGTACTTTTTTCTCTTCATTCGGCTAGTAGCAAGCGCGAGGGTAGCCCACCCGTAGATAAGGCAAAATATACGTCTATTTTTGTTGACTAGTTTGGAAAAGTAAAATTTGATGTGTTTTGCATGGTTGGCCCTTTTTTGAATAGAAACAGTTGGCACATCATAGAAAACTATTTTTTATTAAGTTATTTGAAGAAGTTAGAACACAACTAATCTTATACTTTGCTTTACGCCCGAGTCGGCTACCCTCGCGGTTTATACCGACAGAATGACGAGAAAAAACACGGTGTGAAAAAGACGCATGCGTCGAAAGTATCAGATAAAAATTTAAATAAATAACTTTATTCAATTAATAAGAAAAAGTTTTTAAAAATATAACTTCAGTTGGTGTTCTAACTTCGTCAAATAACTTTACGAAACTAATGTTTTTATAAGATGCCAACTCCGTTATTTTTATTTGTTTTATTAAATCGGCCAATTCAGCAAGTCTAAATCTAAAAGATTGTATAAAGATATCAACCGTTAACGTTTTAATTGAGTAGAAATTAAGTCACGGGCGATGGATATTAGCAGGCTTAAAGAAATATTATTTATTAAAATGCAATTAAAGGTAAAAGTATCTGTTGGAATGAAATTATTTAATTCTTACATCATGTTAATTTATGAAGATGTCGACACAGACAGATATGTGTACAGTTATTTGAAGGAACTGAATAACTTTTTTTTTTAATCTAGAGATCCGAATCAAGAAAGTTAGGGTAACGAACGAACATATCAGAAGTTTATATTATAAAATACATTATAGTGAACACTTATCCAGTGGAATACGATGTCATGTGATGGCCGTACATCCGGAACAACAGTTCATTAATATGGGTGTTCCTCAGGGGTCGATACTTGGACTCTTATTATTTCTGATTTTCAGAAACGAACTATATGATGCAATCGCGTCCGCGGTGGGTATATTTGTGATGGCACATCGCTCTCATCTCAGAAAATCGAACACATACATATGCAATATATGTTGAATCCTTAGAAAATGACCTCCAGTGTGTAGTAGAATGAGGTCAACAATGGTAGGCCACATTAAATGCTACTAAGACAACGCTCATTTCCTTTTACACTTATACGAAACTATTTCAAACCATCGATTCCCATGACTAATAGATCTCTTCCCGAGAGCCCGGTATCTAAACCCATCGGCCTAACATTCATAGGCAACATGAGTTGGAATAAATATAGAAGATAGTCCCAAGTCAGCCGCAAAGAAGGTGGGCTCACTTTACCGGGCGAGAAAACTTCGCACACCTGCCAGCATCCTATATCGCTATGAGGCCACCATTCGCCCATGCATTGAGCCTTGTTGCCACACTTAGGCTGGTAACCAACAACAATTAGTCTCTTCCTCCCGGAAAAGGTGCAAAAAGAAGGCTCAAACATTATAGGTCCCGCCTTGTTTGCCAAGTGCGAGCCTTTGTCCCATTGCCGCAATGTTGCATCCCTGTGCTTGTTTTACAAGTACTTCCGCGGAATGCGCTTCAATTAACTTATTGCGCTTGTTACTCTATCAACGATAAAATCATCGATCAACCAGACTAGTAGCAAAACCAGAAAACTATCTAATCTTATAGCTCTTTACCTATTGTCGCTTGCTTATAGAATTCTACCCCTGGTCTTAGTTTTACAAACTTTACAAACATTCTAAAATGTAATGTGAACAATTATTTTGTTACACAATTCCCAACTTTTTACATAAAAGAAATGTAAATGAAAATGTAAATGTAAATGTAATGTGAAAAATATTTTGTTAGACAATTGCCAACTCTAAAGAAATGAAAATTTAAATGTAAATATAAATGTAATGCTAACAATTATTAGGTTACACAATTATAAACTTTTTACATATAAGAAATGTAAATGTAAATGTAAATGTAATGTGAAAAAATATTTCGTTACACACTTCTCAACATTTTACATATAATAAATATACATGTAAATGTAATCTGAACAAATATTTCGTTACACAATTGCCAACTTTTTAAATATAAACAATGAAAATGTAAATGTAAATATAAATATAAATGTAATATGAAAAAATATTTCGTTACACACTTCTCAACATTTTACATATAAGAAATGTAAATGTAAATGTAAATATAATGTGAAAAAATATTTCGTTACACACTTCTCAACTTTTTACATATAAGAAATGTAAATGTAAATGTAAATGTAATGTGAAAAAATATTTCGTTACACACTTCTCAACATTTTACATATAATAAATATACATGTAAATGTAATCTGAACAAATATTTCGTTACACAATTGCCAACTTTTTAAATATAAACAATGAAAATGTAAATGTAAATATAAATATAAATGTAATATGAAAAAATATTTCGTTACACACTTCTCAACATTTTACATATAAGAAATGTAAATGTAAATGTAAATATAATGTGAAAAAATATTTCGTTACACACTTCTCAACTTTTTACATATAAGAAATGTAAATGTAAATGTAAATGTAATGTGAAAAAAGATTTCGTTACACACTTCTCAACATTTTACATATAAGAAATGTAAATGTAAATGTAAATATAATGTGAAAAAATATTTCGTTACACACTTCTCAACATTTTACATATAAGAAATGTAAATGTAAATGTAAATGTAATGTGAAAAAATATTTCGTTACACACTTCTCAACTTTTTACATATAATAAATGTAAATGTAAATGTAAATGTAATGTGAAAAAATATTTCGTAACACACTTCTCAACTTTTTACATATAATAAATGTAAATGTAAATGTAAATGTAATGTGAAAAAATATTTCGTTACACACTTCTCAACTTTTTACATATAATAAATGTAAATGTAAATGTAAATGTAATGTGAAAAAATATTTCGTAACACACTTCTCAACTTTTTACATATAATAAATGTAAATGTAAATGTAATGTGAAAAAAGTTTTCGTTACACACTTCTCAACTTTTTACATATAATAAATGTAAATGTAATGTGAAAAATATTTCGTTACACACTTCTCAACTTTTTACATATAAGAAATGTAAATGTAAATGTAAATGTAATGTGAAAAAATATTTCGTTACACACTTCTCAACTTTTTACATATAAGAAATGTAAATGTAAATGTAAATGTAATGTGAAAAAAGATTTCGTTACACACTTCTCAACATTTTACATATAAGAAATGTAAATGTAAATGTAAATATAATGTGAAAAAATATTTCGTTACACACTTCTCAACATTTTACATATAAGAAATGTAAATGTAAATGTAAATGTAATGTGAAAAAATATTTCGTTACACACTTCTCAACTTTTTACATATAATAAATGTAAATGTAAATGTAAATGTAATGTGAAAAAATATTTCGTAACACACTTCTCAACTTTTTACATATAATAAATGTAAATGTAAATGTAAATGTAATGTGAAAAAATATTTCGTTACACACTTCTCAACTTTTTACATATAATAAATGTAAATGTAAATGTAAATGTAATGTGAAAAAATATTTCGTAACACACTTCTCAACTTTTTACATATAATAAATGTAAATGTAAATGTAATGTGAAAAAAGTTTTCGTTACACACTTCTCAACTTTTTACATATAATAAATGTAAATGTAATGTGAAAAATATTTCGTTACACACTTCTCAACTTTTTACATATAAGAAATGTAAATGTAAATGTAAATGTAATGTGAAAAAATATTTCGTTACACACTTCTCAACTTTTTACATATAAGAAATGTAAATGTAAATGTAAATGTAATGTGAAAAAAGATTTCGTTACACACTTCTCAACATTTTACATATAAGAAATGTAAATGTAAATGTAAATATAATGTGAAAAAATATTTCGTTACACACTTCTCAACATTTTACATATAAGAAATGTAAATGTAAATGTAAATGTAATGTGAAAAAATATTTCGTTACACACTTCTCAACTTTTTACATATAATAAATGTAAATGTAAATGTAAATGTAATGTGAAAAAATATTTCGTAACACACTTCTCAACTTTTTACATATAATAAATGTAAATGTAAATGTAAATGTAATGTGAAAAAATATTTCGTTACACACTTCTCAACTTTTTACATATAATAAATGTAAATGTAAATGTAAATGTAATGTGAAAAAATATTTCGTAACACACTTCTCAACTTTTTACATATAATAAATGTAAATGTAAATGTAATGTGAAAAAAGTTTTCGTTACACACTTCTCAACTTTTTACATATAATAAATGTAAATGTAATGTGAAAAATATTTCGTTACACACTTCTCAACTTTTTACATATAAGAAATGTAAATGTAATGTGAAAAAATATTTCGTTACACACTTCTCAACTTTTTACATATAAGAAATGTAAATGTAATGTGAAAAAATATTTCGTTACACACTTCTCAACTTTTTACATATAATAAATGTAAATGTAAATGTAATCTGAAAAAATATTAAGTTACACAATCCTCAACTATTTACATATAAGGACTTTAAATGTAAATCTAAATGTAACGTGAACAAATAATTTGTTACACAATTCTAAACTATTTACATATAAGAAATGTGAATGTAAATGTAAATGTAATGTAGACAAATATTTAGTTACACAATTCTCAACTATTTACATATAAGAAATGTAAATTCAATATAGACAAATATTTAGTTACACAATTCTCAACTATTTACATATAAGAAATGTAAATTCAATATAGACAAATATTTAGTTACACAATTCTCAACTATTTACATATAAGAAATGTAAATGTAATGTAGACAAATATTTAGTTACACAATTCTCAACTATTTACATATAAGAAATGTAAATTCAATATAGACAAATATTTAGTTACACAATTCTCAACTATTTACATATAAGAAATGTAAATTCAATATAGACAAATATTTAGTTACACAATTCTCAACTATTTACATATAAGAAATGTAAATGTAATGTAGACAAATATTTAGTTACACAATTCCCCATTAA
>OY744521.1:79864681-79917181 GCA_963556195.1 Sepiola atlantica
TTTTTACCAGTAAATGTGAGTTTCGTTAAAATCACATATACAGAGATTAATATATTTCTCTTACAAATAACACCATGTATTTTATTAAGTCGTCGATTCCGAGCGTGGTAGTAATTTATGCCGGTGTCGCCATAAAAAACGTCACATATTTAATTTTAACCAGTAAATTAAACGCATGTATTTAACTAATTCTTACCATGTATCTCTATCTATATAAATCAGGTATGTGTATATGTTTATGTACAGAATTAACTTGTAACTTTGAAGTCATCTTTCCTTTTACCACCGATAGTGAATGTAGTGTAGCAATCGGCCCTCATTTGGTTCTAAGAAATTCTAAAGATTAACAGTAGCAGCACGCTAAGCTTTATTGTTTGCCAATATTTTTTTCTGGTCCTTACCTGTAGACATTGCTGGCTCTCCTTCCAACCATCGCTTTTTCTCGGTTCAGAACCACCCAGACCATTCTTGGGAGATCTGTTCTATGTGGGAGATGTTCTCTGGGTTCTTGGATTCATTCCGAGGAGCTGACCTTAAAACCCTACGCACAACAGCATTTATGACTCTGCCGATGAACAATGCGCTAGAGTTTGGGCTGGATCGTGCCATACAAACTCAATCGATCCAAAACTGAATATTGTATGCCGTAGAATCACTGAGACACTAAAACACACCACATTACTAGCGGTGTACAGATGGGCTGGCAGGGCACGTATCGATATCCGAAGATATGCTCATGTGAGAATTCAAAATCACAAACAGGAGACCGATAAAAGACACCCCTAATATTGCCATGAACAACTAAGAGGCAGATATGATCATGAAGCAGTTTCATGTCCAACGGGAGCCTGCACGGTCACAGAACAACCCCATTGACAGATTTAATACATGGAATAACTACCTGAACGAAGCCATCACAGAACCCAGAAAACATCTCCTACATGGAACAAGTCTCCCAAGGAAGAACTGGGTGGCCCTGAACTGAGTAAAAGTGATGGGTAGAATGGGCAGCCAGCAACCTCTACCAGTGAGGATCAGCAACAAGGAACTGTTGTTAAAAAAATTTTAGACAGAAAATGGAACACATCCTCAGTAGCTGCGGTGATGGACCAACTTGTACTGACCAATATTTAATGGACTGTAACCTTGATGCTTCGTGATGGATCCAATATTGGTATGAGAAGATATGATGACAAGATCCACTCCTAAAGTGATTAACCGATCATTGGAACAAAAACACAAGACGTAAGGGTGGGTAATATTTGTTATATTTAATTTACTTTGGTGCTAATCAAAGGGGTCAAAAAGGGGTGTAAACCTTTCGCCAAAATTCAGATACCTTCGATTTTTGTGACATTTTATATTCTTTATAAAAACATTTTTTCTGCATTTCTCCATCTATAAAAGTTTTTCCATAGACAATGACATGAGGTTACAATATATATTAAACCATATATTTGTTCCGTTTATTTTCATAGCACAATATTAAGACAAAAATATCTTTATTAAATGATCTTATAATGTGTTCTCCATGCAATTACATAAGCGGACTCTTGGTCTCATTAAAAGAACTTACAGTCTTATGCTTGATTATGGTAAGTCGATTCTTATCTGCTCCATTCATTTTTCCATACACACGTTTGGCGTGGCTTACTATAAAACTCATATGTACAGTACTTATTATTTCGATCTAAATCCACTCTCTTACATTAATTATATTAAATTAACTCACAGTCGTTCTTTCCTTCGATCTGCGACATAGTAATAGTCACACGGACCCAATGACAACTCAGTCGACGTGCGTTCGTCTGTCGTCATGCTGTGTACGCAGACAGTTTTTGACTAGACTAATTTCATCAAAATCACGTATTTTCTTATATCAATTCGATCGGGCGAAATTTATTAGAAAATCCGTTTTTAAAACATTGTGGTGAACGTATATTTTCCAGAAACACGTATAAGATTCTTTCTGCTTCGTAAATTAAGATTAAGTCAGTGTAGGATATAACCGTAATCTGTAATATATATATATATATATATATATATATATATATATATATATATATATATATATATATATATATATATATTTATATATATATATATAAATATATATGTATATATATATATAAATATATGTATATATATGTATATAAATAAATATATATATGTATATATATATGTATATAAATATATATATATATGTATATATATATGTATATAAATATATATATATATATGTATATAAATATATATATATATGTATATATATGTATATAAAAATATATATATGTATATATATATGTATATAAATATATATATATGTATATATTTGTATATAAATATATATATATATATATATATGTATATAAATATATATATATGTATATATTTGTATATAAATATATATATATATATATATATATATATATATATATATATATATTTGTACTACGGCTCTTAAGTTCTGTTGACGGCTTACTAAATGGCCGTTGAATTTGCCATTTAGACATTAATTCACTCTTCCACTTCCAGACAATATTCGCTTGTTTCTCTATTTTAGCGTTTGTGGAAATCGAGTTTGATAACAGAGAGACTCTAATATATGGCAAATGAACAAATCGGTTTCATGTTATCCTTTCAAAGACGTATTCACGTTCAAAACATTTTTTCTCGTAAGCCCACACCGATAATTGTACTTCACATTTATCCGTATTTTCTTCTTATTTTTGCATCTATTTGTCAGGTAAATCTTTCAGTGTTTAAAATAACATGCATAATGCATCTTTATGCATTACTATTTAATGTTTAGATGTTTGTCTGATGAATATCAAACGTTCCTTTTTATAAACCCGTATTCGACAGATTCATTAGCAGAACCTTACACTTGTTTTTTCTCTCTAAGCAATATTCGACAAAATTGTAATTTGTGCACACATCCCTATTTAGTTTTTTCGTAATGCATACATTTACTTGTGGGGGTCGAATTACCACACTTTATTTGTTACTTTAACTCATTTCATTTAAGACTATTGGGTTAGATATTTAAATAGTCTTATACTACAATCGAACGTCTTTATCAAAATGTTGGTGTGGCTCAATTCAATTATAATACCACCAGGAATTGCCGGATACGGGGATATCATTATATATAATATCCAGGCAAATATTTTGATATCGAATTAAGCCTTATTACATGTATGTGTCGTTTTAATGAATTGCATACCTTTTTTGTATGTGTATTAGGCTATGGAAACACATATATTATTAATTAAGCGAAAGTACAACTAATTAATGAATCAAAATTAGTGAAGAAGGAGAGGAAGACAAGAAATGTATACGTAACAGATTGAAATACTAGACTTGTTGTCCTTATTCTTTGAACAATTAGAATGTTCTAATTCATTAAATCTTCTTATATATATATATATATATATATATATATATATATATATATATATATATATATATATATATATATATATAAAATATATATATAATTCACGGGCACGGGGTTCTCTGTGTATGTACGGAACGTCAGCGTTACTTAATATATATATATATATATATATATATATATATATATATATATATATATATATATATAAACTCAGTCTGCAATATTCAGATTTAGTTAATATGTCTGGATTAAAACTTGTTGGGGACTGTATATTGGTTATATTATAGTGCCGCTGTTACTAGGAATACAGAAGACGTTTGCTTGGCAGTTTTGGATTTCTCTGCAGATAGCATTCATCATCCATAGCCGATATTAATTAAGGTATTTGACTTGCATTGCACTATTTGTTTGACTTTATATATATATATATATATATATATATATATATATATATATATATATATATATTAAAATAAACATAGTTTGAGTATCCGACAATTGTTTTAGAACTTCTATAAAAAGCTCTAATATATATTACGCATTTTTTTTTAAATTATTGGTTGTGCTCATTTTGTTTATATTTGAACATAATTAATTAAAATTATATATATATATATATATATATATATATATATATATATATATATATATATAAAGTAAGCTGAGATAAACAAAATTAGTACATTATTTATTTCAGTTCCAAGAATTAAAAAACAACAAATATTATTGTACGATCGTTTCTAAAACGATCTGGAATATTATATGTTGTATTGTACTTAAGATGCCTCCGAAAGTCTCATCAGCGGCCCTCAGAACATCACAGAAAGAAGTTAAGCAACAAAAACGTATTTGTAGTTTACGTTCCTAATGGTGTATGTTTTTGTTTGAATTGTTAACAGAAAAAGTTAAACGAGGTTGAAATTATATTTTTAAAACAATTTGACACAAACATTTGCTCTTTTAACTATTGAAAATAACAAAAAGTGCCTTCTCCTAGTGCGCCCTTAATGTAAATACCCTCGATCAACCCTTCAACACTATTCGTTGTACAGCTCACCAAATGCCGGAGGGCGTCTGTTCTTATAGCTTTCTTTCTATAACTGCTAGCCTTTGGAATTCTATTCCTTTTTCCATTTTCCCTGACTGTACTAACACGTAGACGTTTAAATATAATGTGAATAAGCCTTTAGCTACACATTTCCTCACATACGATTTACTTAATTTACAGTAGTTCTTTACGCCACAGTGGCGTTGTGATATATTTAGAGTTAAATGAAAAAGTTAAAATAAATAAATAGATAATAAATAACAAATGCATATACTACATGTTTGATTTTTTTCTAATGTATAAGGGCTTCTGCTAGATTTTTGTTTATTTAGAGAGAATATTATATAAATATCTGTGGGGAATGTGGCGAAGATTCTGTTGCAGACACAAGCATCCATCACTAACTATAACCTGATGAAGAAGAGGATAATAGTCAGCGTTTGATGGCCATTTTATGACCGCTTGTCTTTGCTAAATCATAAAATCAGTTTCCCGAACATATTCGCCGGTCATAAAGACTTTTATGTTCGGTGTTCAATAGATTTTTAAGATTTTCTTTTTGATTCTCTATTTGCCTTTTCTCAACTGTTCTCTCTATTTTTCTTCTAGAATTATTTACTATTTTACTTTCGTCACAATGTATTATGTCTAGCATACTCTTACAAAGACACAGGTCAACACACATAAACGTCCACAGAATACGCCTAAAATAAGCAAGCCATGGAATCATTAATAAAATCCACAATCCTTTCTGCAAACCCAGCATGTTTTGTACAAATAAACTTCAGTTTATCCCGACTTGTTAAAAAAAACTTCCAGTCATGAACGTTAATAGTTCTTTGTGTTATCGTCGTTCAGTTATATGCGGGGACACTTTAGTGATCGTTTCGTCAGTAGCCGGTTTGACCCTGAATCTACTTCAGACCCCCGGACCGTAAAACCTCGATTGTTTTTATCTGTGGCGTCATCTAAAAGATATCGTCAATCAAAACAATCCTCAGATTATTCATAAACTGAAAGATCTCTCTCTCTCTCCCCCTCTCTCTCTCTCTCTCTATATATATATATATGCTTATATATATACATATATATATGCATATATATACATATATATACACATATATATATACATATACATATATTTATACATATATACATATACATATATATATATACGTATATATACATACATATTATATATATATATTTATATATATATATATATATATACGTATATATATACGTATGTTATATAATGGGACGCATGAGATGATGAACGGACAGAGAGATCGCTTAACTTGCGCGATTTGTAACGGAGTCATCTCGTGCAACTTTGGTGCGATGCTTTCTCACGATTCGCGGTGACAGTTGACGAGACCCCAGATCAAGGGTCAGTCTGCACCTGTGCGTTGAACACGAGATTTCGTGACGTCACAGTTTTCCCGGTGGGAAAAATGAGTGATTTTTTAGAGTTCTTGGCGGGAAGCCGACGATTCAAGTCGCAATAGCCATGTAGCGATTAAATAAGATAGGGGAATTCAGATCCCCAAAAATGAGAGCCAGACGATGTCCCCCGTTTCCTTCCATTACAAGTGATTAAGTAATTAGTTAATTAACTAGCGTAAGCTTCTCTCTCTTTGTTTCAACGAACTTGCTTCGGTGTCGCCAGCTAATAAGTGAAAATAAATGGCTCGGAACTTGTTATATTTTGTTATGTGTAGATTGATTTCAGTTACAGAGAGAAATCGCCGGCACGAAATGGTGACAACGACAATCGTCTGCAAAGAGTGATGGTGGCGACGGGTCAGGCTAACAATAGCAGTTAGGGTGCAGACATTGAAAAGCAGAAAGATAACAGACAGCAAAGAAGATAGGGAAATATAATGATTCCCGAATTGGGTTTACTACTGTGTCAGCCAAACAGGAGAGATTGAAAGCCGCGACTGACTGACAAGACCACTCGACGTCGCCCAGATCGAGAAACGACACATCGTCCCGTTAGCAAGCGATGCCGTTCGCTGGAGCAACAAAGGAGCTGTTGTGTTGCGCCGGGTTCCGACATTACAACGTATTATTATAATATATCTTTTAAATATTCAACACATATATACATATATACGTATATATACATACGTATAATATATATATATATATATATATATATATATATATGCATATATATACGTATATATATGCATATATATATACATATATATATACATACATGTATATATATATATGTGTGTGTGTTCAAATGTAAACTTTCAAATATCTTTAAATGTAGGATTATTTTATAACATAAAGTCAGCTATAGCTTTATAGTGCGTGACTAAAGTTATTTTACAACGTTTTAATTATTTTACTCTGAAAAATCAGGATAAAGGATAGATGTTCACAGGAACAAACTGTTTTTTCTGAAGGCAAACAATTGTTTTGGCTCAAATCAAGGATATCGTTTTCAAGAATTTTAAAGTTTTCAGTTACAATGCCAAAAGTACAATGAGTAAAGACAATGACAATACACAGTAGACATTTAATAAAAAACTATCAATTTTCCAAGACACTTTTTTTTCTTTTTACCTTGAATTGCATATACTTGTCCTATTTGTTGTGTAGCATGGAAGACTTAGGTTAAACTTCATATATATATATATATATATATATATATATATATATATATATATATATATATATATATATATATATATATATATATATATATGTATATATACATATATATATATACACATATATACATATATATACATATATATATATACATATATATACATATATATATACATATATACATACATACATATATACATACAGGGCAACCCCCCCAAAAACGGGCCCCAAATCTAATTATGCCCCGTTTCTTAGTGTTTCGTCCCAATGAAATGAATTTTGGGGCATAACTAGTTTATTATATTCACAACATCATATCAAATCACTAGGGTATTTAGCCTTTTTTTCTCCGTTCTACAGCATGTGTTCTAGATGGACTATTTTTAGCTCCGTGTATTTCTTGAGGCGCAGAACGAAGTTGTCCATAACGTTCTTACAGACTGAATTGGGAATGGCTCTCATCTCCCTGATGGCTTCCTTGAGTTCCGTTATGGTTCTGGGTTTCCTTGCGTACATTTTGTCTTTAAGATAGCCCCAAAGGAAATAATCTGGGGGCTTAGGT
This sequence comes from Sepiola atlantica, assembly GCA_963556195.1. Classification (NCBI taxonomy): domain Eukaryota; kingdom Metazoa; phylum Mollusca; class Cephalopoda; order Sepiida; family Sepiolidae; genus Sepiola; species Sepiola atlantica. Next base: position 79,872,320 of record OY744521.1, read on the forward strand.
CCGGGCTATGGGGAGGGGGGGCCACTCAAAATTAGTCTTGAGACTGATCACTCGGCCTCCGAAGTTCTCTTTCAGCCAATCTCAGGACAGGTTTGAGGTGTGAGAACTTGCTCCGTCTTGCTGGAACCAGGACTTGCTCATCAGCGACGGGTAGAGGGTCTGGAGCTCACTCCTGAAAGTTTTGAGGACCTCCACATACCGCTCCTTGGTGACTGTCACTGCTGCGCCAGATTCTACGATGAAGATTGGTCCGATGATGCCTCTGACCGAGATTGCAGCCCACACCGTGCAATTAGGATGGTGCAGGGGCTTGGTGGCTACTGCATTGGGTCTGGAGGACCCCCAGAAGACATTTGTCTTGGAGTTCGCCTTTCCGTCAAGATGGAAGTGGGCTTCATCTGAGGTCCAACGTAGGTTAAGGAAACCTGGTGTCTTCTCGATCTTATCGAGCATCTTGACTGCCATAGCGCTCCTTTGCTTCTTGTCTGAGGCTGTAGGAGTCTGCAGCGTCTGTATTCTGTATGAGTAAGCCCTGATATTTTCACCAGCACTTTCCTGCAAGTCTCACGGGAGATACCGAGGGACTGACTTCGCTTACGCACAGAGCGTTTCGGAATCTCCTGGAGAGACTCTTTCACACTTTCGTCCAGCTCGGCTGCCCGCTTCTTGGGACGTGCCGAGTAGCTTGGATGGTTCTCACTGGCAGCGTTGAAGTTCTCCACGGTCCCATACTTCTCGAAGTGGTCCATCCAGTTCTGAATTCTGCTTTTAGGTGGAGCCTTTTCACATCTGAACTGATGCATTAAACTGTCCTGGGTTTTCTTAAACGAGCCTGTCTTGTAGTAAAATTAAACACAGTGTATTCTTTGTTCTAGCTCCAACTGAGGTCTTGGTGTACTCACGGTCGTTGATTCTGCCATGTCCTGTAAAATAAGGGTAATTAGTGAATAAATAAAGGAGATATCACATAAAGTGTACACGGGGCCCGTTTTTTCGGAGTCACCCTGTATATATATATATATATATATATATATATATATATATATATATATATATATATATATATATATATATATGTTGGTTGAATTCAGTTTCGACGACATTATGTACAGACAAATTGATGGTGTCTCTATGGGCTCTCCCTTAGGGCCAGTATTGGCCAATATTTCTCTTGGTTTCCATGAAGAAGGTCTCTCTCTGGTCCAAATAGACCAGATATTTACTGTCGTTATGTTGACAACAGCTTTTCTCTTTTTAACAATGAAACGGAAGCGGACTTTTTTTGGTACATCCCTTAACAATATTCATCCAGCTCTTAAATTCACAATGTATTGGTTAATAAAGATTCCTCTGGTTTCTTGACGTCAGTATATCGGACACCTACGTTTACTGGTCTTTACACTCGTTAAGACTCATTTTGTCCCACAAAAAAAAAGTTCAATCTTATTAAGACCCTTACCCATAGGACCTTAATAATTTGTTCGAAGACCAAGTTGGATGAAGAAATTAAATTTATCACTAAGACCCTCTGCAACAATGGCTATACTTTAGACATTGTACAATCTACCATTAAAACCAAAATATCAAATTTTTACAAAAGCAAATCAGATTCTGTAGACAGATGTTCTATATACCTCCGCCTACCTTGGCTTCGTAACATTAGTGATTGATTCGCCAAACAAATCTTTTTGTCTGTACAACAATGTTATTTTGCTGCGAATACACGAGTTGTTTTTACTCCCGACCGATCTTCACTTCTATTCGAAAAGATGGATTTCCTCTACATCACAATAATTCTGTTATTTATTTATTTAAATGTAGTTGCAGTATATACTACGTTGGCATGACGTCACAATGATTAGACATCCGGGTCAAACAACACGTGCCCACAATAAGTCGCAATGCAAATTATTCACCAACGGACGTTTTACATAATACTTATGGTTCGTCGATAGTCGAATATCTTATAAATAACCGCACCTGTGCCTCTAAATTTAGTGTCGACTTATTCTCCATTCTAAGTAAGTCGCACTTTCCCTACTATCTCAAGATCATAGAAACAATCTATATTATATCCTTGGGACCTTCTCTTTGCAAGCAAAGAGAAAATCTCCTCGAGTTTAATGTTTCTACTTGATTAAACTTTTTTCTTTTTTTTTACCCCTTTCCCTCTCTATAATTCTCATAGCATCTTTATTATATATTTTTTTACACGATACCTCGATATTTGTCTCTGTTGAGCGAGGTATTAAACCGGTCAGGTGCCCTTTCATCTTATTAATTCTTAATTCATCATTATTAATAGATATTGTCTTTTTCTAGCCATTATAAAGTCTTGTACTACAAAGAATTTATATATATATATATATATATATATATATATATATATATATATATATAGTAAAGGTGCACATTGAAATTTTATTTGTGTACAGCTCAACTCACACATTACACCATTAAACTATTAGCATGGGGCTTCTTCTTGTAAGACTACCATATGGTTTTCTTCAAACACAATGTCAATAAATATTTTATCGTGCCCGATAAGCAATCAAACTTTGTTCTTTATGTTCATCATTTTCAATCATCCTTTTGTAATATCATTAATCATTCAACGGACATCCATGCATCCCGTTAACCCGTATCCTCGCGTATATGTTTGCGTGTATAAGTGATTACTCATTAGTAAATATACACTTAAATGCCTACCAGTATTGGTTTTGCTATTAGCAATGACTTATTTTACACAGTACTTCGAGATGTTACGTTAAAATAATTACGTTAAAATAATTGAAATATAAATCAAACAAAAGAAAAACATCTTAACAAAAACCCGTTGATCGCTAATATTAGGAATTTAATAAGCTTTGTTAAATATCTTTTTACGTAATAGCATCGAGCATCTTACAAAATATCGTTTTGAATAAATACTATTTCATCGTTTTTCAAACGAAATTGTCCTATTCACATTGCGAACTTGAAATGTCTTTTAAAAAGATACGCACAAATATAGAATTACACGAACACTTTATTTTCGCACCAATTAAGCAAGATTCTCTGAATTTTATTTTTTTTCTCAAAATATCTTAAAGTATATACATTTTCTAAAATAAAAACATATAACGAATTTTAATCTAAATTGGAAAAAAAGATTCTAGACATAAGTTTTATACAACTATATTTTTATTTTAATCTACGTAAAGGGGCATAAAAGTGGTGCCATACTGTTCTATTCATGGAATCCATTTTTTACGCCTTCGGACATGTATTATTCTAGTTTATATATATATATATATATATCAAGGGAGGCGCGATAGCGCTCTATCCCTTAATAGACTTCAAAAACGACCTATGCTATAAATCTCATTTCTTTGATCAGTCATAACTCAAAAAGCAATAAACCAAATTAGTTAAAACTTTGCACAAAATTTTCATTTGATAGATTCTATAAGTGTGTAGAATTTCAGCATCATTAGTCAAGGCAACCCAGAGATCCAGAAAGGTCAGGAGTAATTTTGTATTATCCGTGTGTACGTACGTGTGTGCCACCCTGTATCTCATCAACTATTTGATGGATTCAGCTGATTTTTAGCAGAGATAGATGTTCTAGGGTCTAGTTGATGGCATTTTGATTTCAGTTTACCATATACCTTAGTTTTTCAGAAAATTCAAAAAAAACTTTGAAATTACCATTGTCTTGAAGCATAGCCTTTACAAAAGTAGTGACATTCCATGATAAATGCCAGTATACTGAAATCATATGCTCTTAATACACTAAATGTACAAAAGCAAGGAAATTCCCAAATTTTTACACTTTTATTGTCATTAAGGGTATGACTACATATCAACCAAGCCATTTCATTATCACATCACTACAGTATAAATATCTATGCATGAGTAGATGAAGTGTGTGAGGTGCGCTGAAGAAAAATTCCTCTCAGTAAAATACATAGCCCTGTTGTGCTCGCATACCCTTAATGACAATAAAAGTGCAAAAATTTGGGAATTTCCTTGCTTATGTACAGTTTGTGTATATGAATTTTCATCTTAACCCTATTAAGGGCATATGATTTCAGTATACTGGCATTTATCATGGAATATATATATATATATATATATATATATATATATAACTGTTTCCTGTAATTGCATTCAATACCTAATCCTCTTGCCTTTCAAAAGATATCGATTACCAATTTTCTTTTCTTTCAGATCATTGCCTTTTCTATTTATTCTTATGTTTCTTTCCTTCATTTTTTTCGTATTTCTCTTGTTTTTACTTTATTCATTTTTTCTCCAAATTAAAATATCTTTATTTCAATTATTTCTGTCTTTATACTTCATAATCATTTTAAAATGGTATTGTTAACATAGGAAGCCATTTCTGCCTTTCCGTCTGTATTTCTTTTGTTATTTCTTTTTTTTTCTTTATTCTCATGCTTATTTTTTGATTACCATTTTTTGCCGATACTTTCTTTTTCTTTGTGTATCTTCGCTTTCAATTATTCCCGAAATGTTTCTTCTTTTCTCTTACTTTCTTTTTTCCTTCTTCTTTCCTTCTTTCTCTCTTTATTTTTCTCTTTTTCGTTCTTTACTTTCTCTTTTTCTCTTTTTTAATGGAAATCGCTCCAGACTAGACATGAAGCCACTTGATGTAAGGCGCTAAAAATACTTCAAGGTCAAAAACTAGATAACGATAAGTGTTAGATGTATTGATTCCGACCCAGGAAACAGCAATTCTTCCCCTTTTGTCAAAAATATCGCTCATAGAATGTGAGGACTAAAGGACAAAATAAATCTTTATTCCGTGTTTCTTTCTCTCTTTCCCGTGTTTACTCTTTGTCCTTTTTTCTTTCTTTTTTCTTCTATTCGTTTATCATGTAATTGTAACACATTTATTTTCTATTTCTCTTGTTTCTTTCTCATCGAAACGATTTATCGATTTAATATCGATTCACAGATCGTCTTTGTCTTTGTCACACTCCGTTTCTACATTGTACCTTTTTTCTTTTTCATAACACCATGCTTTTTCATTTTTTTTGAAAACACTAATCGATACGATGTTCTTTTCGGTGTGTTAACCGCATCTCAATGGCCGTGCCGCCGTTTCAATATCTCGTGTGCTTTGTTAGCGCCAAATCTGATTTTAAAGTGCATCTACGACGATCCCATGACGATTAGCCTCCCGTTCCGCACGCGTACCCAACTTATTTACGAGCATGTTTTACTCTTCAGCCTTTTCATACGCGAATTCCCTCGTCATTATATGCGACGTCGATAACAAAAATAATTTCAATAAAGAGAATGAGCAACACATTAAATAAACATCGTCTCAGGATAGTCCTTATCATTCTTACATGCGTCCAGTTTATAACATGTGCATCACTGAACACGTACACACAGGAATCTAGAATAGGCGCATCTTGTTTAAGGTAGGTACAATGACATTCGGTCATTATGTCACGCTCAAGTTATAAATTGTACCATTTGTCGGTCTGTCACGCTTTAGTTTCAAATAAAATGTACGTCGCTCTATTGTGCTTCAGTTAAAATACAAATGTTCTAAGTCTGTCACGCTAATATTTGAAATAACTTGCTCGTTGGTATATTATGCTTACCTTATAAATAGCATTTTCGTCGGTCTGACATCTTTAAGTTTCGTATAAAAGATGTGTTCCTGTATTGCGCTTCAGTTTTTAATATAATTTCGTTGGTCTGTCACGCTTAAGTTTCAAATAACATATTCGTTCGCATATTAAGCAAACAGTTGCACTTAAAGGAATCTTAAGAAGATCTCTCGGCTGGAGTGTTTGATATAGTCTGTGAATGCCTGGCATCCGGTAGGATTCCCCATCCCCAGAAAAATCAAAAGTATAAGAAAATTAAAATAAGAGATAAACAAAGCTTTTAGTTTAAAATAGCATTTTCATTAGTCTGCCACACTGGAATTTTAAATAGTATGTTTACTTGTTTATTACGATTACGTTTTAAATGGAATGTTCTTTGGTCTGCATTGTTCCAGTTTAGAAAAAAACATATTTGTTTTCTGCTGTACTAACGTTTGAAAAAAGATGTTTGTTCGTCTGTTAAACTTTAGTTAATAATCACATTTGCATTACTAAATGCGCAAATTTAATAGAAGTATCTTAATTTAGAAGTGTAAAATGACTACTGTAAGAGTTATTTGTGTCAGTAGATTTGTCACGCTTAGGTTTGGAAAACAATATCAACCGGTACGTCACGCTTACGGTTATAATAGAGTTTGTTGAATAGTCGTATCTAAGTTTAGATTGGCCAAATCATATCTAAAGGAAATTCTGTGCATAGTCGATCTATCATGATTATGATGAAATTACACTGTTGTCTGTCTGTCACAGTTCAGTTTAAATTACGACGTTTGATTGTCCGTAATAATAATAATAATATATATATATATATATATATATGTATATATATATACTAGCAGACCTTTTGTCCCGGCGTTGTCCGGAAAATAGATGAAGCCATGAAACTCCTGTTCTTATCATTAATTCCCATATTACTACATTTAATGAAATTCATTACTTTATATAAGTATCAATTTTGCAAGTTTCAAATAAAAGAAAAGTAAAACGTATTAGTTGCTGTTCTTGGATGTCTGATGCGAACACGACCCCCACGATATTACTGTAAAAAGTAAGAAAAAAATCAAAAGAAAAACTGTAGTTTCTATAGTTTTTATTTATTTTCTAATAATTTCTGAAAACTTACGAAAAAAATTAATATCGGGTTACTAGTAGCACGTTTGAAAAACATCGCTACAAACATAGAAGTTGTCATGAAATATAATTAGTAGTTATCTGAGATGTTAGGTTGTTTTTTTTTAATATTACCTGATGAAAATGAATGAAATTGAAACTTCGAAAAATAAGTTTTCTCGGTAAAACTCATTTAAATAACTGATTTGCGTTAATATTTATTTTTACTCGCATAAAAAATAATAATGTTACCGCAGTTGGAATCGAACCTGCAACTATTTATCACTAGCTGCGCTAGCCAGTATATAGCATAATAATGGCAGCGAAACGTGCTACGCTAATGAGTACACCTAAAGAATATACTTTCTTGTTTACACAATATACGGGTTTACACGGGGTTTCCCCTGCAAGTATAAAAATAATCAATAAAAAACACAGTGCGCTATGGATACATTATATTTATTAATTAGTACGCTCAACTGGCCTATCAAGGAAAAGTTAATAATTTCCTAAATAACGTATAATAATTATCTGCTAGCTTCGATATATAGAAGGGATTTATAAAACAACAATTAACACCATTATTTGCTTCTGGGGTTTGGTTTAGTTGTGTCAGCATTGTACATCTAAATAAGCTGCAATTTTGCGATCCACCGCTGTAAGGGGTGATGAACCTGAAAAAAAGGCGTCCGGTCCTTGTAGTGTTGTATACTAAAACGGCAGAATTGATCTCGCTTCTCTGACACATACTTGCTCGCATGACATTATGTAGTGCAACATAATTATAACTTCTAATAGAATTTTCCACAACTCTAACAATTTGCTTACTCTAGCCTTACGTAGAAAAGTACCGTTTTTAACATTATTTTTCCACACCTGTCTTTAAATGTGCTACATTAGATGTGGGTAAAATCTTCCCGCGAAAACCTGTATTCAGCTGTGCATGAAGTCTCGTAAGTTAGAACATAGAAGTTAACATTGAACCTCTATACCTAGTGGGACGTTGCTCAATAAATGATACGTTGTCAATGAAAATAAAAAAAAATGCTATATGAATAAACAAAACAAAAATTGATTTAATCTAAATAGGATCCATTTGAATCAATAACCATTTTTCAACGATCAAATAATAACAAAATCCCGTATTTATAGAAATATTCAGAATTAGTAGCCAGAAATAAAGTAAATGTAATGATGATTTGTTCTCTTTTCATGAACGTGTTGTTGTTGATTAAACCATAATGCTTAAATCAGCTGTAATTTTGGCGCTGGAACGACGTTATGACCTTGTTCTGAAAATATATCCACGTTAGGCTAAGAGGTATATGATAAACGAGCTCTTTTAAAAAATGGCATGATTTTTGCATTAAATTAATATAAAATGCATTTTACCAACTCTTTATCGTGGCTATTTCTTATAAGAACCATAATAAAACCTACTACTACCTCTACTACTACTACTAATACCTCTACTACTACTACTACTACTACTAGTATTAGTGAATAAATCACGATACACACTAATAGGCTACAACTTTGTTGAGCAGTATTTCACTAAATTTAGTATGGAATAACTTGGCATGTTGAGTGTCTTATAGGAGGTTAAAATTAATGACTTTGCTATTATTATTATGACTGCTACTGCACTTCTGCTACTACTACTATTACCACTATTACTACTACTACAATTACTTCTCCTACTCCTCCTTCTCCACCTCCTACTACTATTACTTTTACGCCTTCTCTTACTCCTACTACTTATAATAAGAAAAAATATCAGAGTGCTAAAATCGACTCACATCAATAGTTGACGCTGACTAACCATAGATAAGTTGAAAAAAATAACATCCATAAAAAAACTATAAATATGGATAGAACATACAAAGGCGAATCCAAGGGAACTGAGACTGTTACTGTTGATATATAAGACGAATACTACGACCTATGCACCACCCTAAAAAAAAAAACAAAAAAAAAACGCAGTGACACCATCAACAGATAATGGCACTGGAGACTCTTGGGAAATGGTGAGATCAAGGTTTACTGTTACTCAAATTTAACGAGTACGCCAACTGCATTAATTGAAGTTAAAATGAAAAGAAGCAGACATAACTGGAATTCTGGGAGGAATTGTTTACACTCGCAATCCAGTGAACACTACTTGCCATTTACCAGTGAGCGATCACAGGTAATGCCACGTGAAGAACTCACAGGGAGTAAGAAATAATAACAATTTATGAATTTTAGATTAAAGCCTAGCCTCTTGAGTGTCCTTTCAACCTCGTTTATATTCATGTTTTACAGACCTCTATGAATGTATGTGTAAGAAAATAAATAAAATGAATACGTTACTTTGAGATAGTTAGGATCATTCTTTAACGCATGACTGGCAGCTCGATCGAATCAGGCAATAATCGTAACTGACCTCTTTTTATTAAGAAATTCTTATTGTCGAAATCTGTGCGATTGGCGTGATGGATTGTGACTGCGATATGGAGTTAGCTAAGACGAGTTCAAATCGGTTCTATTACATACATCAATATTGTTGGGAACCTTATCAACATACAAATGTTCTCTAATTCTGTGTTAAACAGAAATTTGTCTTGAGTGAATTTTATACAATGATTCAGTTCGGGTAGATATCCTGCTTCATCCTCAAATAACGCAAATATAGCTAATATGCAGGAAAACAGGAAAACTAAACAATTGATGACACACTTTGCATTTAAGTAACGAATTTCATACGAGTGTCGTTGAGACTGGTCAGGTAAGTTATATGATTTATCATTGGAAAATAAGACTTCGATGTTTGGGGTCGCCATCTGCTCGTCTAAACCTGACTATCTGATCTAGTTTTATGTGTGTAGACACTTTGAACTTTCATCGCGTGCTTACATAAGTAAACATGATTTGAAAAGAAACCCATTATCGCTGCATTGGAAACCGCTTAATTGGGAAGATTATTTTAAAGCTGTTAATGGACAATCGAATCGGCGGTTTCTGTGGCATTTTACACTGAAATAACCCGGATCGCCTTTTTACAGTGTGTGAAAGAAAACTGGTCTGGCGTTCAGAAAGATTAACAGTTTATATTCACACGTCGATTAGTAACTACAAGACTAATTGTTCAAATAATTATTTTGGTAATTGATGTAACTTTTCCTTCTTTTTCTTTATTTTGTTTTAATTTTCGTTAGTTTTCGTTTGTTTTCGTTTGTGTTCGTTAGTGTTCGTTAGTTGACGGCAGATCAAAATATCCCATATACTGTTCATTTTTTCATGAGTTTTAACAAAAAAGAGAGCAATATAGGACAGAAAACAAACTGGAAGAATGAAAATAGGAGGTAGATTTCATGTTAACTTAAAATCCACAAAGTAACACAGCAGAAGATAAGTATCTTTACGTCTCATGTATTTCATTTTAGTAGTTAAAAAGAAACATGCTGACTTATTTTAGGGAAGTTTTTAATAACGTCAAAATGCTAAAAAATCTCACAGTAAGTGTTTATTTGACTCTATTGTTTTGATTCTATTCGTTTTTTACATTCATTTATGAATTTTGTTTGATTGTATCAGGGATTTTGTCGCACATCCGCATTGTTACATGAATTTGATAGAGAGAAATGGACAAGTGGTAAAGTCATTGCTTAACAGTCTAATAGTTCAACACAACAAAATAAACTTATATTTCAAATACCATACTTTATTTTTTTCAACTAGCATAAAAAAGAGATAGTATATATATATATATATATATATATATATATATATATATATATATATATATTAAGTTACGTATGTGTATATATTTATATATACATATATATATTAAGTTACGTATGCATATATATTCATATATATATATATATATATATATATATATATATATATATATATCATAATATGGAATGAAATAATAAACTAAGGTGCCAATCAAATGTTGTTAGAATTCAAAGTTCAAGCAAAGTATCTAAACGTCTATTAAGCGTATATTAAGCTATTGAAAGTATATTGAGCTTCAGTTTTTATCCGGTTGTTTCACTAATTATAAGATATTTGTTGACTCTTATATCTTTTGTTGGATTACTTATATATATATATATATATATATATATATATATATATATATATATACATGGTAATCTCGTAAATTCAACTGTGAATTTTTGAATATATATTCTAAGCAACACGGTCAGTCACATGCGTATACTATTCTATTATTTCGTTTGTAGATATTAACATTTAGGTGGGTGCATATATACAAAGTTTTATTTTTAATTTTCGTTTGTTTATTAACCGATTCTTATGAATTTTGAATGCATATATATACTCGGCAACCCATTGAGTAATATAGACACATTATTTTTATACACTTTACATGCAGGGAGTGCGCAAACCCAAACTCGCACTCGCCCCAAAACACTTTTAAAACAAGTTAGATACAAAAGATTGTATAGAGAAATAATTGCTCCACGCCATATTCGGAGTTATATTAAGCAATACATTGTTAAAAAGATCCATGAGTGCGTCTGAGAGTCATTATTATGTGTGTGTTTAGTAAAATCCTAAACTATTAAACTTATCATCATGAATTATGGAATATGTACTCTAGAGAACAGCTGTAGTAACGTGAGAATATTATTTTGCTTTTGTAAACTTTACAATTTAACAGGGTGCCATCGAAACCGTACCACTGTATTCCCGAAATAAAAAAAAAAAATTAACATTTAAAACTAATTATATATTATAGCTAATACCCATTTTGGGACGCGTATTTAATAAGTATATACACACACATACATATATAATATATATATATATATATATATATATATATATATATATATATATATATATATATATATATATATATATATATATATATATATAGTACATGTATTGTATTAGTTTCTGTAGATGTATATCCGTTGAAACTTAAGTGTTTACAAAAAGTGCTCAATAACAAGTAGCGCTGTACTTAAGTATAAATAAAAAAATTATACTATATATATATATATATATATATATATATATATATATATATATATGCATACAGCTAAACAATTCATACCATATTAACATATTCTAAAATAACAAGTTGCATCATGATTTTAAACTAGACAAAAATGTCATTAAAAACATAATACCCAGACATACATCTTTTGTTAATACTAATAAAAAAAATCGATTCATCATTTCCTAAAAAACAATCTACAACCTCTAACCTAATAATCAATATCAAACAATCTCAAGCAAAAAAAACTAGTTGAACAAACCAATGTAATTAATCGGATTCAATGCCTCTTGGGATAATGTATCTCGTCCAATAATAAAACGAACTGTTACATCGGCCACACTTTCTCTACTCTTTCCCGAAGACTCACCTTACATATTTCAGACTCAAGTTCAATCTGCCAGCATTTGAAACAACATAACTGCCCCCATTCGCAATTCAGACAACTGTTAGTCAATTACACGAAAATTCTACACCACGTCTCTACGGAATCTCGTCAGACATACGTTATTTTAAAACGTTATATATTAACCGCACATCTCGAAATTATCAGTAATAATTATGCATGTTCAACCCTCCGCCTGAAGACGATTGAGGGAAGATATTCGAAACTAATCGCGAACAAAAATGGAACAAAACAGTTACGGAGCCTACATCTGACAATTAGAAAAGAATACAAGTATGATTATCCGAAGAATCGATAAAACAAAAACATTCGGTCATATACAACAACGTATCGCTCTCTCTCTCTCTCTCTCTCTCTCTCTCTCTATATATATATATATATATATATATATATATATATATATATATATATATATACATACATACGTACATACACACACACATGTATATATATATGTATAATGGAAAGAATTACGGATTTTATCAATAGATTGAGATGGAAAGCATAGTTGTTCTTAAGGAACACAGACTCTACGAATGATCAAAAGGACACATACAATTTTAGAATCCAACACCCATCTAAATCCATTGGGGCATTGCACTCGTTTGAAGCCGATCTGTTTGATCTAGTTAAAAAGATTAAGTTTAAAAATCATACGAACGGGGTTCAATCCCAATTGGTGAAGGACATTAGGGAGATTTTTAAAAAAGCAAACAAAGTTTGGGTCAAGGCCGATAAGTCTGCAAAAATATATAAAATGTGCCCATTAGAGCATAAAAAACTATTTTAGATAAAATTTCCAATAATTACAAAATGGACATTTATATAACGGAATCTACGATTAACGATTATACCATGGAATTCGCATCTAAATTGAACAATGAAGATAGCGTAGGTAAAATAGATGAAAAATGCATATATTTTAATTAAGGATAATAAAAATAACTTACAGAATAATAAACAATCAAGATCAATTAACTCCACCAAATCTGAACTTGGTCACGTCTCTATGGAGATTCTCCAGAATGTAAAAAGTGTGACTTTGAGATATACACATTTTAATCTTTGGAAATATTCGTCGTATACTATCAAGTGGTTGAACGAAATTGAAAATAAGGAAAGTGCTTCATTTATCCAATTCGATATCATGGACTTTTACCTTTCAATTTCCAAAGAGTTGGTAATCAACAGCATTAACTATGCCAGAAATTCTGGTACGTGATAGTCGGCCTTGGATTAAGCAAACTCTGATGTCCCGATAGGGTTGAATTCGGCACAGATTGATGATCTGGTGGGCATTTATATAATTTACACCATTAGTAGAATTGTAGATCCTAATTTAGTGGGGTTATATAAATACGATGGACTTATTATAGTTTCCAATAGTAGTGGCCGTTTACTATCTAGCATCAAGAAAAAATTAAATAGAGCATTAAAATATTTAGGAATAAAAATAGAGATAACCCTTAATTGTAATGAAATCAACTCTTTAGATATAACATTAAACTTAAAGGAGGGGATATTCAAACCTTTTCTTAAACATAATCACACTCCAATTTACATTAACACTAGATCTAACCAGCCTAATTTCATTATTAAACAAATACATGAAATTATTAATACTAGAATTAACAAACTCTCAGCAAATCAAGACATTTTTCAGGCAAATAAGCATATTTATAATAGACAATTAAAGATTATTGGTAACACTAAAAAACTAGAATATTTCAAGAATAAAAATGAAAATAAATCCAGGAATAGAGGCTGCAAAATAATACTGCCATATATCGTGCATTAATATAAGTAAGTCCTTCTTAAATTTAATAGATAAACATTTAAACACAAATATTTTTTAAGTAAGATATTTAATAGAAATACGGTCAAAATTAATTATTCCTGTACAAAGAAAATGGATAGTATAGTATGTCTGCGTCACCTGATTTTCGGCTAGATTTTTCTTCAATCTTCTTTCTTTCTCAAATTGTTTTGTTTTTACTTTTCTCTTTCTTTTGTTTCCGATACATTATTGTTATTATATTATCTTACTATCTTGTTGCTTTTAATGATTGTTGCCCCTCTTAGTTTTTATTTTTGTTTTTATATTTTAATATTTTATTTTTTATTTTATTTTATTTCTTTATGTGTATTGTTGTTTGTATTGTTTTCCCCAGCCTCAGTTTAGCTTGTTTCTTTCTGGCTGTCTGGTTTCGGTGGTCTCGCGGCTGGAGGAGAGGGGGCAGTGGAATTTGGCTTCGTGTCACCATACTCATGACAAATACGATTTGGAGGGTATCATCGACGTATCTTAATAATAAGTTTTTAATTTTATTTTATTCCAACTGGAAGTAAATATTAGCTGACATCTTTATATTTTCATCCCCTTCGTTTTTTTGATGATTTTAACTTAAGTGTGTTGCTTGACCCCCTTTTTTATCCCCTCTCTCTGCCTAGGATGTTTCTTTTTTTGGTCTGGTGAATATTTTGTTTTTCAGTCAATTCCAATATGTAACTGTCTCGTTAGCATTCTGAAGAGACTAGAAAGTCGGAATAAATTATAAATGCTGACAGTGGCAATGTGTATGTGGACTTTAAAAAAAATTTATATTCTATATATATATATATTTTTATATATATATGTATATATATATATATATATTAGTATTTCATGTATCCACATAAAATTTTATAAAGAGATATAATTTTATACATATCAATTTTCAGTATTTACTTCAACAGTGCTCGATACGTAAGTAGAGCTAGGTAGTAAGCTATGAAAATATATTTATGGCAATTAAGCTACACAGAGGCTCCCGCGTTTCATCCCCGGGGGATCTTCAGCCTGATCAGTCCACGATCACAATATTTTCATTTATATATTTATTTCGGCGTATGCCTATATTTATTTGTTCTGTCCGTCTTACGTGCGTTTCACAACCCGTTAATAAAAATATAGCCTTTACTTTAACAGGAGGCTCTTCAAAGACTATCATACTAACAATAAACACTAAAAACACGCACACAATTTTAAAACAAATAAGGAGAACGGTGAACAAGAGTAATGAGAAGAAAGCCAAGTCTAGAAAAACAAAAACCTCACTTTACAGATGACAATCCGAAACAAATGCTCTCACACAACGTACGCCGATTTTGACGCAACGTAAGCCGAGTGTCAAACTGCAACCTTGGAATTAGTCTATATTTTCCTTAACGGGTTTTGAAACGCGCGTAAGACGGAAAATATATATGTGTATTCGGCGAAATAAAGAAATAAAAAGATACATAAAATATTTTGATCGTAGACTGATGTTGTATTTTGTGTCCTTCGAATACAACCAACAAGTATATGTGCTCTGAAGCCGAAAACATAACATCATTGAGCTTGTTATTTGAAACAATTTAGATGATATTATAAGGGGAGTATACATTTAAAATATAGATGTTTATATTAACACAGATATACATTCCTGAATCTAATCGAAAAACACTTCATGTAACTAACCCCCTGCACAAAATATTAAATAAAAACTAAGAAATTAAACTTAAATCATACCATAACTAGATAGTAAGAAAATGCGTAAAAAGGTACTAATATAAAATTACATAAATATCATCATAATATGATATAACCACTAGAAATAATGATAAGCATAGCCGTAATAGCAATCACCCAAATAGAAATAAGAAAGTTAATAATGAAGAGAAAAGTGTAACTGCAGAACTAGTGCACTTTGTCCACTTAAAACTGAATGTCAAACCAAAATCATTGTTTACCAAGCCAACATATTTTCCATAGAAATCCCGAATAACAAGAAGTACTACATGGATATCATCTACCTAATTTTAAAACCAGATAGTACGATCATACAAGCAAATTTAATAACAAAAGACGCGTATTAAAACCCGCATTAGTGACCCATTACTGGAAAAATGTTAAAAGCGGACGCTCGCCAATAATCGAGTGAGATAATATTACAACATGCCAGTACATGTAAAAATTTAGACGACCCGTGTAGATAATGTGTGAATGATAAATTTAAACTGTAGCAGTGAAATAGCAAAAACTGTATACATAGAATAAACGTTACTTTAAGATAACAATACATAGGAAAAATAAAATATAATAATTGAATAAAAAACTAATCCAATCCAAAACCATAAATAGAGGACTATCTAAGCATGCACCTGAAAAATAAGGTCACCTATTAATTCGACACATTCACAGAATGGTGCGTTACCCCTATACAAAACAGAACAAAAGAAGAGGAAGTAAAAGTCCGCTGAACCGTTGTTTGATTGAAGTTCTACCATTGGCTAATTAACATATTAATCCGGAGAGAAAATAGCAATGAATTTGATTGGTTAGCTAGCTAGACTATATACGGCGCGTATATATAAAAACACCCAGTAACACAAATTCCATGCATGTTAGCCTGACGATTTCATACGCTGATAAAAACGCGGAAGCCTCTGCTTAGGTTACGTGCTATAAATATGTTTTCATAAATTACGAGCTAACACTAATCACGTATTGAGCATTGTTGAAGTAAATACTGTAAATCGACACATACTATATTATATCTCCTTATAACATTTTATGTAGATATATATATATATATATATATATATATATATATATATATATATATATATATATATATATATATACATTGTAAGAATAATATTATTTTTTTTTGAAGGCGATAACAATGCGTTGTTAAAGTGACACATACGACACGTGGAATCGTAAAAACAAAACAAAGTGACAATATTGAAAAGTCAATAATTTTCAAATTTTTTTTTATTTATTTACCAGTGTATCGTGACCGTGGTGTTGGGTTGGAGTGTGTCCTTTTCATTATTATTATTTTTTTAAATTTTCGAGGGTATCCCTCATCCTCAGAATAAAATAAATACTACCACTCGTTGGAGTCGTTCACCCTCGAAAATTTAAAAAAATAATAATAATGAAAAGGACACACTCCAACCCAACACCACGGTCACGATACACTGGTAAATAAATAAATAAATTTTTTGAAAATTATTGACTTTTCAATATAGTCACTTTGTTTTGTTTTTACGATTCCACGTGTCGTATGTGTCACTTTAACAACGCATTGTTATCGCCTTCAAAAAAAAAATATTATTCTTACACTATACACAATGCTCCAAGCGAACTACAACATTCTTCTCATATATATATATATATAAAGAGGTGTACTAAAAGCGAACTTTTAGGAGAGGTAAAACCTATTGTGAAGAGTATACAGCTCAATATCCAGGATAGAGCAGGTAGTAATTCCTTTCCATTCTTCTTCATACGTTTATCATGAGTTTTGTTTGTTTGTTCCACTTCAAAATGAAACGTGCCGAAACCTTAATCAAGGTCGGGTCAATTTATTAGTTGGTGGGGATTAAAAGGAACGGGTGGTGTTTATGTGGGTAATAGAATGAATGCATTTAACTGCTTAGAATTTAGTGAGGATACTACTTGCTCATAAATAGGATAGCTTACAGTAAATCCCCTGATTTAGCCTGACACATATCTTAAGGTTATGAAATACAAACGTTCCTGTGTAGCTAACCATGAGTGTATTTTATACTACTATAGATAGATAGATAGATAGATAGATAGATAGATAGATAGATAGATAGATAGATAGATAGATAGATAAAATGGTTGTTCGAAGTCTAATAAGTATAATAGGTATTTTTCAAATATCCCCTACTCTTTTATAAATACCAATGTGTATTTATTGGTATCAGTAAATAAGCATCTATCCCGTCACACAAAGATAAGCATATAAAACCTGCAGGACGAAACTATTTAAATTTTATGGGGAAGCCGAAAGCATATATCAAGTCAGACCCGCTCCACCGCCATTTAAAATGAATTCGTGAAAAAATCATACACTCTATTTCCATAATGGGAGGTTTTCTTTATTTTTATTGCTTTATTCTCAACCGATTGATGCGTGTTTTTTATCATCTTTTTGTAATTTTTACAGTTTAAGACGTTTTTTTAATTTCTTATTTCTTTTTTTAACTTCACCGATTAGGTCATTATTTTATTTGAATTTTAGTGCGAACACTGGCGAAGCATAATTGTTTCCTGTGATGTATAGCGGAGTGTGTACATTCGTATATAATAAATTTTACAAAGATGCTTAATTAAAATTTGGAATAATCCGAAAAGGAGAATATAAAATATGGACAAATATAACAATTTGGAATCTAGAAATGAGAGAGATTATCAAACAGACACACAGACAGAAGAGAGATAAAAAGGCATATGTCATGTTCGTATATATAATGAGGATTCGCACAAGAGTAAAACTGCGCATATATACATTAAAATATTCAATTAAGACGAGTAAAAAGCGTTGCTATTGTTTTCCGTTCGATATAGCTTTTGAAATAAACGGTGAGACGATCTGCATCTTCATTGTGCTTTAGAAATAAATGTAAAAAATTCTTCAAAAATGAAATAAAAATTCTTTCTCAAAAACCACATTTCTTTAATTTATTACGTTTCGCATCTTTCAACATTGAGACAATAAACTGTTTTCAGTTTCTTAAGATTACAGTTATGTACTTTCATCGAGCGTAGACAGGAATTGCAACTAGATTGGTTTTTCATCTGGAATCACACCTGCTCTTTCTAGACATGACCTTAAAGACAATCTGTGGCTTCAAACTACAGGATTGTATTATAACGACGCATAAATAAACAGTCAACAATGTTTTATAATACATACTTTCTGTCTCGATACAAGAAAATATATGCTCACTGACAGACAGACCATTTAAGTTGTCTGTAATTACACACACACACACATATACATATATACACACATGTACACACATACATACATAATAACACACATATTTATATACATATATATATATATATACATACATTTGTATATACGCACACATATATACACACTATGCAATTCCTACAACGGCTTACTAAGAAAACAGCACTATTAGATCTGGCATAGTGATATGGGACAAAAGGGAGAAAGTAGCAACTCGAGTTGAAGTTAGTGTCACTTAATGATGCTGACTTAACAGAGTTGAGAGGGAAAGATAGCGAAATACCAAAGTCTTATGTACGACATAAAAAGAAACTAGAATCTAAGGAAGATTTCCATAATTCCAGTAATTATAATAGCAACCGAGCTTATGAAAAATAATTTGCAAAACTACCCGGTGATCTAAGTGAAAGAGAGATAAAAACGATTGCACTTAAAAAAACAGTTAAGAATCTTAAAACGATTGCTAGGTTGGAGTGTCTGAAATTACGGGTGAATGTCTTGCATCCGGTAGGATGCCCCATACCTAGTAAAAACGAAAAGATGAACAAAATTTAAAAAAATAAGTACTAGTAAAATTCCTGTTTCAGGACTAGTAAAATAAATTCTTCGAACAAAACAGTTTGCTACTTTTGCATTTGGCTTGGCACGTTCCATTAATATATAATATCCTGCGACTATAATTATTTCTCTCTATTTCTTTATACACACACACACACACATATATATATATATATATATATATATATATATATATATATATATATATATATATATATATATATATATATATATATATATATATGATTATTTTTATTTAGATAGACATGTACAAAATATGCGACACTGGCATGTCGATGTTATTGATCAACAACTATTATAAAGTGAGATTTCATCAGGCAGAATTAGAATCCGATCATATTTGGATAGAAACAACAATAGATATATATATAACATATTATATATATATATATATATATATATATATATATATATATATAACATATTATATATATATATTAATATATATCATATATATATTTATATTATATAAATATATATTATATAAATATATATTATATAAATATTATATATATATATATATATATATATATATTATAAATATATATTATATAGATATATATCATATATATATATATAAAGAGAAAGGAAGATAATTATAGTCGTAGTATATTATATATTCATAGAACGTTTGTGTTTCTTTTCACAGAAGAATTCGTCAAGCCAAGTACAAAATTATTGTTCGAGGAGGTTTGTGGTTGTGAGAGAAAAATATAGTGATCCACAGACAGCTGTTTCATCGTATCACAACTCTTTGATGTGGCTAGACGTGGCAAGTGTTACCAGGTGTTCAGTCTCTTACCTTAGCCCTAACAAGCCTGCTGGTGACGACAGGGCTAATTTATAACGGTGTCTATGTTTTGTATAAATATTTGTTTTTATAAAACAATATTGCTTCGTGGAAACCGCTATTAAAAGTATCTTTTCGGTTTATTGGAAATGCATATATATATCTAATCATTCACATTAACAAGAGAATCGCATACATAATCGATTTTTTTTTTAAATTTAAAATAGTTTTATAATTTGAAATATTAAATTATCAGGCCCCTTTATTTTTTTAGTTCAATTAGATAAATGTATTAAGTTTTGAATTCAATGAATGTCATCGACAATGGGAAAAGGTGAACTGATGTTTCGAATTCAACCATATTTTCATCATATGTTCTGAAGCATAATATTTTAAAATAAGGTAAAAAAGCGTTGCTAAAAAAACAACGAATAAGTTGATTTTAGATAAATCGTTTTATTATCTATGTCTTTTAAAACTTTCTGTTTGTTAGTTTCTCAACGCTTTGGTTTCTAATTTTCACGGAAATATTACTGCGTACGGAATTGAGTTTTAACAATTTTAGCCTGGCAATTGAATTGTAACTATTAATGACAATGTTTTCAATTGAGTTTTAACATTATTGCCTGCAATTGAATTTTAACTATTAATGACAATTTTTTTAATTGAATTTCAACATTTTGGCCTGGCAATTAAATTGTAACTATTAATGACAATTATTTTAGTTGAGTTTTAACATTTTTGCCTGGCAATTGAATTGTAACTATTAATGACATTTTTTTATTATCGTCTTTTTAACAACATGAAAAGTCATATGCCTAATAAACTAATAGAAATATATAATACTGTTTCCTTCATTATGTGCTTTTGGAAAACATCACCATAGATTTATGAAAACAGAATAGAAGTTTAAAGAAGGTTAAATATATCAGATAAAATATATTCTTCCTCCCGGGCATTGTCAGGTTTCTTTCATAGTTTTATATAAAAGTTTAAAACCATTTCGAGATATTTTTGATTCTATTCAGTGGTCATTTTTTCAATTACATGATTTGCCAAATTACTTATCTGAAAAGCAAGATAATCTGAAATCATTATCTGATGCAAAAACGAGTCAGCACCAACACAAACAATGAGTGAAATTTACCCCCAAACTACCAAGATGGAACTGTATGTACTTTTCGAAATTAATATTACAACGGAAATCTGTGATAAAAAAATGTACTATTAGATTATTGGGAAGCATTGTGACTTCTTATCTAATGTTTCTTTTTATATATATTTAGTAAAAAGTGATGAATATTTTTCATAAATCAATTTTATTAACACGACACTTTTATTTTCTTATCGTCTTTGAGATGAAACCGAGTAAAAGTAATATTTTTTATTAAAAGACCTTTTCAAAATATTAACCAAAGTTCATACTTTCATTATTCTAACCGGCGTTAATAAATTTTGAATTAGTATATTTTTTTAAATTGTTAAACATAGTAAAGTTTTAATAGGAATAATTCATGTTGTTTCATCTTCATTTTCGGTTACTATCCAATATAATCGAACTTAATTTAATACATATTACAGATGTTATTATCTGCACAGTAAAATGTGACCAGATATTATTATAAATCAATGAAAATATGAGTTTATAACATTATAAATCTATTAATCTATTAACTTATACTATTATTGCTCAATTAAAATATGATCACATATTATTATAAATCAATTAAAATATGAGTTTATATCATTATAAATCTATTTATCTATTAACTTATACTATTATTGGTGAATTAAAATATGATCACATATTATTATAAATCAATTAAAATATGGCATGGTATTATTTATATATTCAAGAATGTTTAATTCAGAAAAAAAACTTTACAAATGCGTCCAACAGTGTCAGCAAAATACAGAAAAATAGATACATGAAAGAATTAAAGTAAAAAAATACAGTAAATACAGAAAAAATAGATGAATGAAAAAAATTAAAGTAAAAAATACAGAAACATACAGAAAAATACAGAAGATACAGAAAAATAGATAAATGAAAGAAATAAAGTAAAAAATAATCAGAATTTTAATAGCGCTGAATGGACAATGATCAAAAAGGATTTGACATAATCTTAATATTCCAAAATAGAAAAAAATCTATGTATAAGAGACAATGTTGAATCTTGAGAATTTTTTCATAAAATTGATCATTATTGATGCTCTCGAAAGAGACATTAATTTCATAGCATTCAGGAGTGCATAGTGGCGTAAGGGCCCGGCAATATTCAATCGTGCTTCTATATTACTTGTATTGTTTAACTCGAGTTGGAAGTAAAAATACAAAACTATCATAAACAACACTAGGATAAGCGGCGAAGAACTGTTCTTATATCGGATTGTTCTCTTTTTAGCTAGACTAGATTCCCTTCCATGGCTTGATAGTCTACTTTATTATTTCACATATAAGGGGGAGAAGATACATATAGTAATAACTTCTCCAAGGTTATTCGAGAAAGTCATTTTATGACCGACACTTTTGAAATGGTCACTCGTCAAGGATCAGCATTGCTTAACTTCGGTGATTTAACGTGATATATCCGTAATGGACTATAGTTCTCTTAAAAGAATTGATCATGTGGGTGAAAGTTATTTGTCATGTTTTTCCTCGTGAGAAGAATATGGTTGTTTCTGTTGCTCCAAGTCGGTGTTCTTCTATGTATCCGGAATTTTGTTTGTTTCTGGAAAGTTTAGTTTTAATGAATTTAATAATTGGAGAACGAACATTTGATGTTTGGATAAGTAATTATCACACCAGATAAAAGGAATGCATGTAGGTTTAGAAAATAACAAAAAGTAGTTATTCAAAAAGAGACATTGCATAAGGATGGATGACATAGACAAGTAGAGACGATTGCTAGCAGATGTCTTCCAGCCGACCCTAGTTAGGGGTCGTCTCTTCATGCCCTTTACTTTATCTCTATGTTCTTTTATGTGTCCGGAACTTTTAGTTCTAGACAGGTCCAATATTTAAGTTAGTTACGTTTGTTGCTTCAAATAAATGACAGCATTTTCGTATTTAAAAAAGTATAGTTTTTATTTTAACTTTATATGCAGATACATTCTTAATAGAAAGTTCAAGAGAGAAAATAGAGATGGATAAAGTAAGAGGCAGTAAAAGAACATAAATAGAGGGGAATACATGTGCGCATCTTACCCTATAGATGCGTAGAACACATTGGCTAGAAATCGTCTCTACTTTTCAATGCCATCTGTCTTTCTGACTATGTCTCCTGTGACATCACTACCTTATATAATATTCTAATCTCACATGAAATTCCTCGTTTCTGGCGTGATAATTTCTCATCCGAAGATCACATGTTCGTTTCTAAACTCACGACGCTAACATTTTGACTTCTACTAAAATATCCGGAATATATGTTCTCATTCGGTACTTGGACCCATAAATACCCACAGTTGGGAACCACTACTGCGCCCACGCTTTTACTAAATTTTGTCGTTTGAAAACTATATAAACTTTTGATTTCATAACTAAAATCACTCAGCTAGATGTGTGAATATGAAAAATATCTTCATAACTTTGAAAATAGCAATAATTTCCATTTTCCAAGACAAAAAGTTACTGTCTCAAAGAACGTGTGATAGTTAGATGGTTAGAGTGATGATGATGATGATGATGATGATGATGATGATGATGATGATGATGATGATGATGATGATGATGATGATGATGATGACGACAATTAAGAGTAAACATTTTGCAATTGTAACTTTACTTTTTGAATTGTTCAAATTGATTCTAGTTTTAATGGAATATAGACGACGGTCGTATTTTTGTATGTACCAAGTCTCACGATAACAATTTATATGTAATAAATGAAGTAATGAACAGACATTTTTTGTTATGAATGAAACAGAAAAACGTATTGTTAGGGAAAAACACATATTTTAATATGTATAAATTAACAATAAGATTAAAAATATTTTGTGTTAGAAAAGTGTTCGTATCTGTGCCGAACACGTAATTGTTTTCATTTGTAGTAAATTCGACGTGAGGAAAAGGTACGACCGTTAGAAATATGTATGCGGTTGTTTAGGGTTCCATTGTGTGTGTCTTTACCTTTTTCATTCGGCTGTAATTGTATTGCTCTTCAGTGAAGCATGAGTAATAGTTCTTGGTTGTGTCGTCTTTCCATGTTTAGCGGGTTTGTTCTCTTTGTTGTCGGTCTCATCTCCGAGTAATGCCGACGACATGAGTGTGTCAGCCGGAAGAAAGCTCTTTTTGGTTATTGAATTACTGTTCATATAAGAATCAGCTTTCTCTAACACACGGGAATCCTTCTCACCGATTCAAAATTCTCGATTTAACACCTACATGTGAGTTAATGTTTATTGGTCGGAATTTCACGCTGATTTTGTGCGAACGTTAGATATAGCAATCGATTTGAGTACGTCCCATTTCCACTCAGAACAAAAAGGGAAAAAAGTAAAAAAAAAAAAAGAACACTAAACTGTACCAACGGAGATTGAGTGTAATTCATACAAAGAAAGTATCTATTTCATGCGCGCTCGTATCACATACATATTTATTAATATACCATAATAGCTAGCATCTTGTGTAATATAAGAATATTGTATATGTCATTAGCAGTGATATCCAGCGTTGTATTTATATCATATGAACAAATATTAACAAATCGAAAGTAGTCTCAGAAATTTGGAAACGGAAAACGAAAGAAAAACATTTTTTCAGCAGTTTATCATGACATCAGTGTATAGTGGAAAAGGCCATCTCATAAAAGAGATGAATACTCTAGATAGATGCAAAATCTGCAGTCATCCGATAGCTCAGCATTCTTCAGTAGGGCTTTCTACAGCAATGAGCAATAAACCAACCACTCTTTTTAAAGGCAGAGATAATGCCTGGAGAGATGACAAGCCCGAAGGCGTGTGCTTTAATTTGGTTGTACTGGTTGTTATATTAAAAAAAAATATTGGTTGATGTAGTATTTACTTTTTCCAAATGCATTTTTTCAAACTTGGGAAATTTCTAGTCAAATAAGCGATTCGGTTAGCTAACGACTATAACAAAAAAAGGGTAATGCTTTTTACTCTTATATTTGATGATTGTATTTCTCAGTTAATTCAAAGATGACGTAAACTAAATCTGAATGAAGACATTGCTATAAAGCCAACCTTTAAAAATCGGTATAAAACCGTTTTAAGACAGCAGATCTTAGACACACAAATACCCTATTGTATAGAGCTCTATCAATATTACATGATAATAAAACATACACTTCTAATGTTCAGTAATGCCGTGAAATTGTAGTAACATGTAAAGCCAAGTACAATTAAGTTCTCATTTTAATGAAGACTATAGTTTTAATGAATATAACTTTATTGATATATATTTTTAAATTATGATATTTATATTTATTTTTTAAAAGGTTTTGTCGATTTTTCTATTGTGATAAAAAAAACCTTCATTTTTTATTCTAATTAAAATTTAAAGTATGTAAGTATTTTTATTATCTCCATTACTAAAACATTAGCTCTATTCTATTAAAATTAGATAAAATTATGATCAATCATATCTTAAATGTCTAATTATGCTGTAAAACGGTAGCGCAGTCCTTCAAAGTTTCTCGTACAAATGTTATGTCATCAACATTCGATAACGTCTGGTTATTTATGTAAACCTCTATCGAGTTTCTTGGATATATTCTCTAAAAAGAATTGGAACATCTATCTTCTCCGTCATTCATTTCAAATCTTTGAGCCCCATAGCCTATACATTCCGTATGTTCAATTCCCTTGGCGTTCAAAACTTTTACTTTTATTCCGTTCTAAAGTAAAATATGGCGAACAAATTGATGATAATAGCTTCCTTTTCTAAAGTTGTCAAACTGCCAACACAGTTGTCACTGTTATTTATTCCACTTAAAAGGTTCAGCGTTTATTCGTCATTAGGGATATTCGTTCGATATATATTGTGCAGTGATTAAATATATGAGAAACGGTGAAGCTGTTTAATGTTTATATATTACCAAAAACACACTGAATGGAGATGAATTGCGTGCACTATTTCGGTAGATTTTCTATTAGACGTTCAAATATTTCCGTATTAAAATATGATTTTAACTTTCAAATACTCATGAAAGAGGTGTTTTATTATGTTGATTGGCAACTTCTTATATAATATACTGACTGTAAGTACTCGACGTTGCCCGCGAATCTTTTCACTTTCATTTTTTGTTTCGCCTATTTAAATAAGATTTTCAGAGATATAAAAAAATGTAAGGTTATTAAGTGATCATACAACGATCAATTGAAGCAACTCTTAGAAATTATATGCACTTCTGTTTAGTCAATGTTGTTTTAATCTCAATCTATAAAATTATTGGATGGAAATTCTTAATACATGCTGATTTACTAAAGGATTACAGTGACACATGATTTTCTATTCAACAATTAAATGCTTCCATATTTCTTTTAAATTTCCAAGGGTCACGAAGTTATGCATTCTGTTTTAAACTACTAAGAAAATATTAAAACGGTTGTCTTGTTTACGAAGAAACTGAAGAACATCCTGGTGAATATTTTACGAAATTTACTAATTCTCTTGAATTAAATTTTAAAGATTCATTTTCTGATTTTTTGTATTTCAATAAATAATTGATTTATCGTAAATAAAAAATAATAATGCGTGAGTCACGTATAGACATACACAGACACACAAAATGTGGTAACACATACACAGATATACGGTAAGTCGTTACATTAATATAGAAAATGACCTGCGTTGATATGCTATATTTAATGGTAGAAAGATTAGACAGTTTCTTTTTTAATTTTTCATGGGAACATTTAACTATTTTATCTTGTAATTTAACAAGCAAAAATACGCTGGGAAAACATAAACAAATATAAACTTTTTAAACATGTTTGAAAATATAGCTGAATAAAGAACACTTTAGCTACATAAGACATTAATGTGCGAGTTCATGATTCGTAAAGGAATGAGTGAAAAAGACTGAGATACATTTAAGAGCGTTCATAGTTTACAAGTTTGTGTAGATAACAGAAATCATATCCTTTGACATTATTTGAGTAGAAACATTTAAAAAAAAGTGTATTAGACAAATATTTTACTGAAACAAATAATACCAAAATAAAATGTTGAACTTAAACTAACGTCAATACAATTGGACCGTGCGAACGTTCTTGTTTTATAGAACCACATTTCCTCTTTAGATACTAGAGAGGAACCGACTGCAAAACATCTAAGAACGTCGAAGAATAGTGGAAACAAGCATGCAATGCCAATACCATTTTAGAAATGTTATTAATTACCATTCTGTAAAGCTTTAGATTATTGTGTTCTACCTCCCGTACTGATTTCAGATGAGCGATAAGTTATCAGTCTGGAAAATAAGTTATCGATTTTAGCCAAAGAAATCAATATTTTCGTTAGTTGTTTTTTTTTTCTTCTCTGTAAAGTGGACGTCAATCTTTTGTCTTAGGAGACATATTTAGCTTTTCCACACGTAAGGGATAGATGAGACAAACGCAGGATGGAGAAAAAGAGGTGGAAACTGAAAGGAATAAAACATTGGCAAAAAAGTTTTATTTTCCTTATGTAAATAACTTTATGTCGACAACTCAACGTTACCCTGAAGAAATAACTTTAAATTAGCAACTTCAAAACAATTGTTATTACATATTTTTACGTTTCTGGGCTTTTTCACTTTTAGCGTCTCATGAGGAAGGCTTTTCTTTTTTTTATTTCTAACTTCGAAGCGTTTACATTTTAATAGTGAATTAATAATCAAACATTTTATATATATATATATATATATATATATATGTGTGTGTATGTGTGTGTGTTTAGATATATATGTATTTTTATTACTTTATTTATTACTTTTTAGGTATATAAATGAACCCATTGATACGTGTCTCTGGCTATCAGCTGTCATTAGCATTGCTAACCTTGGCAAAGATCGAATCTACGATATTACTGTCTTCACTCTGATGTTTTAATATCAGACCGCAAAAAACTTGCCGAAATGTGTACGATTTTTATCGCCATAACGTTACGTAGTGTTTTGTTATTGTTTTTACTGGCAATAGAAACATAGCTGTTTTCTTAATATGTTTCTACTTCCTAAGCGGTAAAGAATATTGAATTAAGTCGCTCTTTATATATATATATATATATATATATATATATATATATATATATATATATATATATATATATATAGTAGAGAATGGTAGTTTGCTTGAAGCATTGCTGGGTATAGTAGAAGTAAGTTTTTGAAAGGCTGTGGGCAATGCAAGTTCCGGGTAAGATGCAAGTTGTAAGGAACAAAAACAATAACAATAAATGGAATACGAAATATGACTTACTATTTATTTTTCCTTTTTTTCTAAAATCTTACATAACAGCAAGAGTGTTTTTAGCTGTTCGTGTGATGTCCGGGTGATTAAAAATCACTATTTGATATTTCGGGAAAAGACACCCCTTTGTCAAAAATAATTAAGCCAGAAGAAAATGTTTGTCTTCGACTGTGTAGAGAATACTACAAAACAAAATGGCTGCCAGATATAGACCGCAGCGAAAACTATATCAGTCTCGCAGGGAATGTAAATTAAATTAAATTTTATTTTAAGGTTATGTTAAATATATGATTTGGTGTTCAAAAAGCGTTCAAATTACAACGGGAATTACCTTTACTTCTTAAATTTGCATAGTCTACTTAATTCCCATTTTAGGTCTTGATATTTTGTTCGTGTTCTTTTTCCTGCACTCTGGTATCGAAGGTGCAGTCTTTATCAATGATTAAGCTACTCCTCTTGTGTTTGTTTAGAAATGGCACATGGCACAAAAGACCAGCTTCTGATCGATAAAATGATCCTGAGAAACTGCAAACGAAGAACTACTAACATTGTATGGGGTGGGTGGATTATAAAAAAAACATTTGACATGGTCCCTCATTCATTGATACACAAATGTCTGGAGATTTTCGTAATTGCCCCCTACATTCAAACAGCTTTAAACAATAGCATGAAGAATTGGGAAACCAATTTAACTTCAGGAGGTGTTGCATTGGGTGAAATGAAAATTAGGTGATGGATTTGCCAGTGCTATAGTCTTTCCCCATTTGCTTTTTGTCATTTGTTTGATTCCATGACACTTGTATTACGTAATGTGAATGCAGGATATCGACTTGGGAAAGGACTTTTTACAGTCAGCCACTTACCATTCATGGGTGACCTTAATATGTGTGGAAAGAATGAAACCTATTAATACCCTCATGAACACGGTTAAATTATTTAGTGATGACATACGAATGGAATTTGGCACCACTAAATGTGCCATTTTTGTTATAAAAACGGGGTAAACTTGTCCATTCAGATGGCCTTGAACTCCCAACAACACATCTGATAAAGAATGTAAACAGTGAGAGGAGCTACAAATACTTGAAAATTCTGGAGGCGGATGAAATTAAAAACAAGGCAATGAAAAACCAGGTCACAGCTGAGTACAACAGACGAGTAAGGAGTATTCTTAAATCACACCTCCACAGTTGAAATACAATATATGCTATTAATGCCAGAGCAGTAGCTATTTGGATGCCAACATACGGAAAATGCTTACAATTTATGGAGCTTTTGCAAAGAAAGGAGATGCAAATCGATTGCATCTTCTTAGAAAGGAAGGTGGTCGAGGTCTTCTTGTGTTGAAGATGTTGTGAATATAGAAAAAAGTTGTCTATATAAATATATTTCTGAGAGTAATGAGATTATTCCCCGTGAAGTGAAAAGAGAGGAAATACAAAGAACTGGGGTGAAAAAGAATCAAAGGTTACAAGAGAGAGGGTTAAAATTATTTGGAAAGAAACTACACAGTATATTATTTAGGAATACTGTATTTAGAGATAATAACAGCTGGAATTGGTTGGTCAGGGGTGATCTCAAAAGATCTACCGAATGCAACTTAATGGCAGCCCAGGACCAAGCCATCCGCACTAGATCCATCACACATTACATTGACAAAACTGCAGAATCACCGATATGCCGATTGTGTAATGAAAGGGAAGTAACGTTATTGCATATTGTATCTGAATGCCCAATCCTAGCACACCAGTATAAAACATGGAGACACAACAAAGTCGCTCAGGTACTACACTGAAATATATGAAAACTTTATGAATTAGACCACATTGAGAAGTAGTATGAGCATAAGCCAGAAGTGTTACAGGAGAACGACTATGTCAACCTTCTTTGGGGCATGCGCATACAGACCGATAAGGTTCTTGAACATTGAAACCCCGACTTAATCTTTCTAAACAAAAACATTATTATTATTATTATTATTATTATTATTATTATTATTATTATTATTATTATTATTATTATTATTATTATTATTATCCTCTTTGTAATAAGAATGTTTTGTGTTAATAATTTATAAACTATATATTCAATATGAAAAAGTGTTCATCAACTGTGCATAGCACAAGAATTATACGTGAATCACTAATATACAAAGAAATAAAAAAAAACAAAACAAATTAAACAAATAAGAAATGCACAATACTACATTATGTACGCAATAAAACATTGATATAATTCTAGAATGTTCTTGCTATACTTCTGTTATACAAATCCATACGTCTTCTTTAAACATGTTCGACCTTAAAAGACAGAGAACGCATTTACTTGAGATAAGTCAATTGAATGTGTGTATTTAGCGAGGACAATGCTACTTCAAACCCTAATCCTAACAAAGAAAGCCCCTTGGATTAATAAGCTCTGAAATATGAAATGAAAGACGTTCATCAAATGTGCTACTAAGGTCTCTGTTAAAAGGGGTTTGATCATTCTACCACTCCAGAAAATTCCTGACCTATTGATGCAATTCTTTATCTGCATATAAGTCAGATACGGCCCATGATGGAGTAGTTTTTCACATCTGATGACGTGCTAATCATATAACATTTTCTTGTCTTGACAAAGTAAAACATTGACTTCGCAAAATAGTGGGGATGATCTCTTTTATTACCTACAATCTTTTTCTCACAGATGAGACGTTGCTAGTCTTTCTCTACTCTGTCGTTATTTTCATATTAGGTGCTCGATTGAACCGCAACCTCTTCACCCCCTGTAACACATTCTTAGCACTGTCTAACTACCACCAATGCAAAGAACCTACCTTACTTCTAAAGAAAATATAATTTCAAAGTAAAGCATGACAGACCGAAGTAAATACTATTTCACACTAAAGCTAAGCAGACAGAAACAAATACTATTCCAACTTAAGCATGACAGACCGAAGTAAATACTATTTCACACTAAAGCTAGGCAGACAGAAACAAATACTATTCCAACTTAAGCATGACAGGCCGAAGTAAATACTATTTCACACTAAAGCTAGGCAAACAGAAACAAATACTATTCCAACTTAAGCATGACAGACCGAAGTAAATAATATTTCGCACTAAAGCT
Source organism: Sepiola atlantica (assembly GCA_963556195.1). Taxonomy (NCBI): domain Eukaryota; kingdom Metazoa; phylum Mollusca; class Cephalopoda; order Sepiida; family Sepiolidae; genus Sepiola; species Sepiola atlantica. The sequence continues at coordinate 79,904,193 of OY744521.1, forward strand.
AGGCAGACAGAAACAAATACTATTCCAACTTAAGCATGACAGACCGAAGTAAATACTATTTCGCACTAAAGCTAGGCAGACAGAAACAAATACTATTCCAACTTAAGCATGACAGACCGAAGTAAATACTATTTCACACTAAAGCTAGGCAGACAGAAACAAATACTATTCCAACTTAAGCATGACAAGCTGAAGAAAATGCTATTTCAAACTAAAGCGTTACAGACCAAAGAAAATGTTATTTCAAACAAAAGTATGACAGACCGTAGAAAATGTTATTAAAAATAAAAGCGTGACAGTCAGACGAAAATGTTATTACATACTAGAGTGTAAAAAATGTACCGACAGACGGACAGAGGCTCTGATAATGGTGCTTGTACGCATCTTAGAACTAATGCATTCTCAATCCGAGATGAGAACACGGAAAAACGGCTAACGTTAGTGCACGTCTTAAATTTATCTCTTTAAAGTGATGTGATCCGGAGAAAACCTTTGATATGAGATGGAAAAGGAACTGAATCATGTAATTCGTGGAAACAGATGAGGGGGGGGTCTTACTTATGCCTAGGCTCGCTGCTTCTTTCGCGGAACGAATATTCAGATGCATAAGTCAAAAAGAATTGAAACGGTGATAAGGAAGGAATTAATCCTAATGTTTACGTTAAACTCAAGGGATGCGATACGGGTCCGTATTCACATCTATGTACATAGTGCTAACACACACCCACCTACACTCTCTCTCACACATACACTGATATATATATATATATATATATATATATATATATATATATATATATACATATAAATATATATATATACATATAAATATATATATATACATATATATAAATATATATATAAATATATATATATAAATATATATATATAAATATATATATATAAATATATATATATAAATATATATATATATAAATATATATATAAATATATATATATATATAAATATATATATATATATATATAAATATATAAATATATATATAAATATATATATATAAATATATATATATAAATATATATATATAAATATATATATAAATATATATATATATATATATATAAATATATATATAAATATATATATATATAAATATATATATATATATATATAAATATATATATAAATATATATATATATATATATATAAATATATATATATATATATATAAATATATATAAATATATATATATATATATATATATATATATAAATATATATATATATATATATATATATATAAATATATATATATATATATATATATAAATATATATATATATATATATATATAAATATATATATATATATATATATATAAATATATATATATATATATATAAATATATATATATATATATATATATAAATATATATATATATATATATATATATAAATATATATATATATATATATATATATATATATATATATATATATATATATATATATATATATGTAAATTTGTACAATAGGGCAGCATTCCTTCCCTTATACATGTTTGATAAAACAGGAGTGCCAACTTCTGCTTATTCGTTTTTTCTAGTTTTCGTACGACGGATTTTATGTTATAATCCAAGGAGTGTAAAAAATCTCCGTATTTTGTGCGAACGTTTTCGACCGACATCGGTCGTCGTCAGGCGGTTGCAAAATGAAATAAATTGGTGAATCTATCAAGAGGGCGCTCTTTTAAATGATTTCAACAGCACTTCAATACACATTCACTCCCCTCATGACGGCAATGGTTGATGTTTGGTTTATTAATGCGTATAAACAATGCTTCCATTATGGGGAGGAAAACACTACAACCCAAAACCGCCAGAATGGGTGTGTTATTTGTTAAAATGTTCCTAAATTCGTTCTTTGGGATGGCATGCTGTAGAACGAATGAGTAAGGATTCAATTATGGGAAGGCGCAGGTTGAGTTATTTTTTATTAATAAGTTAGTTGTTTTAAAATTTTGATAGTAAATAGTAAAACGGAGTTTATGTTTTTTTATCAGTAGGGGAAGTATGTTCATGTATAATATTTTTTATTATTTTTTCATCTACTTGATAATTAGGGTGTATTTGGTTGCAGTAGTATAGATTGATATGCTTATCATTATTATTATTGTTTTTGTGATGGCGGCTAAACAGTGTGTAATATGCGTATGTGTTTGTGTGAGTGTGGTATATTTAGAAAGGATATTAACACGACAGAAAGTATAGGAAATAAACATGGAAATAACCGGAAGAAAAAAAAAGACAAATTAATATAAAAAAGAATAGAAATTCACACAGGGTCATGATTTGATTCAATATTTCGCCCTAAATTTGAAAAAATGGTTTTTATTTTATTATAATAAATCTTAAAAATTAATTTGTTAATTATTATTTAAATGTTTAAACCATTTTAAGACATATTTACTGAGCTATTTTTATTAAAAGGTCATTTTTGTGTCATGAAACAACAAAAAATCGATTTAAAAATAATGCTATTCTCAACGTTATAGTATAGTTAAGTTATTTTATGAATAATGAAAAGTTCAATGGTTTCGTTAGATTCTGTAAAAACATATACACACATATATATATATATATATATATATATATATATATATATATATATATATATATATATATATATTAAGTTAATCCAACAAGAAATATAAGAGGCAACTAATATCTTTAAATTAGTGAAACATCCGGATAAAGACTGAAGCTCAATATACTGGATAAAGCATTAATAGCATAATACACTTTTTATTTGATTTGGTTCATTTATCGTTGTATTAATTAACATAAACATTGGATGCATTTTCACTGTCATTTACTGCATCGATTGCGGACGCATTTCCCGACTGGATAACTTTTTCAATTTTTTCAATGTTTTTAATTTTTGCGTTTTTGGACTGTAACCCTCTACCCGGATCAATCTTCAATCAACCTCTTGGATATTTTTCCTAAATATGTTTTAAATTGTATGACTTGGATGGATTGTATAGATTTAACAAAGAAGTATGTTTTGGGATTGATATATTTGATGTGTTATATACTTTTATGTAATTTTGTATATATGTTTATATATTTTCAAAGTGTAATTTTATCACCTGCAATAATGTCACTGCGGTAATGGTCCTTTGAGGAGAAGAATTATCTTTTAAAACTCATGAGTTAAGGACGTTAAGATACTTTGCCTGAACTGTGAATTCTAATAAAAATTGATTCGCACCTTATTTTATTACTTCATTTCATATTATGCTATATATATATATATATATATATATATATATATATATATATATATATATATATATATATATATATATACGAAGCCTGTCTCAAACGTATCCGACATTAGGCCAGTAAAAATATTTCAAATGCCTGACGGGGTTGGGACACTAATCCCCTTCAAATAGGTCCCTTGTGCTTGCACACACCTAGCCCAGCTATCTATTCACTGCCGGAAACACCCCTGAAAGTCTTCTCTTAGAATGATGTTTATCTCTGCCGTCGCGTTCCGTATTATCTCTCCTTTCGCACCCTCTAAACAACAACTGCACTCCGAGCAGTTAGGGGCCTGCAAGAACGCTGGTCACTCTCTGCTGATGTGCTGCCATTTTTGAATCGGTTGAACCACTCATTAATTTGTGTTACACATCGCATTTTCTCCAAACACGTGCTGAATCTAACGTGACGGCGGAGATGAACAGCATTCCAAATGAAAACTTCCAGATACGTTTCCGGCAGTGGATGGCTCAGTCGTCTTACTATGCGCAAGCACAAGGAGTCTACTTTGAAGGGAATTAGGGTTCCAACCCCATCAGAAATTTGAAATATTGTTTCTGGCCTAATGTCGGATACGTTTAAGACAGGATTCGTATATATATATATATATATATATATATATATATATATATATATATATATATATATATATATATATATATATAGTCTAAAGAAGCTTTGAATCATTTTAAACAAAGATAGAAAATGCAGTTGAAATTTCCAGAGAAACTAACTAAATCCAATATATCGCTGGATATCGCAAGATATCCTACCGTTGGAAAATTTATGAATAAAAAAGTAGATACAAGTATCTAACAGTGCAACAAAAACAGGGAACCTTAACTTGAGCGTGAAATATTAAAACGGAGATCATCAGCTGTTTACCATGTAACTGTTTCAAAGATTTAAAAACAGGACAGTTATAATATTTATGGCGCTCCAATGGTACTGATCAAACGACCACTTCCCCAATAATCAAATTTAGAAATAATTCAGCTTTAATCTAACTAATATATGCATAAATAAATAAATAACAATAATAATAATATATTACCCTTTAAGACCACAGTGTTATATGGTAATTTGCATATCAAATAATATTAATTATAACAATAATTATAATAATACTATCGAAACACTACACCCAAGAACCATTCTGCGATATGGTAGCTAGCAATGAAATTATATAGGAATAAAAGTTGCATTAAAAAAAGTTTAAGTTCCTTTGGTACCAGATAGGTAAGTAGATACGAGGGCGGAAACCTAGCAATACAGATCTAAATACCCAATATATAGTCGGAAAGAACCTTTGAATCATTTGAAACAATATATATATATATATATATATATATATATATATATATATATAATGCGCGTGTATGTGAGGAAGAATCTACCCATTACAGTGCCATACAGCACGTCACATAAGGGATATTATTATTCGTTTGATGAAATTCTTTGTAGCGTGCATTAAGCAATATCTCCATACTACACAACTCGTGTTTGAAAATGATGCTGGCTTATAAAAAACAATGGCCAACTTACAGCAACTAAGCTTTTATAAATCTCCTTGATCATATCTGGAGAAAAGGTTGAAGAAAAAAATCTAAGAAACTTGGCTGTATTTACTTTTAACATTTAAATTCGTTTAAAGCTATTCTTCTGTAAATGTTGCCTCGAGAATCGGAAAACATGACCAGATGTATGTCTTGCTAGGCTGATTTCAAAGATTTTCGTTTTCCTTTGCGTAAGCTGAGTTTAACTGTCGTAAAATAGCAGTTTAAAACAAAACATTCCAACTTGAATTATTGATTATGTCCGTTCGGTCTATTTATTTTACAGCATAAATATTTTTTTTAAACTTTTAAATGTCGAAATAAAATACATATGGCAAACGTTTAACTAAAGATGAACAACTGGCATGGTGTATCTGTTAGCCAGTTTAAGACTTCTGAAATATTGATATGAAATATGGTAGAAACGACCGGCTACCTAATGAATATGTTAAAATGGGGTTATAACACATATGAGAGAAAGCAAAGCCGATTAGAAGAAATTTTTAAATGAATACGATTATATTCTCATTAAAGTTGATTTTAGGAAGATATGAACATAACACATAAAATATTTTTTTTTAAATAAAGAGAAAAAGCCGCGCATGCGTGGTCCCCCTCTGTATGTGACTCGATGTGGCGAGTGTAAAATGCAATAAATTTGGGAAATTTGGGGCATTTTGACCCCCCCCCCTTTTACCCCCGGGGGCGAGAACCAGAATTTTTCTGAGGTCGAGGATGCTCATTTTATATCCAGAACAATTGCCTCTACATTTTGGCCAAGTTTCAAAAAAATTGAATGGATGGATCAAACGTAATGGGAGAAAGGGTCATTTTTTGCCATTTATGGGGGCTTTTGACCCCCTGGGGGCGCGAACCAGATTTTTTCCAGGGTCAGCGATACTTATTTTCTATTAGAGAACAATTGCCTCCACATTTTAGTCAAGTTTCAGAGAAATTGAATGGGTGGATGAAAAGTTATGGGGCAAAAGATGTCATTTTTTGCCATTTCGGGGCCTTTTGACCCCCTGAGGGTGCTGACCAGATTTTTTTTTCAAAAATCGGAGAATGTCACTTTCTAACCTGACCAAAGTTACAACTTCATGCAAAATTTCAGAGAAATTCAATGGATGGTTGCGGAGAAAACTCCGGACGGACGGACACACGGACGGGCGGATGGACGGACGGACACACGGACGGAAATGCCTCAAAACATAGGTCTCTCTATTTTATAAATCGGGGGACCAAAAGGAAAAAAGATGAAGTCCGACGAGTAGAATGAAGACTTATAAATTTATGTGCTAATTGTTTGAGATCATATTTGGGATCACTTTGGAGTATACAAAATATACATACAGTGTAAAACACGCACAAAACACATACGCGCATATATGCACATAGACAATCGCAGAGTGTGTAGAATGTCGTACCCGACAACGATTTAGGGTCAGGTGTGCTAGAGATAACATTTCAAAGAGCTCAGAACTATCATCTATTAATGGGTAAACGTCATGGTCAATGAATAACTAAATATCTCACAGGATGATTAAAATTCATGCAATTAGCTTGATGATTCTCCTCGTGAATGAAACTGAAGCGATTCTGTGTAGTTTATATTTTACAAGTATATTTTATAGTACAACATATATGTATATATATGTATGTCTGTATATGTGATATTATTATAATGACTGGCAGCGATACGCTATATCAATTTTAGCATACAAATGTAACTTTTATTTAAACTAGACGCGAAGCATATCCTATATCTTTCAGATATGTAAAGAAAATTATCGATATTTACAAGAAAACATTGATTAGACATATTGTTTAAGAACATTGATCGATATTCACCGTAACTAACTGTCGAAATTGAATTAAATATAGATCTTGAATCAAAAATGCTATTTAACGTGTACATATGGACACTTTAGCTGGCTTTAAATAGCTTAATCTCTATAGATATCTGTTTCGCGTTTATTATTTTACGCTCGTCAGTATGGAATTACGTAACCAGTCGAATGATTCAAACCCTGAATTCAAGTATTATGGACCCTGCTTTCGGAAATGTATTGTATTAATTTAAAGTGGTGTGATTCTAAATACGATCTTATCTACGTGAGAAAATAAGCATGCAATGGGACTTATTTTTATGAATCATCAGTTTATTTACTCTCGAAGGCCTCAACAGTACTGGAGCTTAATTATTATTATATATATATATATATATATATATATATATATATATATATATATATATATAAATCTACTGAGAAAAAAGAGTGGGATGTTCAACCTAAATTAGGAGCTGCGCAGCGAGATGTCTGTTTACGTTAGTTTTAAATTTCTGCATGTCAGTAGCGTCAGGAAAGCAGGAAGCAGGAAGGGAGTTCCAGAGTTTAGTAGCACGAGGAAAGAAGCTTTTGGAATAGAAAGCTCTTCGGCATCTGGGGACATCCAAAGTGTATGAATAGGATTTGGCAGATTGTCGGGTTAGTCTAGTGAATTTACGTCGTGGGGGTACCAGAGCAGCAAGCTCATCAGAGGACAATCCATTGAAGTACTTGTAAAGCAGGCACAAGGAAGCAACATTGTGACGATGGGACAGAGGCTGGAGCTTGGTGGATAGTTAGCAACTCTTTTTTTAACCTTGTCTAAGAGGGAGAGACTAGCGGATGATTCACCAGCCCAGATGTGGCAACAACACTCCATGCATGGGCGGATGGTGGCTTTGTAGAGATATAGGATAATGTCAGGTGTGAGAAGTTTAATGGCACGGTATAGACAGTCCACCTTCTTTGCAGCAGCCCTGGCAATGTTTTCGATGTATTTATTCCAATTCATGCTATCTGTGAAAGTTAGGGCGAGGAGTTTTAATGATGAACTCTCAGGTAGCGTGTTATTTGCCATGACAATCGATGGTTGAAATGGTTTCTTGTAGTTATTGTAAAACCTAAATCCTTCAGCCCAACCTCCATGGCCTGCCCTTTGTGCACTACTGAGAAATCTAGAATTATACAAGCTATCAACAACCCTTCCATAAACTGCATGAACATAAAAATCGAGGTCTTCAGGAAAGTCCCCCACAGAAGAAAATTCCTGCTAGCCCAATGGTCTGATAACAATATAACATAACCCACCAATTATCCTTTTAAACCAAATACCCCTCTAAAAAGATAGTAAAGTATTTCTTAAAAACATATAAAATAACTAATCTCACCAAGACCTCCCTAAACCCATAACAAAATTCCTATCTTTCTATTTACGTACAAAATACCCCCCCCCCAAGATATATGTTAAACACACCACGGGCGCGACTACATAAACCCTGCCTACCCTGATACAACCTAGTACTAACCCAGATAAAACATTCATCAATAAACACCCCATCCTTTCACCACAGATAATCACATCATCCATACTAAAACTAACCACTTCCACAGCGGATTATACATTTACCAGCAGATACCCCATCTCCACGTGACCCTCCTATCACGAGATTACAGATACACCACAAAGTTTTCTTAACCCCTAAACCCCCCACACCCCCCCCCCGCTTCATACAATCCATATAATAGATTCTCAAATCACCCGCCCACCCCTGTATAGATGAATGTACAGGCGTAGGTATACGCCCAGATGTGTGTACAAGCATGTGTGCGAGTGCGCGTGTGTATGTATAGGAATAGATTATTAATAAATATAAAATATAAAATAATATTAATAAAATAAATAAAAGATTAAATTCAAAACACAAAAAAAAAAATTAAATTAATAACCCCCCGTACATGTAAGCGAAGATGTGTGTACATGCACGCATGTGCAGATGTTGTGTATAGGCATGATTGTGGTTCCATGCTCGTGTGTGTATATAGGTTTATTTGCCGGTGCGCAGGACATAGATACGAGTGAAATAACAAGATAAGGGATTTAATAAATTACACTAAATATAAATATAAATACAAATATAATATTAATATTATTAACACACCATTAATAAAGAGACTAAACTTATACCACTCAAACGGAAATAACAGATAGTATCCATCATTCCGTTTATAACCATTTTTTGTTCTTTTTTGTTCTTTTTTGTTTTTTTTTGTTTTTGTTTTTCAACACTACTGGTTATAAACAGAACATATCAACGAAACACCGCTTCCCATTAAGATCTAGAAAATACGAAAACACCAATTCAATAAACAAAAATAAACAAACACGTTAAGTCCATAAAAACATTATTGCATCATGCTTTCCAACACTATATAGAACAATTAATCCTATAAATAACTTTATTCCCAAAAACGACAACAAAAAAGCACACTAGTTTCACAGGCTCAAACGGTAAACTATATAGCCACCCCTTTCGTATTTTTTCAGGTATAATAATAAGATTACAAAAGAACAGATGAATAAATAAATAAATAAATAAATAAAACTTACTAACAGATAAATAAATAATAAATAAAACTTGCTAGGGAATAAAATGAAGGCCTCCCTTGAGCCCTAGTTTATCACTATCCCACACAGGATTTTTTCGGGGATGCCCTCAGAGATGCACCGTTTTTCTGTCATTGTTGACGTCATTCCCTGTCGGGCGTGTCTACAATAATTTCAGCTTGCCGATGATTCCACTGGGCACGGAGATTTACTAAAGATGTCTAAATCTGCCCTTTTGGATGAAATCGCGGTACATTGCTGAAATATGTAATATACAGTATCTAAATAAATTATATATATATATATATATATATATATATATATATATATATATGAGGTATTATCGTTATCAGAAGGGTTCAGGGAATCACTACCTATACGCTAACAGCAGAAACTTGAGAAGCCGATTATTATATAATTAGTCGGTCGCAAGGCATTCCCTAGCAAGTTCGATAAAATAATCTGTTTATCATAATTATGAATTTAGGCAATATATCGATAAAAATAATCTGTTTATTATAATTATGAATTTAGGCAATATATTGATAAATTACTGCTTGCAAATAAATGCTGAAGGGCGGAGGTAATTATTTAAATTAATTTGTGTTTCTATATTAAAACTTTTTATTAAGTTAATAATGCAAACTTTTTATATGCTTTGCTGTTTTCAATTATGCATTGCTATGAATATTTGTTTGTGTCGAAGTTATTATATTAAACAGCTTCCAGTTCTATTCAAAAAAGTGTATTTTCTACATATCTCTCTTTCGCTTTCGTTGTCTTTGTTTCATTCCCTCGTTAAAAATACACTTACATCTATCTGCATCTGTGGAGTTGTATATCTACACACACATAAACGTGTATATATATATATATATATATATATATATATATATATATATATAGAGTGAGAGAGAGAGAAAGAGAGTGTGATTTCTAAAGGACTGGAGTATTGATAGTCAAATCCTTTAACACATCGATATATACATTTATTTAACTATTAAACTAAGACTATTTAAAAAGTTAAAAAGTGTTTCAATTAGCATGCAAACGTTAGAATATATATATATATATTCGTAGTTGACTTATGGCGGACGAATTTTCGGAATGCCTTCTGCCTCTCAGCAATAACAGCTGCACATTTTGAGGTGAACCATTGAGGAGAGTGGGGTTTGCTGAAGAATTTTCCCGTGGGGACATAAGCATCAATGTCTGCTTTGACCCATTCGGTTAGCTCATTTGCACACTGGTCAGCAGGGAGTGAGAAGGTTTCACCCCATGGGACGTCGCTGATGTGACCCCTGAGGGATTCAAAATCAGCCTGCTCATAGTTTCTCGTCGTTTTGAGCAACAACTCTTCAGCTTTTGGGCGAGTTTTTAAGGTGATAGTATTATTATTACAACGTGATCAGAGTTACCGAGCGGGTTATGAGCATTCGCCACACAAGCCTCGGGTAGTGAGGTCTAGAACAGGTCGAGAAGTGAGGCTTGCTGGTCCGCACGATCAGGAAGGCGGGTCGGAAAAGTGACAATCTGTGAGAGGTTGTGAGCTTAGGAGAAATTAAACGTAGAGTTCCCAGCTGCATCACTAACGCTGGAAAATCCTAACCAGTCACGGTGATATGCATTAAAATTCCCAAATACATGTATTTGGGCATTCGAGTCGAGTGAGAGGGCCCCTCTTAAGCTTTCAGAGACAGAGTCAAGCAGGGTACAGTCCTGGTTTGAAGGAGAACGGTATAAGAAATATAAGTAACTAACTCTGTTATGTAAGGTCAATCTAAAGCACATGTAAGCTTGGTCATCTGATTCTAACCTATGTCTTCTAATCAAGGGGGGGTCCGAACATAAACTCCTAGCCCATGCATATGTTTGTCAGAGTCTTTACGGTAGAGTGGAAGGTAATCAGTCATGTCAAAGTGGTGAGAGGAGATTGAGGATTGAAGGTTCGTTTCACTTAGTGCCAGTATATCCCGGGAGTGTGTCAAGAGAAAAGTTTCTACGTCGTTAATGTTGGTTCTAAGTCCCCGAATATTTGTGAATGCGAGCCTCAAGGACGGAGGCGAAGATGTTTTTTGTTAGGTGTCTGGTTTAGGTTTGTTTTTTTTATTTTGTAAATCCATGTTTGTTTTGTTTTGAGATAGAGTGGGGAGGGCAAAGTGTGTGCTTTTTGGTGCTAATAAGCTCACACAACCAGTCCATTAGTCGTGACTTCGTCCATGGCGGTTGTGGCCTCGGGAAAGTCCACCGGGGATAACTGTAGGGTCCCTTTCCATGCGTGACATGGTACGTACAGTTACTCACGATATTATTCAACTGCTGACGGAGCAGCCGTTCTTAGCGCTACCTAAGAGTTAGGGCTCCTAACTACCAGTCGGAAACAGTAGCCAGACAAGCTGTCTAACCTGTACCATCATCCTATCGGAACAAGAGCGTCCCAGACTAGTTATGTAGGACTTAGTGACAAAAAGCTTTCCCCAGGTTGCCCAGATAGAGAAAAAGAGAGACGGCGTTCATTGGCCTAGTCAGAAAACAAGTAACAAGCCCTATGTGTCTTTAGAGGTGTCCCAATATTTGTACATCTGCGTCTAGCTAATAGACAGAGAAGGAGTGCGAAGGTTGGGCGATAGGCAGAGCCCATCTACTCCTATATAATTATAGGTTTGCAAACCGGATACTTTGTTCGAGATTCCAGCTCTAGGAAAGATGTCGATCAAGACTGCGGAGCCATCCCTCCCCAACGGTTTGCTACCAAGATGTAAGTGGTTAGTAGCAAGGTTTTATTATCAGAGATTTACTTCTCTTAGATGGATGACCTGGAAAGGTCTACGGGTCTAACACTCCGAGAGAGGATAGCCTGCGTTTGTTTACTCAATTACGGTTCCATTTTATTTACTTCTGGCTAGATCATTTTCACGAGGTCAAAACGCTCTTATTTATCCTTACTCTAAATGAAGACCACTTCCCGCTAATTTCTAAACTGCTATATTTATATTAGCGAATATCTATCAATCTAGTCTCACGACTAGATCAACCAATTTCATAACTTCACTCGTATATCGAGCTACACTGACATTTTGACTACTCCCTGTCCATATAATTCAGTAATCCCAATGACATATTTGTCGTAACTCCGGCCCTGAACCCCATATTATGATATATATATTTTGTGGGTTTTTAATCTTAAATTTGCGTTGTCAAAGTGAAGACATATTAAGCTGAAGAGGACCCAGAAAAAACATACCTAAGTACAGTTAGTAATCTTACAATTCTTTATTTTACATAGGATTTTGAAAAATGCGTTTTAATGTTGCTATATTATATTTTGATCCAATATAAATTAATGATACTCTTTTTCTACAATGCCAAGAAATCATGAATTATAAAAAAAAACAGCACACAGGTTTAAAAAAAAAAGACTGTGTTTTTTACGCATACTAAACATTTTTTGTAACTAAGAGTAAGAAAATGAAAATATATTAAACACATGCTGTATGTAAATGAGTAAAAAAAATAGCTTACTTTACAGGTCTATTACTGCATCAAATCAAAAGTAATTAATGAAAAGTTTAATCCGAACACGTTTGCTCGCAATATAGAAAACAGATTTATCTCTCTTGCTCTTAACATATAAATCTCGTTTATTTTCAAATACGATTGGGGAAAATAAATTCATTTATGTTTTAATGATCATTCGCTTTGTATT
>OY744521.1:79919681-79932181 GCA_963556195.1 Sepiola atlantica
GTATTTAAATAAATGTTTTTATTTACTTCATAAATAGTTTAAAAACATAACATTACTTTGTATTCTAAACTCGTCAAATAACGTTACGAATATATATATATATATATATATATATATATATATATATATATATATATATATATATATACATATATATATATATATAAAAGGAGATTGTAGTTTGCTTGAAGCAGTGCTGGTAAATATAAGTGCAGGTTAGTAGTCCGAGGCTGTAGCAATGCGATGTAGTTGCCGGAAGGTGGTAAGAGTGAACAGAAATAAACGATGAGAGAAAACGAATCTCAAAACGATTTATTAATAATTTCACTAAAAACTGATTAAGTACCAGAATAGTAAATACTGTCTGGTAAATAAAAAGTTCGGCAAATGGTAATCTTTACTTTTCTAAAGAACAACTTTCATTATCAAAAGACAACAATAAAAGACCGAGAGGTTCGAAAAAACGGGAAAAAACCGGTATCAAACCATTGAAACACCGCAGCAGACTGTTGGGAGTAGGAACGCAGAAAATGTCAAAATTTAATTAAATAATAATTCAGCTAAAGTTAACATCTTATTGACATTTGTTTATTTATATACTAATTATTATAATTTTATTATATTTTATTTTATATGAGGAATATATATATATATATATATATATATATATATATGTATATATATATATATATATATGATAGCATAAATCAATCTCTCACGAAATATACAAACCGAGCTGAATAAAGACAGCAGAACTCGTACATATAAAGGCTTAACATATTTTTTGATAAGAACTTTTTAAAAATAAAAATAACTTTAGCTTATCTTGACACTTTACTGTGATCCCATCGTGTATCCATTCTTCAAAAGTATATTAATGCATTTATGTATAAGTATAGAATATTTTAACACACAGGAATATATTAACACGATTCTGTTAGATGCAGAAATAAGTTAAAAGTTACCAAACAATGTTTTCATAATGTGAATATTTATTCCCGTTGGAATATTCAATAATTCATATTAAATCAACTAAAAACCTTTCTGGTAACAGGAACACTTAACTCGAGGATTAACGTTTGATCCCTGCTAAGAGATAGAAAGAGAGATAGGGAAAGAGATAGAGAGGGCGATTGAGAAAGAGATAGAGAGGGATATACATTTACTTAGTAGACTTTAAACGATGTAGGTAGATGATTATCTGTCACTGTTCATAATAACGTAACAAGTCCGAAAATCACAAGATGAATCGTTATTCGTCAGAATAGTGCAGAGGGCTTTCGAAGCTTAATTTTGGTATCATAATTAATTTTATCAATTTTATTAAATCCGGTATCTTGAGGGTTACTCATGCCAAATTTGGTAAACTCGTATTCAATAGTGTTGTACTCATACCTGTGTTTGCTATTACTATGCGTGTTGGTAATAGTAGTGGCATAAAGGTTACTATTATGATTATTGTGATCGTCATGTGATGCACCTCATATTTCAAAAATGCTTCGTGCCAGATTTTGTGGAATTTTAGCCAGTAGTATTTCACCTATAATATTTTGTTTATCATAATTTGGATAGCAGTAAGAATGGCAGTAATAGTAGTACGGGAAGAAAATCAACGATCGTCTAAGATATTCGACATGATTCATACCAAATCTGATGAATTTCTAAGTGTTCATTGATTAAATGGCAGTAGTAGTAGTTATAGCAGTAATAACAGTCAAAGAGTTACCTGTACCCATGTGATAGCTGCCACTTCAAGGTATTCTCATGTAAACCTTTGTTTAATTCTACTTTGTACTTTTGGCACCCTTAGGTGAGCAACATACAGTAACAAAAATAATCAATCATGATATAAATAATGAAAATCTTAACAGGGCAGTCCTTATTCACTTACATGCCACAAGAGACAAATAAGGCAAAAGATCAGTTTTTAATATAGGAAAGATAAAGCTCCCCATAAAGTGGCGCTCTGGTTTAGGATCAAAAATAAAAATTGCCTCAGTCTATCAGTTTCGAATTAATAACTGCGGAAAGAACATTTTTACAAGTCTAAGATCTGCCGAACGATCAGTAAGTCTTACCGCATAATCATCACAAACGTCTCCAAGGGGTCGAGGAAGGTCAAGTCGGCGGCTTTGCTGAATAAGCACATGTCCGTCGGAGTGCTCAGGTTGGAAAGAATTTCGACCAGGACTAGATGGACAACTAGCAGAACAACAGGTGGAGCTTCAACAACATCGAGAAGGCTCCCGTTGTAAAGCATACGAAGTTTCCTCACTCTGCCAGAGTCCATGGCGCCACCTCCTACGTTCTTGTTTCAAAACGACCTGAATTATTAAGAGGTGCCGAGGAGCGTGGTGAAGCACTGGTTGGACGAGGTTGCCCATGGGCGTCCCTACGTTTTCAAGCAAGACTTCGCCCCTGCACATGAAGCTAAGAATACCCAGGCGTGGCTGCTCAACAATGTTCTTAACCAGTGGTCGCTGAGTTTGTGACCACGCTCCTCACCTGACTGCAAACCCCTTTAACGATTTCTTCTAGGGTGTGATCGAGGCCAAGACCAACAAGCACGCCTACGACACGGTCGACTCTTTGACGTCGTTCACCAATGCAGACACAGAGACGGTTGGCAAAGTGTGTAACTCATTTCGCTACCGCGTTGAAATGGTCGTCTCCGTCGGTGCTAGTTACATTGAAAACTGATTTAGTATGCAACTGTAACTGCTGCTAAATAAAGTGTTGTGTCTCCGCATTAACCTCTTTTGCTGTTATTGTCAATTTCGTTTTTTGTATAATATCGGATTATTCCGTAACACGGTATATATATATATATATATATATATATATATATATATATATATATATATATATATATTATAATATGAAATAAAGTAATAAAATAAGGTGTCAATCAAATTTTATTAGAATTAAAAGTTCAAGCAAATTATCTTAAAGTCTTTAGCTTTAAGTCCTTAGCTTTAAGTCCTTAGCTTTAAGATACTTTGCTTGAACTTTGAATTCAAATAAAATTTGATTGACACTTTATTTTATTACTTCATTTTATATTATAATAGTAATGCTCTATTCAGTATATTGAGCTTCAGTTTTTATCCGAATGACGCTTATATCTTTTGTTGGATTGCTTCATATATATATATATATATATATATATATATATATATATATATATATATATATATATATATATGTATATATATACATATATATATATATATATGTATATATATACATAGATATATATAGATATATATATGTATATATATACATATTTATATATACATATATATATATGTATATATATATATATATGTATATATATATACATATTTATATATACATATATATATATATGTATATATATATATACATATTTATATATACATATATATATGTATATATATATATATATATATATATGTATATATATACATATATATATATACATATATATATATGTATATATATATATATGTATATATATATACATATATATACAGGGTGTTTCAAAAGTCTTGGGAACATTACAAATGCGTATATCTCATGAACTATTCCAGGTAGAAAAATGAAACTGGTGTCATTTTTAAGCTTGCTTAATCAAGTTTTTGGTCATACTAATGATTTTCGTGTTATCTTTCCAGGTGCAGTAATGGCGTTCTCTAAACAAGACAAGGCATTTTGCGTCCTCCAATTTGCAAAGACTGAATCGTGGACATGTGTTCAGCGTGCATTTCGCAGGAAATTTAAAAAAGAAGCCCCTGAAAGGAAATCAATTGTCAGATGGCATGCTAAATTTGTGAAAGATGGGTGTTTGTGCCCAAGTAAGCGAACAGGTCGCCCTTCAACTTCAGAAGATGCAGTTAAGCAAGTTCGGACAGCCTTTCAGCGGAGCCCCCGTAAATCAGTGAGAAGAGCCAGCAGGGAACTTCAGCTTGCTCCAGCAACTGTCTGACGTGTCTTAAGGAAACGACTGCAAATGGTACCTTACAAGCTCAAGTTGGTCCAAAAGTTGAAGGACACTGATAAGCCACTTCGCCGTGACTTTTGCATTGCAATGCAAGAGAAGTTGGAAGATAACGGCTTTGATGACCGGCTTGTTTTTAGCGATGAGGCGACCTTCCATCTGAATGGCAAAGTTAACAAGCATAACACTCGCATATGGGGTACTGAGAATCCTCATGAACTTCTTGAGCACGAGCAGGATTCACCAAAAGTGAACGTGTGTTGTGCAATTTCTAAGAAAGGTGTCTATGGACCGTTCTTCTTTGAAGAGGCAACTATCACTGGTGAATCCTATCTCAACATGCTGGAAGACTGGTTAATGGCTCAGTTGGAACAAGCAGAATCTGATGACTTCATTTTTCAACAAGATGGTGCACCACCACACTGGAGTCTTAGAGTAAGGCAGTTTCTTAACACAAGGCTGCCTGGTAGATGGATTGGGAGATCTGGGCGAGGTGATGACGTTCTCATGCCCTGGCCTCCTAGGTCTCTAGATCTTACCCCGTGTGACTTTTTCCTTTGGGGCTTTGTCAAGCAACAAGTCTATGTGCCGCCCCTTCCAAGAGATATTGACGAATTAAAGGCTCGAGTAACGGCAGTTGTGGGAACCATTGACGTCAAGATGCTGGAACGTGTTTGGCAGGAAATGGACTATCGACTAGATGTCTGCCGTGTGACGAATGATGCTCATATTGAGCAACTTTGAAGATTCCCCACAAAACTTGAAACTTTAACCTTTCCAACGGTACCAATTTCATTTTTCAACTCCTAATAGTTTTTGAGTTATTAAAAATCGTTATGTTCCCAAGACTTTTGAAACACCCTGTATATACATATATATATACATACATATATATATATATATATATATATATATATATATATATATATATATATATATATATATATATATATGTAAAGTGGTGAACTAAAAGCGAACTTTTAGGAAAGGTAAAACTTATTGTGAAAAGTATACAGCTCAATATACAGGATAGAGCAGATAGATAGGTAGAAGGATGAAAAGGAATTAGAAAAGCAAAAGTCAGATCTTTATTCAATTCAGTTGCTCAGAGCCAGGTATATTCCGCAAAAAGGCAATTTATTCAAATTAAATTTGAATGAATTGAATAAAGATCTGACTTTTGCTTTTCTAATTCCTTTTCATCCTTCTACCTATCTATATATATATGTATATATATATATGTATATGTATATATATGTATATATATATATATGTATATGTATATACATGTATATATATATATATATATATATATATATATATATGTATATATGTATATATATATATATATATATATAAATGAGGCTAAAAGCATTTAAAAGCATGTTTAGATGCTATATTAACGAATAAAAAGAAATCAGGAAATTTTTTTTTCTTTGATATTTTCAATTATCATTTCACAAGATACCTAGCTTCGTCAGAGTATGATGTTGTAACAGTTCCGTATGGTTGTAACAGTCCGGAAGAATAGAAAAATGGACGTGGTGTTGTCACTCACTGTTGAAATATGAGGTAACGCGCATGCACGCGATATTTGTAATAAAATAGGATAGTTCATTTTTTTATTCTAAAACATTTTAAAGAATTTAATAATAAATATTGCATCTAAACATGATATTTAATCCTTTTAGCCATATTTATTAAATTAAAAATGATTTCAAAACAATATGGTCTCCAAAAAAATAAATATTATATCGGTTGTAGTATGGGCAACAGTCCCAATGAAGAACAACTTTCAGAAATACTTAGAAACAATTCCTGGACGAGCGAGTTGTAGCGAAATACAGATAGCAGCCCTAGGATATAAATTTTAATCTTAATAAAATCAAGTGGTAGCTCCAGGGGAAGCCCCTAGATTTACGCGAACTATCTGTTGTTGAAAAAATTCAAAAAGAGAAAAAACAGACAAACCTAAACAAACTAATTGTTCTAATGACTAATATTACTTCTATTGTTGACTGGTGCGTTTTGTCTCTATACATTTTTTATTTTTAAAAGGGGTTCCAAGTGACAGGTTTATTATTTACTCAAAATTCTTGTACAATAGTTAAACTATATGTTAAAGTTTTGATGTCATTTTGTTAAGGTTCACTGTACGATGCATTGGCTCTGTTGCATAAAGTTCTTTTAAGCCCAAAATAGATACTATTCTGGTTTAGCGATAAATATATTTTTCTTTCTTTCCAGACTTACCATGAAGAATACTGTCTGACGTTTCTACGTAACCCAATCAAAATTTACTGACACCAATAAAATAACAGGGGCTCGCCTCTGGCGCCAAATATCCTTTTACTGATCCACACTAATCTATATAAATCGGTAGCAACATCGGCACATAGATAAAGCATCTCAAGCTGAGACAGTTCATTAACGAATAACTAAATGTCATGTTGAGTCTGATGCAGAAGTAATTCTGATTGATGTTTCGAAGTAAACCAAGATGGCATTGATATATGATCAAGGCTTCCGGATCGGTTTAAAAAATACGCCGGATGATTGCTTTAAAATTTTTCGTGATTTTTTTTGACTTTCCTGATTTATTAAAAAAAACACGTGTGTTTAACTTATCCAAATTATATTAGTATCGAATATTCATTGATATAAGTAATACATTGACTATATATATATATATATATATATATATATATATATATATATATATATATATATATATATATATATATATATATGTATATATAATAAACAATCAAATAATATTAGACGCACTGCCATTATTATCTATAGTGATGATTTTTTTTATAAAATTTATATTATAAGAGAGGGATAAAGAACCACGAGAAGGGGAACAAAGATGAATCACTTCGTAACTTTCTTTTTCTCTATGTATATAAACACACTAGTGTGCACCCGCGGTCAAACGTGACGAAAAAATCTTCGCTTACTAAAATATTCTATATGAATCAAAGAATTACGTCAGTAATTTAATTTTTATATGTAATTCATTAAAATACAATTTTATTAATACAGATATGTAAAATATAGCTTGTACTATATATTTAGCACTGAATATTGTTTGGTTAGTCAAAATTAAACAAAGCATCATGATCCCCACTGGAGATCAGGGGTATTTCTACTTTTTTTTACTCGTATATTGTAATAACAGAGCATGTGCTGAAACGTTTATTATTTTTTTTATTTTAATACAAAAAGACCATCGGAACAATTGAAAAAAAGGTATAATTAAACAGACAAATTTAGTTCTTTTTAACAGTAGTTGCATCAATGAGAAATTGCTGCCTAAAAACACACAATATATGCACACAATATATATATATATATATATATATATATATATATATATATATACATATTACTATTTCATGTATCTTTATAAGGATATATAATTTTTTTATGTATCAATTTTCAGTATTTAATCATCAGTGCTTGATACGTAAGTGGAGTTAGGTAGTAAGTTATAAAAATATATTTATGGCAATTAAGCTACACCAGACGCTCCCGCGTGTCATCTCCGTGGGAAATCTTCAGAATAAAATGCATTTTAGCCTGAAGATTGCTTTAGAAATAAACGCGAATAAAATACTCGATTTGTTAACGTGAACTTCAATTCTAACCAGAAATTACCTTTGAACACCTAATTTAAGAATATCAAACTAAATTTCGTGTTTCGCACGTCAAACATTAAAACAAGCGGTTTCGCTGTTTTTATATAATAATAAGAATAAACTTTTCCAACATAATATTTACCTCGAACGTGAGAAATTCAAATGTAATTTCCGGTTATGTGAAAAAGTCGAATGTAATTTCTGGTGGGAATTGGGGTTTATAGAGCAAACATTAATAGTATGGCTCATTACACTCCTAAAACAAAGATACGATTATTCTAGAAAAGAAAATCCCATTGTGTGTCGCTCACTCGCGCCATAATTAAAATAAATAGATTATTTTCAAATTTAGGTGCGCTGTTGATTCAGTTTCCATGTGATAACAAGTCACAGCAGAACAGAGACCTGTCAGGTGTTTGGCCTTAAACTACATATGGTAACGAGACAATTTGAGAGCTGTAGAGAATGTGGTTTCACCCATTGGTTGTCATTATTAATCATACATCTTACCTGCCAGCGTCTTTATATATAAAGTTTATATAGGATTTGTGCTTATTATGCCACTTAATTGCATCCGATAAATGTGGTCTTAATTCGGCAGATGTGGAGTAGTCCGTTACTAAACATATATAAATCCAGGCAAATTTGCATATCTCGATATAACAGTGCTCGATATGTAAGTAGAGTTAGGTAGTAAGTTATGAAAACATATTTATGGCAATCAAGCTACACAGACGCTCCCGCGTTTCATCCCCGGGGGAAATCTTCAGTTTAAAATGCATTTTAGCCCGAAGATTGCCCCCGGAATGAAACGCGGGAGCCTTTGTGTAGCTTAATTGCCATAAATATATTTTTATAACTTACTATATATATATATATATATATATATATATATATATATATATATATATATATATCCATACACATACGGAGAAAGTAAAGAATGATAAGTAGGATGAAGACAATGAGTGAGCATCTTGAAGGATAACAAAAAAGGGCAATTAGCCAGAAAATGACTGCCTTCATTTGCCAAGTTGTAATGAGGAGTTATTAGTATTTGCGACTCGAAAACTGACAAACATGACGATTGTATTTGCTCGACTCTGAACAATGAAACCTATCACTTTAAGCTTCTCGTAATTCAATAAGCCGACAATCGAATTTTAGTAGAAAGACGCATAAGACTGCGCCGATTGCTTTTAATAGTTCTTCATATGGTTTTCTAAAATTAAGTTGAAGGGCGACTGCGATGCTCAGATGGGGGTCATAAAACATTATTATTGCAATACAAAAGGCAACAGGGTGCGACTCGAACCAGCAACCGACTCTTTCTTTATGTGTGTCCATGGAGGGCAACGCGGCGTAGTAACTAAAATCTTTTCAAGACAACGTGAGTCATACTCAGTTTTTTTTTAACTAAGTCCACTTAAATATGACTACGTTTGCGTTAGCTTTCGTCATTTTGACGTCAAATCAACCCTTTTATGTCACTTAATACCTTAAATGTGTAAAGCATTCAGTGTATACAATGAATTGAACACAATTTTTTTTATTTTAGCCTGACGGATACCGTCGGTTACTCCTAATGTATTTCATGTGTGCATTGATACTGTGGGAAATGTATTAACTAGCCATTTTCTTCATCTATGGCTAAGATGGCAAGTTGGGTGCAATTGATCGTACACAATTCATCCTATACAATAGATGTTGTCTTTTCATGAGTGGGTTCAACTGGCTTGTAGAGGAATATCACATTCATAAGCGTTACCCAGTCACACGTGTATCCTGCTCGGGCTAGATAGTTATTTTAACCACTTAAGTATTTGCCTTTTTTACAAAGGGAGGGGGGCTACCGTTCTCCAACATATAACGCCTGATATTCGCCAATGATTATCCATCTGCTGTTCACGCTCAACATCGCTTAACTTCATTGTCCTAACAGAGAGCGGTGTGTCAACGTGATTATCCCGTGTATATATATATATATATATATATATATATATATATATATATATATATATATATATATATATATATATATATATATATATATAAGTTATGAGGTTGAAAAAGACTAGATATATATTCGGATTGTACACATTATAAGTTATTTCGACCTAGTTATGGAAAAAAGGAAAGCCTGAAATTTCTTCAAGAATGAACGCTAAAAAGAGCAAAATACGTCCTTTTTCGTTTTTAGCGAATCTCGAATTCTATCTATTTATGTATTATTTAGTTCGATTTACCGAAAAAGAGACGCACTAAAACGAATCTTAAATTGCTAAATATGTTTGTGTGAGTGCATGAATGTTGATGTACCATTAATATCGTGTTGCGAAAACAAATCATAGTGTAAGATAAACTTTAAAAAGTAAAAAAAATAATACACAAGTTCTTTTTGAGGCGTGAGAGCTATCAATGAAAACCTTAACAATTTTGACTTTGAAATTGTGAATAACCACAGGTTATTAAAGTGCTAAAGGGGTCTCATATTTATGGTTTATTATAAATTGGTCGCCGTGTAATAAAGAATAGTAAGAAATCGAACGTATAAATAGTTAAGATTACAATTATGAACAATTTCCTCACTTTTCTATAATATTTTAAATGTTTTTTTTCTTTTAGAATAGCTGCCCCTTTGAGAAAAATTATTTATCTTTGCTTTAGAAATAAACGCGAATATAATACTCGAATTTTTCACGTGAATTTCAATTCTAACCAGAAATTACCTTTGAACACCTAATTTAAGAATATCTAACTAAATTTTGTGTTTCGCACGTCAAACATTAAAACAAGCGATTTCGCTGTTTTTATATAAGAATAAGAATAAACTTTTCCAACATAATATTTACCTAGAACGTGAGAAATTCAAATGTAATTTCCGGTTATGTGAAAAAGTCGAATGTAATTTCTGGTGGGAATTGGGGTTTAGAGAGCAAACATTAATAGTATGGCTCATTGCACGCCTAAAACAAAGATACGATTATTCTAGAAAAGAAAATCTTATTGTCTGTCGCTCACTCGCGCCATAATTAAAATAAATAGATTATTTTCAAATGTAGGTGCGCTGTTGATTCAGTTTCCATGTGATAACAAGTCACAGCCGAACATAGGCCAGTCCTGTGTTTAACCTTAAACTACATATGGTAACGAGACAATTTGAGAGCTGTAGAGAATGTGGTTTCACCCATTGGTTGTCATTATTAATAATACATCTTACCTGCCAGCGTCTTTATATATACAGTTTAAATGGTATGTGTGCTTATTATGCCACGAAATTGTATCCGATATGTGGCGTCCTAATTCGGCCGATGTGGAGTAGTCCGTTACTTGACATATATAAATCCCGGCGAGGAAGCAGTACCTATCAGAGTAACATATGAGAGTATGAATAAAAACTATCGTTTACAAACTATGTATTTTTGTAATATACGTCAACAAAACAAATTAATTAAGAAACTATTCGTGCGGTTTTTGCTTTCCGCATACCAAGGAATTGGCCTTAGGAAGTTTGGCTTATTTCCAGAAAACGTGTAGCAAGAATCTTTGTATGAATAAAAATGCATAAAGAATAAATATTAAGCTCTATTTTTTATTCAACTCTATTATATAAAAACAGTAAGGGTTCACTAGATTAACTCTTATGAAAAAAGTCCACCGAAAAAAAAAAGAAAAAAAATATATATATATATATATATATATATATATATATATATATATACTCCTGATAAAAGATTTAAGACCACTTGGAAATATTTTAAAAGAAATCTTTTTTTAAAGATAGATTTCAAACTCCTCTCACTTGAGGTTACCAATACTACAATCTAAAAGGTTATGGGAACAAAAAGCTACATTCAAAACATTTTATTCAGAGATTTACATTTTCATTAAATAAGGCATTTTACATTTGATCAAAATTATAAAACCAAGGGAATACATTGTTAGATGTATGATAATTCCAATGTGTTTAGTACAGTTAGAGATAACCAATCACTGCGTAAAGGTGTCACCATGCCTAAAGAAAGCAAACTTACCGAAGTTGAAAGTGCTCGAATTCTAGATTTGCATAAGCAAAGTTTGTCACAGCTGGCGATCGCAGCTGAAGTAAATCGCAGTAAAACTGTGATTTGCAACTTTCTAAAGAACTGGATTGAGTAGGATAATAAGACGAGTTGTTGTGAAAGACAGTGGACTTTCTTCTAGTCAAATTAAGGCAGTCACAGATGCTGATTGCAATCCAGTAACCATCAGATGACAGTTACGACAACAAGGCATGGTAAAAAAAAAGCGTACACAAATTCCTCGGCTGCTTCCAGGTTACAAGGTGAACCGCTTAAGGTTTGGTCGTGAAGACTAAACATGGGACATTGATGGAGTGGAAGAAAGTCCTGTTTTATGATGAGAAGAAATTGAATTTAGATGGTCCTGATGGCTTCCAACGATATTAGCATAACAAAACATGCTTCCTCAAATTTTCCCCACACGTCATAGTTATGAGATGCCTTTTCTTATAGAGAGACGATGAAGCAGATAGTGCATGCTACAAAAAGCATCGTTGATGACGGACGGCCATCGTTTGTGTGAGGGTGGATGGTTATCCAACAGGATAATGCTGCAATCTACGGTGCACGACAGACCATGACCTGTCTACAAGAAAATGGGGTCCATCCTGGGACATACTGCATGCTCACCAAACCTGAACCTAATTGCAAAATGTTTGGAGATGGACGACAAGAGATGTTTATCGAAATGGCAAACAATATTCAACAAAAAATGAACTTGGTGAAGCCATCTTCAGAAACTGGAGCAACACCCTAATAGAAACGCTTATTTCTAGCATGCCTCAAAGAATTTTGGAAGTCATCAAAACCAGTGAA
>OY744521.1:79937181-79952181 GCA_963556195.1 Sepiola atlantica
GTCGTTTGCACGGCAGCTGATAAGGCTGTACTACTTATCCAGCGTGTCCCCTCAAACTCCACTTTGGACTCAGAAAACCACCATCTCCGAAAATTCCGATTGCGAATTGAAGCCACACTGGTCATCACTTCATCTGAGGTCAGTGTCATCATAAGAAAAACTTGACACCTGCAAAGCTTGTAGGCCTGGCTTTATACCGGTAATAGTAATAAGGAAATGCTCTGCTGAGCTGGCCCCTGTCCTCTCCAAACTCAACAACAAATGTCTTGCTGAATCTTGCTTTCCTAAAATTTGGAAAATCGCCTCTGTAGTACCAGCCTTCATGAATTCTGGAAATAGAAGTGATCCTCAGAACTATCGCCAATCAGCCTACTCCCGATTTTTACTAAAATTATTAATCAATCTAGCGATAGTCCAGCACCTAGTTAATGCCAATTTTTTTCCCTACCACCAGTATAGATTTAGACAAGCATGATCTAATGTTTATATCTTAACGGTCATCTCTGAACCCGTATATCATACACTGGACAAGGCAGATGAAGCTATGGTGGTAGCGCTTGATATATCCAAGGCCTTTGACAAGGTATGACATAAGAGACTCCTCCTAAAAATTCGGTCATATGGTATTACTGAACGAATATTTAATATAATTAGATCATTCCTAACCAAAAGAAAGATCCAGGTTGTCCTCGATAGCCATTCATTTAATCATCATGAAATAAATGCGGGTGTACCCTAGAGATCAATCATCAGACCTGTATTGCTCTTGATTTTCATAAACGACCACCTTAATGACATCGAGTCTGAGAGAGGTATATTAGCTGACGACATCACGCTCTACTCTCGTCATGTAGGCAAAATGGACGCGTACATATCCGAGGCAATAACTGAATCCTTAGAAAATTACCTCCAGGCTGTAGGGGATTGGGCTCATAAATAGTTATAACTTTTAATGTCGCAAAGACAAAGCTCATTTCCTTCAATAACTACAAGAAACCACTTCAACTACAGATTGCTATGGCAAATTACACCCTACCTGAGAGTTCAACATTCAAACACCTCGGCCTAACTTTCACAGGTAACATGAATTGGAACACATACATTGAAGATATTGCCAAGGTTGCTGAAAAAAATGGTAAGCTACCTCTATCGTGCTAATAAACTCCTCACACTAGACAATATCCTGTATCTCTTCAAAGCTACCATCCGCCTATGTATGGAGTATTGTGGGCTGGTGCATCATCTACTAGTCTCTCCATCTTAGACAAGGTCCAAAAAGAGTCGCCAACTAAATAGGTCCCTCACTATCTACCAAGCGTTAGCCCCTGTCCCATCGCCGCAATGTTGCATCGTTGTGCTTGTTTTTCAAATTCTTCAATGGATTGTGCTCCGATGAACAAGCTGCTCTAGTGCCCCTTCGACGCAAATACACTAGAACAACCCGACAATCAGCTAGGTCCCATCCATTTACTGTGACGGTCCTCAGATGCTGGACAGGCTTCTACTCCAGAAGCTTCTTTTCTGGTGCTGCCAGTGTCTGGAACTCCCTCCTTGCACCCTGTTTTCCCGACTGTACTGACATGCAGAAGTTTAAAACTAATGTAAACAGACATCTCGATGCACAGTTCCCAACTTAGAATGACACCAGTGCTTAAAAATGTTCATATTTATTTTAGTACTAAGCGGTCAGCACATTAGCGAAGGGGAAATATGTCGGTCTAAAATATTCCTGGATCGAGTTTCAATTATATATATATATATATATATATATATATATATATATATATATATGTGTGTGTGTGTGTGTGTGTATATATATATATATATATATATATATAACAAAAATCACGTGGTGAAATCGGGAAGATGTTGCTTTTAATACGTCTAAAACAAAACTTCTTCAACGCTCGTATCCTCACTTTGCCTTAATTGAAAGTAATTGCTTAGCCTTTGAATTAAGTTACCTGCTTCGATTAGCTTCTGGGACTTCGAACTTGAAATGGAAGATTTACATCACATCTGTTGCTAAATTCGTTGGAAAAATAGTTGGATCATTCCACCGCTCCAGAAGGTATCACAAGCCTGGCGCAATCCTCTGTCCGTATAAGAATCAAATACGTTCTGAGATGGAGTACTGTTGCCACATCTGAGGAGATGCTATTCAGAGCAGCCTTTCCTGCCTTGACACGTTTCTCTCGTAGAACTACCCGTCTGTGGAACACAATACCGCGGGGCTGCTTCCCAGCTGACTACAACATAGTCGTTTTCTAAGTCCGATGTAAATAAATTATTGTGTAGCCGTCCTCTTAAATAATCAAATTATGACCAGTTTTAACTATAATTACGAATCGTCGCGGCGTTGTCTCACTGTCCACATGACAAACTCATTAACCCTTATCCTCGCGTGTCCTTTTTGGCCTTTATACGCAGTGACTCTTTAGTAAAACATCCAGAAACCTTTTTTTTTCTTGTTCTTTGTTTTGTGGCAAGCTAAGACACTAAATCTAGATGCTTTTAGATTGGGTATTTTTTTGTTTTTCGGGTGAGGGAGGGGGTAATTTTGTTTTCTAATACATGAATTAAAAAGTTCCATGTTATGTTCCCCCTTAACTTATTGGCTCGGTTTATATGAACATTGAATTCGATTAGTAAATCTTGACATTTGTTAGTAGTTGAATTATCTTTCATAACGTCTTTTAATGATCAAAACATCTCCTGTCTGTCAACACTGACTTTTTTACCCCTTTAAATATTACTTCGAAAAGTACCTTATATTATGAGCTACCGCATTCTGAACTGATTTTGAATTTCACTAATTCATTAATGAGAATCATCTTTCGGTTGTCAACAGTTTAAACAGAATGTAAATAAAAAATATATTACAAATACACACCTCTTACTTATAAAGATTCGGTATCTATCTGTCTGAAACCGAAACTATACTCTTACTTCTACTAATGTACGAGTAGAATATCTTTTAATTGTTAATTAAGTTTACTATACCATTTTTGACTAATGTACTATATTTCAATGAGCAATTCAGGGGATAGTGTAGTATCTGTTTTGTTGTTACAATACTGGCCCATGGGCATTACTATATCATTTTTTTTAAGGTATGGGTAGTTTAGTATGTGTGTTATGGTCATAAAACCACCCTTTGAACGGGGGAGAGTGTAGTGTAGTATATATTCGTATGTCATGATACTATCCTACCAAGTATTAACTCCTCCTTTGGGAGGACAGTGTAGTATATCCGTTCGTCATGATCCATTTTTCTCAGGTAAGCAAAAATATTTGAATGGACAAACCCGCATTTGAATTATTAGCTTAGAGGTAAGATCACGAACACTGCTGATACCGTTGCAAGTTATCAAAAAATCAGCTGTTTGCAACCCTCAACATCTGTTATACGGCGAAACAGCTATATTTGGATACCTAAGTGTTCCACTATATTGATTTGGTTTATACTGAAAATCAATTTATTCGATCTGCGGTCGAATATTTTCCGGTGCTATCGTCTAGGGACGGTTACTCAATTTTAGTGCGAGACAATCGGTGCATATTGCGGATAGTATCAGCGAGTGCGTTTAACAGTGCGTGAACTGCATTTGCCATG
Source organism: Sepiola atlantica (assembly GCA_963556195.1). NCBI lineage: Eukaryota > Metazoa > Mollusca > Cephalopoda > Sepiida > Sepiolidae > Sepiola > Sepiola atlantica. The sequence goes on from OY744521.1 coordinate 79,940,798, forward strand.
TGCATTGTCTAATGTACAACTCCCTGAAAAAACGGATATAACTATTTTGTGGAATGTTCCAATGTAGCCAGGAACGCGAGCATTCGATCCTTCCGTCCTCAGTACAATTAAGTATCTACATATACATACACACACTAGCATATACATATAGTAAAGAAATATATAAAAATATATTTTAAAAAACAAACAATAATAAATCTATCCGTTAATATATTTCTTAACAATAATTATGCTGAATTTGTCAGATCGAGTATCCCCAATGGTATTCAGACTGTCTTTGGTATCTGAGAATTTGCCTCTCGGAATAGTCTTAATATGATAATTTTAACTATATAGTTTTTTTAATAATGTATATATATATATATATATATATATATGTATATATATGCATATATATATGTATACATACATGTATATGTATGTATATATATATATGTATACATATATGTATATGTATGTATATATATATATATGTATATATATATTATGTATATATATGTATATATATATACGTATGTATGTGTGTGAGTGGGTGCTTGTATGTCTTTATATGTGTGTGTGTGTCCCTTTACGATCAATAGTTACTTCAGCCAGGCGTTCGAATCATGCGACTAGTTGGTGTATATAACCACACTGATAAATGTTAGTGAATATGAACACATGCCTGTGGATGTTAATAATAATATTAACTAAAAACCGTAATTACTTCTTTAATTCCTTTTATTCGTTTAAGGAGCGAGCATATTGTGAATTATTATATATACTCATGAAAAGTTTATATCTAAGAAATAATGCGACGTTCTCTCTCGTAGAGATGAGGCACTCTTTGAGGCTTACTATGATTTTAAAAGATGAAAGGAATCTATTACTTTCCCCTAATTCACAGGGTTATCATGGTCAATGATTACTGGTGTCCGATGTTCAATCATGCGAACGGCAAAGCATGTGTATATAGTCACACTGATGATTGGTAGTGAACATCAAACATTGTTCTCTGACTATTAAAAATAATATTCTTTTAAAAACAATAACTAATATATTATTACCAACCATGTTCACGTAATATAAAATAGGACTCCATATACAAGTCTGTAGTTCAATATATATATATATATATATATATATATATATATATATATATATATATATATATATATATATATATATATATATATCGGACACTCCGAGTGACTTTAATAACAAGCAGTACGAATAGTTGCATCCACGATCCGAATTCGTTCATCGATCACTTTAGCTGCTTGGGTAAATCTAGCCGCCGATTCGCTATTTACAAAGTTAAATTCCTCCCTAATTATTAACTAATTGGCTATGGCCGAGGGGTTACGACCTTTGACTGCAGATCAGTGGCGATTTGTGATCAGGGTTCGCGCCCGCCGACTGTTGAGAATTAGTTCCCTACACTGAAGATTGCGTTAGCATGAAACATCGATGTCTGTAGGTATCAAAATAATTATATATATATATATATATATATATATATATATATATATATATATATATATATATATAAGTAGATGTATAGGTGTATGTGTGTGAGTATATATCACTATCTTCACTTACACGTCATTGATCGGGAGCGTCTTGAATTTCATTTTTGTTTCGGTAATTTTTAAGGAATTATTAATGCTCGAAATATTGTTTTCCGTTTGTTCATTAAATTATTTTTTGAAATATTTTTTTTAATGTATTTCATAATTGTTTTTTTTTTCGACTAATAACAATTGATTAAAATGTCTGACTTTTTTACAAATCAAGCGAAATGCATTCTGGCGGACTTAGTTTAATAAATAAAGTATTCTTTTAACTAGAAGTGTTTAAATTTCGTAATATTTCATGTTATTGTAATGGCATGCAATAAATAATCGGTTAGTTATAATAATAATAATAATAATAATAATAATAATAATAATAATAATAATAATAATAATAATAATAATGATAATAATAATAGACAACTAGTACAGACACACACTTGAGCGAGTACTAGAAAAAAATCAGAACATCCTCTGGTATATGAAGGTAAAAACAGACGAATTATATGTTATAAATGTTATATAGTAGGAACCAGTTATTGTAGCTCAGGCAAGCACCTATCATGAAAATAACCATCTAGTAGTAAAAAGACTAGCTACGTCTCTTCTGTGATAGAGAGGCTGAAGGGAAGAGAACCGATAATCCCCCACTAGATTGCGAAGTCGGTGTTGTACATTATGTAGGTAAGAAAGAGTTCTCAAAACAGCACCGCACCAGATGAAGCATCAGTACTCTGTCGTAGGACGTATTTGGCTCTTGTACGAGTACAGGATAACGTCAGGAATCATGTACTTTCTGGAGCAGTAGAATAATCCAAGCATTTTTCCAATAACCCTAGCAACAGATTTGGTGTAAGTCTTCCATTTCAGGTATGACGTAAAACTCAATTTAAGGAGCTTATCAAAGCAAAAGTATTCTTATAAAAGCACCATTCATTTCAACTGGGGCAAAACGAGTATCTGAGCGTTGGTGATGAAAGGAGAGAAGCTTGATTTTAGAGGTGTGAAAAGTAACACTCTACTTTACCCCATGTTCCAGGTTAGACGAGAGAAAATGTACAATATCTTAATCATGGATGCTTTTCAAAGAATCTGATTTGAAATACCATTGATGAAATCAGGAAGAGGGTAGGGACCAAAAATTGATTTTGGGGCACACCGGGTTGATACTATATGCTTCAGACTTCTGGCAATCAACAACTATTTTTATAGATTTATCAGAGAAAAAGTGTCTGATAGTTAAAGTGACATTTTCAAATATTCTGTAATAAGCAAGCTTGTTAAACAAACCTTTGTGTCAAACTTTAATAAAGACATTTTATGTGTCATAAGCTATCGTCCTAGAAATGAAACCCCCGTCGATGATGTGCGATATTACAGTCAGAGATCAGCTGTTGATCTTACAGGATGAAATGCATATTGCTTGTCACTAAGTAGATTACTTCTGCTGAGATAGTGTAACGCTTCTTGATTCATCACAAATTCCAACAACTTACCCATGACGCACAGGAGACTGATCGGTATGCAGATAGATGTAGAAAACCTACATATCTCTATGTCTGTCTCACTCATCAGGCTAACCAAGTAGTTCTACATTTTACATAGTATATTATTCGATGGTATAAGTATATGATACACACAATAATATATATATATATATATATATATATATATATATATATATATATATATATATATATATATATATATATATATACAGAGAGAAAGAGAGAAAAAAATAGTTATGGTCGACAAATGTAGAAGATAATATGAAAGAATGGATATAGAACCGCAATGAAATAAAATAAATTCATGTGCTAAGATGTTAATATTTCGTCTTAATTATTCAACAGGCATTTTAGAAAATACGTTCAAGTAATATTTTTCAAGTACTTCAATGTCAGATATTGACATGATAGATAAGGAAGGAAATAGAATGAGAGCAAAAAAGAAGACCAAAAAAGTGGGGGGATTTAACACATGAAAAAAGCCGACAAAAAGGGCACCGAGAAAGAAGAACTCATTTTCAACGAAGTGTTGTTAATAACAAAAACGAACTATTAAAATGTCACCACATCAGTTACTTTGCTATAAATATCTTTAGTATATCCGAATTTTCAATTTGATTTTTTGCTCGTATATCCGCTTTCTTTATATATATATATATATATATATATATATATATATATATATATATATATATATATATATATATATATTATATAGTTATCTGCAGACAGTTGTTTTATTTTCTACGACTTATAATTGTGGCTAGACGTAGAAAATGTATTTACATCGAGATTAAATATCCGAATGGCCGATCACATACAAATGCGACCAGCAGTCAACCAACTACCTACCCTTATATATATATATACATATATATATATATATATATATATATATATATATATATATATATATATATATATGTATGTGTATGTGTGTGTGCGTGTATATGTATATACATGAACATGAAAATCTACCGTTTAGAATCAGAAAAGAGCTGAACAAAGATAACAGATCTTGCAAAAGGTGAGAGCTCAATATTCTTTCTCATAGGGTGTGATAACTATAGTAAAAAATTGAAATGAGCTTAACTTAACACTCTCCTGCAGAAAATTAGATCTTCAGAAGCGTATTATACCACGTTATGCACTTGAATGTCAGTCTAAATCTGGACTTGAACTAAAGTATATCAGCACGTACAATATTCTTCTGAAGATCAAGTTTAACGTGAAACTTGATTATATATATATATATATATATATATATTGTGTGTGTGTTTAACAGAGAGGAATTGAAAGAATAAAGAGGTTGAGAAAAGTATATTTTTACTTTAAACATATTTTACGGTATATTATTTTTTCATTGTTCTTTTCTCATTTTTTTTCTATATGGTTATTCTTATTTTACTTACTATACTAATATCGCATTATCTTTTTCTGAATCTTGTTCTGATTCATTCTTAGTCGTCTTTCTCTCTCATCACATTTCTCCCTCTTTCTCTCTCTTTTACCCTTTCTATCTTCTAATATTATCTTATTTTACTCCTCTCAAATAGAAAAACTAAAATTGGCAAAACTTTAACTCGTGTTTTTTTTTTCTCTTGTTTTTTAATCGTTATTTTTTATCCTCATTTTTTAATGCCATCTTATTTCTTTTCATGTACGTCCTTGTATCTTCATGAGAGGTTTTGCCCGTCAGTCGGGCTTCCTGTCACGCTTGTTTTCAATCAAATTTTCATCGCTGCACGTGTTACATAACGACGACCGAGTTTTAATGGAAAAGTTTGAGTGAGACCATAAAGGTCGGAGGTGACCCCAGGCGGAAGTCGCGAAAGCACGTGATTTCGAGCAGAGATGTTCGACCTTCTTCACAGGCGTTATTAAAAGCATTAAATACATGTTATGGAGACCGTCCCAAATTTTTTTTTTTGGGGGGGGGGACCACGTAACAAGATGTAGCAAGACGCACTATCTGTCTATCAATCTGCCTGTATTTCTCTCATACGCGTACGGAAGTAACCTGTATCACCGGTTTTTTATCTGACTGTTTTTTTCTTTGTAATAAACACTATTTTATAAACATAAGTGTACAAGTAGGTTTATCAGCAGACAATCACGAGCCTGCGTTCGACGACGACGACGACGACGACACGTGTTTATAATGGTTTATACACGCATCGGTAAACGAAAATATAACGCGTTTAAATCTAATAATATATCTTATTTAGATGCATCCAAGCATATTTATGAATTATATGTCATTTTGTCTGTCACGCTTTAATTTGGAATAGCATTTTCCTCGGTCTATCACGCTCAAATTTGAACTAATGTGTTCGTTAGTCTTTCAGTATTTGGTATTTTTGTTGGTCTGTCACATTCAAGTTTGAAATAGATTGTCTGGCTTGTCATGCTTAATTATGAAACAGTAATTTTAACATTTAACACACGAATTGAATAGATATATAAGAGTTCTGGTAGTTGGTCGGTCAATTCTGTTTTCGTTTTGGATAGTATTTACGTGCTACTATTATTACGCTTTTAGTTTGAAATAGCATTTTTCTAACTAAACGCAAATAGTGAATTAGTGCATTCTCCTGTCTTCTACAAACTATGTTGGTCAAACATAAACAGTTTCTCTTCTTTTCCTTTACGGTTCGGCAAATCTATGGATTTATTACATTATAAGCAAGCCAACATTTTTGCTTCCATAAAACATGATGTGAATATTCAATAACACATCTTGGAAAACAAAACAAAAAAAATAATTCAGAATAAAAAGATGAAATATTTTATATTGCAAAATTTGTCAACAAAAGCCAAAAATAACTTTTGCTGCTCATTTGAGCATAATACGTTAATATGTTTATCCTAGTGTAATTGATATTCATACTAGTCGCAGCAATGATTGAAACCAGTGTCATATATTGCAAAAGCCTTTGAAGTATCCGAACAAACTATTATTATTTACTCACTAGGAGTTTTGACACGAGTCATTATCAATGATTGTAGATTGACAACAACATGTGGTGTTGCCCGGAGGCGGGGCGACAATGAGTTTCTCCATAGTTCCAGCATTCTTTGACTTTTTCGATAACCGTTGCAAATCATTATATCGCAACAGCCGTTTACCATGTATGTCTAGCTGGTAATAAACACTAGCTTTCTATAGGATTTGAGTAGCAATAAGCTGCTTCAAGATTCAAGCACTCTCCTCAACTATCCAGTGGAGGTCTTGTCGATGCTCCCCCTCTTCGATCTTGCATCCTCCCTGATACTTCACGACAATTTTGTGTTGTATCAGCTGTGTATGTGCGTTTTTTTTATTTTGGGGTATAATTATTATTATTATTAGTAGTAGTAGTAGTAGTAGTAGTAGTAGTAGTAGTAGTAAGGAGAGTAGAAAGTGGACCTTTACTTTTAACAGTCTTGTAACTTTCGATTCCCTTATGTTGTCCTTTAGTCCTCATATTCCATGAGCGATGTTACTGAGAAGAGGTGGAAGAATTGCTGTTTTCTGAGTCGGAATCTGTTCACCTGACACATATCGTTGGTTAGTTATTGACCTTACATCAAGTGGCGATAGGCATCGTCTGGAGCGATTTCCATTTTTAAAAAATCTTTATCTATTAATGGTTAATTTTCTAAAATCAATATCAATTTTTCAGAGATTATACCGATGAGGTTTCAAAATGTTTAACATTGTACTTATAATCTTTTACCCTGTAGCTAGATTTGTTTTCATTCAGAATAATCACATATCTGCTATTATTTGAACCTATAAATCATTTATTCTCTAATAGATTTTTTATCGTTGTTCAAAACTAAAATACATTTTTTACGTCTTCTATTTACATTAAATGTTTCCGAAGTTATTATGACATATTACCAAGTGTGTACATGTACTTCAGCTTGTTTTGTACATTATAACATTTAATATATATTTTATTATATATATTAACAACACGTGTTGTCCCACTCTCCATCATTTTTTTATCCAATTGTAAATATTTGCTGTAATTAAAACCATCGTAACGCCATGAATATTTCAAGTAGGCTAAGTCCATAGAGCAACTGTGGTATTGTGGTGATTGTGTCTAGCTACAAATAGAAAATAGACAAGCAAGAGTATCGACGCTCTCAAATCACCAGATCCTTTTTTGTCCTTGCGCCTGCTTCATAAAAGTATGTAAATTGCTTTAACGTTAATGAGTAAATAAATACTAGAAAAACTATGCGGGTTTTGATCGCTTAGTTTTGCTAGTATATCACTGCATCACTCCCCAAAACGAGAAACTAATCCCTAAGAAAATGATGGCATGACTGCCAACCAGATACTACACTACGCACTAAAAGGATAAGTAATGCCTACGAGGATGATATCATGCCAATAAATATATATTAAACTGCACCCCAAATTGAAAAGTATTGCCTGGAATGATGGTATCATGACAAACGAACATATAGCGCCACAATAAGGAGGTCCTGCAATGGAGAATAGTTTTGACAACAGAGCAAATACTAAAATATACTCCTGAATTGTTTTTCTAATAGTACATTTAATAGAAGTAATAGTATATGTTCGGCTTCAGACGGCGTGATACAAACCACGCATTAGCAAAAGATATGTGTAAATAATTCAAACCAAACTAAAATCTACTGTTCAGAGTGTCGATCTCAATGACTTTTACCGAATGTTTAACATTACTGTTCTAACATGTTTCCCGTTACAGAAGTCACGTCGGACATTTTCTTAAGTTAAAGTAAACTAGTATAATACACGTCCCTGAACGGGTATTATCCATAAATATAGAATTAGTTTTAAATCTTAATGTTTTTTTTTTATTGTTTTGGAGGTAGGGTATGGTACGCTTTCGGGCTACGGACTAAGGACTTGGGTGTGCCGGATTCGAATCCAGTTCGTTCCACAGAAACACGTTCATCAAAACCCACAGCTGACGCTGTGTCTAATTACCTGGTGAGAAAGTAAATGAAATAAATAATCCAAAATTAAGGATAGTAGGAAGTGGGACTTGGGTTATACTTTCAACATTTATTCATTATTTTATTTTATAATTTTATAACATTTGTAAAAAAAAATGTTCAACATTTATTTATTATTTTGTTATTTTATCATTTAAAAATTATAAAATGATAAAATAACAAAATGATAAATAAATGTTGAAAAAACTTTGTACAAATGTTGGTAGCCTTACTCCTTTACATTATATATATATATATATATATATATATATATAGAGAGAGAGAGAGAGAGAGAGAGAGAGAGGGAGAAAGAGAGAGAGATGAATACATATTTATTTTTATTTGCATCTTCAAATATTTGCAATGGATGTTGTCAGCATTGTTCCAGATGATAAACCATGGTTCTGAACTTTTGAAGTAATTGAATATTTAAACATGTTAAGCATCAAATATATGACATTGCACTTGTTATTTCAGTTATATTATCTATTATGTAAGAACACTAATAACATACGTAATTTTTACTTTTTTGCAAATAATTTACTTTCTCTACATATATATATATATATATTGGATTATTATTCAAGATAAATAGTCATTCTCTTGAGGTACTATTCACAATAATGTTTCAGACTATTTGGAATTCGTAGACATATGTCGGAATTGTCTTTCTTTCGTATTATTTGGATTATTTGGATTACTATTCTTATATTGGATGTTATTCTCACAACGTTTCGGTCGACATTCTTCAGGAGTATCTTTTTAAACTTGAGAACCAGTTTAGTCTAACTTGGCAATCTTTACAGAATTTCGAACTGCATCTTTTTATTTAATCCACCGAGGTAGATTGTTCTTATTCGATCAGCTATGATCGAGTAGAAGTTTTAATTTGGTGCTATTATATATATTCGTCCGTACTAATGGGGGGGGGGGGTAATCTAAAATATTTAATCACTTAGAACTGATTAAGCTAACGCTTTTAATCCTCATCATATTGATATATTACATAGACCGGACGTTGTCGATATTACCAATGAAATAAAATAGTAGTCATATAATTTAAATGATACAACTTACCAACCTTCATCTTAAAAATGTTGAAACATATTTGTCCTCTGTTTAGAAAATGATTAAACGTTTTGTTGTATTGGTATCTGGAAATAATTTGTTCTTTCGAGATTTTTAAATACTAAACATTCATTATTTATGACGTATATATGCGATGAAACCTTCAAAATGTATAAATTAAAGTTCCTTCATTTTTCACGACGTAAACAAATATAGAAACTAGTATAGTGTTGCAATTTGATGAATTTTATCATGTATTCTAATTCGACTAGAGTCATTAAAGGGAAAAGTAAGAGATATTTGCATAGCTAAAAGCAATATGTTTAAATATGAATTGGAATTATATTTTTGAAATCGTCTATTTCTTTTATAATGTATTTTATATGTATGCCTTCGTTGAGTTTTGCAAATATTTGTACGTTCAAACCATATTTTTAATATGTGTAGATCCTTTCAGACTTACATCATGGAGATTCATTTCTTTGTTTATTGAATTCTTGTTTATTTTTATTTTGATAAAGCATAAGCTAAAACGGAAAACCGTTTGCTTTGCTCGCTTCTTGTCTGACCTTCTCCTTGTATAAAAAAAAGAGTTACGTTTAAATACATAAATTAATTTGTGTCAGATCAAACACTTCAAAATGGCGCCAGTTAAATTTACACCGGTCGGTTTTCACGCAAAATAAAAGCTATAATCTTAATGAAACGTTTTGAACTAAGTTTCATTCGCTCATGTTTTTTTTTTCATTTCTTTTTTTTATAGTCTTTTTCTGTCGTTAATTTCGAGACTGTATTCTGTAAACGTTGTCTGTGTCGCCATTTATATTTTTTTACTTTTTGCAATGTTTTCCTACCGTTGCATATTACTATAAAGATCTATCGTTGTGGTGAACCGTTTTAAAACCATAACATTTACGTAATTCTGTTTGCTTTCTGTAAAAACAGATTAAGAACTGCGTGAAGTGACATGCATCAGCGCAGATTGTAAGAGCAAAGACTAACACAAATTGCCAATGGCGCCTGTTAGATTGCATTTTAAGAAAATCAACGATAAGGTTTCCTGGTTCGTGTTTGTCTGACAGCGCATAGTATTAAGCAATTATGTTTTTTTTTTATTTTTCTGGTGCCGGAAATTGGGCACAGCTTCAAATTGGATTTAATGTTTACTGCATAAGAAACGAAGACTGTACCTTCGTTTTGTAAAATATAGTAAACATCAGGAAGGAGGGATGGCATATACACTTACACAGGTCCAATATGTAATAAGCATTTAGATTCCCAAGAAAGTCTTGAAGTTGGTGTTAGACTTCTCGGTTGGAAACCTACATTAACGTAAACTTTATCCGTAAAATTTAACAGAAATATCAATTTAAATCAATATTAAAATGTTCAAACATATTTTTCCAACAAAATAACCTAAATAAAACAAACTTATTTGTTATCTCTAGAATTCTAGGATTGTGTGAGTAAATTTTCAAATGTTGTAAACGACTTCGGGCAAAATCTCTATAAAAATGATAGTTCAGGTAGGAATTAGCATGATTTGAAAAATCATTTTAAATATATTAATTAATTAATAAGTTATGTTAGATAGTTAATTAAAAAGAGAATAGGATGAATAAATCCAAGTTTCAAAATACTATTTAAAATAATAAGTTTAAATAAAACCGGAAGCTTTGAGCTTCTCATTTATAAATTGAAAAGTTAAAAATCGTAATTATTTATCTAATTTCATTTTTACATTTCTTAAGACGCCAAATAGATTTTTTTTTACTTGAGCTTCTCATTTATAAATTGAAGAGTTACAAATCGTAATTATTTATCCAATTTAATTTTTACATTTTTTAAGACGCCCAATAAATTTTTTTTACTTATCATATATTCGCAAAAAGTGTATATATTTTTCTTCGGTAATTAATTAAGAGAGACGATGAAGCCACTGGTTAATACGTAAATATAATAGGTGAAATGCTGATGTTATTTGATCAAGGTGTACTTCATAATAGTACGAGATTTTACAACGTGCCCACAACATTGGCGATGAGTGATCAGTTTGCGTCAGTAAAAGGTTATCGAAACCACGAAATAACAGATATACAACGTGTTTTCACCGTTGCAAGTATAATCCGTCTAGCTGTGTATTCGAACACTAGAAAGGTTACCAGACATTGCCTTGTGGAAGTATTAAATTGCAAGGTGGTAACGTGCGCGATCAAAGGATTTAAAAGGAGCCCATGTAACTGTGATGTCGCACAAGCATTAGTTAATTTTCTTG
>OY744521.1:79957181-80039681 GCA_963556195.1 Sepiola atlantica
CATTTAAATCCAATAGTTTGTGTTTTATTTTCCTTAGGCCATCAGAAATGATAATAATATTTTATATATAAAACATATATAAAACATTGAATTGACAGCATAATTCTATGACCGTAATAGAATATTAGTGCGAACACTAGCGAAGCCTAATTAATTTTTGATGGAGGGTGTATACTTGTTGTGCTTTATTGAGTAAGCAATGGAAGACTAGTTTTCTGGTCTATGCTTCTGGTATTAATATAAATGTAGAAACATCATGCCATGTGTTTAGCTTCGAAGGCATGTGAGTATAGAACTCATCCGTTAAACTCAACACACCATATTTACAACATATAATATTGCAGAGTAGCGAAAACTCACTTGCACCCCATCAATATTTTCTGTCATCGAATATAAAGTCTTGAGATTGTTTGGTCACGTTAAGCGTTCTAGTGTAAGGCTAAACAAAATATGCGTTGGAGGCATTTAATACAAAGAAGTCGGTAAGAATGCAGACATGAGGAAAGATAGATAGACAACGTTTTTTGAATGGACGAACATGAACATAAACAAATCGAACACTTTGGCATAATGTTGTAAGACTTGTAGGACACTTAGCCATGTTAGTGCGTATTCTGCAGCTAGCGGAGAAAACGTTTGATAATAAAATACAAAAATAAATCTAAGTGAGATTGATTACGTGTTTATTCTAATATATGATATCTTATGATAATAGTATATTTCACATAGAAATATTGTTTTTCACAATTTACTTGCCTTCCCATGAGGCCAAGGTCGGGTTTTACATTGAGAAGACCCCTCTTTCAACAGAAATGGGGAACTCTGTATTGGGAATAGGTTAAAAATTAACTATAAAATACAAAATATGAAACACAAATAACGCAACAATAAAATAGAATAAAATGAAAGATTTAAATGAAAATTACAATTAAAAATAAAATAACAAAATAAATAAACTATAAAGAACATATAACAAATTAAATTTAAAATCCAAATTTAAAATTGTCGTTGTTTGGAATGATTTTTAACCTTAAATTTTAAATTTTAACTTATTCAGCATAGGACGAAATGTTGGAAACATTTTTTAAACATATATTTTACTTTGATCCCAGCCAATGATATTTCTTGTTTAAACACATTTATGCAATTGTTCGTACTTCAATTTTATATAAAGTGTCTGTTATTAAATTATTCACTATTTTTTAATTATATTTATAAGTTTTACTCGTAACCGATATTGTCTAATATAAGATTTTGCATTTTACTTACGTTACATAAATTTAGATCCACCTCTAATGGGATTCTACTAACAGTTTATTTCAATAGATAAACTATAAATTCGTCATTTTTATATGATAAGTAACTATTTTTATTTTTTTGCATTAATTATATTTGAACTATTTTCTATTTATGCAGTTTGAGAATATCACATCGTTTATATTTAGTATGTTACCTCTATAATTAATAAAAGTTAGCGATTTCTTTAAGCATAATCTACATTACCTATATTTTGTTCCGTATTTTATTGTATAGTATATTACGCATGAACAGTTTTAGTATTTCCTTCAACAGGGCTCAATACGTGAGTACAGATTTATAGTGTTAGAAAATATACTTTTGGCAAGCGAGCTAAATTGAAACATTTATGTGACTAGCCTGATTATGTCCTCGAGGTTAAATATAAACTTTTCTCCATAACGTACGTACCATAAATATATTTTAATACTATATATATATATATATATATATATATATATATATATATGTGTGTGTGTGTGTGTGTGTGTATGTATGTGTCTATGTGTTTGTGTGAATATATACGCACGCTCCGCTACGGGTAGATAACTTTGGTGTAGGAAATAATATTTTCCAGTTAGTTTAATAAAAATTGAATTCTCTAGGTTTCTAGTATCGTAAATTAGTAAACACATGCAAATAATTGTTTAAGCCATAAAGTTTCCACCAGTCGTAATAGTAAATTACATACCTCAGTTAGTAAGACAACTATGAACGTTTTGAAGCTTGTGCTTAATTCCCTGGTTACGTTTAGTTTGACTGATAAGTAATACAGCAGAAAAAAGTATGTGTATGGCGATATATACTTGGATATATATAGTTTTGAAAGTTTTTCATCCATTTACATTATATATATAAAAAAAACATTTTTAGTCCCAAGTCGTTCGTTGGAAAACTACTTTCCTTGTAAATAAATTTACTTTTTACAGTCACTATATTAGTTTGCTTCTAAGAATTTACGCTAGTCTTTACATTATTTAAGGGATCATCAGTTGTTTACCATGAAAAACTGTTTCGGGAATTTCAAAACAAAACAGTATTTCATGACTTCCCAACAGAGTTGATCACACCCCACTTCTCTTAAAAAACAGAACAAAAACGTTCAAGATATTAGATCTAGTGTTTTGTTACAAGATTAATTTGTTTTCCAACTTTTTTTGTTATTAAAAATGTCCGCTTTACCTGTGTTATTCGTCTGTGTCTAAGGAAATGTATTTTTTATTTACAAAAATTTGCTGTATTTTATAATGTTCGGACGAATCCATTACCCTAATTATTTGGTTATTAATTGTTTAATGTATTTATATTATTATTTATATCTATATTTAGCTTCATTTAATAATATTTAAGAATTAAATATATATATACATGTATTATTTTTATTTATTGATTTAGTAATATATACTACTATATGTTTTATATATGTTTATACATTTTCTATTGAATTTAGATAGTTTTGGATTTGATCAATCAATCTACGTTAATTGATGTGATAGGATGGCGGTTAATTGCCTAAGTTAATTGTCTAAACACTATTTTGATCGCCACCTCGTTTAGTAATTCTTCTTATTAAGGTATACATTGCGGGTATGATATATATTTATTTTAAAGTAACACAAGCTATTCTTAGAGATTCGGACATAATGCTCCCGTAAAAAATATACATAGAGCAGATACTATTTTTATACGGCATACGGACGATAGGAAAAAAAAGAAAGAATTCATGTTATCAAACATTGCATAGATACATATGTTATCCTCAATCTTTATATATATATATTTTTTTTTTTTTTTTTTTTTTTTAAACCATAGCAATGGTGGTGTAAAATAAATAAAATTTATTTTAATCTTAGCTTTCGAGATATACTTCTCATTTTCAAAGAGTGTTTTTCTTTTCTTCTTTTTTTTTCTTTTTCATCGTCCGATGGAAATGGACTTTTTGGTCAGAAAATCCCGTTATGTCTGTAAGCGAGGGGACGCCGGTTTGAATAAGAAAGGGTATTTAGACATCTTTTTTTTAAAACCATTGTTTCGTAATAGTATTATATTTTTTTTGAAAAAGCCATAACAATGGTGGTGTATGAGAAGTATATTCTCGAAAACTAAGATTAAAATAAATTTTATTTATTTCACACCACCATTGTTATGGGTTTTTTCAAAAAAAATATAATACTATTACGAAACAATTGTTTTAAAAAATATGTCTAAATACCCTTTTATATATATATATATATATATATCACCTGTCGATGTTATAATCGGTATATCATGCGTTATCAAAAGTAATGTTCCTCATTTTGCACTTGTCTCTTGATGAATGGTTGTATGACAAGAGATATCACCATCTGCTTGACTATTAACGAATGAACGCCGTGATAAACAAATAATTCAAATGTGCATACGACAGTAATGTACGATGCAAAATAAAGCAGACAGATCTACGATAAATCGATTAAAAGCACAAATGGGGTAGAACCAAACTGATTCGAAAAGTTTCATCTCAAATGTATACAATCGCCATCGCCAAAGTTTAGTTGTTACATATAACTTTTAGCGGTGTATTTTTTTATCCGTGTAAGCGCGGATATACCTACGTGTTATATAAGAGTTTTTTTCTCACCCTCGTCTCTTCCAGTGAGGTCTGATAAAAGCCTCTGCCTTGGAAAAGGATTTAGCCGAAATATGCACGCTGGCGTGTAGCTCAAATATTTGTATAAATAAAATCTAACCGATATATATATATATATATATATATATATATATATATATATATATATATATATATATATATATATATATATATCTGTAGTGGAATGGGGTAAAAGATGGATGGTAACTTTTAATGCCGCAAAGACAAAGCTTACAAGAAACCTCTTGAACCATCGATTGTCATGGCAAATAACACCCTACCTGAGCGTTCAAACTCCTCGGCCTAACTTTCACAGATAGCATGAATTGGAATAAATACATCGAATACATTGCCAGGGCTGCTGCAAAGAAGGTGGGCTCTCTCTACCGTGCCAGTAAACTTCTCACACCTGACATTATCCTATATCTCTACAAAGCCACCATCCGCCCATGCATGGAGTATTGTTGCCACATCTGGGTTGGTGCATAATCCGCTAGTCTCTCCTCTTAGACAATGGCCAAAAAAGAGTTGCTAAATTGATAGGTCCTTCACTATCCACCAAGCTCCAGCCTCTGTCCCATCGCCGCAATGTTGCTTCATTGTGCCTGTTTTACAAGTACTTCAATGGATTGTGATCTGATGAGCTTGCTTCCCCACGACGTAAATTTACTAAACCAACCCGACAATCTGCCAAATCCCATATATACACTGTGGAGGTCTTCAGATGCCGTAGAGCTTTCTACTCCAAAAGCTTATTTCCTCGTGCTGCTGGACACTGGAACTCCCTCCCTGTTTCCTGCTTTCCTGACGCTACTGACATACAGAAATTTAAAACCAACGTAAACAGACATCTTGCTGCACGGCTCCTAATTTAGGTTGAATCCCCCCCTCCTTTTTCTTTTTCAGTAGCCCCTTACGCATACAGTGACAGCCTGTGAACTATAATATATATATATATATATATATATATATATATATATATATATATATATATATATATGTGTGTGTGTGGAGTAAGAGAGAGAGATTTCAGCGATTCAAAACATTCTCTTTATCATGTTCCGAATCAAGAGCATACACCAAGGTATAATGTTTCTAAAACTGTTTCAATGCAAGATTTATTTTACGTCACGCAATGAATCATTTAATAATTATTTAGGTGTGTGTATATATTAATATATTTGCATGTACCATATTCATTTTTAAACTCATGAACTTATAATTATAAACATTTGTTAACACAGCTCCTAGGCGTAAGTTAATATGATGTTATTTATATTTAGTTAAATAAAGTTTTTGCAAAAGAAGCGAAGCGGTGATTGAGGTCCTTCTTGACAATTCATTATAGTTCACCTAAAACAAGGCAGGCCGCCACTGTAGACGTAAGGAGCTACTGAGAATTAGGGTGGAGGTATTGGGGGGTCATCCTAAGTAGAGAACTATTCAGCGAGATGTCTGTTTACATTAGTCTTGAATTTCTGAATATTGGTACAATCAGGGAAACAGGGAGCAAGGAGGGAGTTTCAGGGGCCGGGAGCACGAGGAAAAAAGCTATTTGAGTAGAAGGCTCCACAGTGAATGGCTAGGAATTAGCTGATTGTCGGGTTGGTCTAGTGTATTTATGTCGAAGAGGGTACACGAGAAGAAAGTTCATCGGAGCACAATCCATGTAAGTACTTGTAAAACAGGCAAAATGATGCAACATTGCGGCGATGGGGCAGGAGCCTGAGCTTGGTGGATAGTTAGGGATTTATTCAATTCGTGACTGTTTTTTAACCTTGTCTGAAAGTAGATGATGCACCAGCCCAAAAGTTGCAATATTACCCCGTACATGGCTTTGTAGAGATATAGGATAATGTCAGGTTGAGAAGTTTACTGGCACGGTAGAAAGAGCCCACCTTCTTTGTAGCAGCATTGGCAATGCTTTCTATGTATTTGTTCCAATTAATGTTACTTGTGAATGTTAGGCCGAGGTATTTGAACGTTCGACTCCCATGCAGGGTGTTATTTGTCATGGCAATCGGTGGTTGAAGAGGAAAGGTTTCTTGTAGTTATTGAAGAAGAGAAGCTTTGTCTTTGCAGCATTAAATGTGACCATCCATTTATTACCTCATTTCTCTATACACTGGAGATCACTTTCTAAGGATACAGCCATTGCCCCGAATATGTGCGTCCGTTTCGCCCACATGACGAGAGTAGCGCGTAGTGTCGTCAGAAAATATACACAATGTCATCAGGAAGGTTGTTTATGAAAATCAGGAACAATAAAGGTCCAAGGATCGATTTCTGGGGTACACCAGCATTTATGTCATGTTGCTTGGATAAACAGCCATCGAGGACAATCTTTATCTTTCTTTTGGTTAGGAAGAGTCTAATTATATTAAACAATCGTCCAGTAATACTATACGAATAGATTTTTATGGGAAGCGTTTTATGCCAGACTTATGTTTTTAACAAACACTTTATTACAAGATAATTGTTTCTGCTGATTTCGAAAATATACATTTTCATGCTATACAAAATTTCATAAACATTCACGAAAATGCTTCATCAGTGTATATCTGGAACAATCAGGTTGAACAAAAAAATCCATATTCATTTAGTTCTATTAATCTTTTTTCATTTTATTTTGTCACTAAAACCAAAAGGGAAATCTTTACTTAACTCACTTTACTTGTATTTTAAACTTTCTGATATATTATGTCCATTTCACCTTTTCGTTCAGAATGTTCATACTTGATCGACAAAAATAACTATACGTCAGTTCACACATAAAAGTATAATTAATTAGCAGCAACCACAATAGTCTATATTAATCCATTCTAATTTATTTTTCTTATTATTCTTCAATCTACTGCCTTTTAAATGTGTACCTTTCTTATAATAGTACAATTCACCATATCATCGTTGTATATCAAACTGCATAGATAACTTCCGATCTTCTTCTTATTATTATAATTATTATTATTATTATTATTATTATTATTATTATTATTATCATCATTATTATTATTATTATTATTATTTTATTATTATTATTATTATTACTATTTTTTCTAATCTTCTCTGCCATTTTAGTAGAGTGGATGATGATTTCTGCTTCCAGAACTCTCAAATATTTATAGCTATCCTTTTCGCCTATAACCCTTATATCCTCTCGGTTAGGCATTTTCATGCCCTTAGTTTTCATCAGTTTTCCCTTTTTAGTTTCTAGCAGTGCACACCTTTTCATTCCAAATTCAATTTCAATGTCTTGACTGAAGTTTCTGATCGTATTCATCAGCGTTTACAGTTCATTTTTGATTGTTGCAAACAGTTTCAGTTTGTCTATGTACATGAGGTGATTTATTCGTATTTCCATGTTTATGAATTGTATCCGGCATCACATTTACTTAATAATAATAATAATAATAATAATAATAATAATAATAATAATAATAATAATAGTATTATTATTATTATTATTATTATTATTATAACCATTATTATCGCCAATTATATATATATATATATAAATATATATAAATATATATATATATATATATATATATAAATATATATATATATATATATATAAATATATATATATATATATATATATATATATATATATATATATATATATATATATATATATATATATATATATAAGAGACTCATGTTAAAGATAAAATTAATCGTATTACTGTGCCTTGGGCGATCTTGAAAACTACGTTGAATATCGGTGCCATCAATAAAATAGATTGTTGCACAATAAGATGCGCAGACAAGCCAAGGACGACAGTTGAAGAAAGAAACAATAAGTAACTTTAAAAACTGAAAGGAATCAATGAATTGTTTGGGTAGAAGAGAACGACCCAGCTTTAAATGGTCATCTAATTAATTATCGTTAAAAAAATGAAGTTCAAAATGAAATATTCATCTGATAGGAAAATAATTGATGACTGGGCGAGAAATAAGAAGTAAACAAACGTTAATAAAAGATGTGTTTAAATAGTAAACGTGCTTTCCTATATAACTCACAAAAATCACGAACGAATAATCTTAAATTGCGTTTATTCAATCTACGCAATGAAAATGTTCTTTTAACGTTAAGAGTGACAGACAAACGAAGATTTATTTAAAACTTACGCGTGAGAATACAAGAAAAGGCTATTTCAAACGTCAGCCTGTCAGACCGACGAAAATTCTGTTTCAAACTTAAGTCTGGCAAACGAACAAACATGCTGTTTAAGATTTAAGTCTGGCAGGACAATAAAATACTATTTCAATCTTCAGCGTGGCAGGCCAACGCAAATGCTTAAGCGTGGTAAACCACCGTAAATCTTATTTCTAACTTAAGCCTCGCAGACAAACAAAGACTTGATTCCAAATGTAATAGTGTGGGACAAACCGACGAACAGAGTCTCTTATAGCTTTGCGGTCTTAGATATGCGTTTATTTAATCTGCGCGTTTAGTAATGCAAATTATATGTCACATCGAAGCGTGACCGACTAACAGACAGACGGACAAAGCGACTTACATTGATGCTAAGTCGCGTCTGGAAAGAAACGGACATCCAAAGGATTTCACACCATCTAATGGGTATTATAATAAAAGTGCTAGCTTTACAATAATGGTTGCTCAGAGTGAATGACGCTAAAAGCAAGTAGGGATACAAAGAACGTTTCTGATTTAATATGAAGGCTTTAAGATCTCATAGTGAGTCCGTTCCTTTCATGTAATCTTTACAGTTACTCTCGGTGCCACGTGGCTGATTTCATCCCCTTTAAAATACGCTCAATAGATTATATTAGGTAACCTCATACATTCAACGGTGGACAATCAAATATGACGTTTAATAAACGGACTAAAAAATGTGAATCTAATAACAATGTATGTTTTAAAGTTGTATAGATCTAAGTATTCGTACTCACTTCGATACATTGCACGTGTCCGAATTTAGTACGTTAGAGTATTACAATAATTCCATGAAAAATGCCAGTATACTGAAATCATATGCCCTTAATAGGGTTAAGATGAAAATTCATATACACTAAATGTACAAAAGCAAGGAAATTCCCAAATTTTTACACTTTTATTATCATTAAGGGTATGACTACATATCAACCAAACCATTTCATTATCACATCATTACAGTATAAATATCTATGCATGAGTGGGTGAAGTGTGTAAGGTGCGCTGAAGAAAATGTTCTACCAGTAAAATACATAGCCCTGTTGTGCTCGCATACCCTTAATGACAATAAAAGTGTAAAAATTTGGGAATTTGCTTTGCTTTTGTACATTTAGTGTATATGAATTTTCATCTTAACCCTATTAAGGGCATATGATTTCAGTATACTGGCATTTTTTATGGAATGTCATTACTTTTGTAAAGGCTATGCTTCAATACAATGGTCATTTTAAAGTTTATTTTTTGAATTTTCTGGAAAACTAAGGTATATGGTAAACTGAAATTACAATGCCATCAACTAGACGATAGAACCTCTGTCTCTGCCAAAAATCAGCTGAATCCATCAAATAGTTGATGAGATACAGGGTGGCACATACGTACGTACGTACGTAGAACGTACGTACGTACGTACACACAGATAACATGATTTCACGATTGAACTTTCTGGATCTCTGGGTTACCTTGACTAATGATGCTGAAATTCTACACACTTATAGAACCTATCAAATAAAAATTATGTGCAAAGTTTTAACTAATTTAGTTTATTGGTTTTTGAGTTATGATTGATCAAAGAAATGAGATTTCCAGCATAGGCCATTCGTGAAGTCTATTAAGGGATACAGCGCTCTCACACCTCCCTTGATTTAATGTATAAAGTGTTATATATTTAATGGGTCTTGTTTCAGACTATTCTGACGATAAATGACGAAAACCAATCTTTTTCTTCGTAACGTCAGTTTTTCAATTAATATAATGTGGTGATAACGATTAGACCTGCTTCAGAGATGCAAACAACCAGTAAACACTAATATAAACTTTGAGGAGTATATGAAGCAGATTAAACTAATATTAAGCTTGGGAAGAGTAAGAAAAAAAGAACTCATATTTGAATATAAGGAAGGAAAATGGCAAAATAGATAAATATCTGTAAGAATATTGTAAAATTTAAATTCCCGCCACATAAAAAAGTAAACGGCCTAAGATATATGATATATTTTGTTATTTAGGTTTTCGACAGTAGATATTATGGCTGAGTCGATTATGTATTTTAAAATAGACTAAATAGAAATATCATTTGATAAACTAGGTTGATAATCTCAAAATATTATCGATAAACATTTCTTAATTAAATAAAAGATACCATATAAATTATTTGAACATAGATTGAAGTTGTTGTAAGAATTTAGAAGTTATTATTAATGTTTGCAATAATAAGAAATTAAATGATAGTTAAACTTTACTATTGAATAACTATTGCTATTTAAAAAAACATTAAGCACTAGGATGTAAAAATAGAAAATAAAGTGAATTGAAACCTTTAATTAATAAATGTAAATCGACAAAAACCGAAAGAAAAGAGATTATATACGAGTAATAATATAGATTTCTAATCTCAGATGTTAGTTCGCAAAGTAAGTTAAAAGAATAAGACTAAGCTTCTGTTAACAAATACATCAAGTAGTTGTGTTGCTGTATCACCGCGTCTAAACACATTGTAACATCGGTTGTTTTTGTGTGTGTTCACCCACTTAAAATAAATAAAAAGCTCTAACAAACATTTTCAAACAAACAGAGGGAAACTAATTCGCTGAGAGAAATAAATAAAGAGGGAGTGATTATAAAATAGATGCAACAAAAAAATGACTTATTTGCGCATGGAGAAGACACTGCTGGATTATAAAGACTATTTCAGGATGCACGTATTAAGCTAAGCAAATTTCGTAAGTAACGAAACATGAAAGTTAATCCGTGGATCACTTGCCATGAATATATATTTTATATTAACACTAATGTCTACTCATATAAGGTTGAAGTTAATATTGCAAAACATATATACGTAATATATTATTTAATTATATAAGTATATATATTAGACAACAAGTTATTCATATATATATATATATATATATATTTATAAACATATACTTAAACATACATATATGTATATATATATATATATATATATATATGTATATATATATGTAAATATATTTGACAATTGACAAAAGTAAGTAAATGTTATTCAGTTGAAAAAACACATATCGATAAACAAACGAAAAGACGCAGATTATAACTACAAAAATACATAAATAGGCTAATTATTGCTACAGAGATACATAAAAAGGCAGATTATAACTACAAAGATACATAAAGAGGATAATCATAACTACAGAGATACATAAAGAGGCAGATCATAACTACAAATATATATAAAGAGGTAGATTACAACTACAGAGATACATAAACAAGCAGATTATCACTACAGAGATACACAATGAGGCAGATTATAACTACAGAGATACATAAAGAGACAGATTATAACTACAAAGATACATAAAAAGGCTAATTATTACTACAGAGATACATAAACAAGCAGATTATATCTACAGAGATAAATAAAGAGGCTAATAATTACTACAGAGATACATAAAGAAGCAGATCATAACTACAAATATATATAAAGAGGTAGATTACAACTACAGAGATACATAAACAAGCAGATTATCACTACAGAGATACACAATGAGGCAGATTATAACTACAGAGATACATAAAGAGGCAGATCATAACTACAGAAATACACAATGAGGCAGATTATAACTACAGATACATAAAGAGGCAGATTACAACTACAGAGATACATAAAGAGGCAGATGATAACTACAAAGATACACAATGAGGCAGATTATAACTACATAGATACATAAAGAGGCAGATCATTACTACAGAGATACACAATGAGGCAGATTATAACTACAGAGATACATAAAGAGGCATACTACAACTACAGAGATACATAAAGAGGCAGATCATAACTACAAAGATACACAATGAGGCAGATTATAACTACAGAGATACATAAAGAGGCAGATTATAACTACAGAGATACATAAAGAGGTAGATTACAACTACAGAGATACATAAAGAGGCAGATGATTACTACAGAGATACACAATGAGGCAGATTATAACTACAGAGATACATAAAGAGGCAGGTCATAACTACAGAGATTCATAAAGAAAATAAGAAATAAAGAAATGTAAATAAATTAAACAATTCAAGAAAACAGAAAGTAATGCTTAATAGTTAATAGTTGCTCTAGAAATGTATAGGAAAGAACAAGAAAAACGATGAGGCATTGAGAATATGAAGGATACCGAAAGTGTCAATTTAATGGCGGTAGTGAGGTCCAAAGGCTATCGACAGGAGGAAATAATTCAAGTGATTAATTTAATCAGACGTTAAGTTCGTATATTTCTCTTTTACGTCGTTAATAAGTTTAGAAACTGCTCGCTGATATTCCGTCACAAGAAAGGCGGCGATAAATCAACAAAGAGAGAAAAATATAATAAATGAAAAGAGCATTTTTTTCAAGAATTATGTTCATTATGTCCTTCAATTATTTTTGTGGCCAGACATTTTACGTCTCGTTATTAATAGATGAACGTAAAAAAGAAGGGTTAAAGGACGATAAAAAGGAGCGCTCATTGTTTCGACAATGACTAATTAACTAAACATGCTGCCACAAGACCTTTCAGGCAGACTGCATACATTCAACCTAAAATACACTGGTATCCGATACATCCACATATGTATGTACACCAATATGTACATACACTTACATACATGTATATGAAGTAATAAAATAAAGACATAACAATACGTAGATAATTGATGTTCATTTTCAAATTACTATGTATATATAGAGAGATTATTAGTTTACAAAGTGCAGTTATTTAAGTGAAGCTACTGTTTGAAAATTTCAAAACAATGGAAAAATCTGAATTTCGTGAGTTGATAAAACATTGCTTTCTGATGGGTAAAATACTATTAACGCAAAGCAATGCCTCCATAAGTGTTATTCAGACTCTTCTGGTTCGAAATAACGGGTAAGAGGTTGGATGGTGACTTTCTACGCGGTCTTACGACCACACATGATGTTGAACAGGAAAGATCATAAAATCCACTCCATTTCATCGATCATAAGTTGTGTGAGATAGCAAAGGAGCTGAAAATATCAAAAGGCTGTATGGTCACGATTTTGAATGAAGATTAGTCAATAATGAAGTTGTGTTCTAAGTGGGTTCCGCATTAGCTCACAGTCGATTAAAAATGACAACTAGTCTACCATTCAGAATGTTGTTAGAAACTGTTTAAACGAACAAACATGAGTGTTGCGTAAATATATGGGATAATTATTGAAACATAGATCCATCACTTCCACCTGGTGTCAAATCGGCAGTCAGCAGAGTGGGAAAGGGCAGGTGAATACCGTTGAAAGCAACTAAAAACGCAAACATCAGTAAAAAATGTGTTGGCCTCTCTATCATAAAAAACTACAAAGTAAGAAAAAGTGATCTTTTAACAAGACAGTCCACCATGTTAGAAGTTAATGGTAAAAAAACAAGACTATGTAGATGTCAGTACAAATATCTAAAATCCTGAACCTACACTATTCTTCACCTGTCCCTTGCGACTACTGACTGTTTGCTGACCTAAATAGAATGTTTTAACAAAAAAAGTGTTAACTCCAGTAAAGAAGTGATATTAGTAAATAGGGTGTATTTTGAAGTCAAAGGCAACTAGTTCTACAATAAAAAAACGAATTGGTAGAGAAACGTTAGCATTACTGCATCGAATAAAATCGAATTTTGCCAGAAAGTCGTGTTTTTTTTCATTAGTTTCGGCACATAAAGTTATGTGTTATATATATATATATATATATATATATATATATATATATATATATATAGGATCAAAATAAACCAAAGTGAAAACTTTTAGTAGATGGAACCTATTGTGAAAAGGATAAGCTCAATATACGAGATAGAGCAATAGTAGAGATAGAAGAAAAAAGTGATAAATATGCGACGATTGTCCAAATTTATTTCAAATTTCAATTGTTCAATGCAAGGTTGTCAGTAATAAACTAGTGTTTATTTTCATTTCCTTAAGCCAAGGCTTTTCAAAGATCGAAATCTTATCAGAGGAGGAGAAATACAGATGGATAAGTTGGCTTTCGAAAAAACCAAAGTTCAAATATTTGAAAAATATGAGAATTGTTTTTAAAAAAATTTTTAAAATAATTTTTGTCAAAAAACGTACTGAATGAAAAGAAAATTTCGTGAAAAAGAAATACAATTGTCCGGGTGGTGAGTTTCCGTTGAAAAGGTTCGGTGAAATTGTAGAAAGTGAATAAAAACACTTTGCATGGGAGCAGGTTGGAAAAGGTGCTCAAAAGACTGGACTTATCTACTTTTGAGCACCTTTTCCAACCTGCTCCCATGCAAAGTGTTTTTATTCACTTTCTACAATTTCACCGAACCTTTTCAACGGAAACTCACCACCCGGACAATTGTATTTCTTTTTCACGAAATTTTCTTTTCATTCAGTACGTTTTTTGACAAAAATTATTTTAAAAATTTTTTTAAAAACAATTCTCATATTTTTCAAATATTTGAACTTTGGTTTTTTCGAAAGCCAACTTATCCATCTGTATTTCTCCTCTGATGATAAGATTTCGATCTTTGAAAAGCCTTGGCTTAAGGAAATGAAAATAAACACTAGTTTATTACTGACAACCTTGCATTGAACAATTGAAATTTGAAATAAATTTGGACAATCGTCGCATATTTATCACTTTTTTCTTCTATCTCTATATATATATATATATATATATGTATATATAATATAAAATATAGTAACACAAAATTACATAATCATCGATGCAATAATTATTTTCAACCTTGTGGTATTGTCAAGCATCCAAGTAAGATGATTACATTTTTAACCATACCACTTGGATGCTTGACAATACCACAAGGTTGAAATAAATTATTGCATCGATGATTATGTAATTTCGTGTTACTATATTTTATTTCATTCTTGCTCTGTTTATTACATTGAGCTCTCATACCCGGATTTCCTCCCGGAATGTATTTCATTATAACACACACTATATATATATATATATATATATATATATATATATATATATATATATATATATATATATATATATATATATATATATATATATATATGCATCAAATTAGTTGAAGGGACGGAAAATTAATCATTGAATTGTAAGTTGAAGTAATACTATATTTTTAATTATGTGGCATTTTTCTTCTTTTAAGAGAGGGGATTATCACGAGAAACATAATGTGAAAATCACTAACTACATTTATATTGGAAACAAACGTTAATATTGCATTGGCTTTTAATAGCTTTACATCACAATGATAGATTGTGAGATGAACAAGTTAGTAAGGGAAATACATCTGATAAGTGAAATATGGTAGTTACATTCTTTTGATTAGCTGAGTTTTACCAATGTAGTTGCCTTTGACAACCACCACCACCACCACCACAACAACAACAACAACAACAACAACAATAATAATAATAATAATAATAATAATAATAATAATAATAATAATAATAATAATAATAATAATAATAATGATGATGATGATGATGATGTGTAATGGTTATCGAAAAAGTGGAGAATTATATTATGGAGAAGGCGGGGTTCAGCAAGTGTGGATTGTGACCGAAGTCGAAATTGTCTAGCTAGGTGCATGTCGAACTGTTGAGACGAGTCTATTTTCCCAAACATGGGTTACAGATAGGCGAACTCAAGATCAGGTGAACAGGGCATTTGGGGTCAATGGGGGTTCGAAGTTTAGATCGACGGATCGAAACGCGATGACGTAACTTGTTGTTCGAACACAAAGAAACAAGAGTTTTTCAGAGTTCTACCATTGGGTTAGAGGCGAGTAGACGTGGAAAATGATATGCTGAAATTTTAAGTTAAGTCTGTATGGACCGAAGGCAAACCCTCTGTATGTCTGTATGTCTGTTTGTCTGGCTACTATATAATTGTCCTTCACTTGGTAAGTTAATAAATAAGATATTAAGATGTCACACAAATATAATAATTCACAGGTTCTCTTCTTGACGTTTCTTTTTATCAGAGAGAATAACACCCCTTGACTTCTAAAAATGTTATTTCTTTCTGTCGATAAATGCAAAGATTTGTTCACGATCGCGGAGCCGAAGGTTGGGAAGAAAGATAAATCAACGCTGCCACACGATGAATGAAGGAGAGTGAAAGAATCAACACAACGATATGACGAAAAGAATGAATCAGGATGGCCAAGGAAACCAAGTAAATAAGAGGTATTTTTGTTTGAATTTGAAGTTAACACTGGATACGTAGCTGAAAAAAGAGAGAAAAGAAAGTGATAAAAAACACACGGCACACACACACACACATTGAAAAGGATATTAACAATGGTTAAACTTCCAACCAGCGCACATTATGAAGAACACTTGATATGTTAAAGAAAACAGAAATCACAAAAAAGGACAGCTACACGTAACAGTACAATGAGTGTATAACGAATTAAAACACACCAACCCACACGTAAAAGGTGTAAAACACGCCACATTGTAAGGTCCACACAAAACTCGCACACGTAAGCTAAAAGAAGCGCTCATCTCACCCTCGAATACTTCTGTGAAAAAGAACTAAACAAGAAGTATAAAAGAAGTTCAAAAACTTGTAGTAACGTTTCAACTTTTCTACTTTTGGGAAGCGTTACATATAATGTCGGTTTAGTAACATTCAAAATAAAGAGATAGTTAAGAGAATGTAATGATTGAACACTCTGCCGCATACATGATGAAGAAACGCAGCCACACACCCACACATACGTTAAAGTAAAATACGCGAAATGTGTATATGTTTTAAAGTACACTGAATTAAGTAAAAATTACATTTTGAAAGCTTTTAATTGCATATTAAGAAAAACCGTACTGTTATATATATATCATTTTAACTACTTTTTAAAAGTTCCTTAACGTTACAGAGAGCACTGGAAATCTGTTGAAACATGTTGTTACTCAGACTCAAGAGAACACTTCCGGTTATTATCAGTGAGCAATCACTGACGATGACTTGTGTGAGAACTCCTGGTTAGTGCAAAAAAAAAAGATGATGATGATGATGATGATGAAGATGATGAAGAAGAAGAAGAAGAAGAAGAAGAAGAAGAAGAAGGATCGTTTAAAACAAGAAATTAAGAAAACGGAAGTGGCTATTCGCAGTTTAGTTCCGGTCAAAATGGCGAGGTGATTGATTTTTTTTCTAGCAATCGGAAGGATAAAGAGAATTGTAAACAAAGAAGAAAAAAGGAAACACGGGGCGTAGGTTGAAATACTTTTATTTATTTATGGTTTTTGTGGGTATTCTCTTATTGACACAACTAATGAATGGGGATAAAAAAAACAACTTAGGACTTATGAAAGAAGGGAGAAAAGTGTGATGTCGCCGTTTTCATATTGTAAGATAAATCTGTTTTTCGGGCGTTTTTTTTAATTGTTTTTTTTTTGTAATTTTTTATCATCACACCCATCGGATTTGTAGAAATCAATTTTAAATATAGAGAGGGAAAGAAGTTGTTAACTATTCTGTACTTTCACCAAAATTTGTTGAGCCCTAAAAAAAAATTTGTTGTCACAGAATTTCATCTTTATTTTTTGCTAAATTATGATTAATGTGATAGTAAAAAATGGCATATTTTCTGTGAATTGCCAATATAAATGCAGCTTCAATTATTCTTTGGTTATTTGAGAAAATAATTAAATGTCAAGATATATGTCGGTTTGAGGTGAGTTTTCTGGAAACGTTTTCACCTTTTCTGGGTTTTATTTGTTGGCGAAAACTTACTTTTAGCGCTAATTCATGTCGACACAAATGTGTGTTTTGGAGTGGTCTAAAACAATCGTATGAGTAAAAAATAATCTATTAGATATTTTTTAATACATGAATTATGTATATTTTATGGTAGATTTACTCTTTCGGTTTTTATGTTAAAACAATACAAATTCTAAATAATATATTGAACACGACTTATTTAACTCGACTCTGTATTCAACCCAGAATGTGATTCGTTTTGTTCGGTTTTACGACATGTCAACCCTAAACTGTGTTTCAGATTTATACTTTACAAAACAATATATGAGCACATATATTGACAGTAGAGTTGATGGGATTTGAACCCAGCATATCTTATTTCGTAGTCGCCACTTCATCCATTAGGCCAGTCACCTTTCACGCATCCATAATTTGGAGCAAATTTTAGGTATGAGTCAACATAAGATTACCGAATACAAGTCTGTATGTATTGATCTTCATGAAAACCTCATTGTGTTTCTGATTTGATTATAAATGAGCCAATAGGTCACCCCGTAAATAACACACAAATATATAAAAGTTTTTTTCCGTACGGAACATAGTACTTAGTTATTTTCTATTATATTACAAAAACATCTAGAAACAATTAATCCGTGGTAATTATTTTATATCTGAGAGTTTTTTTTGTTTTTTTTTCAAAAACCATTAAAATGTTTTGGTTCCTGTGATGTAATGCTTATGCTTTTTTATATAATGATCGTGCTTGCAGCATCCTTAATTAGTCAGAGCAGTCGTAACGCTGCCAGCACGCATGCGTAAAATCAAAGAGATGTGATTCCTCTAAACACTATGAAGCAACAATAGTATTAATGCAAGAAGCAGACGACAACTGAATTTTTTTAATTCAATTAAATTACTATTTAGTTAAGAGAATCACTAAACAAAAGTTGTAGAAGAGAAATGTAAAAACACATCAATAGGTCACAGTTTTACAAACATTTTTATTGAATTGGATATTTTTAATTAAAACATACGTTTACAAATTAAATAATTCAAAATCAAGCTAAACGCTTATATTTCACTCGCACTTTTAGCATAAATAAAACCATCATGTCAAATTCTTCGATTTCGAAGTTTGGATCTTTTCAAAATGCAATTTTAATCTAGAAGACCAGCGCGGAATAATCCATCGCGTTCCACTAGTCGTCGTCGTCGTCGTCATCATCATCATGATCACAACAACAACAACATCAACAGCAACAGCAACAAGTAGAAAAAGAAGTTACACCAAACATAAAAATTACTTTCTCACTGATAAAAATCGGTAGGTTTACCTTGAGTCTGAGTGATAGCTCAGATTTTCGGTATTCTCCTATGTAATATGTTTTATGACTTCCTAGAGACTCTCACATAGGTAATTATCAGTAATCGCTTACAAATAAAAACAGGTGGTATTCCCTGAAGTCTGAGTGACAATAGGTCTCTCCAGATTTACAGTGCTATCTGCTTCTTTCGATCACTATTAAAACTCACTTTCCGTTTTCGCATCACCCGTTCACCGTTGAGTTCTCACTGTCTTTCTCTGAAATTTAAGTGACACTAATCAAACCTTCAACGACTATTGCCGATGGTACCAACTGATGTTGATGTCAGTGCGGTTTGTATTCCTGCTGTGCGCCGAGAAGTAGTTGCCAGATAATAATATTGTTTTGACTATATCTACCCAGGCTGTATGAGTTTTTTCTCGGTTCTTCCTACTATTCTTCATCAATAGTATAACGTTTTATGACGCCTATAATAATAATAAGGCATTTCGAATTCTCCATTCACTAAATAATCCATCAAAATTCAGGAAATTAACCAATTTTAATGAAATTTTCAGTATTTATTAATTAACTAGCGGGGCTACCCGGCGTTGCTCGGGGTCATAAAAACATATAATTGAAGAGAAATCGCGTGTGTAACATCTTTATATTCAAACTTCTATTTCCCCCCTCCTCTATAGCCGTCTCTTTATCTTTCTACCTTTCTCTTCCCTGGTCGCCCCATTTCACAGCTACTTTCTCATTTTGCCTTTTGCGAAAGCTGCTTCTTCCCCACAATTTCTCCTACGTTTTCCAGGGCAATAGTATGACATATTTCTATAAAAAGTACCACCTCTATCTGCGCTTTCTATATAGGTACTTATACGTACTTATACGTATATAGGTACTTATACGTATGTATCGCTACAATGGTGCGCAGACTATATACGTACCTACTGTCGCCCCAGTGCACATACTATATACGTACCTATTGCCGCCCCGGTGCATATACTATAAAAGTACCTATTGCCGCCCCGGTATGCATGCTATATACGTACCTATCGCTGCTTCAGTGTGAATGATACATACGTACCTATCGCAGCCCAAGTGCGAATGCGAAATACGCATCTATCACCGGCCCAGTGCGAATACTATACCGCAGAAGCCTCGTGGTCCTATACCGCAGAAGCACCCCACCCCTGGTTGCTATACCGCAGAAGCATCGTTATTCTATACTGCAGAAGCACCCCCTGGGTGCCATACTGCAGAAGCACCCCCAGGGTGCTATACCACAGAAGCAGCCTCCTGGTTGCCATACCGCAGGAGCCTCAGGTTCTTATTCTGCAAAAACACCCCCCGAGTGCCATACAAACAGAAGCACCCCCCTCCCCCGGTTGCTATACTGCAGAAGCCTCGTGGTCCTATACTGAGGAAGCACCCCCACCAGGTGCTATACCGCAGAAGCCTCGTGGTCCTATACCGCAGAAGCACCCTACCCTTAGCTGCTATACCGCAGAAGCTTCAAGTTCCTATACTGCAGAAGCAACCCCCCGGCTGCTATATAATAGATGCACCCCCCTATACCGCAGAAGAACCCCCTGAGTGCCATACTGCTGAAGCCTCAGGCTCCTATACCGCAGAAGCACCACCCTCCGGTTGCTATACCACAGAAGTACCCACCAGTTGCTATACTGCAAGAGCAACCCCCCCCCCGGTTTCTATACCGCAGAAGCACCCCCCCGGGTGCCATACCGCAGAAGCACACCCTGGGTGCCATACCGCAAATACCTCAGGTTCCTATACTGCAGAAGCACCCCACCCCCTGTTTCTATACCGCAGAAGCACCCCTCCCCCGCCTGCCATACTGCAGAAGCCTCAAGTTCCTATACCGCAGAAGCACTCCTCTGGTCCCCTACCGCAGAAGCCGCAGGTTCCTATACCACAGAAGCACTCCCCAGGTTCAATACCGCAGAAGCTACTACTTACTGCCCCCCTCTCCTTTTCATCTGCAAAATAGTCAAAAAGGGAACGAAGATGGTGTTAAAATATTTTCTAAACCTATCACTACAGTAGCTCTATCTACGATATTGAGCACTTTTCTCCCGGACAACGCCGAGTAATTTGAAAATCAAGGAGGCCTCCTGAGCACTACTGAAATCACTCTTATGGATTCCCCCATCCTTTTCAGCGTAGATGCTGTTAAAATATTATCCAAACCTATCACTACAGTAGCTCTATCTAGGACATTGAGCAATTTTCTCCCGGACAACGCCGAGTACTTTTAAAATCAAAGAGGCCTCCTGAGCACTACTGAATTCCTTTAGGTATCCTGTCTCCTTCTGATCTGCCAAATAGTCCAAAGTGGAACGAAGATGGCGTTAAAATATTTTCCAAACCTATCACTACAGTAGCTCTATCTAGGACATTGAGCACTTTTCTCCCGGACAACGCCGAGTACTTTGATAATCGAGGAAGCCTTCTGAGCACTACTGAAATCACTTAGGTATCCACCCTTCTTTTCATCTGCCAAATAGTCCAAAGGGGAATGAATATGGCATTTAAAAAATTTTCAAAACCTATCACTACAGTAGCTCTATTATGGATATTGAGCACTTTTCTTCCGGACAACACCGAGTACTTTGAAAATCAAGGAAGCCTCCTGAGCACTACTGAAATCACTCTTATCGATGATCCCATCCTTTTCAGCGTAGATGCTTTTAAAATATTATCCAAACCTGTCACTACAGTAGCTCTATCTAGGACATTGAGAAATTTTCTCCCGGACAACGCTGAGTTTTTTGAAAATCAAAGAGGCCTCCTGAGCACTACTGAAATTACATCGATGTCCCCATCCTTTTCAGCGTAGATGCTGTTAAAATATCATCAATACCTATCACTACAGTAACTCTATCTAGGACATTGAGCACTTTTCTCCTGGACAACGCCAAGTAATTTGAAAATAAAGAAGGCCTCCTGAGTACTACTAAAATCACTTAGGTATCCTTTCTCTTTCTGATCTGCAAAATGGTCCAAAGGCGAAACGAAGATGGCGTTAAAATATTTTCCAAACCTATCACTACAGTAGCTCTATCTAGGACATTGAGCACTTTTCTCCCGGACAACGCCGAGTACTTTAAAAATCAAGAGGGCCCTCTGAGCACTACTGAAATTATTTAGGTATCCTCCCTCCTTTTCATCTGCAAAATAGTCCAAAGGAGAACGAAGATTGCGTTAAAATATTTTCCAAACCTATCACTACAGTAGCTCTATCTAGGATATTGAGCACTTTTCTCCTGGACAACGCCGAGTACTTTGAAAATCAAGGAGGCCTCCTGAGCACTACTGAAATTACTTAGATATCCTCCCTCCTTTTCATCTGCAAAATAGTCCAAAGGGTAACGAAGATGGCGTTAAAATATTTTCCAAACCTATCACTACAGTAGCTCTATCTAGGATATTGAGCACTTTTCTCCCGGACAACGCCGAGTACTTTGAAAATCAAGGAGGCCTCCTGAGCACTAATGAAATTACTTAGGTATCCTCCCTCCTTTTTATCTGCAAAATAGTCCAAAGGGTAACGAAGATGGCGTTAAAATATTTTCCAAACCTATCACTACAGTAGCTCTATCTAGGATATTGAGCACTTTTCTCCCGGACAACGCCGAGTACCTTGAAAATCAAGGAGGCCTTCCGAGCACTACTGAAATTACTTAGGTATCCTCCTTCCTTTTCATCTGCAAAATAGTCCAAAGGGTAACGAAGATGGCGTTAAAATATTTTCCAAACCTATCACTACAGTAGCTCTATCTAGGATATTGAGCACTTTTCTCCCGGACAACGCCGAGTACTTTGAAAATCAAGGAGGCCTCATGAGCACTACTGAAATTACTTAGGTATCCTCCCTCCTTTTCATCTGCAAAATAGTCCAAAGGGTAACGAAGATGGCGTTAAAATATTTTCCAAACCTATCACTACAGTAGCTCTATCTAGGATATTGAGCACTTTTCTCCTGGACAACGCCGAGTACTTTGAAAATCAAGGAGGCCTCATGAGCACTACTGAAATTCTTAGGTATCCTCCCTCCTTTTTATCTGCAAAATAGTCCAAAGGGTAACGAAGATGGCGTTAAAATATTTTCCAAACCTATCACTACAGTAGCTCTATCTAGGATATTGAGCACTTTTCTCCCGGACAACGCCGAGTACTTTGAAAATCAAGGAGGCCTCATGAGCACTACTGAAATTACTTAGGTATCCTCCCTCCTTTTCATCTGCAAAATAGTCCAAAGGGTAACGAAGATGGCGTTAAAATATTTTCCAAACCTATCACTACAGTAGCTCTATCTAGGATATTGAGCACTTTTCTCCCGGACAACGCCGAGTACTTTGAAAATCAAGGAGGCCTCATGAGCACTACTGAAATTCTTAGGTATCCTCCCTCCTTTTCATCTGCAAAATAGTCCAAAGGGGAACGAAGATGGCGTTAAAATATTTTCCAAACCTATCACTACAGTAGCTCTATCTAGGATATTGAGCAGTTTTCTCCCAGACAACGCCGAGTATTTAAAAAAATCAAGGAGGCTTCTGGAGCAGTAATGAAATCACTCTTACCGATCCCCCCCCCCCCGCTTTTCATCTTCAAAATAGTCCAAAGAGAAACGTAGAAGCTGTTATTCGGCATTCCCCGGTAGGGGCGCCTCAGGCAGTAAGCAATAAACTTACTCCTCCCCAAAGAGGGGAGGCAAAGCCTGGGAGTGTGGACCTCCTAGAACTGCACATGACAAACGCATAAACAGGCGGAATGAAGCCCCGATGGCCAAGACGATTCCAGTTTATGGGGTGCAGTATCCATCGGAAGATACTACACCTTGATATTAGCCAAAAGAAGTGAATTAATGTAATTTTCGGTAAAAAAAAGAAAATGGCGTCTAAAAGCTATGTTGAATTAGAGAAAAACGGCCTAGAGGAGTCTAAAAAATTTTGTTGATATTTAAAACTCATGTAATAATTTGTTAAATAGTATTGTACAATGTTTGTTGCAAGAAAATAATAGTTATTATTACTTATTAATTTATTAATGTAATTTGAAAAGTGTATAGTGTGTAGCCCGCTGTACTGTCGAGGATTCCTTATAAATACTGATAGAAATCTTTCGAAAAATTTTAATTTCGGATGCTTCGTCGGCGTTTTGGCTAAGATCAAAGTGTAGTATCTGTTCTCGGCATTTTTGCCTTGAGATAAAGTGGTGTCGGTTTTACACTCTCGAATCAAAAATCAGATTATCATTTTATTTTTTAATCCCTTTTCCTTTTGGCCATTTCTTCTCCCCTAAAGTACAGGCTTATACGCTCCCCACCGACGATTAGTCATACTCCCCCCCATCCCCGAATTTCACCTGAGGCGTTCACACCGGCGAATACCGATACTCCCCCAGATTTGCCTGAGGCGCTCATACCGGCGAATGCCGACACCCCCCTCCCCATATTTGGCCTGATGCGCCCCAACGCCGAATGCCGACGCTCCTCCTCCCCTAAATTTCGCCTGAGGCGCTCATACCGGCGAATGCCGACACTCCCCCTCCCCAGATTTGGCCTGAGGCGCTCATACCGGAGAATGCTGACACTCCCCCTCCCCAGATTTGGCCTGAGACCCCACCGCCGACATTCCCTCCCTCCCCAGATTTGCCCTGAGGCGCCCCACCACCGAATGCCGACACTCCCCCAAATTTCGCCTGAGGCGCTCACACCGGCGAATGCCGACACTCCCCCATCCCCAGATTTGGCCTGAGGCGCTCATACCAGCGAATGCCGACATTCCCCCTCCTCAGATTTGGCCTGAGGCGCCCCACCGCCGAATGCCGACACTCCCTCTCCCCAGATTTGGCCGTGGCGCTCACATCGGTGAATGCCGACATTCTCCTCCCCCCTATTTGGCCTGAAAGGAGGAGGTAATGCCTGGAAGTATTATATCAGGATAACAGAACGGCCATAGTGAGGAAGGGAGGGGGAAGGAACATTAGCGTCTATTAATAATTAAGAAAGGTAGAAAGTGTGGGAGTGAGAGGGAAAGAAGAAAGAAAGAAAAAAAATGTGAGTGAATTTCTACCCGCCACTCCCTTACTCTGACGTCATATCTAGTTTATCGTGACTTTGCATTATTTTTCTTCTCAAATTAGTATAAATAACGTTGAAAAATGGAGTTAAAAGCCACCCCCCATTGGAAAAAAGTGCTCAGTCGACCCCGGAAGAGTCAATTTTTTTTTTCCGGTTCCGAGATATTACACGCGTCTGGGCTGGCCGGTCGGAATGATGTCACCCGTGTGACCGTGTGTTGGGTACTTTCGGAGGAGAAGCTTTACATACATACATACATACATACATACATACATACATACATACATACATACAGACAGGTGACGTTTATATAATAGACTAGCAGGGCTACCCGGCGTTGCTCAGGTTATAGAATAGAAGAAAAATTGCGTGTGTAACATCTTTATATTCAAACTTCTATTTCTCTCCCTTTCTTTATAGCCGTCTCTTTATCTTTCTACTTTTCTCTTCTCTGGTCGCCCAATTTAACAACTACTTTCTCATTTTGCCTTTTGCGAAAGCTGTTTCTTCTCCACCATTCCTCTTACGTTGGCCAGGGCAAAAGTATGACATATTTCTATAAAAAGTACCACCTCTGTCTGTGCCTTCTATATAGGTACATAATATATAAGTACCTATCGCCACTCTGGTGTGAATGCTAAATCCGTATCTATTGTCGCCCAGGTGCGCATGGTATGTACTTACTTATCGCCATCCCTGTTCACATGCTATATACGTACCTATTACAGCCCCGGTGCGCATACTATATAAGTACCTATTGGCGTTGCACGGGGATCACTTCTCCAGTCGCCCTCCTTCCACAGTTGCCAGGAGTAAAAGATGTCACGTACATGGTTGCCAATTCACCCTGGCTACACTATCACCGGCCTCCCCTAAACTCTGCACTACCTCTCCATTCCCTGGAGTAAAATGTAAAATTTCTATAAAAAGTACCATATTTGTCTTCATTATTAATGTTAATAAGGGTGTTTGTTTATTTACTTCTTCATGTCCGTGTATGTTAGATAAAATAACCTAGGTCGATCAGGCCCCTCTGACAGCAGTCTTTGTTTATGATAATAATGGTGTCTATTTACTTCTTTCATGTTTGTGTACGTTAGATTAAATAACCTAGGTTGACCACCGATTAAATATTTTATATGAATATAATAAATGGTATCAATGGGGAAGAATAATTTTTTCTTTTAAATTCACCGATCGAAACATTATTTTATATGAATATAAATAATAGTGCTAACATGGGGACCCTTCCTATACCATTCTACTCAGACTCCGTAATATACCATTCGGGTTGAACTCCAGGCCTTGACTCTTTCCTGAACATCAGGCTCTGACTCCTACCCGAACAATTAGGACCTGACTACTTCCTGAAGAGCTGGCTCCGACTCCTTAATCATCAGGGTGAATCTTTCATATACTGCAAGCTCTGAATCTTTTCCCGAACCTCCAGCTTTGACTGTTTCACTGTTTGACTGCTCCCCGAACATCAGTTTGTTTTTTTTAATCCTGTGCTATGGTGTGTATAATAAACACACCTGCTCTATCTAGGATATTGAACTCTATTTAATTAAACACTCGTTCTATGTAGGATAATGAGCACTTTTAAAATAAGGAGGCCAAGAGAGCACTATCACAATCAAGCGCCTAGAACTTGTTAAATTTCAATGTAAAAAAATGCTGACTGATTTGCTATTCTCTTTTACTGGATAACATTAAAAGCAGTGTTTAATTATTGATAACATTAAAGGGAAAATGCCAATGTTACCTTACTGTAAAGAATTTACTATTTTATGTTAACCTTCCACTAACCTTGCTCAGCAACAAATGTCTTAGCTGGGGAAACATAGAAATATTAATTTTTTTTCATATGTTAGAACAATGATGACCGACGACACTCTTTCCCACACTTCTGATGGTCTTGTGTCTAATTTGTGTTATGAGTAAATGTGGTATTGTGGTGACTAACATTCTAGTTATAGTAGGATATACATTTTTATTACTTTAGAACACTTTTGAAAGCCTTGTTTTGAATGTAATTTTTTCATATTTTCTGCAAGTAAATAATTCAAAGTTTAGTATTTGTTCAGATGGATGCTACAACCCTTAATTGGTAACTGAAGTCGGTACCAGTCTAAGTGTTTGGTTAACGTCCGTAAAAACTAAAAAGAATGAAAGTTTACAACTTGTTCAATAAAGCAAAAAGCAAATATAAGGTTATGAGTAAATGTGGTATTGTGGTGACTGATCATTCTAGTCAAAAGTAGAATAGACCGAATTTACAGACAGCTGCTGTATTGAGGGTAAAGAACACCGACAGATTAAGCAGGTACACCTTACCAAGTGTTACACTGTTCTATCTAACATATTGAACAGTTACTGATTTAGTATATATCCATTAGTAAATTACACACATGCTATCTCTATGATATTGTGCACTGTTAGATTCACCATAAGACATACTAAGAGTCACACTATATTATAACACATACTTGCTCTATCTAGAGTATTAAGTACATCCGAATGCAGCATTTACTATGTTTTGCGTGTCCTACTGCATTATTGCACACATCTGTTGCATCTAGGGAACTGATCAGTGTTTTCTACAAAATATAACATTTAGAAAGTGTCCTAGTGCAGTAATAATATATTGCTCCTGAGTTTGTTTCGGATTATAAACCTAGGCATGAACAACAAAACAATAGTCAAAAAATGTGCTTAACATATTTATGAAAAATGATTAGTTTATTGCTCAATATATTGAAACACATTTATTTTAAGTTTGTTCACCACTTTCAAGCAAGAATATAATGAAAAAAAAACAAAAACAATTTTATATTTAAATGGGTGATTTTTATTTTAATGTGTCTTTTGAGAATGTGTAATTGTGTCAAAAGATAAAAACACAAATTTAAAAAAGGAACTGCAGCACTTAATGATATCAATCACAGAAACACATTGTTCAATCGTGATGTTTTAGTAATAAAACGTTTTTTTAACCGTCCTCATTTTGATTATTTGTAATAAGATTTTGCTATAGTCTTCATTTTATATAAAAGAATATAAAAATAAATTTCAAGCTACATTGTCATCATCGAAATCTCCAGGTTGATTGTGTGGTTAATGAAACTAAGTAGGCAAATTCACTTAAATGAAAGATGTAATTGAGAAAAACAATCAAATTGTCTGAAATGGAAGATGAAATTAGAAAATATATTATTCAATTGAATGAGTACAGTAATCAAAATGATGTGGCTAAAAATGTACATCATTAATAATCACTTTTTAAAACTCAAAATATGAAAGTACTGAAATGTTTGTGGTAAGTTCTTATTAGTGACTTGCTATCATCAAGAATTCACCCCAAAGAATGTTCTTTCTTTTATGATTTTGAGGAATAGATAATTATAAACATGAGAGCTATGACATAGTTATTATTGCAAGAACAGAGTCCTTCGTTTGTGATGATCAGTGATCTTCTTTTTTTTTTTTACTAATCATACATCAAACTAAAGTCATGTATTAAAAAGAAATTGTTCATAAAGATTACACACTCACAAAAAAAATAACTGAAGCAGTGAGTCCTGTGTTTATAAGAATAAATAGTGTCTATTAATCCATGCATAAGATAATGGGTAGTCTGAATTTCTCTTAATTCAAATTGTGGTATAGCCGGACTCTGATAATCAAATCTGAAGGAAAGAAAGCATCAAATATATAGAACATAAAGGAATCTATTTCAAAGGTGTTCTGAATTGTGAATAGAAAAGGATAAAATGCAGTTTGTTTAAAAATAGATAGTTTTGTAGTAAAAGATATAAAATTACAAAGAACAAATGCTGTACTCTATTGAAAAAGGCTGCTTCAATTGAGATTTTCT
The DNA here is from genome assembly GCA_963556195.1 of Sepiola atlantica. Lineage (NCBI taxonomy): Eukaryota > Metazoa > Mollusca > Cephalopoda > Sepiida > Sepiolidae > Sepiola > Sepiola atlantica. The sequence goes on from OY744521.1 coordinate 79,986,280, forward strand.
GGTACTGGGGGGTCTCAGGCTGTTAAGCAATTCCAAACTGAAACAGAACTAAGATATTGTTTAGTAGTAAAATAGCTTGGCCTTTTGGCTAAGATCAAAGTGTGGTATCTTTCCGATGGGTGCGGCACTTCATGGATCGGTGTTGTCTTGGCCTTCGGGGCTTGGTTTCCGCCGGTCTGTGAGTCTGATCTGTCCTGTGCAGTTCTAAGAGGTCCACCCTCCCAGGCTTTACCTCCCCTCTTTGGGGAGGAGTAAGTTAATTGCTTACTGCCTGAGGCGCCCCTACCGGGGAATGCCGACGGGGCTGCCCAGGAAATTTGTAATGGCCAGAGTGCTCACCTTCTCGAGCGCTGGCTTTTCAAATCCCACTTTCAGACCTTGTGTCACATATTCCTATTGTGGGTGGGGATTAAATAACGCCTTTTGGCTAAGATCAAAGTGTAGTATCTGTTCCGATGGATACTGCACTTCATAGATCGGTATTGTCTTGGCCTTCGGGGCTTGGTTTCCGCCGGTCTGTTGGTCTGATCTGTCCTGTGCAGTTCTAGGAGGTCCACCCTCTCAGGCTTTACCTCCCCTCTTTGGGGAGGAGTAAGTTAATTGCTTACTGCCTGAGGCGCCCCTACCGGGGAATGCCGACGGGGCTGCCCAGGAAATTTTTAATGGCCAGAGTGCTCACCTTCTCGAGCGCTGGCTTTTCAAATCCCACTTTCCGACCTTGTGTCACATATTCCTATTGTGGGTAGGGGTTAAATAACGCCTTTTGGCTAAGATCAAAGTGTAGTATCTGTTCCATGGATACTGCACCCCATAAACTGGTATCGTCTTGGCCTTCGGGGCTTGATTTACGCCGGTCTATGGGTCTGTCCTGTGCAGTTCTAGGAGGTCCACCTTCCCAGGCTTTGCCTCCCCTCTTTGGGGAGGAGTAAGTTTATTGCTTACTGCCTGAAGCGCCCCTACCGGGGAATGCCGACTGGGCTGCCCAGGCAATTTTTAAACCCCACTTTCCCAACCCGACTTGTGGGAGTAAGATAAAAACTGGCCTTGTGCCTAACTCCTGGAGAGGAGTAAATCAATACTCTAGTGTAAATTTGTGTTGACGTTTTCCTTTGTGTAACTTTCTAATAGGAGATGTATTTACTATTGCCTGTTGGGTGAGGTGCCTTACTATATTCACGAGGGAGTCTCAATGGGACTATACAGTCATTTCACTTCTCACCAAAGTGCCATTGTTTTCACTAAGTTTCAGTGCTAATAGTTTTCAAACATTTAGTTAGAAAGTGAAAATAATTATAAAAAAAAGAATGTGCACCAAAAAAGTAAACAAAAATATTTTCTCTAATAATGACTGTTTTCCCCTATCTGTCCGACTGTCTCCCTTGCTTCATTTGTGTGCATGGTTTGGTTTATATCATGTGGCAGTATTTATATGGTGTTGCATAGTTAATAGAATAATACACATGCTGTTTATTGAATGTAACATCGACAAACTAATAGAATAAATAGCAAGCAAATAAAAATACTTGTTTGAAACAAAATAGTTGAAGAATACATTACCAGAGCCTCGTTAGCCAGGGTTATACAGAGTGAAACGGGCTATAAGAACTGGTGTAAAGTTACATCCATAACCTCCTAAGCATTTACACTGTTTTACCCTGTTACCACCTCCCAGAACAGGGACCAGAGGTTGAATTTTGGGAGGCATGTTTGGATGTTAAGCAACCAAAACCATGTTCTTTTAGTCAACTCTCAACTGTCATTCATTTTTAAGTTATTCTCAACTCTGGAGAGGTGTCATTCATTTTTAAGTCATTCTCAACTCTGGTAGATGTGTCATTCATTTTCTAATTATTCTCAACTCAGGGGGGGGGGGCATCATTCATTATTTAATTATTCTAAACTCTGGGAGAGTTGTCATTTTAGAATTGGTAATTTGTATAAAAAAATGTAGTTAAAATGAATTTAGAATTCTGAAAACTCTTGAGGAGTTTCAAATTGGTGACTTACTGAAATAGAACATGGTGACAATGAATATTGGAATTTTTATTGTGTTTTACACATTTCAGTTGTCAATTTTGTTTTGTTTATTCGTTGATTTTAGATTCTTACTGATTTAGACTTTAGATCATTTTCGGAGTAAAAATGAATTTAGAATTCTGAAAACTCTTGAGGAGTTTGAAATTGGTGACTTACTGAAAAAGAACATGATGACAGGGCTACCCGGCGTTGCTCAGGTTATTGAATAGAAGAAAAATCACGTGTGTAACATCTTTATATTCAACATCTTTATATTCAAACTTCGATTTCTCTCCCTTTCTTTATAGCCGTCTCTTTATCTTTCTACTTTTCTCTTCTCTGGTCGCCCAATTTCACAGCTACTTTCTCATTTTGCCTTTTGCGAAAGCTGTTTCTTCTCCACCATTCCTCTTACATTGGCCAGGGCAAAAGTATGACATATTTCTATAAAAAGTACCACCTCTGTCTGTGCCTTCTATATAGGTACATAATATATAAGTACCTATCGCCACTCTGGTGTGAATGCTAAATCCGTATCTATTGTCGCCCAGGTGCGCATGGTATGTACGTACTTATCGCCATCCCTGTTCACATGCTATATACGTACCTATTACAGCCCCGGTGCGCATACTATATACGTACCTATTGGCGTTGCACAGGGGATCACTTCTCCAGTCGCCCTCCTTCCACAGTTGCCAGGAGTAAAAGATGTCACGTACATGGTTGCCAATTCACCCTGGCTACACTATCACCGGCCTCCCCTAAACTCTGCACTACCTCTCCATTCCCTGGAGTAAAAATGTAACATTTCTATTAAAAGTACCATATTTGTCTTCATTATTAATGTTAATAAGGGTGTTTTTTTATTTACTTCTTCATGTCCGTGTATGTTAGATAAAATAACCTAGGTCGATCAGGCCCCTCTAACAGCAGTCTTTGTTTATGATAATAATGGTGTCTATTTACTTCTTTCATGTTTGTGTATGTTAGATTAAATAACCTAGGTTGATCACCGATTAAATATTTAATATGAATATAATAAATGGTATCAATGGAGAAGAATAATTTTTTCTTTTAAATTCACCGATCGAGACATTATTTTATATGAATATAAATAATAGTGCTAACATGGGGACCCTTCCTATACCATTCTACTCAGACTCCGTAATATTCCATTCGGGTTGAACTCCAGGCCTTGACTCTTTCCTGAACATCAGGCTCTGACTCCTACCCGAACAATTAGGACCTGACTACTTCCTGAAGAGCTGGCTCCGACTCCTTAATCATCAGGGTGACTCTTTCATATACTGCAAGCTCTGAATCTTTTCCCGAACCTCCAGCTTTGACTGTTTCACTGTTTGACTGCTTCCCAAACATCATTTTTTTTTTTTAATCCTGTGCTATGGTGTATATAATAAACACACCTGCTCTATCTAGGATATTGAACTCTATTTAATTAAACACTCGTTCTATGTAGGATAATGAGCACTTTTAAAATAAGGAGGCCAAGAGAGCACTATCACAATCAAGCGCCTAGAACTTGTTAAATTTCAATGTAAAAAAATGCTGACTGATTTGCTATTCTCTTTTACTGGATAACATTAAAAGCAGTGTTTAATTATTGATAACATTAAAGGGAAAATGCCAATGTTACCTTACTGTAAAGAATTTACTATTTTATGTTAACCTTCCACTAACCTTGCTCAGCAACAAATGTCTTAGCTGGGGAAACATAGAAATATTAATTTTTTTTCATATGTTAGAACAATGATGACCGATGACACTCTTTCCCACACTTCTGATGGTCTTGTGTCTAATTTGTGTTATGAGTAAATGTGGTATTGTGGTGACTAACATTCTAGTTATAGTAGGATATACATTTTTATTACTTTAGAACACTTTTGAAAGCCTTGTTTTGAATGTAATTTTTTCATATTTTCTGCAAGTAAATAATTCAAAGTTTAGTATTTGTTCAAATGGATGCTACAACCCTTAATTGGTAACTGAAGTCGGTACCAGTCTAAGTGTTTGGTTAACGTCCGTAAAAACTAAAAAGAATGAAAGTTTACAACTTGTTCAATAAAGCAAAAAGCAAATATAAGGTTATGAGTAAATGTGGTATTGTGGTGACTGATCATTCTAGTCAAAAGTAGAATAGACCGAATTTACAGAAAGCTGCTGTATTTAGGGTAAAGAACACCGACAGATTAAGCAGGTACACCTTACCAAGTGTTACACTGTTCTATCTAACATATTGAACAGTTACTGATTTAGTATATATCCATTAGTAAATTACACACATGCTATCTCTATGATATTGTGCACTGTTAGATTCACCATAAGACATACTAAGAGTCACACTATATTATAACACATACTTGCTCTATCTAGAGTATTAAGTACATCCGAATGCAGCATTTACTATATTTTGAGTGTCCTACTGCATTATTGTACACATCTGTTGCATCTAGGGAACTGATCAGTGTTTTCTACAAAATATAACATTTAGAAAGTGTCCTAGTGCAGTAATAATGTATTGCTCCTGAGTTTGTTTCAGATTATAAACCTAGGCATGAACAACAAAACAATAGTCAAAAATGTGCTTAACATATTTATGAAAAATGATTAGTTTATTGCTCAATATATTGAAACACATTTATTTTAAGTTTGTTCACCACTTTCAAGCAAGAATATAATGAAAAAAAAACAAAAACAATTTTATATTTAAATGGGTGATTTTTATTTTAATGTGTCTTTTGAGAATGTGTAATTGTGTCAAAAGATAAAAACACAAATTTAAAAAAGGAACTGCAGCACTTAATGATATCAATCACAGAAACACATTGTTCAACCGTGATGTTTTAGTAATAAAACGTTTTTTTAACCGTCCTCATTTTGATTATTTGTAATAAGATTTTTGCTATAGTCTTCATTTTATATAAAAGAATATAAAAATAAATTTCAAGCTACATTCTCATCATCGAAATCTCCAGGTTGATTGTGTGGTTAATGAAACTAAGTAGGCAAATTCACTTAAATGAAAGATGTAATTGGGAAAAACAACCAAATTGTCTGAAATGGAAGATAAAATTAGAAAATATATTATTCAATTGAATTAGTACAGTAATCAAAATGATGTGGCTAAAAATGTACATCATTAATAATCACTTTTTAAAACTCAAAATATGAAAGTACTGAAATGTTTGTGTTAAGTTCTTATTAGTGACTTGCTATCATCAAGAATCCACCCCAAAGAATGTTCTTTCTTTTATGATTTTGAGGAATAGATAATTAAAAACATGAGAGCTATGACGTAGTTATTATTGCAAGAACAGAGTCCTTCGTTTGTGATGATCAGTGATCTTTGGGTCTGATCTGTCCTGTGCAGTTCTAAGAGGTCCACCCTCCCAGGTTTTACCTCCCCTCTTTGGGGAGGAGTAAGTTAATTGCTTACTGCCTGAGGCGCCCCTACCGGGGAATGCCGACGGGGCTGCCCAGGCAATTTTTAATGGCCAGAGTGCTCACCTTCTCGAGCGCTGGCTTTTCAAATCCCACTTTCCGACTTTGTGTCACATATTCCTATTGTGGGTAGGGGTTAAATAACGCCTTTTGGCTAAGATCAAAGTGTAGTATCTGTTCCGATGGATACTGCACCCGATAAACTGGTATCGTCTTGGCCTTCGGGGCTCGATTTACGCCAGTCTATGGGTCTGTCCTGTGCAGTTCTAGGAGGTCCACCTTCCCAGGCTTTGCCTCCCCTCTTTGGGGAGGAGTAAGTTTATTGCTTACTGCCTGAGGCGCCCCTACCGGGGAATGCCGACAAGGCTGCCCAGGCAATTTTAAAACCCCACTTTCCCAACCCGACTTGTGGGAGTAAGATAAAAACTGGCCTTGTGCCTAACTCCTGGAGAGGAGTAAATCAATACTCTAGTGTAAATTTGTGTTGACGTTTTCCTTTGTGTAACTTTCTAATAGGAGATGTATTTACTATTGCCTGTTGGGTGAGGTGCTTTACTATATTCACGAGGGAGTCTCAATGGGACTATACAGTCATTTCACTTCTCACCAAAGTGCCATTGTTTTCACTAAGTTTCAGTGCTAATAGTTTTCAAACATTTAGTTAGAAAGTGAAAATAATTATAAAAAAAAGAATGTGCACCAAAAAAGTAAACAAAAATATTTTCTCTGATAATGACCGTTTTCCCCTATCTGTTTGACTGTCTCCCTTGCTTCATCTGTGTGCATGGTTTGGTTTATATCATGTAGCAGTATTTATATGGTGTTGCATAGTTAATAGAATAATACACATGCTGTTTATTGAATGTAACATCGACAGACTAATAGAATAAATAGCAAGCAAATAAAAATACTTGTTTGAAACAAAATAGTTGAAGAATACATTACCAGAGCCTTGTTAGCCAGGGTTATACAGAGTGAAACGGGCTATAATAACTGGTGTAAAGTTGCATCCATAACCTCCTAAGCATTTACACTGTTTTACCCTGTTACCACCTCCCAGAACGGGGACCAGAGGTTGGATTTTGGGAGGCATGTTTGGATGTTAAACAACCAAAACCATGTTCTTTTAGTCAATTCTCAACTGTCATTCATTTTTAAGTTATTCTCAACTCTGGAGAGGTGTCATTCATTTTTAAGTCATTCTCAACTCTGGTGGATGTGTCATTCATTTTCTAATTATTCTCAACTCAGGGGGGGGCATCATTCATTAATTAATTATTCTAAACTCTGGGAGAGTTGTCATTTTAGAATTGGTAATTTGTATAAACAAAATGTAGTTAAAATGAATTTAGAATTCTGAAAACTCTTGAGGAGTTTGAAATTGGTGACTTACTGAAAAAGAACATGATGACAATGAATATTGGAATTTTTATTGTGTTTTACACATTTCAGTTGTCAATTTTGTTTTGTTTATTCGTTGATTTTAGATTCTTACCGATTAAGACTTTAGGTCATTTTGGGAGTTAAAATGAGTTTAGAATTCTGAAAACTCTTGAGGAGTTTGAAATTGGTGACTTACTGAAAAAGAACATGATGACAATGAATATTGGAATTTTTATTGTGTTCTACACATTTCAGTTGTCAATTTTGTTTTGTTTATCTGTTTGTTTTAGATTCTTACGTACCTATTACAGACGCGGTGCGCATACTATATACGTACCTATTGGCGTTGCACGGGGATCACTTCTCCAGTCGCCCTCCTTCCACAGTTGCCAGGAGTAAAAGATGTCACGTACATGGTTGCCAATTCACCCTGGCTACACTATTTCCGGCCTCCCCAAAACTCTGCACTACCTCTCCATTCCCTGGAGTAAAAATGTAACATTTCTATTAAAAGTACCATATTTGTCTTCATTAGTAATGTTAATGAGGGTGTTTGTTTATTTACTTCTTCATGTCCGTGTATGTTAGATAAAATAACCTAGGTTGATCAGGCCCCTCTGACAGCAGTCTTTGTTAATGATAATAATTGTGTCTATTTACTTCTTTCATGTTTGTGTATGTTAGATTAAATAACCTAGGTTGATCACCGATTAAATATTTTATATGAATATAATAAATGGTATCAATGGGGAAGAATAATTTTTTCTTTTAAATTCACCGATCGAGACATTATTTTATATGAATATAAATAATAGTGCTAACATGGGGACCCTTCCTATACCATTCTACTCAGACTCCGTAATATACCATTCGGGTTGAACTCCAGGCCTTGACTCTTTCCTGAACATCAGGCTCTGACTCCTACCCGAACAATTAGGACCTGACTACTTCCTGAAGAGCTGGCTCCGACTCCTTAAACATCAGGGTGACTCTTTCATATACTGCAAGCTCTGAATCTTTTCCCGAACCTCCAGCTTTGACTGTTTCACTGTTTCACTGCTCCCCGAACATCAGTTTTTTTTTTTTAATCCTGTGCTATGGTGTGTATAATAAACACATCCGCTCTATCTAGGATATTGAACTCTATTTAATTAAACACTCGTTCTATGTAGGATAATGAGCACTTTTAAAATAAGGAGGCCAAGAGAGCACTATCACAATCAAGCGCCTAGAACTTGTTAAATTTCAATGTAAAAAAATGCTGACTGATTTGCTATTCTCTTTTACTGGATAACATTAAAAGCAGTGTTTAATTATTGATAACATTAAAGGGAAAATGCCAATGTTACCTTACTGTAAAGAATTTACTATTTTATGTTAACCTTCCACTAACCTTGCTCAGCAACAAATGTCTTAGCTGGGGAAACATAGAAATATTAATTTTTTTTCATATGTTAGAACAATGATGACCGACGACACTCTTTCCAACACTTCTGATGGTCTTGTGTCTAATTTGTGTTATGAGTAAATGTGGTATTGTGGTGACTAACATTCTAGTTATAGTAGGATATACATTTTTATTACTTTAGAACACTTTTGAAAGCCTGTTTTGAATGTAATTTTTTCATATTTTCTGCAAGTAAATAATTCAAAGTTTAGTATTTGTTCAGATGGATGCTACAACCCTTAATTGGTAACTGAAGTCGGTACCAGTCTAAGTGTTTGGTTAACGTCCGTAAAAACTAAAAAGAATGAAAGTTTACAACTTGTTCAATAAAGCAAAAAGCAAATATAAGGTTATGAGTAAATGTGGTATTGTGGTGACTGATCATTCTAGTTAAAAGTAGAATAGACCGAATTTACAGAAAGCTGCTGTATTTAGGGTAAAGAACACCGACAGATTAAGCAGGTACACCTTACCAAGTGTTACACTGTTCTATCTAACATGTTGAACAGTTACTGATTTAGTATATATCCATTAGTAAATTACACACATGCTATCTCTATGATATTGTGCACTGTTAGATTCACCATAAGACATACTAAGAGTCACACTATATTATAACACATACTTGCTCTATCTAGAGTATTAAGTACATCCGAATGCAGCATTTACTATGTTTTGAGTGTCCTACTGCATTATTGCACACATCTGTTGCATCTAGGGAACTGATCAGTGTTTTCTACAAAATATAACATTTAGAAAGTGTCCTAGTGCAGTAATAATGTATTGCTCCTGAGTTTGTTTCAGATTATAAACAACAAAACAATAGTCAAAAAATGTGCTTAACATATTTATGAAAAATGATTAGTTTATTGCTCAATATATTGAAACACATTTATTTTAAGTTTGTTCACCACTTTCAAGCAAGAATATAATGAAAAAAAACAAAAACAATTTTATATTTAAATGGGTGATTTTTATTTTAATGTGTCTTTTGAGAATGTGTAATTGTGTCAAAAGATAAAAACACAAATTTAAAAAAGGAACTGCAGCACTTAATGATATCAATCACAGAAACACATTGTTCAACCGTGATGTTTTAGTAATAAAACGTTTTTTTAACCGTCCTCATTTTGATTATTTGTAATAAGATTTTTGCTATAGTCTTCATTTTATATAAAAGAATATAAAAATAAATTTCAAGCTACATTGTCATCATCGAAATCTCCAGGTTGATTGTGTGGTTAATGAAACTAAGTAGGCAAATTCACTTAAATGAAAGATGTAATTGGGAAAAACAACCAAATTGTCTGAAATGGAAGATGAAATTAGAAAATATATTATTCAATTGAATGAGTACAGTAATCAAAATGATGTGGCTAAAAATGTACATCATTAATAATCACTTTTTAAAACTCAAAATATGAAAGTACTGAAATGTTTGTGTTAAGTTCTTATTAGTGACTTGCTATCATCAAGAATCCACCCCAAAGAATGTTCTTTCTTTTATGATTTTGAGGAATAGGTAATTAAAAACATGAGAGCTATGACGTAGTTATTATTGCAATAGAGTTATTATTATAGAGTCCTTCGTTTGTGATGATCAGTGATCTTTTTTTTTTTTACTAATCATACATCAAACTAAAGTCATGTATTAAAAAGAAATTGTTCATAATGATTACACACACACAAAAAAAATAACTGAAGCAGTGAGTCCTGTGTTAGTCTGAATTTCTCTTAATTGTCATAAGTGTTTATTAAAAAATTTCAGCAATTGTTTTTTTATTTTTTTTTTGTGAGTTTAATTTTTTTTTTTTTTTAATTTATTATAATGGAAAATATCCGAATTTGTCAATTGTTTTTTTATCGTGTAAAGTTCTAATGCCTTAAAAAGAAGTGTATCATATTTAATTATCGACGTTTACGAATGCATATGTGATTGTGTCGGATGAGTTTTTATACTTAAAAATATTGTAATATTATTTATAAAAATATTGTAATATTATTTATAATGGGTGGCACATTATTATGTAGTCGCTGTCGTATATATTTAGGTGGGGTGGGTGGGGGAACATTTAATCCGTTTACACGGATCTTTCATTTAAAAAAAAAAATAAAAAATAAAACTTTAAACTCTAAAAAATAAGAAAAAAAACAATACAAAAACTTTAACAAATTCTGATATTTTATTGTAATAAGTAAGGATAGTTCTGCATTTCAAACGTCACTTGGACTTAATAATTGAAGAGTTCCATTCATTCCACCGAGTCAACCGGAAGTGCCAGACTGAATGTAAAATCATCGATTTATCTTATTCTATGAATGAAAAGTTTCTGAAAGTAGGCAACAGTAATTTCTGAAGTGAAAATTTATCAATGAAATGAGTAGTTAGTGATTTTTTTTATTGTGGGAGTAAGATAAAAACTGACCTTGTGCCTAACTCCTGGAGAGGAGTAAATCAATACTCTAGTGTAAATTTGTGTTGACGTTTTCCTTTGTGTAACTTTCTAATAGGAGATGTATTTACTATTGCCTGTTGGGTGAGGTGCCTTACTATATTCACGAGGGAGTCTCAATGGGACTATACAGTCATTTCACTTCTCACCAAAGTGCCATTGTTTTCACTAAGTTTCAGTGCTAATAGTTTTCAAACATTTACTTAGAAAGTGAAAATAATTATAAAAAAATGAATGTGCACCAAAAAAGTAAAAAAAATATTTTCTCTGATAATGACTGTTTTCCCCTATCTGTCCGACTGTCTCCCTTGCTTCATTTGTGTGCATGGTTTGGTTTATATCATGTGGCAGTATTTATATGGTGTTGCATAGTTAATAGAATAATACACATGCTGTTTATTGAATGTAACATCGACAAACTAATAGAATAAATAGCAAGCAAATAAAAATACTTGTTTGAAACAAAATAGTTGAAGAATACATTACCAGAGCCTTGTTAGCCAGGGTTATACAGAGTGAAACGGGCTATAAGAACTGGTGTAAAGTTACATCCATAACCTCCTAAGCATTTACACTGTTTTACCCTGTTACCACCTTCCAGAACAGGGACCAGAGGTTGAATTTTGGGAGGCATGTTTGGATGTTAAGCAACCAAAACCATGTTCTTTTAGTCAATTCTCAACTGTCATTCATTTTTAAGTTATTCTCAACTCTGGAGAGGTGTCATTCATTTTTAAGTCATTCTCAACTCTGGTGGATGTGTCATTCATTTTCTAATTATTCTCAACTCAGGGGGGGGGGGCATCATTCATTATTTAATTATTCTAAACTCTGGGAGAGTTGTCATTTTAGAATTGGTAATTTGTATAAACAAAATGTAGTTAAAATGAATTTAGAATTCTAAAAACTCTTGATGAGTTTGAAATTTGTGACTTACTGAAAGAGAACATGGTGGCAATGAATATTGGAATTTTTATTGTGTTCTACACAGTTCAGTTGTCGCTTGAAGAGCTTAGTTTTACTGTCCCAGGTATAATAAAGTGGAACTTCCGAGTAAAAAAGTGTACGTGCAAAAAAATCTGTTTGACACAATTTGAAGAAAGCTGTTAGAGTGGTTGTAGGTGGATTTGCAACTCTATCTTCTGCAGTACTTTCAGTAAAGTATATCCGCTGTCAATTTTCTAGAGTAACTGATAGGTGAATAACTGGGGGATGATGTACATGTATGTGAAAGTTAAGTATTCTCCAAATGGCTTCATTGGTTGATATGTAACGTCCTGTTTCGTATCTCTTAACTTCATCATGAGCATTACTTTCAATTGTGAAGATAGCTTGATCACTACCTTTATTTACATATTTAAAAATGTATTTTATTGATTTCACGCTGTTGCAGTATTCAACATTGATATGTGCATCAAAAATCTTACAAAGCAGTTTATTATGTGGTACAACCCATCGGTTGTCTACAGGAACCGTTATGTTGCCAGGTAGGGTAACTGTCGTCTCAAAACCTCCAGCTAAAGGAGATAGTCGATATTGTGGGTAGCCATTTGTATCCGATTGAGTTTCACTCAAGAAGTGTCTGGGATATCTCTTACTGTAGTGTCCATCTTTGAGACAGAGTGAACATCTGTTTATGTTTCCACATGGTCCATGAATCATATGGTGCCTAATGATATCATGTAAAACCGGATCTGCCACTGGATCCGGAATTTCCGCACTGATAACTGAATCTATGTCAGAGGATCTCAATTTTTGTTGAAGCCAAACCAGACAATGAGCATGTGGCAATCCTCTTTTCTGCCACTCAACAGTGTACATGTATGCTATGACCACTCCTAAAATGTTTCCTTTCATTAGGAGTTGGATACCTAGCTTTAGATGGAAAACTCTTGCTATGAAAATCTTGAAAATGTGGCAGGTTAGTCACGTCTGATTTGCAAGAAATTAAACCAATTTTGATCTGAACCATGTATTGTGTTAAAAGTCCAAAGGATATGTTATTGTATGTAATATGTTTCTGATGTGTATCAATTGGGCAAATAAAGGGGGGGCATTAATAACTATTTAAAGCATGTAAATTCTATTTCCGTATGGAGCTTGAAAGGCAAACAAATCTGATGTGTTGGTCAGTAAATACTACTGGAAGTTATTGTAGTAAGTGTGAAACAGAAATATTGTTGTAGTCGAGTGGTGAACACTATCGACAATATGTCGCTTGCCACCGCCTCACGGGTAAATCTAAGTCTAAATTAATGTCAATTAGTGTATGTTGAAAAAAGAAGAAAATGTATTTAATATAAGGGCAGCAGTTTTGGGAGGGGGGGGGTGATTGTAATGTGGCTCTGTAGGCCTCTTTAATTTTCAAAGGCCCCCTTATCACAGACAGAGTAAGTGTTTATTAAAAAATTTCAGCAATTGTTTTTTATTTTTTTTGTGAGTTTAATGGGTTTTTAAAAAAAATTTATTATAATGGAAAATATCCGAATTTGTTAATTGTTTTTTTATCGTGTAAAGTTCTAATGCCTTAAAAAGAAGTGTATCATATTTTATTATCGACGTTTACGAATTCATATTTGATTATGTCGGATGAGTTTTTATACTTAAAAATATTGTAATATTATTTATAAAAATATTGTAATATTATTTATAATGGGTGGCACGTTATTATGTAGTCGCTGTCTTATATATTTAGGTGGGGGTGGGTGGGGGAATATTTTTTATTGTAATAAGTAAGGGTAGTTCTGCATTTCAAACGTCACTTGGACTTAATAATTGAAGAGTTCCATTCATTCCACCGAGTCAACCGGAAGTGCCAAACTGAATGTAAAGTCATCGATTTATCTTATTGTATGAATGAAAAGTTTCTGAAAGTATGCAACAGTAATTTCTGAAGTGAAAATTTATCAATGAAATGAGTAGTTAGTGATTAGTCAATAGTGATCGTTTAAAACGATTCTAAGAAAGTTCAAATTCTGTATAAGTAACAGTTGTTTTAACTTCATGTAAATAAGTAAAATGTAAATCTTTATATTAATTGTTAGGTGTTTTTTTTTTTTTTAATTATTATAATATGAAATATCGGAATTATTCATTTTGTTTTTTGTAGAAGTATATCATATTTAATTAGCGACGTTTACAAATTCGTATTTGATTACGTCGGCTTAGTCGATGTCCGTTACGTGTAATGATGACGAAAATAGAAAATCCGTGTAAATTGAATACATGTCCACGCGTATTTATTACAATAAAATTCAAGGATGTCGTTTTTTGAACATTTTTTTCTCATAGTCGTTAATGGAAATCCCATTTGTAAAAAGTATTTGCTTAGTTTACGAACGAATTCTACCAAACAGGTCGGTCCAAATAGTATAGAAGTCACAGATTTGTTTAAAAAAAAAAAAATGAAAGGATAATTGAAATCCCATTTGTAAAAAGTATTTGCTTAGTATAAACTAATCAGTCCGGTCCAAATAGTGTAGAAGTCACATATTTGTTTGTTTATAAAAGAAGTGAAAGGTATAATTATTGGTATATATTGATTCTTGAGGTGTATATTTCTTAACAGAAGGAAAACGTTAAAAAAATTGTATCTTATATGTTAGAATTCCTCCCCTACGAAATATAAAAGTTATTTGGAATATTGTTTAGTATGTATTATAATATCATATGTTTGATGTGTATTCTTTGTGCAAAATAAATTAAACTGTTTGCTAACGTGAAAATGCTACGAAGATAGAATAAATAATAGAATAACAATCGCTAAATCTGTAAGTGTTTTTTTGTTTCTGAACTTATTACGTTAGTATTGTAGCAACAATGATAAGAGCTGAATTAGATGAATAAAATAAATATATTTTAATTTGTTGTGTTTTTTTTTGGGGGGGGGGAATGAACAATTGTCAGTCAAATGTTTTACCGTTTTATTTGGGGTTGGCTTACGAAGAGAAAAGTAAATATTTACTTGCGTCCCCACGAAGGGAGATTGCATAATAAAGTCATATCGTGTTTTTTTTTTTTACGATACGTTTAATAAACAAAAAAATTAAGTTATAGAAATATTTGTAAATAAAATTATCGATCTTAATTGTTGATTATGCCTGATGTACAGTTATTTTTTAAAATGTATATATTTTGTTTATTTATTAAAATATATTGCGTTTCACGTTGGGAAACTAAACAAACATGTTTTTGTATCTCCCCACGAGGACAGAATGCATAATAAACTCATATATATATATTTTTTTACGATACGTTTAATAAACAAATAATATTAGCAATAAATATATTTTAATTTGTTGTGTTTTTTTTTTGGGGGGGGGGGGATGAACACTTGTCAGTCAAATGTTTTTATTTAAGTGTGAAAATACCGTTTTATTTCGCTTACGAAGAGAAATGTAAATATTTACTTGCGTCCCCACGAAGGGAGATTGCATAATAAAGTCATATCGTGTTTTGTTTTTTTACGATACGTTTAATAAACAAAAAAATTAAGTTATAGAAATATTTGTAAATAAAATTATCGATCTTAATTGTTGATTATGGATGGTGAGGCCAATGTACGGTTATTTTTTAAAATGTATATATTTTGTTTATGTATTAAAATATATTGCGTTTCACGTTGGAAAACTAAACAAAAATGTTTTTGTGTCGGTTATTACTTGCCTCCCCACGAGGACAGAATGCATAATAAACTCATATATATATATATTTTTTACGATACGTTTAATAAACAAATAATATTAGCGAATTTTTTTGTTTAAATAAAAATTAAGTTGTTTATAATTGTTGATTACAGAAACAAATAAAAAAAGTACGTAAACTTACGTTTTTCATATTTGGCACGTTCAAAATGGTCTTATTGAGGAAGTGACATATATTTCACGCATGCGCAAATCGTTTTTGTACTATGTCTTGATTTTTTAAAACATCCCCCCCCTCAACGTTTCGAGCCATTTCTATACGAAAATATGAACGTTTCCCCCCAATTTTCAGAGATAGCACGTCTGGGGGATGGCTGGTTTTAATAAAGTCATCTGCGTGAGTGTCTGTTGGGTAGTATCGGAGGAGAAGACCAACATACATACATACATACATACATACATACATACATACATACATACATACAGACAGGTGACGTTTATATAATAGATGATCACGGAATATAATAAATCCATTACTTTATTAGAAAGCTTGGTGCAAATGTATTATTTCCTGTAAACAAGAAACAGTTATCCAAAATATCAAAACATTTCGCCTTCTCTATTCACTAAATAATCCATCAAAATTCAGGAAATCAACCAAATTTTTAATTTTTAAATGAAAATAAAGGTCTTTATATGTTTTAAATAAAATAAAAATTATTAATTATTTCGTATATATTACGAAAAATACCCCTAAACTCTGTTAATAAAATCATTATACCTTGAAGAAAAATTAATTGTGTTAATTAACGAATATTATCATTGAATAAATCAGTATTTAATCAATATTTTCCCCCCCCCCAAAAATATAATTTCATAATATATTTCATGTGATTTACTATTTATTTAAATAACATTGTTCCAAGTTGTTCGAAATGCCGTAAATGAAACTATATTTTTAAAAATCTTAGTGAAAATGTATTATTTTTTTAAACAAAATACACCATTACTAAAGGTATACTTTTATGATTTTATTTAATGAAAATAAAGATCTGTATATGTTTAAAATAATTTTTTTTTAACTATTTCGTATATATTACGAAAAATGCCCCTAAACTTTGTTAATAAAATAACTCGAATAAAAATGAATGTTGTAAATTAACGATATTATTGTTAAATAAAGCAGTATTTAATCAATATTTTTTGTGTGAAAATATTGATTAAATATGCTGTTATTTCATTTATTTAATCTACAAAAGTACAGAGAAAAGATAAAATATACTACACTTAATAAGACATCGAAAAAAGTAATTAAAAAAAATGGAAACAATAATTATTGGCTATACACTACTTTTTTATCAAATAATGAATAAGTAATTCAGACTTTTGATTTTTTATAGAATTTTTAAAAAAAATCAAACTTATTTGCGTGTATCCATATTTGCCGTAATTCTTTCTCTTCTGGAAATCTAAACACATGCAGCAGCCATTTAAACTTTGTGAATGATGAAATGAAATTTAAAAAAGCGCGAAATTAAGTTAACCAAACGCGATGACGTCAGAAGGGGGCAAGAAGTTAGTTGCTTGGCCTTCTTAAACTCTCGGTGGCCATGGCGCAACCCTTTCACTAATAAACCGTTATGAACGTAGAAAAATATTTATTTAGTCTTTAATAAATATATATTTAATTAAATATTAAAAAGGAGATAAAGTATATTTTAATGGGAAAAAAAACTCATAGCACTGTCAAAAATTAATATTTTTTGGAAAATATTTTCAGCAAAAGACATTTTAAACCATAATGAACATATTCCATAAAAATGGTTGTTTTTAAAAATAAAAAAAATAATTCATTAAAAAAGTGTTTATTTCGATGAGGTCATATTAACTTGCCCCCACACGAGGTAATTTTTTTTTGTTTTCTTCATCAAGGCTTAGACATTGCGGGAAGACGTTATAATGGACATGACGTTGTATCAGATGATAACTTTGGAGATGCTATTGAACATACAAGTGGCCTTTCAGGGCTCCTTCAAGTGACTATCATCTGTGTAATGTCTCGTATGAATCGTGAAGTATTGGAAACAAGGACACCTGACGTCTCGACTGGGATAGGCTGAAAAATAAGTGGTCGATTAGCGAGTTGTATTTGTCGTATTCTTTTTTAGTTTCGGCGAAAAGTTGCGATGCTGGGATTGATAGCAGATTTCGTAATTCCTTAAAAGGACGGGGCAAGTGGCTCCCATATAAGCGGATTTACACTCGAAAGGCAAATGCTTATAATATTTTTAAGATAAATGTTATGATGAAAAATTGAGTGCTTGTGCAAAATAGCGATTTAAGAATGTCAACACATACAAAGATGTCCGGGTCATGACGTCCGTAGATACCCGGACGCTCGGGAAACAGAACATTTTTTTTATATTCAAATTTATTGTGTATTTCTTGATTGGCCAGAAGAGGACACTGTTTTTAACTGTTGTTTATTTGTGATTAAGTATTTTAATATTTTTATTTTTACAGAAATAATACTGAAAGTTAAAGACAAGGCCGATAAATTGTAGTTTTACTTCTTTATTTATTATTCTTTTTTGTTGGGGAAGAAAGACTGCGAAAAGAAGTAAGAGGCCGATAAATTAGAATATGTCATTATTTTAAAAATGGAAATCGCTCCAGACAAGGCATGAAAACACTTGATGAAAGGAGCGAACAAGTACGAAATATTATTATCGCAAAGACAGATACCTGTTTGCTTTAGTATTGAAAATACCCCAGCTATAGGTAAGAGGGAAACAGTCAACAGGAAGAAAGTTCCACACGCCTGTAATTCTTAGAAAAAAAGCTATTGGAATAGGAAGCTGTATTGCAATGAGGTATCAAAACAGCGAATTGATGGAGATCACTAGACCAACGAGCCAGGTGAGCAAAGAAAGTAGGGAATTGATCAAACAATTCTGGAGAACATATGTCATAATAGTACTTATAAAAAAGACTGAGACTAGCAACCTCACTTCTATGAGAGAGAGAGAGAGAGAGAGAGAGGATGCAGAGAAGAAGAAATTATAGATATTTTCGGCACCTTATCAAATGGATTCCCCAGTCCAAATATGAAAACAGTACTTCATACATGGTCTGATAGTAGATTTGTAACGATAAAGAATAGCCTCAGGTCTGAAAAAGTGTTTGCAGCGATAGAGAGAACCGACTTTACGAGAAGCAGAAAGAGCAATGGATCTGATGTATGAACTCCAAGAAAGATTTAATGAGAGAGAAAGACCAAGAAGTTTCAGAGTCGATTTCTCCTCAAGATCAGAGCAATCCATGAGAATCTCAAGAAGGAACACACCTACAGTTAGACGACATGATCTTTTAGCAGGATTAAACGAAACAAGCCATTTCGTACCCCAATCCACAACTGAACCCAGGTCAACTGCTAGTTCAGCTGCATATTTCGACTGATCTGAGGGAGATGAGCGAAAAGCAACACCAAAATAGGGAGTGTTATCATCAGCATAGATGTTATTTTTTTTACTAAATATGAGAAGAAGAAGAAGAAGAAGAAGAAGAAGAAGAAGAAGAAGAAAAAGAAGAAGAAGAAGAAGAAGAAGAAGAAAAGAAGTAAGAACAAGACAATGAAGTAGTAGGGAGCGATTTAGCCGAAATAGAAGTAGAAGAAGGAGAAGAAGACAGTGAGTTATGTTCTTTATCCGAAGACGGGTACAAATCACAAATACGTGGAAGTAAACTGACGAAATATCGGGTTTTCTAAATATTAGTTTCCACAATTTGTCGTCTGAATGTCTCGGCAATGTCCAACATTTGTCGCTGAATTTCAGTAATTTCCGTTAAAGACGAAAATGACTATTCTGCAATCATACCAACATTTGATTCATATTCTTTTCATATAAATATAACTTATATTTGATCGAAATTAGACGGTGAACATTTTAAAATTATTTTTCTGTATTAATTCGGCAATTGTAGTAAATGTCTGTTTTTTGTTCGCAAACTCCTCATAGAGTTGACGAGAAATCTCATATATCTATCTATCTATCTATCTATCTATCTATCTATCTATCTATCTATCTATCTATCTATATATCTATCTATCTATGTATATATATATATATAGAGAGAGAGAGAGAGAGAGAGAGAGGGGAGAGAGATAGATAGATAGATAGATAGATAGATAGATAGATTTTGATTTTTCACTTAGAAGATAGTTTCTTCAGTGAAGACCGGGATTAGGCCAATAAAAATAAGATCGATGATACTCGATTACAAGGTACAGAGCATTTATATGTGATTTTTTGAAGGTTTACCAAAACATTCCGTTCAGGAGATAATTCATCACCACAAAAGACTGTTTCTTTCAAAGATTATTTATTTATCATATATATCCAAATTAAAGAGATGTTTTCCTACACGTGTTTCACTACCAAACCGAACCTTGCTTGGCAGATCATCAGGGGAATTAAGTACCTGTAGTAAGGTTTTCAACAACTGACAACACACAATGTGGTGTTGCCTTTATATATAATATATACATAATAATAATAATGTATTATGAAACTACATTACTAAAGACATTTGTATGAGTAAATATCACTTCAAACAAAGCGGTTACACCATTATCGCGGGGTATGTGTGCGAGCGTGATATATATATATATATATATATATATATATATATATATATATATATATATATATTACTATTTTATGTATCCACATAATATTTTATAAGGAGATATCATGTTTTATGTATCAATTTTCAGTATTTACTTAAACAGTGATCGATATGTAAGTAAAGCTAGGTAGTAAGCTATGCAAATATATTCATGGCAGTTAAGCTACACAGAGGCTCCTGAGTTTGATCTCCGGGGGAATTTTCAGGCTAAAATGCATGGAGTTATTTTTGCCAGGTGTTTTTATATACACGGCTAGCTAATTAACCAATCAGATTCGTTGTTGTCTTCTCAGTCAATTGTAGGGCTTCCCACGAACAAAGGTCTGGTTAGTGTTACTTCCTATATCCTGTTCTAATGTTTCTGTTTTCTATAGATTAGTCTATATCCTGTTTCTTTCTTGTGTCAATATAATGGGTGAATTTATTTAATATTTTCTATTTCTATTTTAGGTTTTAATTTTTAAATTGTAAGGTTTTTGTTTAGTTTATTTTTTTACTAATTTGTTTATTTATTTATTTATTTATGTATCGTTAGCCTAAGGTAAATGTATTTCTGTGTAGGTAGCTGTTTGCGATCTCACTGCTACAGTTTAATAGATTTCGAGGGTCTTTAAAGTTTAGGATTTCAAATTTTTCACTCAGACATAATCTACACGGGTCGTCTAAATTTCTAAATGTACTGGCCTGTCGTATTATTTTCCATTCAATTACTGGTGAGCGTTCATTTTCTTTAAGCTACCAATAGTGGTTTTCTAGTGCTGTTTTAATTCAACGTTCTCTGTTTTTAAATGTGATTTTGTGGCTATAATATCTGGTTTTAAAATCTAGGGAGGTCATACCCACGTAGTACTTTTTGTTATTCGGTCTTTGCTTGGCAAATATTGTGGCTTGATATACAATACGTT
The DNA here is from genome assembly GCA_963556195.1 of Sepiola atlantica. Classification (NCBI taxonomy): domain Eukaryota; kingdom Metazoa; phylum Mollusca; class Cephalopoda; order Sepiida; family Sepiolidae; genus Sepiola; species Sepiola atlantica. The sequence goes on from OY744521.1 coordinate 80,007,275, forward strand.
TGGTTAGGCATTTATTTTGTAGTGGACAAAGTGTACGATTTATGCAGTTACATATTTTGTCTTCATTGCTAACTTTTTCATTTCTATTCAGGATATAGAGAGTAACACTAACACGGTATTTGTCCGTGGGAAGCCCAACGATTTGCTGAGAGAACAACAAAGAATTAGATTGGTTAACTAGCAAGCCGTGTATATAAAAACATCGACAAAAATAACTCCATACATTTTAGTCTACGATTCCCCATATATATATATATATATATGACGTTTTATTCTATTTTAGTTTAGTTCTCTCTTGAAAGTTATACAAATAAAAATATATGTCTATGAATGTATATATCAATTTGTTATATAAATGTTACATTATTAAACAAATATTGAAAACTCTAAAACATTTACGACAATGTTCTTTTGGTTTAAGCAACGTCGATTTATGTATAAGTGTTTTGTGTGTACGTGGGCGTTCACATGTATACGTATCCGTTGTTCTGTGTCTCTGTGAAGCGATCAATAAAGACTTAAAGATTGAAAAACTTAATAATACCTAAATGGACAAAAAGAAATAAAAAGCATAGTGCTATTATATATGAAAATGAATATCATAACGGTAGTATATCGTGGGCGACAAAAAGTATTGAATGACAAGATATCTTCTTTTAGTTTTTCAAGTGTTCTCGATAATAGAAAGGAGCATGTTACTATCAAGATTAAGTCATCGCCGTGCATTTACGCTTACTGCCTTCTACTTCGCATCAATTGCTTGCAATTCTTTTATTATATCGATCTGTGTAAAACCTGAAATCAATACGATCCAGTTGTATTAAATAGAATCAGGTCTATAGCTTCGATGCAGTGAAGTATGGCGCCACTCATTTTAGTCAGAAAGAAAAAAAAACGTAATTTATTCATTAAAATAAATGATATCACATGGCCTAAGGGATTTCATTCAGGGATTTTAGCAATCTGTGAATTTAATAAAGTTACGGGGAATTGCAGGTTGAAATGATTGGATCTCTTTTTTCTAAAACTACTAAAAGAGTTCACTTAAATGTATTCCGTAGGCAGAACGGCTTTGCACTAATTTTAATTTCCCTTACGAAGATGAAAATCAAGATATAATGATACTAAACGTTATGTTAAAAATCCTAATTCCAATTTTGATCAACCTTCACTACATGACTTTGATTCTAGAAAATGTCTCAAAGTTAAGGTTTAAGCTTAATAGGTCTTCAAAAAGAAATTAAAATTCAGATAATCTTGCTTAATTCGTGTCTAATGACTATAGATCAAATTTAATGCAAATCTGAAATATTTAAATGTTTAAATGGAAGATTGTGTCCATATTATGCACCCTAAACCCCTTAAAAATACTCCAATGAAACTAAGATTTAGTGAATATTTAAACCGGAAGTTCATTTTCTACTCTCCTGTAAATTGCTTGTTAGCTTGTAATATAATTATATTGGACGAATAATTAATAATTAACCTATTTTTTATAAATGTTAAAAAACAGTTTGATTTGATTATTTGTTAAAAATATTTTCAAAATTATTTTTTATTTTCAATCATAAAAAATATGTTTGATCTTATTATTTGTTTATAACTATAATTGTTGAAAACAAATGATTATTTGACCAAAAAATAGGGCCTAAAATGTAGTTAGAGATTTGTGTTATTAATACTGGTTGGCAATTTCTGATTGCAGAAATGGTGGACATGATAAAGTGGATAATTTCAATTTATCAAACAGTACTATAAAAATATATCAATTTTAGAAAGAAGAAAGAGGAAACTTGATTCCTAATACATTTTGCTATTTTTCCATCGTTGGGAGGATGTTGTGGAGTCGTATATTTCCCAACGGTACTCGTACATAATTGGACACAATTGATCTAATCGGATTTGCTCTCATTCAACGATATTCATTAGATTAAGTCAATCGTACATCTTATAAATGTGTTGGTCGCAGACCTGTTTATTAGTGTCATAAATTCTATCATTATATGAAAAAATCCACAGTAATCACTTTTTATCCAATAAGTATAACAATAAATAATAAAGAAAAGTATAAAAAGGAGATTTTATTTAAAATTAATAATAATATTATGAAGAAAACCAATTTCTAAAAATATATCCCTTTCAAGAACAAAACAAAAATAAACTTGAATTTTTGACATTTTCAAACGACTCGAATTAAATAATTGTCTAAGCATTGTATGCAGTAGATTAAATAATCTAAATACTGTCTTGTTAAATTATAGTCGCCGGTGGCCGTTGTTCTGACGTTTGATCTCGCGAGACCGGAAGCAAAACACTCGTTAATCAAATTAATAAAGTAATTGCCGGAATCTCTTTTTTCTATTAAGTTGTAAATAATTAATTGTATTGTAGTGTTGCTTGTGAAATAAAGGTTACCGGCCACGACGTACAATCATATTGGATTAATTAAGTTTCATTTTGATTGCATTTGCTATAAAAGGCGCCCCTCAATCAAAGCCCAAAGGCTTACGATATAAATAAAAATATGAACACAAACATATATTAATAAATAGTAGCGTGCCCCTATCGAAATTCGGTAATGGTAAAGATCGACGGTCTAATTTGTTTCTTAAAAAATTCGAATAAAATTAGTGTATAAACAATAATATATATATATATATATTATATATGTATATATATATATTATATAGGTATATATATATTATATATGTATATATATATATATTATATATGTATATATATATATTATATATGTATATATATATTATATATGTATATATATATTATATATGTATATATATATATTATATATGTATATATATATTATATATGTATATATATATATTATATATGTATATATATATTATATATGTATATATATATTATATATTTATATATGTATATTATATATGTATATATATATATTATATATGTATATATATATTATATATGTATATATATATTATATATTTATATATGTATATTATATATGTATATATATATTATATATGTATATATATATATATATATATATATATATATATATATGTGTGTGTATATATAGTGGCTACTACTTCTTTTCATCAACCCATCATGTCAACCCAATATTTTCATGTATTTGCATTACATATTTCTTAAAATTATCATCCTGAGGAAGTCTTACAAATAAAGACGAAACGTTGATGAATACATTAAAAAACAACACCTTTTGGTTTTTCCTTTTTCATTTCCCATATATATGTGCGTGTGTGTGTTGTTATTTATATTTAGAATGTGTTTATATATATTAAACTATGGTATAAAATTAAATAAAAATATTGTATATATATATATATATATATATATATATATATATATATATATATATATATATATATATATATATATGTGTATATATATATATGTATTCATGTATATTTAAATATGATATTCTGTGTTATCTATATATGTTGCTTCTTTTTCTCAAACTCTAACAAACTTATTGTAAGCTGAATAACACTTTTCCAAAAATTCAACTTCTTGTATTTACCTTTCAAAAAGTACCGTTCTCTCATCTTAAGTTCATACAATATAATAAAACATAGATAAAGGCAACATTAATCTTAACAACATGAAAATTAAATTAAAAATTCAACGCATCTCTTTATTGATTTTAATACTTTTAAGTATTAAAATCAACTTTTATATTCGTACCATTTTATGATTTAATGACAATTTCGGAACAAAATAATTTCAAACATTTTTCTAGTAGAAGGAAAGCATAAGTTACCCAGGTCGCTTTATCCAACTTTCTTTTCTCCAGAAAGTCGAAAATAATGAAATCCAACGACAACACAGAGAAAACATAAGAAAAATGTAAAATGGGTGATTAGAGATTTCAAATCATTAGACACAAAATGTCAAACGCAGAGACAAAATTTTAAAACAAAAAGTCAAATCCGGTTAACAGAACTAAATGATGGCGTTCAAAATATTGTAAAGTTGGTAAGGTATATAAGCAAACATTTTTTTTTAACAAAATTAGAGTTCGAAAATCAGATGAACACAAATACGCAAACTAAAAATCCTTTAAGCCCTATACATTAAAAACCTGCAACCCAACATTAACTAAATACCATTTAATACTGGTGGTAACGCCCTATTCGTCTTCCATAATTAAAATAAAATCAAAAGTTTTAAAAAACACTATAAAAATATAACAGCACGAAGAGGAAGAATAAGACCCAACTCCTGATGACGATTGCGAGATCGAAAGCGCTTGAGTAATGGTAGACAAAAAAACGTCCAGAGCCATAATGTTCAAACTACTGCCCAAAACTAGAAAACTAGCTCGCCGCAACGAGAAGATTACAACGAATATAATAAAAAGAGGACTCTGTAGTATTCAATGAAGCCTATATATATATATATATATATATATATATAGAGAGAGAGAGAGAGAGAGAGAGAGAGAGAGAGAGACAGAGAGAGAGAGAGAGAGAGAGTGGATGGCTCTTAAAAATCTCTCTTGGGGTTTTGGAGATAGACCGGCATAACCATATATTATACATTAGCCACAGTACGTGGATTAATATATTTCATTTTGATCAAAGAAAGTACAATAACATCATTGAATATTTGTTCGGGCCGAATACATACAATACGACGATTTTTCTTTACTTTAATCAATTGATAACTTGAAAATTATAGAAATGTAACAATAATCCGAAAAAATAAAAATGGTAAAATTAATTAATCGTGTTACCTTGTCATTCTTTGTTCTTTTCCCGATTCTCTTTAATTTTGAAAATTTCTATAGAATTGGTAGAAATAGATACGTCGAGCGATTTCCACATTTAGAAAGCTTGACGCAAAATATGACGTTTCAGTTAACAGTCGATAGAATTGCAATCTCAACGTGGCAGTTGTGATATCTATACAAAATTGGATATCAGTTGTGATATCTATACAAAATTGGATATCAGTTGTGATATCTATACAAAATTGGATATCAGTTTTGAGCAATGATGAAAACTGAATCAAACTTTGACGAAGATATAATAGAATACAATTTTATTTCATGAATCCGAATATCATGAAAAGCGATACCCGCAACTATATTAACCCTGCATTGTCCATAACTAGTATCGAATTAATAATATACAATGGATATTTTCACATCAGGTTCCCCTTATGGTATTAAATAACTCAATAAACGTAGATTTACTGTTCAACAGCCAAGCCAAACCAAACCATATTTCAAGTTATATAAATCCATTAGCAAACCTTTCATTTCTATGAAAGTTGATTTAATTAAGAATTCATTTATATCTATAACAATTTCATTAGCAATCCATTCAATCATGTCGAGTTCATTAGAAAATAATTCATAATAATTTCCATTTCATGGGCCATTAATTCAATTGTAAATCACTTATTTGGAAAATAGGAGATTTTTACATAGGTAGTCCTATCATAAGGTTCAATGCGATTTGGACTTGAATGGAACATGTATTGATTACGAGTTGATTCGGTTACAAGGGGACGGGTTATCGGTAGGTTTTTGGGATCTTAAAGGTTAATTAATAATCTGTGCAAAGACAGTGTGTAATAGAAGTCGCTAAGGAACTATTAATCACTATCCAACAAGATCTTGACCAAGTACGTAATAGATTTACGTCCAAAAATCATCTTCTAGTTTAAAATTAACTAATTAAATTATTTGAGTGTGTTAGATAATAAATGGATGGAACTGAGTACTACCTGATATCCTACTATTCAGAGAGCTAGTGCCGAGTTTTAGGGAGAGTGATAGTCACACAACATCAAAATATATCCTGATAACAATCGTGTAAATCGAAAGTGCTTGAGATGGACTATACGAATACCATGGATCCTTACGACACCAACTACTCCTGATACTTAGAAGGTTACCTGTTATAAATTACACAAAAAATTTAATACCGTTGTTTTTATTAAAACTTATTATATATATATATATATATATATATATATATATATATATATATTATATATGTCGAAACAGTTTTTCATGGTAAACAACTGATGATCCCTTAAATAATATTAGAAGCAAACTAATATAATAACTGTAAAAACTAAATTCACTTACATGAGTGATTTTCCCCTGAACGACTTGGGACTTAAGGGTTTTTTGGGTTTTTTTTTTGTTCTTTTTAGTTTAATGGTTGAGAAACTACCGAGACTATATATATATATATATATATATATATATATATATATATATATATATATATATATATATATATGCAACTATTGGCAGCCCTTTTCTGTTTAAGCAAAGATTCGCACAAGACTATATTTTGCTTTGTGCCTTTTTTATTTTTTAGTTGTTCTAATAATCCTTTTAGTTTTAGAATAAAAAACATTTATAAATGTCTACTTTCGATATTTTGTCGAATCATCTTCAGGTGACAAAAACAATGAACGAAAAGCTGGAGAAAAAAATTCAAAACACCAACCGAAAACGCTGTATGCGAGATCCTGTAAGGTCAACAACAAACCGGCGTTTTTCCACATGAGAGTTTTACAATTTATGTTCCTAGAGGACGTCCGAGAACAAATTGTATTAACGTCACACAGTTTATAATAGTTTTACTAGTTTCGTATGTAATCTTATTTATTGTGGGTTGCTCGGATTTAGTATAGATAGCTTCAATTTTAAAACAATAATTTCGGCTAGAACCCTAAAATTCGATATTAGGGAATAATTAAATAATAATATTAATGATAATAATATTAATAATAATAATCCAAAAATATCACAGTAAAAATGATAATACCAATGATATTGTGTCTAAAACCATAATAGGATAGAACAATATTATGAAAAATAACAGCAAAGACAAATACAAAAATCACAAATGCGATAATAAATGAGAGAAAATTACATAACTGTTTACAGAAAAGAAATGTTATATGAACAATCACAACAAAACAAAAAACACACAAAAAACGGAAAACAAAAAAGGAAAAGAAAGCACAAAAAAACTTAAAATATTGAAAGCACATAGAACGTTACACATCATAGAAGTGAGGTAGAAAAAGAGTCTCATCCGACTAAATATAAATGTTATTAAGTCCTCGAAAAGTAAATATTGATTGTTCTAATGTAAAAACATAAAGGTAGCCTTCTCACAGTTTATTCCGAAATAGGGTATATTTTATCAGTTAAATAAAACCTGTCAGTATTTAAATAGTAAATGGGGTGCTTGTCCTCCGTAAGCATCCAGCATCGTGAAACTCAAAATCAAGGAATCAAAAGGCAAGGAAACCGTTTTACAATATTATATATATATATATATATATATATATATATATATATATATATATATATATATATATTTATATATATAATGTAATTTCAACGGATTAATATCTATAGAAACAAATATAATAAATATATATATATATATGTATATATATGTGTGTGTATATCTATGTATATATATATGTGTGTGTATATGTATGTATATATATATATATATATATATATATATATATATATATATATAAATATATATATATATATATATATATATATATATATATATATATATATATACGTAGCGAATGTAATCGACATGAATAAAAATAAATGCATTTATAAATTCATTTTGTATTCATGTCGATTTCATTAGCTTCTTAATAATTATTATCAGTTTTAATTTAATTATTGAGTGGCCAATTTATAACGACATCAATACTTCATTACAATATCGTGTATTGTAGTATACAGATCATTAACCATTCAGTGACTTAAAACTGTGCTTAAATATTTGTTTCTGGCTGTTGTGTTCCTTTCTTTTTAGTTATATTTTGTCTATTTTTAGTTGTTTTTATAACCCAACAAACCATTATAAATACACCCGCTATCAAAAGCGATGCAACAAAATTATGCTTCGCCAGTGTTCGCACTCGTAATTTATCTTGACATGTTACAAAAATATTCATATAAAATCATATAATTAATTCATGTAACGAATTGTATAATATTATTATGTACTCACAAGGAGTTCTCACATAGGCAGTAATCATTGATTGTTCACTGATAATTACCAGTGGTGTTCCCTGGAGTCTGAATGACAATAAGTCTCCCCAAATTTCCGACTCTCTCTACCTCTTACTGCAAATGAATTTGCGTTATCATAACAGACGCTTACCATCGATTTCTCGTTGGTAACGACCATTGGTCTGCTCTGGGATTTGGACGGCAATAAGCTTCCCAAATGTCCCAGTGCTCTTCGCACTCTTCATGCGGAGGTCTGGTTAGTGCTATACCTCTTCCGTCTTTCTATCCTCCTTGACCCTTCACGACTGTTTTGTGTGGTATCAGCCGAGGAGCAATCGCTTTGGAGAGGGGGGAGTTTATGAAACTTTTTGCAGTTTCTGTTCCTTGAGTTCTTGTGGTGCTCTTTATGTGATTTTGTTTTCTTCTTATTCCACCTTACATATGATTGGTTAATCTTTGTAGCTTATGTGAAAGGGTTTCCGCATTCAATGATTTTTCTTAAAATATCACCTGTTTATTATCATTGCCGTTCGTTGTATAGTCGCAGTCTTCCCTTTTGATTCAAATTTCTCCCAGTTTTTTTCTAGGTTCTTCGGAACTGTTCCTAGTGCTCCTACGATTATTGGTATTATATTTACTTTCTTCATACTCCATATCCTTTTCAATTCTCTGGCAAGTTATGTGTATTTACTTTGTTGTTCTCTTTTCTTTTTTGTATGTCTATTTGAGCTTCAGCTAATGGTGTTCCAAATCTTCACCGCCACACTTAAAACTATCCACAACGTTCACTACCATCAAACAAATCCCCTCTCATTCGTTGTTCAGTCTTTTTTATCACCTCATCTACTTCTTCTTCTAATCTTTACATACTACAAACTTGTCTCGGCAAAATAAATAGTTCATATTCTTTTATGGTAATCGCTCCAGACAAGGCATGAAGCCATTTGATTTAAGGAGCTAACACAAATGAAATATGATTATCACAAAGACAAGAGATGCCAATTGGCATTAGTCTTGAAAAGACCAAGATTATAAGAAGGAGGAAAACAGTCAGCAGGAAGAGAGTTCCACAAGCCTGCACTTCTTGAATTGCATATTTCGTAATTGAAAAGAAATAACGAATCAATAAAGGCATGTTTTTTTAGTGTTAATTTTTCCTGTTCTAATTAGTATTGTTTATATTCTGATATACTCCACTACATTCTGCAGAAAACATAATGTGTTTCCTTTAAACAAAATGCAAATGTAACTATCACGCTCATACCATCTGGAAATGTATAAACACACTTCTTCAGCTATGGTAACATTTCAACTCGTCTTCAATTAACCCTGGTTAGGGAAAAAGGGGATTATATGTTGCAAGACAGGCATCGGTTAACTTAGATTTTTGCTTAATAAATTTAAAGAACACAGCGAAACTCAATGATTTAATTAGAAATAACTACTAACTATTCGAAGTGATAATTTATTTTTTAAAAGAAAATTAAGCAGAAATATAGAAAAACGAACACATAAAAATGGCAGCGACAGGCGTCTACTTTAGTTATAAACACGTTAAAACAGTGATTGTCGAGAAGCATCCATCAATAAAATAAAGACCAAAGAGAAACACATTCCGAAAAGTAACGAGTGAATAAGACGAGAACACGACATTAGGAGTATACACATATGCCATTGTTGGGTTCCTATTATTATTATTATTATTATTATTGTTATTGTTATTGTTATTGTTATTGTTATTGTTATTGTTGTTGTTATTGTTGTTGTTGCTGCTACTACTATTATTATTATTACTACTATTATTATTATTATTATTATTACTACTATTATTATTACTATTACTATTATTATTAGTATCATTATTATTACTATTATTATTATTATTATCATCATCATCATCATCATCATCATCATCATCATCATCATCATCATCATCATCATCATCATTATAATGTGTTATTCTTCAAAGTTCTGGAGAAATTGTATTCTACAACTAAAACCAAGTTGTATTTTCATAAACAATTAAATGTAGAGTATTGTTTGTTATTTGTTTTTTTGTGGGTTTGTATTACATTATTTACTTTGTTTCTGGGTTTCAGTTTTGAACTGTGTTTGGTTTGATTTAGTATTTTTCTGGGATGTCTGTGTCACTCGAAAAAGGAAGGAAAAAATACTATCATAGTATGTATATATTTATTTGTCACTGCGGGAACAGTATTATTATACTCTGTTAGTATTATTTTCATAAATACAGGGCTGTCGGGATGCTGGGGTTTCCCATAATAATGATGAAAATGCTTTATTGAGCGTATCACAGAGTAACGAGCGATATGTTAAATTTGGCTGACATGAATAACTTTTGTGGTGCCAATTTTCAACAGACTAGAACGTTTTAGCTTTCCCATTATTGGTATTTTTCCAGCACTCTAGCCATTAACCAAAGACAAGCAAAGCCAAAAGAATTTAGAACACACGAGAATAATACCCGTCCCAGGAGAGATAAGATTAATTCTGCAAGTGAGACAGTTTAGGACAATTTTATGTGCCCTTATCAAGATTAAAATCAGAATAAAATGGTATTAAACTTTATCTTTAGTATCCTTATTACAATTTTAATCAAACTCCATTGGATGATTTTGATTATATAAAATGTCTAAAATGTAAGCCTTAGACATAAGGGTCCTAAAGAAGAAATTGAAATTCAAGGAATCTTACAAATTACTATAGATCAAATTTAATGTAAATCTAAAATTTAGAATTTTATAATGAAGGTTTGTTCGAATGTTGTGCTCTTCAGATAATTTTAGAATAGAAAAAAGTTACTGAAATCGAAGGAATATTAATTCATGTCTAATAATTATTGTTAAATTTTCACAAAAATTTGATTATTTAATTTTTTTAATGAATTATATAAAAAAAAGGTTACTTAGTTCTAAAACTATTCATGTAATGTTTGTTATGGTATCATCTTGGTATTCCATAAATTTATAAGACACGTATCAAGATTAATAATTCCTTTTAGACTAACATGAGATTCGAACTCAAGTATGGCAAATGTAACAAAAACCTCAAAATCAAGCATCTTAGCGAACTGAATAAAGAATTAACCATTTAATATTCAGTGTCTTAATAATTGGTCTTCGTCACACCTAAGAATACCTATTTTTGTCACCCAATCCCGTTTCTATTTGCATACGAACAGACATACTCCAAAACACCATAACGTTTTCATAGTGTATAGATTACATCACATCTCGTTCTGCTATATTTTTATTTAACATTAGAGTAGAACAACGGGTAAAACTGCAGTTTGAAAGCACCGCTGAACCATATATATATATATATATATATATATATATATATATATATTAAGGGCCTGTTTTTTTCGCTTATGTATTTATGTCGTAAATTTGAATCGCGATACAAATACAATCAAAACGTTATATTCTCATAAAAGTTCAATGATTCATTTCTAATACATTTCGCCATGTTTTTAAAATCAAGAAAACACAAAAAGGGCGCCTCAGGCAGTAAGCAATAAACTTACTCCTCCCCAAAGAGGGGAGGCAAAGCCTGGGAGGGTGGACCTCCTAGAACTGCACAGGACAGAACCATAGACCGGCGGAATCAAGCCCCGAAGGCCAAGACAATACCGGCCTATAGGGTGCAGTATCCATCGGAACAGATACTACACTTTGATCTTAGCCAAAGGGCCAAGTAGGCATGAGTAGCATTTTATTTACCTCCCCAGGAGGTTAGGCACAAGGCCAGTTGTATCTTACTCCCACAAGGTAAGATATGACCCAAGGTCGGGTCGGGAAAGTGGGACTTGAAAAGCCAGCGCCCGAGAAGGTGAGCACTCTGGCCATTAAAAATTGCCTGGGCAGCCCCGTCAGCATTCCCCGGTAGGGGCGCCTCAGGCAGTAAGCAATAAACTTACTCCTCCCCAAAGAGTGGAGGCAAAGCCTGGGAGGGTGGACCTCCTAGAACTGCACAGGACTGTACTATAGACCGGCGTAAATCAAGCCCCGAAGGCCAAGACAATACCAGTCTATAGGGTGCAGTATCCATTGGAACAGATACTACACTTTGATCTTAGCCAAAGGGACAAGTAGCTCACAAAATCACACACGCTATTGTATTAATGTGTCTTCTCGGTCGTCCCCTCCCTACCTCTCTTCCCCTTCCCCTCGAAATGTAGAAAAAAAATCTTAGAGGTTGGTTGGGATTGAACTATTTACCAGTCGGGCCGAAGTCAAAAATACCATGTCGCTAACCGTTGCGCCAAAGGGAAATACTTGAAAATGCTTCGAAAATTAGGCGAGTTGAATGTTTTTCAAAATCTAGGTGCGGTACACATGCGCAGAGCTTTTGTCGGAAGCGTGACACACGAATACACACGAATACACACGCTATCGTATTAATATATAGATGTATAGAAACGAATTCTCATTTCTGTAATAGATTTTACTTTTGTATATTCATTACACTTTTCATCGAGCTCCTGTGTGAGTTGGGGTAATCATTAATTATAATTTATATTCTTAAGGTTATTACACTCGGCATTGTAAGTCTTTTTTATTGAAAATATATTTTTATATTCTTAGTAGTAGTAGCTATAAGCGTAGTAAAAGTAGTAGTAGCATCTTTATGGTGTCTTCTATTATACGCTCTAAATTTAGTGCAATTCTTTTGTAGCTTCTAAATATGCCTTGAAATTTCACACCATCTCAATATACATTTTGGTATAATTCTGTCAATAATTTTTAGAGTCTATAGCTTTGAGTAGTACTAGTAGTAGACTTAGTAGCAGTATTAGTAACATTGTTACACATGACATTTCAAGTTTGATCCATTGCAACTTTGTTGCTATTCTGCTGAGTAGTGTTAGATTATGTAGATAACTAGAAAACATAGACACAGACAAACATTTACCAATTCTATTAAATACTAGATTTGTTAACCATTGCTTTTGAATCTGTGCCATGTCGCAAGATTTGTTTTATCAATATTTTAGTCAGATATATATATATATATATATATATATATATATATATATATATATATATATGATTAGTACACTTGCCTTGTAAATGTCGACATTGCTGGATTTAAGCGCAGAGAATACTTTTATAATATTCGATAATATTCGTGAATAAAAAGTTATATTTGAGTGAGTAAACGCTCCTTTTTATTGTTCATAGAAAAATAAAAGATATAACCGAAAATAATAGTAAAAGTAAAAAAGAAATGCCATTATTTATTTAAATGTACAACTGTTAATTTTTACTGTAACTTTAATAGTAAACTGAAAATAGTGGGCACATCAGGTGTATTTAAATCTGTATACTTTCATAATATAATGTCCGCAATACCCTTTTCCTGCAATATTCTATCTTTTGTACCGTGTGGGCTCGAAAACCCAACAAGGGAGAGCAAACACTCCTCGCTAACAAGTGACAATCTCCAATGTGATCCTTTCATTCCGCCGATAGTAATTATCCAAATTTGGATTTTCGTGCATTCCTTAACCAAACCACAAATGATTTTTATTTACTTTTCAAATAACTGACAAATTACAATATTGTTGAAAAGTATTCGACTCCTAATAATGCATTCCTAGCTTCATTTTAAACTCTACCTAAATTCTGCCAACGCTTTTTCGTAACCCTAGATCTCGCTGTTTTAACAGCTAGTACGAATTATCATTATTATCATAATTTTTATTACCACTCTTCCCCAACCATTCAGAAGCAATCTCGTTACACGACGTTCACATTCTGTGACTTCAGCAGAGACGGACATTCTTTTCAAATGCTTGATAAAGGCTAAAAGCAATGGCATTGCTATTAAAGATAAACACTAACCCCAATAGCATTGCGAGTTTACATGAATGCTAAACTGACAGAGAAATGACTATATCATAGATCGGCCTTTTGGCTGGGATCAAAGTGTAGTATCTGTTCCGATGGATACTGCACGCCTGTCCTGTGCAGTTCTAGGAGGTCCACCCTCCCAGGCTTCGCCTCCCCTCTTTGGGGAGGAGTAAGTTTATTGCTTACTGCCTGAGGCGCCCCTACCGGGGAATGCCGACGGGGCTGCCCAGGCAATTTTTAAATGGCCAGAGTGCTCACCTCTCGAGCGCTGGCTTTTAACCCCACTTACTCGACCCAAGCTGTGGTCATATCTTACTTGTGGGAGTAAGATAAAACTGGCCTTGTGCCTAACTCCTAGCGAAGGAGTAAATAAATATCATAGATAAAGTGTTGGGGGAGTATATAGTATTAAAATATATTATTATTTTTAAACGTGTTTCCTACTGAACAATGCTAACTTTGCGATTTCTTTCCGAGTGTGGCGTTCTTCTCATTTTTCAAAAAACCGGTTTAAGACATGTCACCATTAAAAGTAATCACATCAAAATAATCTCGTCAAACTTGCTTCCAAATCACTTTCCGTCTCGTGGAATCTGATCAATTCCAGTCTGATGGATACTGTTGTTTTAGTTTTAGTTTTCTTCAGGTGCTCACTGTCTATTCTCTTTCTCGGTTAGTCCCGTCTCCTCCTCTGTCTCACACTCTCTATTTGATTACAGTGCGACAAACAAGATGATACGCCCGCTTGTCGGCTGCACCAGTCAGCTTTAAAGTAAATTAAAACAAAACCAGACAATCTTCAATGGCGTGTTGTTAAGTTCTAAATTGATGTCGATTGGTCAGAAGTTGACAAGAGTGCGTCAACTGGAATATAAGAGATGATGGTGAAGATGGTGAAAAGTTGGAGAACATTAGCCATTCCCACATTTTGGCGGATCAGTCAATTAAACAGAATACTACATTTGTCTCATTATGTTTTAACAATACTTTGATGTTAGTGTTTATATAAAATAACAATCGTATTGGGTTTCTTGTTCATCTGAAATGTTAATTCTATTGAATACAGTGTTTATCTAAAATGACTATGTTATCCAGGTTAGTGTTTAGTGTTTATACAAAATGAAAATGCTATGGAATTTAGTGTTTATCTAAAATGATTATTGTATTGGTGTTTAAGATTTATTTAAAATGGAAATGCTCGTGAGTGTTTATCTATAATGGCAATGGTTTTGATTTAAGTGTTCATCTGAAATAACAATTTTATTAGGTTTTGTGCTTATGGAAAATGATAATGCTATTAAGTTTAATGTTTATCCGAAACGGTATTTCTATTCAGTTTAGTATCTATCTAAAATGACTATGTCATTAATGTTAGTGCTAGTTGTTTATGTAAAATGGCAATACTATTAGGTTTATTATTTATGTGAAATGACAATGTTGTTGAGTGTTGACCTCAAATTGTGATGATATTGATTTTAGTGTTTAGCAGAAAGTATTATTCCATTAAGTTTAATCCATTAAGTTTAATCTTTACCCAAAACGGCTATGCTATTAAGCTTAATGTTTTTTCAAAAATGATAATTCCATGCACTTTAGTGTTTATCTAAAATTGCAATAATATTGATTATAGTGTTTTTTTCACCAAAAATAATCTATTTAGTTTAGTGTTTATCTTAAATAGTAATTATGTTATTGAGTGTTTAAAATTACAATGACAATTATAATTAATATACTTATGTTATTGTTTATTTCAAATTATAATGTTATTAAACATAGCATTTAGTAAAATGATAGATTTCTTGAGTTTAGTCTTAATCCAAAATGAAATGTTTATTGAAGTTAGGGTTTATGAAAGATAATGTTATTGGGGCTGTGTGATTTTTATATGTTGTACTTTTTTAGATTATAAATTTTCTTGTGGTGAGTATGTATCTAAAGTTACAATGGCATTATGCTGTTTTTATATGGGCAGACGATGCTAATTAATTTTGTATTTGAAATAATAATATTATTCACTTTAGTATTCATCTAAAGTTACAATGCTATGAAACTCGGTGTTTAACTAAAAAGTCAATGGCATTTTTTAAATGAGTAATTTATTGACATTAGTGTTTATTTGAAATTGTTTTTACATTTATTTAAGTTTTCATCTCAAAGACAATACTCTTCTGTTTTGTTTTCACTTAAAAACCAATACTAGTGTGTTACGGTTTACATAAAACTAACAGTAGAAGAATACCCGTGACAGGTCGGGTAAAATTAATTCTCCAAAGAGAACAGTTTGCACCACTTTTATGCCATGTTAAAAACGTTGGATGTGTTACATTATATCGAGATATTAAACTATCTAGATATAATGTATCACATCTAATGTATATCTGATATATTTTAATTTTCAAATTGAAGGTTGTTTCCATATTATGCCATTGGCAACCCTTTAAATTACACCTAGAAAACTGAAATTTGGGCAATATTTTTTTAAATATCTATCGTTAACATTCACAAAAATAGGTAATATCTGAATTTTTTATGATAGGCTTCAACTCGTGTTTTACCCTCTTTTCATGAATTAAGTTAAACTGAATATATTCGGACGCCTAATGCCAAACAGCTGTTTCGAAATTCATAATGATCGGTTAATTATTTTTAAAATGAATCGTGTACATGTAAATATGTTACAATACTGTAGGGCCCCATTATGCAAGGCACAGTAGGTTAACTAGTATCAAATAGCTAATTTTGTTATTGAAAAATAGGTTTTGTTTCTGGACTCAGAAGTGAGTTCAGAGAAGTGTTTCATCCAAGAATAGTCATAATAAATTTAGACCTGACGTGACCTTTGAGTCAGAGATCAGAGTGAGTCGTTTTTGTCCCCATATCGTGCGTGGGAATGATGATTACGTCACCACGGAGAACAAAAACTTAGCTTTTTAGAATCAGTCTGAGCTTAGAGGCGATACCGTTCAGACCGGGTGCGAGCATGTAGCCGGCAAACTGGTAAGGCCCCGTTCTGGGAGGGCAGAAGATATCCCGAAAGGAAAGAAAATAGCCGAAGTATGAGAGAGTCGAAGCCGGAATCCCCCTGACAGCAAACGAACCAGAGAAAAATAAGAAGCTTGTGTGAGAATAAAGAAATTTGTGTGAAATATCCCTTCAAAAATTCGTGTCTCGTGTATTCATTCTGTCTGAGACAGACCTCTTCCTTCGATCAAGACGACACAGCCAGCGAAGACTAGACGAATCACAGGCCAAAGAAGAGAACAGAAGATAAGGTAAACCTTGAGATTTATTTGAGAACTTTTTAGAGACTTTAAGATACGTATAAATGAACAGAGGCCGTAATTGAAAAAGGCTTGAGATGCCGTGAACAGATTCGTGGTTTTAAAAAGGCCTGAAGGGCCGTAAATTGATACGTGAAGTTTTAAGACTGTGGTTACAAAATGATATGAGTAGACATGTAGCGTGTATCGTAACAAATATACAGACATTAAAACATACATAAAATCATAAGGAAACAGATTATAATGTTTTTGTTTTAAGTTTTATCTAAATTGACAATAATTTTGTAGCAAAAATTATATCAAAGATTACAATATTTTTTATCTTAAATAACACGATTATTGACCTTAGTATTTATTTAAAAAAACAATTTTACTTGCCGTAATAGTTAGTTAGAAATATCAATGTTTATTGCTATGAGTATTTATTTAAACTGATAATGTTATTGACTTTAGTACTAAAATTACAATTTTATTGACCTTCATCAATATGGAGTGCCTTTAGCAGTTCTTAATGCATATAATTCGTTTCTTATATATTACGTCGTATTCTGTATTTTTAATTGTATCCAAAATTAAACAAAAGGACGTATTTCATAATTTCAGAAATCTAGCAGAATACTATATGACAGAGTTTTCAGAATTTGTGAAAAGGTCGTATGACAGACTTTTCAATAACAGCAGACTATTATTATACTGTTATTTTGTGTGTACGATAATATCGACATTATCTCATTTTTTTGTGATAAATGAGGTATCAATCAACAGAAAAGTCGCGATTAAATTAACTTTTTTCGTAATTAAATAAACTCATGTGATTAAATAGCCAGACTATACAACTATATCATCATGATACGTCTATAATTGAACTAACTCATAACATTTTATTATAAATCATTATTTATGAACGCAAAATAACTGCAACGTAGTATAATTAATTTTTTAAAAAGTGATGAAGCGAATCTCTTAAATGTTTCTCCAGACATTAGTTAAGACTGTGGTTATGCTGCTTCATTATTCTTTAGTTGTTTGGCATTTTTAATATTTTAAAAATATATTTCATTCTTCGCTTATCTTTCTTCTCAACACTAATTTTCCTTCTCAGAGTTGCTCAAGCAATGCTATATAGTCCCGTCCACTCTACTATTTTACGCTTATCATGCGTCTTAGATAACTTGATTTAATGTCAGTTCACAACTTAGAGCACCTGTTATTCAAAAAATATTCAATCATCCATTTAATAACTTTGCTCAACGTTGTTTAACTTCGGTGATTCGATGATAACCTGTGTTATAACGTTATGAATAGTTAACCGTTGGTAAGTCAACATACATGCCGAACTCGTCTCGTTGGTCGTCCGGACCTGTCAGTGTTATCACATTTGCACGACTTTTCTTTACTTTTCGAACCCTAACTCTAACCCTAACCCTAACGCATTTCCTTTATATCTCGAACCCTAACTCTAACTCTAACCCTAACGCATTTCCTTTATATCTCGAACCCTAACTCTAACCCTAACCCTAACGCATTTCCTTTATATCTCGAACCCTAACTCTAACTCTAACCCTAACGCATTTCCTTTATATCTCGAACCCTAACTCTAACCCTAACCCTAACGCATTTCCTTTATATCTCGAACCGTAACTCTAACCCTAACCCTAACGCATTTCCTTTATATCTCGAACCCTAAATCTAACCCTAACCCTAACGCATTTCCTTTATATCTCGAACCCTAACTCTAACCCTAACCCTAACGCATTTCCTTTATATCTCGAACCCTAAATCTAACCCTAACCCTAACGCATTTCCTTTATATCTCGAACCCTAACTCTAACTCTAACCCTAACGCATTTCCTTTATATCCCGAACCCTAACTCTAACTCTAACCCTAACGCATTTCCTTTATATCTCGAACCCTAACTCTAACCCTAACCCTAACGCATTTCCTTTATATCTCGAACCCTAACTCTAACTCTAACCCTAACGTATTTTCTTTACTTCTCTAACCCTAACTCTAATCCTAACCCTAACAGATTTCCTTTATATCTCGAACCCTAACTCTAACCCTAACCCTAACGCCATTTCTTTACTTCTCGAACCCTAACCTTAACCCTTTTTCTTACTTCTCTATTATCCTACGATTGCTGTTCGTTAGTCTCGTATAATTCAGGTCACTCGATTGCATTTTCTCCATGGTCACATTGTATTTGCAGCTGTGCAACTTTCAAAGGGTATCACTTTTCTTTCAATAAAGTATCAGTAGGTTTGTTATTGCGGGTACTCATAACAATAGAAATTTAAACAGGAAACAAGTTTTTAATGCATTAATTATTTGAAAAATCTTATTCATCACTTCAGTTCAAAAGAATACATTAAATATAAAAAACAGTTGCCATGTTGTTTAATGTGTCTACAAAAATGGCATTTCTCAATATTTTAAATAAACCTAAAATATACAGACTTTCATAAATAGAAGCAATGGGAAATAAAATTGTATGGTGTCTTTAGTAATGCAATTTATATCGCCTTGTTTAATAAACATTTCGTTTTTATCGTATATTTATTTTACACTAAAACTTCTACCGACACAACTCATTCAAAAACGATGTTGTTGTTAACGTATTACTGGAATAGTAACCAAATGGCGAACATTTATAGATACGAAAATAGTCATAAAGGTAATCACAATTGATAATAATAGGAATTAGTATTGATTCGTATTTCTTATAATTCTATTGTTTTTTATGTGTATATTATTTTCTTTATTTGCAATATATTGATTAAAAGTATATTAATTAATAATATATACAATATTTATATTTTGATCTTAATATAGTTTCAAGCGGTTTTTTTCGGGGAATCCTCTCGGGTATGCATAGACTAAGGTTATTAAATTGTTATCAAAGTGAAATAGCAGAACATTGTATGACAGTTCAGAGAATGAAATAAAAGACCGTTAAGCAGAGTTTTCAAAAATAATCGAAACATCATATGACAGACTATTTAATAGCGAATAAAAAGCCATTTCGGAAGCTTTTCCCTAATTCAGCCACAGGCTGTAGGCCATATTTAAAAAAAATTAAACCGAGCACAGTTTGACGGTGTTTTCAAAATTGACCAAAATACTATATGATAAGGTTTAAATTATTGATGAAAAGGCCGTAAGACTGATTTTTATAATTGATTAAAATTCTGTATGACCGAGTTTTCAAAACGGATGAAAATAATTCCGTGATAGATGCCTTAAAATTGAGAAAAGATTATATAGAAAAATGTTCCAGATTGAGCAAAAAAACGTTTGTCAGAATTGTTAGATTTTTTTGACAGATTTTAAAAAGTGAGCGAAATACGGCATGCTAAAGTTGTCAAAAATGTCAAATATTATTTTTTTTATTGCTGGTTTTGTATTTCGTTTTTATACACATTTTTCATGGTAAATTAAAAATGTTATTTTTACATTAAACTGTCTTTCTTCTATTAATTTCATGGATTCATTATCTGCTCACTCGAGAGTATCTGTAGTATTTTAGTTAATTTGCACTTCTATTCTCATCTTGGATTTTATTATCACAATGTTTCGGCCGATATCTCCTCCGACCTTCTTCAGATGCGTCTTTCCGAACCCGAGAAATTTTATGTCGAACTCTAGAATCTGTATGGAATTTCGCGCTGAACCTTTTAGTTAATACATATAGGTCCGTTAGTCAACGAATATATTGTTCACTGATAATTGGTTTTAAATGACAATCTTCTTAAAGCTAAGGTCATAATCCTCAGTACTGATTATACTAAGGATATAATAAGGAAATACATTAGACGTCTACTCGACCATGACGTACAATTTAACGAGTTCGATATAAACATTCGCGAGTTCGATAAATGACACTTGAAGAAGGTCGGAGATTAAATCGGCGGAAACGTTGTGAGAATAACATCAAATATGGGAATGATCGCCTGAATAATGTAAATTATACAAAGTATAAATCCGTATCTAAAAATTCTGAAATGCGAGAGCATCTGTTATTTCAATCTTAATTTAAAATGCTTAATCGAAATGGAACAAGTAGGGTTAGTGAGGTTACCATATTTTACTCCTGGTTTGTATCCGACAAATTAAACACTTGATTGTTAACAGAAAAGAAACACTTGCGTTTTAACGCTTTTCATTTTGATGATCATTAATACGCCAATATAACATTATATAAATAAAAACGAATGTCTGTGCGCTCAAGTTTGAGACTAATATGTTTGGGGAACCATTATATTGAGAGCGTCGTTTTTAGTCAATTGTGTCTACCAGGTTGGCACTATGTCTAACCTAACAAAGGTGATATTCTCTAAATTGAAATAGACTCTATCAATTTCACATTCAATTTAGAGATGTCAATGTCTCTCTCTCTCTCTCTCTATATATATATATATATATATATATATATATATATATATATGTCTATATATATATATATATATATATGTCTATATATATATATATATATATATATATGTCTATATATATATATATATATATATATATATATATATATATATATATATATATATATATATGTCTATATATGTCTATATATATATATATATATATATATATATATATATATGATTGTTGGCTTCATTCTCACTCGTTAACGTGTGTGTTTAATTAATAGAACTCCTTCTATATAGCGACCAAAGGCTCAAGTTGACCACGGCAGATGCTCCTATAATGCTCCTATTATGTAGTACTTCGGGATCAAAGTTTAATAAGTATATTCTTCTTCTTTAGGGTATATTAAATAGGTGCATATAGGGACGATGCCCTACCTATACTTGTTTTCATCAGGTATGATATTGAATTATTGTCGTATTACGCCATAGTGTTTGGATCGAGAAAAAGATAGCATAACTCATATATATATATATATATATATATATATATATATATATATATATATATATGTGTGTGTGTGTGTGTGTGTGTGTGTATGTGTGTGGGTGTGTTCCAAATGGTATTTTAGTACAGCTGTGTATGCGTTATTGAACCATACCTACCTATCGGAGAGTAAATAGTACGAATGGTGTTCTCTGTCGGCAAAATGAGTCAAACTACCTTCCTAATATTTCATACCCTTGATTTTTTCTTAGTATCATGGCTTCTTAACCTTTTGAAAATTATAGTCGTCTTTTTAATTATTTACTGTATCACCCAGTCAGTAGTGAGTTGATAGGCACATTTTAAAAATCACTGTATTATACAATATTTAATAAAATAGCATACACAGACACACACACACACACATATATATATATATATATATATATATATATATATATATATATATGATACTCATAATTTTAAAGTATGAAATTAGTTTACGGAATAGCATAATAAATATAAAATATAAATAAATAACATTCGATATATATATATATATATGTGTGTGTGTGTGTTTAAAGGTTTCACACATCAACAGCACATGTTGATTAGTTGTTTTTCACTATACGTTCGCCAGATCAAACTAATGTGCAATCACCATGTGCTGTTGATTCAAGGTTACATTTTCAGAGTGAGATACACTTTATCACTTACAGCTAACACATTCCTTCCATTAATATATAAACAAATACAAATACTTATGCATATATAAGTAATGCTGAGAATATATTTTTGTGTGAAAAGTCTCTATTTACTATATATAACCCTTCCGTGTACGTGATACCTCATCAAGCTATGAACAGTTTTTATCAACAAAAATAGCATTAAACTTAACATGAAAGATTATTGAGATAGAAAGGAAAAATGAAAAAAAGAAAAGAAAGAAGATAATTAAATTAAATAGACTAAAGTGATTAATTGTGGTATTTTGAGCAGATTTTTTTTTTTTAAATTCAATTTCATAATTAATTATAGCAAATGCTTATATCGCATAATTATATTTCATAGCTTTTATTGTCTACTTAAATTTGTTTTTATTGTTTTTTACAACTACAAGAAACATTTTCCATCACAGACTACCATTAATAATAAGACCCTACCCGGGAGTATACGTGCAAACTTCTCGGCCCAATATTTACGGGTAACGTGAGTTGGAACAACTACATAGAAAACATAGCCAGGGCTACTGCAAGCAAAGATGAACCCTCTACTATGCTAGAAAACCTCTTACACCGACCTATATTCTATGTATTAACAAGGCAACCCTTCGCCTAAGCATGGAGCATTGTTATTATGTCTAAGCTGGTTCACCAACCCCATGTCTCTCCCTCTGGGGCAAAGTCCAAAAAAGAGTCCCTAATCAAATAGGTCCCTCACTATCCACCAAATTTCAGCCTCGGTCTCATCGCCACAATGTTGCATCCCTGTGCTTGTTTTACAAGTACTGTAATAGAATGTGCAGCGATGAACTTCATGCTATGGTCCCCGCTCGACGTAAATACACTCAAACATACTCGACAATCAGTTAGATCCCATCCATTCACTGGGAAGATCCCGAGATGCCGGAGAGTTTTCTGTCTTTTGGCTAAGATCAAAGTGTAGTATCTGTTCCGATGGATACTGCACCCCATAGACTGGTATTGTCTTGGCCTTCGGGGCTTGATTTACGCTGGTCTATGGGTCTGTCCTGTGCAGTTCTAGGAGGTCCACCCTCCCAGGCTTCGCCTCCCCTCTTTGGGGAGGAGTAAGTTTATTGCTTACTGCCTGAGGCGCCCCTACCGGGGAATGCCGACGGGGCTGCCCAGACAATTTTTAAACCCCACTTTCCCGACCCGACCTTGGGTCACATCTTACTTGTGGGAGTAAGATAAAAACTGGCATTGTGGCTAACTCCTGGAGAGGAGTAAATCAATACTCAAATAGCTTCTTTTCCCGAGCTGCTAGCCTTTGGAATTCCTCCCTGATCTCTGATTTCCTTAATGCACCGACATGCATAAATTTAAATGTAATGTTAACAAACATCTCACTGCAAAATTCCCTACTTGGAATGTCTCCTTTTAATTTCTGGCAATCCACTATAGCCCCTTACGTCTCAGTACGCCTTGTCTGAGGTGAACTCAAGGAAAAAAATAATAATTCAATAAAACCCGTGTGAAAGGCACCATTTAATTTGTCAAGTAACTTATGATGTAAGGGATGTAATTTTAAACCATAATTATAATATCTTACTCGCGGTAGATGAATAGTTAAACTAGTCAGATAAGCACTCAGCTGAAATAGAAAGACTTTGAACTTGTTGTATTAATTTCGGTTTCGGAGGAATTCGCTCTGTATCTTAATTCATTCATTAATCAATTTATTTATTTTGTTTGATTATTTGATCGATGTAGATGAAAACGAGGACGGCTATTCTTAGCCTGCACCCGTTCAAACTGTGTGTTTATTGATGAAAATGCGGTTTCAAACCGAAGCATAACAAACAGACAAACGACGGACAACGAATCTTATGTAGACGCGTGGTCGCATTAAAAAAAAGATAATGAGATTTGATCTCTGATTAGGTCCTCGAATTTTCACTTTTATTTGTGATCTGATCCAAACTATTTCTAATTGGATCTTCCAAATTTAGATGAGTGTTTTTGATCTCTTAGTGAACAAGTAAAACTAGGTTAAACTCAGAGCTGACATTACATCGACCAGACATCAAGTGTTTCGATTTATGCGTCAACAATTTGGATTAGAAAAATGGATTCCTCTAAAAACGGTTAGTAATCTTACCTAAATCTATTTTAACACAGATCAAATCAAGCAATAACAAACGACCTTACAATGCAATCGTTATTTCTAATCAAAGAAAAAGAATTTATTTAAAATTAGTTCATTTAACAATATTTAATTATCAATAAATTACGTCACATGTGATTTTTATTATAGATTTGCAGATACATAATATAGTAGAACAAATAATAAATATCTAATACTGTTGAACAGAAAAATAAAATGGAGGATACTCAGAAGGGATCAGGCAAAAATGAAACGTTCGTTCAGAGCTCAACCCTAATACGTTCTTGTAATAAAATAAAACATTGAAAAAAATAATTTTTTCATGGAATACAATCCACCAGTCTGGTCTCTACCATAACCAAAAACAGTAATATAATGGTAGAAGAACCTATTCTGCAACACCCTTCTACCATGCTCCCACCCTCACTCAGCATTGCTTCTGTTGGCCATATTTTCCCGTAAGTACCGTCCCCTTTCCTTCTTTTTTGAGAATACTAAGCATCCATTTAATGTATGTGACAATAAAACTAAAAATAGTTTTTAAGATTAACATTCGTTAATAATGCATCAATAATCATTTAATGTGATATTAAAATGAAAATCTCTTATCTGATTCAATAAATCAAGAAATTTTAAGTGATACTAAATACAAAATATAATTACGTTCTTAAAACTAAAAAAACGTTTATGTTATACTAAATAGCAAACCATATTACATAGAATTTGGTAATTACTCACGCCTAAGTATCGTATGCAATAAAATCAAATAATATTGACTATTTTTTTAAACATGATTATCGTCGGTGATACTATATATTAAATAATATTTAATACTCCCTTGAACTTAATTGATTTCGGTTACCCTAAAAATAAAAATTATTTGTAATAAAAAATGAAAATATTCTATAATAATAACACATGGTATGTACCTGATTAACCTCATTCCATTGAAGATGGACCCGAATGGGTCTGAAAGTACTTGGTAGACAAATCTAAACTATGGTTAATTCATCAGCCAATCCCCCTCCGAAACTAAGATCCTGATTCGGACTATTGAAAAGAACTACCAAAGGATATCTAGACATGAGTTGTCTCTTATATTCAACAACAATTGCCTGCAAGAGATAATGTTGCCTATATATATAAATATATATATATATATATATATATATATATATATATATATATATATATATATATATATATATATATATATATATATATATGCTTGCATGTATGGGTGAATGCTTGCATGTGAGCGTATTTATATGTGCATAAGAATACATATAATAGAATATATGTTTAATTTTCATAATATTTGCGTGTATATAATTGTGCTCTGAAGCTAGGATTTTAATTAGTATTTATTTACAATATACGATGGTAACAGGCTATGTATAAATTTATATACACTTAGTAGTCATGACATTTATATATGTCAACCACCAACGTTTCAATGCGTATTACTGCATCTTGTCAAAAGCAGAGTTAAAATAAATTCAAAATTAAAAGTGAGAAATTCTGTCTCGCTTTGGAGGATCTCAAACCGAGGCCTAATTTTAAGAGGGAATGAGAGGGGCAAAGAAGGTTGTTATGGTTGACAATGCTCTACTTGGTATTGAGCACTCTTGAAAAACTTGGGTTTATGTTCACTTTATTAACACATTGGTACTTGATCAATATATATATACAAGGTGATTCATAAGTCACTTCACTTAGCTATTTAAAATGATTACCATATGAAGACCCAAGCACACTATGAACTTTTGATAATTGTTATCTTACTCTCTAATTATTGCTATTTGTTATTTTTCATCTCTTCGTTTATATATTTGTTTCTATATATATATATTTATTTCATAATCAATCAAATATGCTACAAAGAGTCGTACATTCTTTGCAAAAAAGAATGGAGCTATGCATGCAGAACGAAGGTGAAAATTTTGAAAATTTGCTGTAATTTTAAACTCCCATAAATGAATTTGTTGAATAAACTTTCTGTTGTATTACAGTATTTATTAACTTTAGAATTTCAAAAATAAATAGCTAAGTGACTTTATATATATATATATATATATATATATATATATATATATATATATATATATATATATATATATATATATATGCATATATATATGTATATATATATTAGCGTTTTACATTACATTAGGTATAATAAATTCTTATACACATTTGGAAATAATCTAGCATGACCAGTTCGTGAATGATGTGTGCAGCTTGTCACTGAATTGTACTAAGTCACCTTTCCTTTTACTACGCACTGGCAAAGACGACCCCAGTCGGTGCTTTCGCAATCTGCGCCCGCCCGCAGGATATCTATATCTTGCTGGGCATTCTCCGACTTCAAATAAAATCGACTGTCGTTTACGATAAGCCTGTTCAGACAATCGACCGCCCTCCTTCTTATCGTTGTTTTTACTCGACAAGCGACGTCACTTCCGGTCTACTAGAGCGTCTTCCTGTCGTAATATTGTCTAGTGTGATACACATTCAAAGTAGTTAAGACAGCGTGTAGATGATCAGAAGAGGTGGCGAGCTTCGATAAAGTTCATCAAAGTCTTGCGAATACGTCTGTAAAAAAAAACTGTGAAAAAAAGTTTTAAAACTGTAGTGACGCTTCAAGCTTTTGATTGTTTCGGAAGCGTTATAGAAAATACGGTTTATAACAGTATAACACTTTTAATAAACTATTACAAAAACCTTGCAACGTAACAAAAATACTAAAGTTAAGATAATTATTTTATTCATGCAATACTAATATCATATTATGTCACAATTTATGAATTTTGGAATAGAATAAATGTAGAATATATAGTTGTAATGGTTGTGGTTCACGGGTAATTCTAATATACATATATAAATATTTATATATATATTTATATTATTATATATTACTATATATATATATATATTTATATATGTATATATATAGTATTCTATAATAATATGCATATATATATATTTATATATGTATATATATATAGTAATATATAATAATATACATATAGATATAAATATTTATATATGTAAAATTATATACAGTTATATATTATAATATTCACACACACACACATATATATATATATTAATATATGTATGTATATGCAAATATATAATATATAATATACTTATATATGTATATATATATTTATATATATATGCTAATATATAATATATATAGTAATATTATATATGCATATAGTAATTTATATATATATATATGTATAGTAATATATAAAAATATACATATATATTTATATATATAGTAATATATAATAATATATATATAAATATTTATATATGTATATATATATAGTCATATATTATAATATGCACATATATATATATTTAAATATGTATATATGCTAATATATAATATATAATATACACACATATATATATATACATTTTTATATGCATATATATGCTAATATATAATATTTATATATATATATATATATATATATATATATATAGTAGAGAATGGTAGTTTGCTTGAAGCATTGCTGGCTATAGTGGTAGTATGTTTTTAAAAGGCTGTGGGCAATGCAAATTCCGGGTAGGATGTAAAAGGAACAAAAACAATAAATCGAATACGAAATATGACTTACTATTTATTTTTCCTAAAATCTTACATAACAGCAAGAGTTTTGTTAGCTGTTTGTGTGATGTCTGTATGATTAAAAAATCATCATTTAATATTGCGGAATGCGCATGGCCTACAGCCTTTAAAACATACTACTAATATATATATATATAAAAATATAGTAATATATAATATATATATATACATATATTTATAATATAATATACATATACACATATATATATATATATATATATATATATATATATATATATATATATATATGTGGTAAGGTACACGATAATTCATGAAAATGAAGTGTTGTGATGGACAAAATGTGTGATAAGATAACAGATTGACCGGTTTCGTTTGTGCGTTCCCCACGAACGAAACCGGTCAAAAAATATCTTGTTTTTCTCCTGCATTTGACTTGTTTTCCGTCTGTCATCTATTCACACACACACATATATATATATATATATATATATATATATATATAATAATATATATATATATATGTATAATAATAATATATATATATATATATATAATAATATATATATATATTTATAGTAATATATAATATATATATTCATGTTTATATATTTATTTATATGATATATATATATTTATATATATATATATTAATACATAATAATATACATATATATATAAATATATATAATCTATATATTAATACGATAGCGTGTGTGTTCGTGTGTCACGCTCCTAAAGAAATGCAACAAATAAACAACAAATAAATTGGATGGAGAGACTTGGCATAGAAACCTTAACATCCAGCTGAAAAGCGGCGACTTTACCACTGACCTAACTAAATGGAGTTGTTAAATAGATGAAAATTTACTTAATTAAACTATTAACTGAAATTGCTGTGTCGCTTCAGCGTGGAAGGAGGAGGGCATTGTGGAAGGCGGAGGAGACGCGGAAACGCTTACCAAATGGGCAGGTTTCAGGCTTACGATATTTATTTATTATTTATTTTTTTAATATTTTAAATTTCTTCTTCTTCTTATTATTATTATTATCATTATTATCATTATTTTATTATTATTTATATATTAATACAATAGAGTGTGTGTTATTTATTTTGTGTGTCACGATCTGACACTCCTATTTAAGATGTGCCCCTGACAACGGGGGGGGGGTAGAGAGAGGGAAGGTAGGGTGCGAGTTAGAGGGGAGTCGCGACCGATGGTGACTACTGAAGAGAAAGCTTTTGCCACGGCAACCGAGTAATATAAATAAATATATATACTTCCATCCCGTCTCGCAAAATTTTGGTGAGTAAAATATTAGCATATTTCTAGACACCGGATAATATTATTAACAGTAAATTATACAGATTGATTTAGAAAACACTGTGGAATTTCCACAGGGTCCCGCTAGTATATAATTATATACATATATATATATATATATATATATATTAATATATTATAATGTACATATATATATATATATTTATATTATTATAAATTTATATATGTATATAATTATATATTTTATGTATTATATGTATATTATTATATATCATATATATATATATATATATATTTATATTATTATAAATTTATATATGTATATAATTATATATTATATGTATTATATGTATATTATTATATATCATATATATATATATATATATATATATATATATATATATATATATATATAGTCATTGCTACATATTACTTAGAAATAATAAATATGTTATTAGTAGTAAGTGTAGACATGTTCTGGTATAGCGAAAAAGTTACATGTTTGAACATAGTTTAACATTCTGATTATTCGAACGTGGCATTGGTTGGTTTTAATTATGTGAATTATAATGATTTGAAGTTTGTTTAAACGTGGCGGTTTGAGATTAACCGAGTATTGTCGTAATTTTAAGTCCGGATTCATGAAGTTTTTTATAACCCTCGTTCCCCTCAGAAAATAACTAAAAGTAACTGCTTGATAAGAAACTGAGTTAATAGGTAAGTTTATAAAGAATGCATTTAAAAGTTTATATTTTCTTGGTCTCTCTATCCGCTAGTGAAACATATTAATGCTTCATCGTAAACACTTGTCTCCGAAAATTAATGGCACTCAGTAATAAATGTGCCGTGTGAAGTGAAGAACAAAGATGTATGTAGGGATTGTCTTATGACATAGCATGAGATGTTGGGCATATATAATTATAATCGTAATCTTTTAAAACCATTTTATTATATACAGCGAGGTAGTTCACGTCTCAGTTTAAGGTCGTTCAGCTATGAGCACTGAAGAACACAAAATAATTACCGAAAAAACGAATACAAATCAAATCACCGTACTTAAACAACCTTTCTATTAACCAGATCATACTCAGTGCAACTTATTTCTGTTTAGCCAAGCTCTTATGAGAGATAAAATACTTTGTTGAGCCAGAGGTATTTTCATTGCAAGTATATATTCGGTTCTGACACGGGAAGGGTGAGAAAGCCGTTAGAGTTTGAAATCTCATTTTTATCCAATCGTTGTGACATTAAAAGCGACAATCTGCCTATTCATAGGCTCAACTTCCAAAGAGAGCGCACGTCTCTTTAACCTAACAGTTTTGTCTGTTAAGTGATCGTTCTGATAGAGTCAGAGGATTTTCAGACTGATCAAATAACCAGACGATGTTTTCGTAAATGCTTCGTCGCGTGATGTGCCACCGCTGTTGAAATCCTATATAGGTAAAGGCTTTAATGTTTGTTTCTGCAACACGCATGCTTTCTTATTATAATTATAAACTATACCATTTGTTTATGACTCACTTTCGTGTTTTGGTCGAGATCAAAGTGTAGTATCTGTTCCGATGGATACTACACCCCCATAGACTGGTATTGTCTTGGCCTTCGGGGCTTGATTTACATCGGTCTATGGGTTTGTCCTGTGCAGTTCTAGGAGGTCCACCCTCCCAGGCTTCGCCTTCCCTCTTTGGGGAGGAGTAAGTTTATTGCTTACTGTCTGAGGCGCCCCTACCAGGGAATGCCGACGGGGCTGCCCAGGCAATTTTTAAAGGCCAGAGTGCTCACTTTCTCGGGCGCTGGCTTTTCAAACCCCACTTTCCCGACCCGACCTTGGGTCACATCTTACTTGTGGGAGTAAGATAAAACTGGCCTTGTGCCTAACTCCTGGAGAGGAATAAATAAATACTCTTTATATATTACTAGCCTCTAAACGGTCTGTTTAATGTTTGTCTAGAAAACATGTTAATAATTCAAATGTTCTTGTATTTCACTGGTAATGTAACAAAGACATACGCGTTTATTATCAACAATGTAACATACGAACAATAGGTACCACATGCACAGATAATAAATATTAAAAACACGTGGAATGTCAAATGAAAGTTGTTGAAAAAATAGTTATACTTTGTATCGTTTTGAAAGTGCGAAGGCCATTAATCTATCCGTTACACCGATGTTGATGGGAATCCCAGAATAATATTTTCAACAGTGTATTGAAGTGTGACAGAGAAAGATCGGAAAGTGCATTGGATGCGAATCATTTTTGATTTTTTGAATTTTTTATGTTTTTTTATTTATTTAATACTAATGAGTCACCACTTATCAAGGCTAAAATACCACTCAAGGATATGGATTAAGGGGATTGTCAATTGGATGTAGAACAATACTATGAAAGGATTGGAAATAATGTATGAAAAAAGGGCAGGATTAGATTACTTAAAAACACAGCTACATAAGTACGTGTTGACATTCGACTGTTTTTACTTACATTCACCCCAAACAAGACATATGCTACTGAGACATAAGGGACTTATGTAATTTAGGGACCATATTTATAGGGTCATCTTAAGTAGAGAGGTGGGCATCAAGAGCTTGTTAACATTACATTTTAATTGTTGTATAT
>OY744521.1:80044681-80059681 GCA_963556195.1 Sepiola atlantica
CGCTGTATTTTGGGAAAATCAGTATGATCTTTTTTATCATAATTGTTTTTAATGAACTAACTAGTAATACCCTGTAGAAATTCGACGATGCTTTACACATCGATATTTATAATTTACTCTCAACAATAATATTCCTTTTGAAATAATAAATGTTTGTCAGGGTCAATACTATTAATAAAAAACTATACTATAAGGAAAAAATAACTCTGCCTTCTTCCGTAAAAATAATCGTCACTGTCAGCTAAACATTATTTAAATAAGTTACACGAATATGTCTTCTCCTTATTTAATTATTTAAAATGGTAACAATTTAATTATTTATTAAACAATAAATATTTACTAAAAATAGTTGTTTGCTAAATATTCTTCAAATCAATAAAAAAAAAGTTACTTTTTTAAATGTGTATATTAAGAAGTGCCGTTTTAGTCACTGGGACGTTATAATTTGAGTTTGGAACCATTTCTTTTTTAAATTGGTCAAGTCTGAACTTTTTGATTAGGGCCATCAGAATAATCGCCAATCACCATCTTTCCTAATCGGACGATCTCATTTTTTTACATATGTGTGAAGGTGATAACGTACATAAGTAGATGAAGTACCTTAGTGTATTATTATATAATTTATATAGATAAGCAAATAGACATAAAAACAGGCCTACAAAACAAACCTAACTGGGGTATGTGTAAACCCTAACTTTCCTTCGGTGAGATAAATAAAATAGATAGAGTTCCAGTGAACAGTTAAGGAACACACTGCCATATATAATAGGATGAACCTTTAAAAGGGAATATTTTAGAATTAGAGATATAATCTTATTATGTATAAATTAATGTTTAGGGTATGTCTCAATCCTCCTTAAGTATGGTAAAAGTTACACTCATATGAACACGGCCCTTCAATGTTATTATTGATATGTGTGAAAGGTGATAACGTACATAAGTAGAATAACGTTTAATATATAAACTAACATGAGTATTTACAAACGAATTATTAATATTTACTCTTCATTGTTCACCTGAAGTTTTAATAAACTTTGTGCTCTTTTGTTTTATTTTTAGTTTTCATATTTACATATAAGAAATGTTACCGTGGAAATCTTTCTAAATTGTTGTGTTTGTATAGATGTAATTTGATTCTGCATTCTCTCAATTTAGTCGAATTCGTCAGTTTACAAAACCACGACAACACACAGTAATCTATGTTAATGTAAAGAATACGATGACCACGCTTAGTTCATTCAATTGGAAAGTGTTATTTTAAATCTACACATTCAGTAAATAAATAATAATCATAATTCTAATAATAATAATAATAATAATAATAATAATAATAAAAACGTAATATAATTTCATAGGATATTTTTTTAAAAGTATCTTTACTATATAAACAACCAATTGTTTATATCCGGATTATAGACTTATTACTTATTGCTATGCATTATTAATCGAGCGTAAGCAAGCAATATATATGTCCCTTCTTCTACAAATTTGGATTTTCAAATACTCATCCAATGGTTTTACGAACAGTTGCTTACAAATTTGATAATAGAAGTACGTTCGTCCTAATACACACACACATACACACACACGTATTTGGTTCACGGCAAATGAAACGGACCGTAAAAGTACATCTCACAGAAATGTTATGTTTTCGGAAATGTAAAGAAAATAAAAATAATTTTTTTTTTTTTTTAAATGGTTATTGGAATATAAAACGAACCTCACACACACACACACACACACACACACATATATATATATATATATGTATATATATATATATATATATAAATATATATATAAATACCCATATATACACGCATATATATACATATATACATATATATAACTATATACATATATATACATATATATATACATATATATAACTATATAATATATATATACATATATATACATATATGTATATATATATATAACTATATACATATATATATTCATATATTATAAGATTAATTCTCGGAAGGAAATAGTTTTCCACCACTGTTATGTCCCCTTACGAAGATTGAAACCAGAGATAATGAATGATACTAAACTTTATGTCTAGAATCTTATTTAAACTATTATTAATCTCCATAACATTTAAGGCTGCAGCTCAAAGGATTTTAAGAAATTGAACTGAAGGAATCTTGTTAATTAGTGTCGAATAACTATGGATGAAATGCAATGCCAACCTGAGATACTTAGATGTTCAACTGTATATTTTTGCCCGTAGAACTCTTCTTAAAAACGTTTTTAAAATGCCCCAGAATTTGAGTAATATTTATTGATTGAAGTTGAATACATATTTTGGAAACTTCACTAAAATTGCAAGTTTTCTCAATTTTAACGAAGGGCTTTTTTTTTCTTTTTTAACGTCTATGCTGAAACTAAATTCAACAAAATATAGCTCACATTACGACATCTTGCGCCTAGCAGCTGCGTTACAAAATTCATATCATCGATTGATTAGTGTAGTAGTAAATCTTATAAATATAAATATATAAACATAAAACATCACACTCGCTGCCTTATATAGAGATGGCGCCACCAATCACAACGAAACCTACATTAACTTTTTAAGGTGCGAACCTTCAAATAGCAAGTGTCAAAATTTAACCTAATCTAATTATTAGTTTACGAATTACAGTTATTTAAGTGAAGTTACTGTTTCAAATATTCCAAACAATGGACACATCTGAATGTTGTGTGTTTATAAAGCATTGCTTTCTGATGGCGAAACATACTGTTAAAGCAAAACAATGGTTTGATGAGTGTTATTCGGACTCTGCGACGTAAAACACACAAGTTACAGGGTTGCATGCTGACGGTAAACGCGGTACTATCGACACCAATGTTGCTGAACGTTCATGTCGCCCAAACTATACCGTTGTCTCGGAAAACATTAAAAGAGTTCAAAAACTCGTTTTAACAGATCGTTAATTGATTTTGCGTGAGATAACAATGAGGCAGCGTATAGAACCTTTTCCACAATATTTGTCAAAGAGAAAAGTGTTTTCAAAGAGGGTGTCGTGTCTGCTTACATTCAATCAAAACAACAACGCGTCGACGATTTAGAGCGTTGTTTACAACTCTTTCAACGCAACAAAAATGAGTTTTTCCATCAATATATTACAATCACAGATCCATACTTTCATTCCGTGTTCAAATCGGAAGTCAGCTGAATTGACAGTGACAGGTGAAAATAGTCCAAAGCTACCAAATACGCAAACATCAGTAGCAAGGTTTTGGATTCCGTATTTTCGCATGCGCAAGGTATTTTGTTCATCGATTACCTTGAACAAAAAGTAGCATCAATAGCTAATATGATATACCATTGTTGGTGCCTTTGGAGGAAATAAATCGTTAAAGAACAGCCACACATGAAGAATAAATTAGTGGGCTTTCACCATAACAATATCCTGTGTGACAAGTCGATCACGACGATGGCAAAAGTATATAAATTGCACTTCGAATTGCGTCTAGGCCAACCATATTCTGTAGATCTAGCCGCCAGCGACTACTGACTGTTGGAAGATATGAGTTTTCAATTCAGAAGTAATATTGGAAACTGAGGTGTAATTCGAGGCCAAAGACAAATAGTTAGAGAATCATTCTATCAACGTAGTCGGTGTCATATGATAGCGCAGGCGTAGGGACGCAGACTGTCAGCTCGACGGTTGAGTTTGAATTCCGGGTTGAGGCACTAACTGGTCTAGCCGCACTGAAGAGCTGTGATACAGCGAAACAGTCTGTATGTAGATGACTATATGTATATATTTTTTGAAAAGTATATATTACATCATCGAGAATTATAAATTATATTAGCTCTCACCTCTGCGATCACGCACTTTGTTGATGTCTTTTCAATATAACCTCACACGCACACACACATATATATATATATATATATATATATATATATATATACACACGTTGGATAACATATGATATTTATATATTTGTGTGAGGATTCACCTTTAAACTAATAAACCGAGCATTATAAATTTTGAAAGACACTTGCAAGGCGTAATCGGTCAAGATTTGGTATATATTTAGTTAAATTTATGTTCATACAAAGGGGTTAACAATCGTTGTAGGATCTCTTTTTGAACATTCAGATAGTCCGATTTTTCGAAATTTAAATATCAGGTAGAAGACATCAATTCATAAATATTCCCAAAAATGTCAGTTTCTTTGGTGTATGGTAAGAGTTTCTAGGAGGCGTGACATGGGCACAGCCTTTCATTTAAAATATCAAATATATCAGATTTGCATGGAATTTGACCCATAGTTATTAGATACAAATCATGCAAGAATCACTGAAATGTTCAAATACATTTTATAATTGAACGCGTGAATAAACAGAAACACAGATATCAACAAGAGAAAGAATTGTGGGAAAATAAGTTCTCAAACTTTCAAAAATGTATTTTATTGCTTCTTCCTTTCTTGACGACGCTCTGTTTCTACGTTATAACTGATCCGTCATTGTGTAACATAAGACATAAATATAACGAACCCGATATGTTTTCTGATAATTCTTGAATTTATTTGGCAATAACAATATCTTTAATTCATAACAACACGATTTCATTGTATTTTTTATTTAATTTTTTTTGTGAACTTAAAGTTCTAAATAAGTTAAATACGCTACTTGTGTGTTATATTCCTGTAATCGATGTTTCTGTCAAATGAAAATCATTCAAAAACGGATAACCAAAAGTTGCATTTTCGTCGCGCCATATTTTATCTTTGAAAGAAAAAGGCGTAAACCGCCACAGGAAAGTGCTAAATCACCAAGGAAATGTGTAGTTAATGTGACGCAAGTGGATCAACGTTTCGAAGATTGTTTGCTAAATTTAAAACTGCAGATTTCAAGTTAGCAAATGCAAGTTACTTCAGAATATCTCCCTGGTTTTGAATCAATTCTTTTGTAGGTAAACTCGGAAGTCACGGCTAGCATACTTTCAGTGATGCTGGAAGCTCCAAAAAGTACTGTTCAAGTACTCTTAGCGAAAAAGAAGTTGTCTTTTCATATTAAAAAGACAACTTTTTTATGTAATGCCTGGTGAAATCGATTCCTTACTATGGACTGTTCGATCGAGACAAGTCTGAAAAGTAATCCTGAAAACTTATGGCATACACTCGTGGAAGAACGTGAAATAACGAAAATCCGGTTGTCATATGATGCCAAATGCAGGAGTGATAAGAGCAACTGCTGAATATGGAATATGAAGGTTTTAGATGTATCCTCGTGTCTCTTTTAGAAGCTCTGTCTGTCTGCGTGAGTAAATGTGCAGATTTAATAGACGCATCTCAATTTAGATCGATGCAACCATCTCTATGAGATGATTTGCTTATCAGTTTTTCTGATACACTTATGTTTGAACACGTACATTTAATTGATGATTCAAATTGTTTGTTCTTGTTGTTGTTCTTGTTGTTGTTAAGCTGGCCTTCGTCGTCTGACATCTTTTCACTTCTTGGCAGAACTTCCTGAACGATAAGTGTTCTAGAGTGAAAGCGACAGATACCATATTCTGCAAAGCTTAACTGGTGAAATCCTATCGGCAAAGAAATTCCGCATTTGCTGACACGTCGATGAAAGACGATTACGCATAAAGAACGCCAGGCTGAAACAGCATTTCAAGTTACCGAAAAAGATGCAAAATAATTCTTGCTTATCCAATGTGTAGGCAAATACAAACACTTAGACACACAAACACACACACATACACACACACATATATATATATATATATATATATATATATATATATATATATATATATATATATATATATATATATATGTGTGTGTGTGTGTGTGTGATTGTATATGTGTGCGTTTATATGTGTGTATGGATCGAAAAAGACGAACAACTTATGTTGGAATATTTCAAATACAAATAGTTTTAAATATTCCACTTCCGCTTCGGCGTTTTTATTTCAGTATTACATTTATGTTTTCTTTAGAGTAATATTTGCTTACATTAATTTATAGAAGAGACATACCTACGTATAATATTCGAATATAAACAGACACACACACACACACACACATATATATGTGTGTTTTTGCATATGTTTTCTATTGTTTATATATACCAATCTTTTGAAAATGAAAGCTCGATGACATATAACAACAGAGCATATATAAATAAAAAAGATTTTGCTACCAAAGATCAAGATTTTATTCATCTTACGATTTTTTTAAAACCAATTACGGATACGTTTCGTTTAACAAAAGAACAATCGACTTAAATTTATTCCAAAGCAAACATTCGATTATGGTCACTAAAAAGGTGTAAATTATGACTTATACGGATTAAGTATTGCGTATAGAATGTATATAATTGCTAAAAGCTTTTAAAAAGATAATGAAAAAATAACGTTTGAATCCAGAATCAAACTCTGGGCATTCTTTCCGTCTTTCGTTTCTTTCT
The DNA here is from genome assembly GCA_963556195.1 of Sepiola atlantica. NCBI lineage: Eukaryota > Metazoa > Mollusca > Cephalopoda > Sepiida > Sepiolidae > Sepiola > Sepiola atlantica. The sequence goes on from OY744521.1 coordinate 80,051,130, forward strand.
CTCTTTCTTACTTTTATTCCTCTTCTTCGTTTGTTTATTTTGTTCTCTGTCCCTTTTTGTCTCTATTTTCCTTTTTTCACTTTTTTCTTCGCCTTTCTTGTTTTTTTCTTTACATATTCAAATCATCTACTGAACTAATCACACTATATATTACTCACATACTAAGGAAGTTTTACTCGTGGCATTATGTTACCACTATACTGATTTTTCACAGACTTTTGACTTTTGAATCGTTCCTAACTTTTATTGGAATCCATCACCCTCCAGTATGAAAAACTATGTTCTAATCGGATTTTTTCAACAACTGCATGAAAACATTCACAACTACTATGACTTTTTGCTCATTATTGAAACATTCTTTTTGCTTTAAGCATAACTTAAAATGGTTCTGCAAACTTTCAAATTAATACTTACCAATAATTAGCAATTTGTTTTTTTTCCTTCCGAGAATAAGAGTAATTCTTTGAAAATGCATGTATTAAAGGGGATTTTATTATTTTGCTTGTTTAAACACGTAATGATTATAATAACTTTAAAAGGAATTAATTAAACTTTTTCCATTATTTCAATATTTCATATATATATATATATATATATATATATATATATATATATATATATATATATATATATGTGTGTGTGTGTGTGGGGGGGGGGTGGAGGTGTGTGTGTTTCAAAAGCAACAGCACATTCAGCAGTTGAACTTCGAAATGAAATGTATACCAAGACACAGAATGTACTGGTGTTATTAGCGAACATATCACACATTATTTTTAAGTAACTGTAGTGGGTTCTCAGGGTGGTATCCTATATCTTTCTTTCTATTATTTTCTTTCTGTTATTTTTCATAAAAGAACTGAAAAGTCTGAAATCAACACCGATGCTTAGCAATAAGCTCTCTACTATTGTTCGTTATGCCGATTATATCACACTCATTGGGAGATGAAAAAAGCAGACAAATATAAAACAGTTCCCTGTTGTGGAGATACTATGTCAATAGACAACAAAACGGTTGAACAAACGGAGATATTGTGTTTCGTATCTGAGTGATTCAAGAATCCTTATCTGACGTAAAATAATAGAAATAACAAGTTCTTTTAGAAGTTTAGAGAAAAAAGGATATGGAGTATGGTCAACATATCAGCACCTCTAAAGTTAGGCTTTACAATACATTCATAGCTTCTATTACTTTATATGCAAGAGAAACATGAAGTCTGCTGACAGATCATGCGAGGAAGTTCAATGCCTTAGAAATGATATGTTTACGAACTATCATTGGAGAAACTTTGCTAGATAGACTAAGGGAGTACTTCTCCGTTCGACCATCTATACAGAATAAATAAAATAAATAGACCACCTTATGACACTCTGTACTGGGTGAGATTATTTAGACTAAAAGTTACGTATATGGGTCTAATAGCATCGGTAACATAGCGGACAGTCAAATAAAGCCACACAAGCAGACATACACACGGTACTCTGATAAATAATGTCCATAGATAAAGACTCAACATGTGTATGCTTTTGTATAAACCGTAGATAAAGAAATTTTCAGTGGTGGTTTTATGTCCTTCCGGGGACATCTTTATGAGAAAAAAAATAAAGAGGGGCCTTTTATAACAATCTTCATGGATATAGGAGCATTTCTTCCAAATTATGGGATCACGCAAAATTAAATAGCCTAAACAAAGTCAATCAGACATGTGTATTTCGTATAGATATGTGTACAAAGGAAAAAACTCAACTATGTAGGATGTACAAATTGGGATTATGACAAATAAAGGCAGTAGATGTTTAATGCTCTCATGGAAGACCTTTATGAGAAATACAAATTAATATCCCCCTCATTATCATATGCATTCTAGTTGATGTTTTCTACCAAATCGCGCGTTCATGGGTCTAGTAGTGTAAAAGTAATCGACTGACTAAGAAACACACAGGAAAGTGACTTAAGATATATAGTCCGATAATATGACAATCTATAATGATAGAACATCATCTCTATTAAATTTCAGCTGCATAGGTCTAAGAGTCTACGAGTAGACACGCACAGAAATGCAGTTATATATAGACAGAGTTCTCTTGTATACGCCTAAACGTTGTTTATATTTTGTGCCAAAATATATTTGGCAAGGTTATCTTCAACAGTACGGAATTCTGCCTCCACATTTATCACGTGGTTTTCAGTTTTCTAATCGGTTACTGGGACCAAATGTCAAACCGATGTAAATGTCGGAAAACGGCTTTGAATGAAGTTAGATGTCGATTCCTGGGAGATTTTCAATCTTTAACCAGACAAATGCACTTTACCTTACCTGTTATGTGCGACTGAATTTTCTTCTCTATCAGAAACTGGATCAGTCAGTCGGTCTTTCACGCTAACACTTGACATAGTGTTTCCATCATAACATAGGCACTTTTAACACATGCATCGTTCGCCATTTTTGCTTTTTAATCAATACTCACGAGAAGAAAATTGAACTTCTCCCACGAAAGAAATTCGATCATAAGCCTTTGAAGAAAATCATACCTTCATGCATTTATTCATGAAAAGCGGATTTTTTGTAGTTATGGAAGACCATAATAACATAATATTGTACATTTCTCCAGCTGCATTAAACACTAAAACTGTTTAATATAATTTACAAAACAGGGACAATGAATGCATAGTCTCAATATCTTATCAACGTGAAATGTCTATAAAATTGTGCTCTATACTTCAGATAATCATAACGCGTTTAGTTATCCATTTTCTTATGAAGCAAGAAAAACTGATATCCGAAACTCTTTCCTTTTTATAGTTTTCATTCGATTCATCTTCTGCTGTCTTCTACACTCACTGTTTTGCTTTCTAACGGATTAACACAACCCTGTCTTAGCGCCATTTATTTAAATCATTATTTGATCCCCCACTCATATATCAACAGTGTAAATGATGTTTATTATTATTATTATTATTATTATTATTATTATTATTATTATTATTATTATTATTATTATTATATTATATTAATTATCATTAATAATCATAAATTATATAATAAATATATAATAATTATATAATAATTAATAATAATAATAATAATAATAATAATAATAATAATAATAATAATAATAATAATAATAATACGCTGAGGGGTTATAACCTATCACACACATTAAAAAAATGAGATCGTCCGCGTTTCGTTTTCCGTTCAGTTAAGCAACGTTAAGCTGGGTCAGTACCAGATAGATGGCCGTTTTTTAATACTCCAAAAGGTCTAGTGGGTTTCGACCGGCCGTCTGTTACGTATAACAGCTTACGAATATTAGACGGAAACTCTTTCCACAAACTTGTGTATCATCCCACGACACTCCAATGCATTTTAAATAGCAAATTTTCTTGAAGCAAGCTTAAACCACACCAAGTGAATAGGTTCACACATCATCAGATCAGACCTTCTTGCTAGTTTACAAATATACTCTGTTTCAACAATCATCATCATCATCATCATCATCATCATCATCATCATCATCATCATCATCGTGTCGTGTTAGTGTTGCGGACCTTCCTGACTCTCTCACGCCATCTCGCTTGATACTCCAATACACCCCAGCTAGGTCTTCATAGGTGCATTTTTAGTTGTTTGACGTAAGTTCTGTGCGGTCTCACTATTGCACTGCATCCCTGTTTTTGCATCCAGAAAAGAATATTGCCTACAATTTCATCTTTGGCCCTCAAGTAGTGATCAGCTAATCGGGTGTATGTCACTCTGATCTTGTCTTATATCTGAAGAATGTGTCCGTAGATTTGTATTCTTTCATGGGGTTCTGCCATGATATTTACAGAGCAGCTTTTAGCGTTCTGATGTACACATCGGCAATGTTCTTCTCTAATCATTTTGTAAAAGCCCAAGTGCCACTTTAATATACATTTCATGAAGGTGCTACTTCGATATACTTTTACAGCAGTAAATAATATTAAAAGAGATAAAGGCCGTAAAAGACATCAAATCAAAGACAACTACTTCCTGAATATTTAGTTGACTGACATACAGAAACTTTCAATTCAGTAAACAGCGAATTCTTTGTTAAACAGATATGTGACAAAGTGTCCGGAGCCCCATGGGGATCGGGTACCCTGGTTACGCGCTAGTATGCATCTTGGTGATGATGCTAGGCCCTGCGTAAAGACGAAGTGGAGATATAAAACTATGATATATTTGACGTGGAAACGAGCTTATTAAAACAACGACAAAAAGGCGCCGGTGTGTATGGCAGAGTCGTGTTTTGCAGTCAGAATTCGTTACCTTCCCAGGTCAGGAGACGGTTGCCAAATGGGAAGTTACAGATAACGTAAATCCATAATATTAAATTTAACTCCAATAAAACGATGCTTGTTCCGTTTGACTAGGCAGATAATCATTTAGGCCTGCCATCGTTAATTACGGCGAGAATGAAAAGGCAATTGTTTTTATGATAACGCTAGGCCAGAAAGGGAATTCCATTTATTTTAGAGACAGGTGAGGATGCGCCCGTCCCCAACCCCTGAGAGAGAAAGAGACGCAGAGAGTAATATGGCAGAGGAAGGGGTGTGACAATGGACATATTCAATGAATAATTGTGCGTTTTGACGCACGATAGAACAGAACCACGAGAAATCAGAACGAGTAGAGACGGTGTTAGGGTCGGACGTCGCTTGGCGCGTATCGAGGATTGCGTGCGACGACGAATAGAAAACCGGACGATCCCCACCATCGTTTTCTAAGTCAGTTAATTTGTGACTAAACAACAACTTTTAAACGAATTTACACACAGAACCAACGAGATAACTTAGAGCAACGGCTTTTACGAATACGGTAGACATTAATCTAATGTAAAATCAATTCTTTTATTTTATTAATAATTACTCTTCAATACAAAAAGACCCCGACCGAGTTGTTGAACATTGTTCTGTCTCTTTGTTCTGCTTTGAATAATCTTTCGCCCTCACAGAACCAACCGATTGCTGTTCGCCCAGTGATCGCTCGCTGATATAAACAGTTTCAACGTGGGAGTTGGACGAGATGACAAGATCGACGAAGTCATTATCATCATCGTCGCCATCCTGGCCTAGAGGAATTTCGATTGACATGTTTTTATTGCCACTACGACGATCGGCTGAAGTGGTCACGGTCTGGCAAGACTGTGCGCACGAGTGGGGTTCACGGATTGGCACCGCGACCAGGATATCATACACCTTTGACTGCGGTTGCTCACGATCCCCACGGTGCGGAGACGCGTGTGGGGTTTACAGATAGAATAAAAACATACAGATATATAAACTTGGTATATTATTAATAGGTTTTATTTAGAGTGTGTGTAAGCACGATACACATTTATCTATGGTTTGTGCGCATTCCTGTGAGTATGTGTGGGTATTTGACTGCGTAACCTACTTGTTCGACTTGTATATAGAGCGTGAGGCCCTGAGTGGAGAGTGGAGAGTGCTGGTTGTTACGCGATGAACAACGAAAAAGTAATAATGTATGGGAACGAGAAAAGTGACATGACAGGGTCAATCTGATAAGTCGTGAGGGCGTGGCTTCTTGTCAGTCTTTATTTCTCATCACGTCAACGTTTGAGTCAATCATTTGCGGCATCGATCGTCGAAATTAAATACATTCAGCGGCCATTGCAATTATTATCAAGCTTATAAAGGATGGTGCAGTATTTTTACATATCTATGCATTGTACCTACTTTTATTTCTCTTTTTGTCTCTCCCAGCCTATGTCTATCTATTAATCTGTTTATCATTATTATTATTATTATTATTATTATTATTATTATTATTATTATTGTTATGTTTTATTTCCTTTGCCACTTTTATCCAACGTTTCCCTATCTATCTATCTATCTATCTAGCTAGCTAGCTATCTTGCTATCTATCGCAGTTGCTTTCGTTTCAAGAAAATTCTAGCCATTTTTTATTTCAATTCATAATTATAAAAATAATAAAAATAATATAGAAGTAAAGAGGGTTTTTTAGTGACGCAAGAAAAATGACTTAAAACATCATATATAATCAAAATAGAATAAATAATGATTGTGGCTGTGACCTAACAGGTAACGTGCATATATATATATATATATATATATATATATATATATATATATATATATATATATATGGAGTTGTGTGGTCACACACACTACCACTATTAATTGTACTTTATTTTCATTGGAAAGTTAATAAACTGTAACTTATGGTTTAAGATATTCTTACTTCTGTGCTTCTAATGTATTACTGTTATTTGTCTATTATAGAAGTATAATCATTTTTATCATTCTTATATAGAAAAAAGTAAAGAGACTTATTATCTTGCCCTCTAATTTACATGCGGGTTTCTGGTTTATACCGACACCAGATATGTAAATTAGATGCGAACGCTGAAGATAAAAGAAATATAGCATTAGAAGGAGCGAAATAAATGCATAGATAGTTAAAAGGGAAATGGATTACAGATTTTTTTAAATTATAATTAATTTACATTTTAGCATATGTTTTTCGTAATTAAAAGAATATAAGAAAAAGCATTATGGAAACAAACGTTAAGTAACTCACATTTAGGATCGTACACAGAATTATTGTTTATTTAATTATTGGAACGTACGTAAATAAATATGTCTTGAATTTATAAACCTCGTACCTGTCATATATATATATATACATATATATATATATATATGTATATATATATATATATACATACATATACAGATATATATATATACATATACAGATATATATATATACATATACAGATATCTATATATATATATATATATATATATATATATATATATATGTGTGTGTGTGTGTGTGTGTTTGTGTGTGTGTGTGTAATAAAGGCTGAAATAAATGAAAAAAATAGAATGACAGAAGATAAGATAAATAAATAAAATAACTGAAGACAATATCAGTGGCATTAATCTTAAAAGTTATCTCTTTATTTTACAATAAATCTATCACATATAATATCAGAAAATATAAAATTTACTATTAATATTAATACAATCCGCTTTCAGCATTAATAAATACCCATCTACTTATTAGCAATAATGCGTTAAGCTATCTACCATTCAATTATATATACTAGCAAATATATGCTCCCTCCGGTCGCATATTTTTGCTTGGCTGCCGCGTCAGAAATTAACGCTTACGTGTAAACTGATTTAGCCTCAGTCATATTTCTTGGGTGGTTATACGTTGATATTCTTTATTTATGACCAAAAATAGTTGTAGATGTAAATAATGAAAATAGAAATTTCGACCAACCCCGATTTTTGTATTAACCTTCCCCATAAATAGAAATGTTTTTAATAATTTTTAAATCAATATTTATTTTAATTAGAAAATTTGATTCAGTAAAATTGTTAAAATCAACAATTTAAAGAACTGAATACAGCAAACAGTATTTTTTGGATCGGAAGAAAGGTGTACATAAAATAAAACAATAAAAAATCTGTATTCTTGTACTGTAGGATCTCTGCTGACTTTGACGACGACCCAAACACTAACCCTAACACCCACTTTGACTCTGACCCTAACCCTAACGATGGAGTCAAAGTTAGCGCGGGTCCTAAAGTGTAAAAGCACCAAAAAATCAAATATAGTGAACATGGTTACTTATGTAAATGGTCTCAGAAAGAAAGTTTACCTAATTAAATTTGTTAGAATGTGTGTGTGTGTGTGTGTGTGTTCGTGTGTGTGTGTCTGTGGTTTTTTTTAGTAGTAATTTTTAAATCGATTTTTATTTTAATTAAACAATTTGATTCAATAAAATTGTTAAAATCAACAATTTAAAAAAAAACAACTAAATACAGCGAACAGTATTTTTCGAATCGGAAGAAAAGTGTTTATAAAATGAAACAATGTAAAAATCCGTACTCTTTTATGTGTGTGTGTGCGCGTGCGTGTGTGTTTTTAATGACATTTTTTAATTAAACAATTTGTTTCTAAAATCAGTTATATTATTTTTGTTGTTGACAGAAAAGAAAAAAAAATCACATCTTTTATTTTAATGAATAAAACATGGAATAATAAGAACAGTTTATGAATAAAAGCTTAACAGCGTAAGTTAAAGTAAAACGGTAATATTAGCGTTTGTTTACAAATTACGCGCTTGTATTGCGTCCAAACTGAGTTCACGGAGGGAGATTGTTTCAATGGATTTACGTTCTGCACGCTGTTTAATCAATTGGACGTAGATAAAATAACTACGTAACTGATTAATTTTTAAATCAATTATTATTTTAATTAAACAATTTGATTCATTAATTATAATTTATAAGTAAGATTAGTAGCGAGCAAAATTACTTAAATACATGATCAAATCTGAATGAAACGATGCTGAGTGTATGTTTGCGAATACTAATTTATTAGAAGTTCAAAAGCAATTGCTTATGTAAATTGAGAAATGCCCATAGTGTTTATGCCGGTTTTTTTCATAGTATATAATGAAGCTAGGGGACTTAGTGAATAGTTATACAACTTTGATGGAGTTTCGGCTTCAGACAGACAGACAGACAG
>OY744521.1:80062181-80069681 GCA_963556195.1 Sepiola atlantica
TTAATATATATATATATATGGATATATATATATATTAATATATATATATATATGGATATATATATATATTAATATATATATATATATATATATATATATATATATATGGATATATATATATTAATATGTATATATGGATATATATATGGATATATATATATATATATGAATATATATATATGGATATATATATGAATATATATATATGGATATATATATATATATATATATATATAAATATATATATGGATATATATATTTATAAATATATATATATGGATATATATATATATATAAATATATATATATATAAATATATATATATATATAAATATATATATATATATAAATATATATATATATAAATATATATATACATAAATATATATATATATATATAAATATATATATATGGATATATATATAAATATATATATATATAGATATATATATAAATATATATATATATATATATATGGATATATATATATATATGGTTATATATATGGATATATATATATATATATGGTTATATATATGGATATATATATATATTTATATATATATGGATATATATATATATATATATTTATATATATATATGGATATATATATATGGATATATATATATATAAATATATATATATATATATATATATATATATATATATATATATATATCCATATATATATATAATGTGTGTGTGGAGGTTATGTTGAAAAGAAACCAATAAAGTACTCGATCGCAAAAAAGTGAGAGCTAATACAAATAATTTACTTAAAAAACAATACGTTACATATTTCATGGCTGTACCGCGGTTTTCATCCAGATGGGCTTACTTTTTGAAATTTTTTATATATATATATCCATATATATATATATATATATATATATTAATATATATATATATCCATATATATATATATATATTAAGGAATCTTCTGGGGGAAATCTCTGTTGTTTTCATTTTGAACCGCTGATTATTCTTTATGGACTATAGACGATTTAAAAATTTAAAATCAGTCCATCTGCATGACACCGGCGGTACGACTTTGAAATATATAACGTATAGATTTTAAATAAATTATTTGAATTTACGTGTTTCTCTTCTGATGTTACATAGCCCTTAGAAAGGGGCGCGGCACCAAAAGGGGGGGGGGTTGTTATATAACGCTGGTGAATTAAATCTTCTCGTAACTGAAAAAAATACGAAAGTTTATGAGAAGATTATTAAGCGGTTTACATCTTTTTTCTTAACACTTTCCGTAAGGCACTTTCAAGCGACATTTTCTTAGGGCGAGTTTAAGCCTTTAAACTGTCAACCTATTACACATCAATTCTCGTTAAAACAACTGTTCTTTAAAGACTTCAAATTACAGATGTTTAACATAGTTCGTTAGGCATATTCGATTTTTAGTTCTTTCTGTTATACAGATAAGGACCCCAAAATGTTATGCACAATGAAAGTTACCTTACAGATTTATGCCTCTGTTGGTCGTGGGTTTGCTGGCACACTCATCTCCGTCGCTGGCTCGTGATCGCAGTGGTGTATCTGTTTTGTGTGCAAATTCTGTTTTCATGCACGAAGACAAAAACATTCTAAGACGAGATTTTTTGAGAGCTAGTTCTATTTTTTTATTTCACACTTCCATCGGAGAGTTTTCCATTCGTCGGTTCGTTCACTCAAACTCTGTCTTTCTTTCATATTGCTTTTGGAACGTGACGGGATGCAACTGGCTATATTCTTCTACATCTTAGCCGATATCTGGCGATGTCACCCAGACTACGCATTGCAGAGCTCTGTTTATGGATGTCTGCCCATGACGCGCCTCCATGGTGAACTGTCTGAACGCTAATTTCTCATCAGGGATCTGTGACGTCAGAGCCCTTTGACCCTTCAACGAATGTCATAACAGAACTCAAAATCGCTTTTGTGTCTAACCTTTTTCATCCGAGCGTTTCCCTTCGGCCAGTATGTTATGATTCCCAGAATTACTCACTATGAGACATGTCTGTTTGTCCCAAATCACATATGCACTTAATTTGTACTGAATCCTTTTTATTTCACCCAGTTCATAATTCATACTAGCTATTTTACCCATTTTCAAAATACAAGGCCTGTTTTAATGTAACACTGAATCTTCGAAATGCGTTCAAGCCCGTCTGATCGCTTGTAACCACTACTTCCTGCACTGATGAGGATGTTATTCCGAAACAATGTAGTCTGTAGGTAAATACACATTAATATTTATTTAAAAAATAGTCATAGTATACACACACACACACACACATATATATATATATATATACATATATATATAATTCTTCTATATTTTCCAATGTTCTCTCTACTCTGCCATTTGATGTACATGTTTCTCTCTTACATTTATCCTCCATCCTTAGGTTCAATCATCTTTTTTTCTGTCATAGAAAATAAGCTGTAAAGTGCTGAATAAACTAAAATAGAAGGAAATAATTAATTAATTGTATGGAGAGAAAAAAATAAAAACTGCAGCGCTGGCTTTTAATATGTTGGCACACTAGTGGTAGAAAAAATGCTTCTTTGAAACATAAAGTCACTTAAAATTGTAAAATCTTCTTACAAGTTTTGATAAGTAAGGCATAAAATATACGGACAAAACGTGTAGTTTATTTAATTAAAAACATAGAGAAATTCAAAATCCGATTAAAATAAACACATCAAGATAGATGGATATACATATGTAGGGAATAAGTAAACACAGACACTTACATGTATGTATGTATGTATGTATCTATATATTTATACACTTACATTAATATATAAATAACGAAAGGGAATAGCATAACGATCAGAAGAGAGATGGGATGCACATACTAAGATATATATATATATATATATATATATATATATATATATATACATACATATATATATATATAAATATATACATGTGCATATACATATATATAGAGAGATGGGGAGAGAGAATGTGAAAGCCAGAGTGAGAGAGAAAGAGAGTAAGAGAGGGGTGAAAAGGTACATAACTGTTTCCAGTTAGCGTAAAGCATTACTTTTCTATATTGCATAGAGTTCTGGCCATTCGGATCGAATCTCAAATCTTGCTACGTCAAACTACTATGAGGATCCATTGATATCTGTGAATTGTATGTATAGTGTAATGTTGTGTTTTTGTATAGGCGAAATATAAGAGTGCTCAATTAGTTGTGTAAGAGCATAGATTTTTATTAAAAGAAAAACACTCTACCTTTGTTTGATCTTCTAGCGATACTGTTGATATCACGGAATCACTGGATAATAAAATAAAATATATAAAAAAAAAATATTTTGTCATAAAATAAAATGTAGATGCAATACTTGGTGCTGGTCTTATAATAAAAATAGTTATTTTATAGCACCAAAACAAAGTCTTTTATTCACATGTATTTTAAAATACGAGAAGTCTTTCATCTATGTTGTTTATCTATTTTGTTTCATAACATAAAAATCCTTTTATTCATACTTTATTTTTGTAACAGTAAAAGTAAACCTCTTATGCGCAATTTATTTTAGCGTGATATTTGTTTACTTTTTAGCTTCAGTTAAATTAAATATTTGTTTATCTTTTAGCTTCAATTAAATTAAATATTTGTTTACTTTTTAGCTTCAGTTAAATTAATTATTTGTTTACTTTTAGCTTCAGTTAAATAAAATAATTGTTTACTTTTTAGCTTCAGTTAAATTAAATATTTGTTTACTTTTAGCTTCAGTTAAATTAATTATTTGTTTACTTTTAAGCTTCAGTTAAATTAAATATTTGTTTACTTTTTAGCTTCAGTTAAATTAATATTAGTTTACTTTTTAGCTTCAGTTAAATTAAATATTTGTTTACTTTTAGCTTCAGTTAGATTAAATATTTGTTTACTTTTAGCTTCAGTTAAATAAAATAATTGTTTACTTTTTAGCTTCAGTTAAATTAAATATTTGTTTACTTTTAGCTTCAGTTAAATTAATTATTTGTTTACTTTTAAGCTTCAGTTAAATTAAATATTTGTTTACTTTTTAACTTCAGTTAAATTAATATTAGTTTACTTTTTAGCTTCAGTTAAATTAAATATTTGTTTACTTTTAGCTTCAGTTAGATTAAATATTTGTTTACTTTTAGCTTCAGTTAAATTAATTATTTGTTTACTTTTAAGCTTCAGTTAAATTAAATATTTGTTTACTTTTTAGCTTCAGTTAAATTAAATATTTGTTTATTTTTTAGCTTCAGTTTAATTAAATATGTTCTGCTTACGACACATAATTGTACTTAGATAACCTTTGCCACACTTGCATTTTTTTGTTCGTGGTGCAATCAATAAAAATGTTCGCTTTGCTGTATCTAAAATTGGCAGACTCTCCACTGAGGTCTCACTATTGTTATGAGCTAAATTACCTTCTTATTGTCTTTAATTTTACGATTTATTAAATTCCACTTTAACATACATATTTCAATCATATAAAAAATGCAGAGATTTAATTAAAATAAATGAGGATATTTACTTGCACATCTCAATACCAGCTTTAAACTCAATGATTAGCATTACATTCCAGTTACACTAAATATTTAAGTTTTTTTATACACACCATAGTTGGACTTACAAATAAAATTTCAGTTACACTAATATTTCAGTTTTTTTACACACACCATAGTCGGACTTTCAAATAAAAGTTCAGTTACACTTAATCTTTCAGTTTTTTTCACACACACACCATAGTTGGGACTAACAAATTAATACTGCCTTGACTTTATGTACGGATACAGGCTTTATTAAACATTTCCTTAATTATATTTTAGAGGGCTCGGGTAAATATCTGTTAGCGCTGATGTGCATTTAAAATGTATCGTTACAGGTAAATATTATTAATGCAATTTGAAGCGGAGAGGAAATGGAGATATTTCGTTACGTTTCGATCGTAACTTAATATTTTAGGTTTATTTAAAATTAAAATAAGCCTCTTAAAGATTTAATTTGTTGTTTTTAACTATCTACATGTTTTGTCCATATCTTTACAAGTTATTTAGCCGTTCTTAGTGTTTTGATCCTTTACATAACTATGTGTGCGTACTATTTTATATGTAGGTACACAGGTAAGTATGAACAAAATCCCAAAAGGGTAGTCTTGCAGGTTTTCAGAACCTGGCGAAGACTTTACAAGAAATAATGTGTTAGATCATCACGACATCGGCTGGAGAACAGGTATATTTAGTATCTTTAAGCATGTGGGATGAGTTTCCAGTGATTCCGGGAAACCGAAGGTATCAATGGACGATAAAACTACTGTATAGTTCAGAAATATATATATATATATATACATATATATATATGGGAAATGAAAAAGAAAAAAACAAAATATGTTTTTTTTAATGTATTCATAAACGTTTCGTCTTTATTTGTAAGACTTCCTCAAAATGATAATAGTAAGAAAAATGTCATGCAAGTACATGAAAATATTGGGTTGACATGATGGGTTAATGAGAATAAGTAGTAGCCACTACTGGGAGCGCAGGACCGAGGTCCGGGCTGAGAAAGGTGCATCCAATATTTTCATGTACTTGCATGACATTTTTCTTAAAATTATCATCCTGAGGAAGTCTTACAAATAAAGACTAAACGTTGATGAATACATAAAACAAAAACATCTTTTGGTTTTTCCTTTTTCATTTCCCATTACGTATATATAATTTAAAAACTATACATTACAGTACTGTTTAGTACACCCTGTTTCCATCAGTGTGGTCATGTTATAACTCTCCCTCTCTATACATATACGAGGCCTGTCACAAACGTATCCGACCATAGGTAAGAAAAATATTTAAAATACGTGACGGGGTTGAGACCCTTATAACTTTAAAAGTAGGCTTCTTACGCCTGGACACACTTAGCTCACCGATCCATCCACTGCCGGTAAACACCTCTGGAAGTTTTTTTTTTAGAATAGTGTTCATCTATCCCGTCGCGTTCCGAATTATCTCTTTTTTGGGACCCTCTCAACAACAGCTGCACTCCAAGCAGTTAGGGGTCTGCCAGAACACTGGTCACTCTCTGCTGATGTGCAGTCATTTTTGAATCGGTTTAATCATCCTTAATTTGTCTTACACATCGCATTATCTGCAAAGAACTGCTGAATCTAACCCGACGGCGGAAATGAACAGCATTCTAAAAGAAGACTTTCAGAGGTGTTTCCGGCAGTGGATGGATCGGTGGGCTAAGTGTGTGCAAGCACAAGGGACCTACTTTTAAAGGGATTTAGTTTCCAACCGCATCACGTATTTGAAATATTTTTCTGGCTTAAGGTCGGATTCTTTTTAGACAAGCATCGTATACATATATATATATATATATATATATATATAGAGAGAGAGAGAGAGAGAGAGAGAGAGACGGGGGGTTAATAGATATGCTCTGATATATAGGGTGAGATAGGAAATTTGAGTTTGATAAAGAAAGATGGAGAGACAGATTTGGAAGGAGAAATAGGAACTAACCAAAATAGATAGATAAATAAATATATAGAATAATCTAATTGTTTATTTGACCTATGCTTGGCATCAATATATATATATATATATATATATATATATATATATATATATATATATATATATATATATATATATATACGTACGTGCAGATAGATATAAAAAATATTAAGATAACACTTTCAACAGCGTCAGCAATTTAGTTTCGGTCTTGCCAAGATCGAACTTTTTGGCGCCATTAAAATGGGGTCTTTTGAATAACTGTAATGATTTGTACTGATCAAACGGTTTATTTATCTTTTCAATCAATCCTCTGTCTCTACTTTTCAATTTAGCCTTCCTACCTTTTTATATAAAATTCTAGTTCCCATGTCGGCCTATTAATTACTTAAGATGTGTAGTTTTATCCTGATAGTCAGATAGAAAATGTTTACATTGGTTTCGCATTATTATTTATAGTATTGTTATCTTGTGTTTCTTCTTCTCTTAATTCTTTTGCTTTGTTTCTATATTTTTTAAATCTTATTTTCTTTTTTAATCTTCACTATTTATTTCTCTTTTTTAAAATGTGTTTCTCTTTCCCGTCTTTTGTTTTCTTTGCAATCGCTATATTTGTTGTTATGTATAAAATGTCGAATATGCCAATTGGTTTCAGATGGTTGAAGTTTTCTCTGTTGAGTGTTGTTGGAAGGAATTCACGGACGAGCTGAACAAATACATGACCATGTGAGGTTAGAGGCTACAGAAGGTCAATGCCCCGAGTCAGACATGACGTCAATAACCGAGGCATTCTCTTCGTGTAAATATATGCAGCGTAGAAAAAGACGGTTTAATTTAGGATTTTGCGACGATCGGAGTTCGAGAAAACCATGATTGATGACATTGCCAGGCAACCAGCTCTCACCACCTTGTATGATACTATGTTGTGAGAATCTTTTTCAAGGAAACAAATCTCTCAACACTTTGTTTTTGTTGTTGTTTTTTTCTTTTAAT
>OY744521.1:80074681-80077181 GCA_963556195.1 Sepiola atlantica
TTTGGGATTGTATTGGCTTATGTTGGCTATCTATATGCAATAGTGTCGTCTATATTAACAGTAATTAATTAAAGTTATTAAATAAATTGGAAACATAACTAAAACATCTTCAGTTTTAACTCCATGCGCTCACTGACGATATTACCGAAAGTTGTGGATTGCTACAAGCGAGGCAGAAGCGTGAAAAGAAAGTGGGAAGGAGAGTGTGGTTGTCTTGGCATGCTACGAGCTAGGCAGAAGCGAAAGGGGAAGTGGGAGAGGGAGGAAGAGTGGGGTTGTCCTGATCTCTCTCTCTCTCTCTCTCTCTGCCCCCTTTCTCTCGCCCGCTTTTTGCAGTTTTTACATTTTCCGAGAAAAATAAATAATGTTTTTATTAATTGAGTTGATGCCTAATTTATAAATTTTAACAACAAACTTATTGTTTAATGTTTACAAAGACTTTTATCAGTATTCTAATTGACCAATGAAAACAAATGTTTAGTAGCACTGTTATCTGTCCAGATTTCGCTTCGCTAAAATCTTTGAATCCTTGATTCTTAATCAATCTAGCGATAGTCCGTAACCTCGTTAATGTTGAACTCTTTTTGATCATCAGTATAGATGTAGGCAAGCACACTCAACTGCGGATATATTGACAGTAATATCTGAATGCATATAACATACACTAGACCAGACATGTGAATATAGGGTTGTAGCACTTGATATATACAAAGCCTTTGACAAGGCCTGCCATAAATGGTTTATCATAAAAATTAATCTATATAGTATTACAGGACGAATATTTACTATAATTAGGTTCTTTCTATCCAAAAGAAAATCCAGGTTGTCCTCGATGGCCGATCATTTAAACAACATGACATAAATGCAGGTGTATCCTAGGGATCGATCCTTGGACTTTTATTGTTTCTGATATTCACATGACATTATGTATGAGATGAGGATATTTTCTGACGACACTGCGCTCGACTCCTGCTGTATGGGTAAAACGGACGCGCACCTATCTGTGTCAATGGCTGAATACTAAGAAAATTACTTCCAGTCTGTAGATGAATGGCGTAATAAATAGATGGAAACATTTAATGTCGCTAAGACAAAGCTCCTTACCTTCAACAACTACAACAAACCTGTCCAACCATCGATTGCTATAGCAATTAACACTCTTCCTGAGAGTCCAACTGTCAAACTCCCTGGCTTACCATGCACAGATAACATGAATTGGAACAAATGCATAGAAGATATTGCCAAGGCTGCTGCAAAGAAAGTGGGTTCCCTCTACCGTGATAGAAAACTTCTCACATCTGACAGTATCTGAACATGCATGGAGTATTGTTGCCACATATAGGCTGGTTCACCATCCAGTTGTATCTCCCTCTTAAACAAGGTCTAAAAAAGAGTCTCAAATCTAATAACTCCCTCATAATCCACTAAGCTCCAGCTCCTATCTCATAGCCGCAATTTTTATCCTTGTGCTTGTTTTACAAGTGCTTCAATGTAATGCTTCGATGCAGATGCTGCTCTGGTGCCCCCTCGACGTAAATACACTCGACCAACCTGACAATCAGCTTAATCCCATCCATTCACTGTAGAGGACCCCAGATACCAGAGAGCCACCCACTCCAATAGCTTCTTACCTCGTGCTGCTGGCTTTTGGGACTCCTTTTCTGACTGTACAGACATGTAAAGCTAATTCGAACAAACATCTCGCTTCACAGCTACACATTTCGGATGACTCCTGAAACTTTCACCCTAATTCTTAGTAGCCCTTTCGTCTATTATGGCAACTTGCCTTGTTTGGGTGAACTAAGTTTTTTTTTTAAAAATTTTTAATATAAAATAAGTGTCCGAACATAATAATAAAATAAATAATAATAAAATAAATAATAATAAAATAATGATAACAATAACAATAAAATAATAACAAATAAAATAAATTACAGTTTAAAATAATGAAATATTAAAATACTTTTCAGATAATATGAATTATATAATAATGAGCAATTAAAACACCATACAATGCATTAAATGGCGTTATAATTGCTCATTATTATTTTTAATAATTCATCTTACACATGTAGTGCTTTAATGATTTGCCCTAAAAACGAGATGGATGAGGAAGTAAAGTTCATTACTAAGACTCTATGCAACAATGGCTATCAATGAGACATTGTAAAATCTATTATCAGAAATAACATTTTTAATTTTTGTAAAAGTAAACGAACCTTTGTGGAAAGGTGTTCTATTTACTTTCGCCTGCAATGGCTAGGTTATATTAGTGATAGATTCGCACAAATAATCTATTCTTGTGTCCAACAATGTCATTTTGCCCTAAATACACGAGTATTTTTTAGACCAAACCGATCTTAACGTCCATTCGAATCGACGCACTTCCACCATAATAATTATATTATTGATTTATTTGATGTTTTTGATCAATGGTTTATCGTACTTGTAAATTGAGAAAAATAAGCGAGAACGATAGATCGAGAAAGAGTTACAATAT
>OY744521.1:80082181-80119681 GCA_963556195.1 Sepiola atlantica
TGGGTTTAGATAGCTGCTACCTCTCTCATGGTAGACGAGGAGTTGAGTGTTTGTCGTGTATCCACGCATGCTATGAAGAAAAAATAAACACCCAAATACACTTTTAAACTCAATTTTATTTGTCAATGTTTTGTTTTATTAATAACGTTTATGAAAGTGGTTATTGACAATGAGAGGACAACAGCAGGGAGAAGAAAAGATGAGAATGTGTCACCACCGCGGCTACAGAAATACGACAATCTGATTCTGCTGACGAAGAACTCACCTTGTTCAGTTTACTTTTTATTAAAGATTGGTATGTGTATCTTAATTAAAACGTGACATATGCAACCAGGATTAACACACATCTATCACTAATCAAGATTTGGTAACTGTTTGTCTGAAGCTGAAAATATACTATTACTTCTCTTTATTATACTATTGTACTTTATTTCATTAGTGAATTAAAGGGTGTAATGGGTTGTGTACTCTCTATTATGTTCTCAGGATACAATTCCCCCAGAAATTACCTCCTTATTTGGGGGGTAGGAAGGTAATTTAATCTCTGTTCTGTTGTCATAAGACTATTCTTTGAAGTATTATGTTCTACTTTGAAGGGTTGAATGTAGTGTAGTATAAATTTTTCATGATACCGTTCTCCTAGCATTACATCCTTATTTGGTTGGGGTCAGTGTATTATATGTTCGTTTGTAATAGTACCACCTTTTCTTTTTGGGAGGTAGTTTATCTGTTATGTGATCATAATACAATTTTCCTATGGATTACCTTCTCCTTTTCTGGGAGGAAGTGTAGTAATATACTAGCAATTGTATGCGACCTTTAGTCGTCTATTTTTGCTAGCAAAACATCATTATTATAACATTATTTAGTCTCTAAAAAACATGGTAAGCGTTAAAACAACGTCATTTAGAACAGATATATCGATTCGAAGTCTATAATTAAAATCAAGTCGATCTATCCGTAATGACATATAGAACCATTTCACTTCCGTGTTTTACCTCTTAAGAAGATTTGTGGAAAGACGTGTGTTCTGTCTTTCCTGTCGTTTTAGCGCTATTTTGATGTTATGGCGCTACAGCACGAAAGGCGCCAATTTGATGTCATAAATCATTCATGTTTTGAAATATGGACGAAAAAATAACACGGAGAATAACAAAAATAATCCTATACGTCATTGCATAATGGAAACTAAACGCTTGCAATAGATTGCATGGATTTGTTTTGTTTTAAACCTTATATAATTCTATTTTACTTTTATTTATTTTTATTCTTATTCGTTTTAGTCACAAATGTCCTTTATCTCCCGATGACGACTTAATCCATGACATAAATAAACTTTGTTCTGAATTATTATTGTTATCTGTAATATTTATCTTAAGAATAAAAAAAGTAGTTAGATCCCTGAACAAGTTTATAAAAACGCAACCGATATTAGTTGTCGAATTCTTCGACAATATTAGTTATATATATATATATATATATATATATATATATATATATATATATATATATAGGCATTAAAAACAGATACAACCACCGACATCGTACATCCCTCCTAACCCCAGAACTGAAAGAAGCCGCTAATGAACTACATCAAAACAACGACATCACTATACGAATGGCCGACAAATTAAACATATAGACTATACTAAACAAAACCGACTATAACACTAAAATAAAGTACATCCTCTCAAACAAAACAAAATTCAAACGACTCTCAAAAAAAACCCCACCGACTAATTAAAAAAAGAAATTAATCAAATAATAACCGCGAACAATGCAGAAATATGAACAATCAAACTCAGTAAAATCATAGGTGACTACAAACCAGGTTATATCTACGGCAAAATAAAAATGCACAAAAATGAATACCCCCTCAGACCCATAATCTCCCAAATCTCTACACCTGTATACCACATACCTAAAATTATTAACAACATTATCCAACCATACATACCGAACAAATACAGTATAAAATCCACAACCGACTTCATACACCTACTAAAAGCAAACGCCCTCCAAAAATACATAACAGCCTCCCTCGAAGTCGAAAACCTATTCACAAACATCCCAATACATGACACAATAAAAATCATCCTTCAACAAGTATATAAACACAGCACCCTACCACCCCCATAATAAAACCTAAAACCCTAGAAAAACTCCTCCTAAAATGCACCACACAAGTACCATTTACCGACTCCTCCGGCAAAATATATATCCAAATAGATTGGATCACCCCTGGGTCCCACGTTCGCCGAATATTACATGGCACACATAGAAAACAAAATCTTCCCCGACTTCATAAACAAACCCCACATATACACCCGATACGTTGACGACATCTTTATCGCTACTGAATCCTTAGACAATATAGACAAACTCAAACATACCCTAGAAACCCACTCAGTTCTCACCTTCACACACGAACTAAATACTAACAAGAAAATCCCCTTCCTCGACGTAATTACCGACTCTAACAATCCTGCCCAATACACAACATCCACATATAAAAACCTACAAACAATAACCCTAATTTACTCAACTACCATAGCGAATGCCCCCAAAAATATAAAACTGCCCTAATAAAAAAAATTTGTCAACCGCGCTTACAAGATATCTTCATCCAATAAAATATTCTACAAAGAACTAACCAACATCAAACAACCCCTAGTAAATAACAATTTCCCCAACAGAATTGTCGACCAACAAATAAAACTATATTTAACCTCCCTACACCAAAAGAATCAGACAAAAAAACACAACAAAAAAGACACTCTTCCCCTGTACTATAAAAACCAAATGCATTCTAACTACAAACTTGACGAAAAAGCTATAGCTAACATAATAAACCGACACACTACACCCACCGACCAACAACAAAAAATAAAACTAATAATTTACTACAATAAATTAAAACATCTAACTTAATAATAAAAAATAATAACACTACTAACTCCCCCTAAGCCAAACAAACGTACTATATTTGTTTCAATGCCCATTTGAGGAATGTTTCCCCAAGACCAAAACAGACAAACATAGTACCTATACTGGCCATACAACCACAACCCTCTCCCGACGCCTTACGAATCACCTAAATGACACTAGTGCCATCCAGCGACGCATTACCACACATAAGAAAAACATAAAATCAACTGAATTAAAACAAATATTAACAACTAACACTAAGAGTATACATAAAAACAACTGCACCGACAGACTAAAAATATTCGAAGCCTTACACATAAAAGAATTACAACCCACAATTAATAAAATAGAATTCACCACCGGTACTAACGCCTTATCAGTCTTCAACAATTAACACATAATAATACTAATAATAATAATTAAAATAATAATAATAGATATAACACAAAATAAATAAAAACAAATCAATAAAAAAATTAATAAATAAAAAAAGAATAAAGATATATATATATATATATATATATATATATGTCTATACACATATGCAAATTAGATCTAACCAAAACTAAAAAAAAAATCATAAATACGGCTCTCTACAAACAACAACAGACAACCCTCCTGAAGACGGTTGCGAGACCGAAAGCGCTAGAGGAATGGCCCAAAAAACAACATTAGGCGCCATGATCCATCAATTATTACCAACATCCGAAGAATCGCTTGCCGAGTCGAGAAATTGACTAAAAAGATCATATAGAAAGAAAACTCCGTGGTATTTAACGACACATGTCTAATAAACGACTTGCTGCCAAAATATACATACATATATATATATATATATATATATATATATATATATATATATATATATATATAATGAGGAATAATAGAAACAAGGTTTCAGACAAAATGAAAAATAACACTGGAATTGAAGATAAGCGAATCAACAAACTAACAAACATATAAACTCAAATAGATATAAAAGCTCTTCCAAGGTATATCAGTTACTAGATATATAGTCTCGGAAGTTTCTCAGCCATTAAAACTATATAAGGAAAACAAAAATAAATAAATTAAAATAAATAAAAAATTAAAAAAACAAATCTTAAGTCCCAAGTCGTTCAGTTGAAAGTCATTCATGTAAGTCAATTTAATTTTTACAGTTATTATATTAGTTTGCTTCTTACATTATTTAAGGGATCATCAGTTGTTTACCATGAAAAACTGTTTCGGGAATTTGAATTTAATATATATATATATATATATATATATATATATATATATATATATATATATATATATATATGTTGCGTGTGTGTGTGTGTGTTGACGAAAACTTTATGGGGGCTATGTTCATTAATAAATAATAGGAATATTTCCCAGTGGCCGTGGGGTGCAAATACGTCGGATAAAATTCAACGGTGACTTTATTACGGGGTTCAAATCCTGGGACCGGTAGCAGAGTTTTATCTAGCCAAACTGATGAGTATTGGTTTATATTAAGCATATGAGAATAAATATATATATATATATATATATATATATATATATATATATATATATATGAGAGAGAGAGAGAGAGAGAATCTAAAACTCGGTTCATGAACGTCTCGGACTGGAACAATTCGGATTTCTTACAAAAAATATCAATCCGGAAATGCCTCGGTTTTCTAACAAAATTTCGATTACTGAACCACGCTGACGGCAACTGAAGCATACCCTCTGAGTTCCCACTGCTGTATTTCTTAATCCAGATCTGTGTTTTATTAATCAATCTGGGTTTTTGTTTCCTAATCTGTTTTTCTTCGGAACTATACAAGAATTAACGAATTAATTTATTTTACATTATTTTTAATGGGTATTTTTTTTGTTTTTAACATAGTTCACCCAGACAAGGCAGACCGCCACTGTAGACGTAAGGGGCTACTGAGAAAAAAAGATATGATTCAGTTTTAGAACAGCTTTTCAAACCGAATTCTGTTCGCAAACCGAGGTTCAACTGTATAACGTTATCCTTCTACTAATGTTTAGTTCATCAACGTTTGTTTCCCCAAGAATTTTACTACATAATTTAATAGAACAAAATATATGCCAAAATATTCCTTGGATTAGGGATTGAGTTATGTTTGAAAAAACTTCATTTTAATTGTTCTAATAAGCATTAGTTTGCAATTTATTCAGCAAAGTGACCAATTTCTTACTGTGTGTCTGTTTATTCCACTCTTCCACTTTCACTGTATGTTTTGTGAACCCCTCGCCCGATCTTGTTTTGGGTTACTCCTGCTTTGTCTCTCTCTATCTCTTTATTAATAATCGAATGTGATAAAAAAGTAATAATAAATAGATAGGAATATTCCATTACAAACAAAAGTGATAACACCATGAGTATTAAAAGTATTTACTTTGTAGCTGAGAAAGGGAAGAGCGAAAAGAGATAAAGTGCGAGGAAAGAAAAAGAGAGACAGGATATAGCGAATAGGAAGTCACTATTTTGGGAATTTCACTTTTTCTTTTTTATATTTAAGTAACATTGTGAACTCACTTTTTTCATGTACATCTAGATATTGTCTAGTTTGTTGGCAGATTCTGTTGTGTAGGAATGGGGTATGGTTTAATTTGGTTTTAAGAGGCGATCCTCCCAGGCATTATCTTATTATTCGAGAGGGAGACTTTTATTGTCTGTGACCTGTTGCACCTTTACTGAAGAATGCTCACGAGTCCGTTAACGGTTATTTTTGTACTTTTTAAGATTGCACTCTCGGAGAAGCTGTTTTTTCTCATATTAAACTAACCTTGTACAACTCGGAAGCCACGTAAATAAAGGCCTTTTATTTCAGCTCTTTTATATACCAACTGTGAAATCTTAGGCATATTGTGATGCAAAGGGATCGATCCTTTTGTCTTGATTAGATATGGTTCGGTTCGGTCTAGTAAGCTATCATCCTACGCATTACCTGCTCTTTTGTAAGAGGACTGGTTTATTTCCGATCGCTTTTGTCTTGATTCAAAGAAACCACTTCGAGCTCAATGGATGACTTAACATGTAGTATTTTTATCAGTCGGACTACTACTCTCATTTTGGGGGTCATTCTCACAATGTTTCGCTTAATTTAACGTTCGACCTTCTTTAGGTACATCTTGTCGGAATTTCGAATTGACATTTTTATTTAATCCACGAGGGTATATTGTTCTCGTTCTGTCAACAATGACCGGGTGAAAGACATAAGCAATTTTTATTTTATTATTAGTTAGCATCGCCTGTAGCGTGGTTTGAACCTTCAACCTTCACAAGACTATTGTTTAAAACTTTCATGAGAGACAATGGATACCCTCTGAAAGGAAGTATGCGCAATCAGATGTTCACAGTAAAGAGATAGGTGCACCATCTCAAACGAATTTCTCTTCTCTTGATTCAGCATTTTCTAAGACGTTCGGAAGCAATGGAGAAAGACTGGTGCGATTTCGAAGAATTACTTTTCCTAGAGTAGTTGTCGACCGAGACTTTAGAGTCTAGTCTAGTCTACCCTACTATTTTAATCAGAACTAGACGGAGAATACATGGATGTATGTCTTGTGTATAATTTAAGAAACATTGACTTTATATCTACTTTCAATTCCAAGCTTACAACGTCTGATGTAGCTAAATAGGCATTCATCTGAGTACTGATCGATGTGAACGTTGCCTAAGTTTGTTTATCTGGCGAGGACCAATGTTTCAACGTGATAAAACCTTAATTGGAGTTTAGTTATAATGTATTACCTGGCGTAGACAGATATTTTAAATAGTAAATTGACTCATAAGAAATATATCGCGTAAATATCGTCTACGTTATTTGTGATTCAAATTTGTAGATTTCATTCACGATTAGTATTCAAATTAAATAGATTTGGCGGGATTAGAAAATTTTAAGCTGATCTGCCAATGACCGTGAAGCAATCAAAAGACAATTAGAATTGGTAATAAATCGACACCATTTATGATTCTCCCTCAAATTCCATAATTAATCTCATTTGACGAATGTAATTCGCATATGATTAAACGATTTCCTTTTTCTGTGTCTTTGTCAATAGCCAATCAAATACATTCTGTTTTAAAGCCTCTTGAGATCTTGCGTAATGACATATGACAAGGGATTAGAATGACGTCACACCGAACTGAATTACTATCGAAATCTTTTTAAATATTGCACATAATACTGTAAAAAGAAACATTAAACGAAGATTAGTATATTCAAACTAAGTTCAAAATAACAATATGAATGTTGAGAATATTTACTGTAAATTACGTAATGACTAGCGAAAGTGTTAACATTTTGGAAAGAAAGATCAACAGAACAATCGACACAGAATAACGAGCATATCCAACATAATAAGAAGTATGAAGAATTTAAACGATCAGACACGGGGAAAAGAGAGTGGAAATTGTTCCGACAGTTTTCCAAGTTTCCTAAAAAAAACATTCACTATACACGGATATTTAAAAAAAAAAAGATACAATTACAGAGTGGTCACTAGAAATGCGTGAAATTTTAGGTTGTAAATTTTAAAGTTTACATTTTATTTTGTTTCAATGTTATTGCGTCTGGCTGATCAACTTCTTCGATGTGCACGGACGACATTTTTAGCATTTGTGGGTGTATCATACTATTAGTAATTGAAAAAAAATCATAAAAGTTATTCTCTGTTAATATAAATTACCATTTGACAAATTTCCCGCTTTTCTACCTGTAATAATAAATGTTCGCTATTATATTTAATATCGAGTTTTCAACAAACAAAATTAGTTATTGTATGTAAAGATAGTAAAAGATTTCCGATTGGAATGATTGATTTCTGTTCCAGTTTTAAAATGCAGGCAGTCCTTTTCACCATAAAGAATTTTATTTTTTATTTTTCTGTCTTTAATCTAGTCGAGAAATTTTACACGTGACAAAAATTGCAGTCTCAGCTCACACCTGCTAAAAAATGTTGATGCTCCATCTGGTGACCGATCTGTCAAAAAAGGTGCATAATTCCAAAGAGGAACAAGAGACGCTTGATGAAGCTACACATGTGCATATACTCTCTTGGTGTTTTTAGCTGTTCTGCTTGTTGCAAATCATATGGATTAAGAATTGGGCTGCCCAATTTAGACTCTTGGTGGATGAGAAATGGCTGCCATTATCTATGAAGGCGCCTCATGCGATTATCAATAACCCAAGTATAGAGGCAATCATTAACTTCACTATATTACTTTGACTACCCACCAAAATCAAACTCTGATATTAGGTTAGTTTTGTATAAGAATTCTAGCTATCCCTAAAAGGGCTAAATCTGGACATATGCAAATATAGCCATGAACAGACACATAAGCATCCACCGGTGAGAGAGCCACAAGGAATCAACAATAAATAAACGCCTTCTATTTAAGAAGAAAACAATGACGGCTTACCATATCGCCATCTCTGAAGGAGGAGGTACTGCCTGGGAGAATAATCTTATCCTAAACCTAACTAAATGACTAGGTTGTGAGCAACAATCGTTAACACCACTCATTCAGTAAGAGAAGGTGCTGTTTTAATAGTCTTAGTCCAGTCCGCCTTGAGAGATTCCCCAGATACTTCAAAACACACAACTATTCTATAAAAATATTAAGTGAACAAATTTACAGCTATTGCTCACAGAAAAAAAAACAAGATACTATAGGCCTTATAAAAGTAATATATCAGATTTAAATACATTTTTATCTCATTGTTGTAATCGTACTTATAGTTATTTTACTTATATGACATCGTTATTATCGGCATTTACACACAGATAATGTTGAGAATCGTATAGATATGCAGTTTTCTCGGTTGGAGGTAACACAGCAAGTCGTGTTCAAGTAATCGTATTCTATGATCTGTTTTAAATAGTTATTGTGTTCCGGAATAAAATCAACACAACATTGATATGCCGTAAAACAGACAAATGAACGTAAACGGGTAAGTCAATGAAATTATTTAAAATATATGTTGCATCTTTATGCATCATCAATACAAAACTTGCTATTTGATTGTGACGAAAATAGACCTAACGTTAATATAACATATTCTAAGTCTCGATACGCATCCTTATAATTGTTTTGAATTAATAAGGATTGGTTTTATATATATATATATATATATATATATATATATATATATATATATATATATATATATATATATATATATATATAGTAAGTTATGAAAATATATTTATGGAATTAAGCTACAGAGACTCCCGCGTTTCATGGCCGGGGGAATCGTCAGGCTAAAATGCGGGAGCCTCTATGTAGCTCAATTGCCATAAATATATTTTCATAACTTACTACCTAGCTCTACTTACGTATCGAGCACTGTTGAAGTAAATACTGAACATTGATACTTAAAAAAGTATATTTCCTTATAACATTTTATGTGGTTACATAAAATAATATATATATATATATATGTATATACATGTATGTATATATATATATATATATATATATATATATATATATATATATATATATATATATATATATATTAGAATACCATGTCTACATTTGCTTCATGATTAGATTAGAGTTATATGTATATAGGTTTAATCAGTCAACAGAAAATCAAATGCGCACAAGTTGGAAAAGAATCATAATGATAGGGAATAAAAATCTGAGAATTTTATAAAAAATAAACGTGCAACTTACACTTTCGTGCTACATTTACTGGGCGATTTCAAAAGCAAAGTAAAGTAAAATTTCAGTTTTATTTGTTGTTTTTTGGGTATTGTCTGTAGGAAATTTTCGAGAACCATTGCCTGCATTAAGCCTTCTATGAGGTGTGAACAGAGTTCTCGAAAATGGCGAAATAAAATTAATATTGCTTTTTATTATTTTACAAACCGCTCGGCATATATATATATATATATTTATATATATATATATATATATATATATATATATATATATATTTATATATATATATATATGTATATATATATATGTATATATGTGCATGCCGAGCGGTTTGTAAAATAATAAAAAACAATATTAATATATATATATAACATTGATTATGAATTTAAATATAAAGTATGTATCTTTAAATAAGGATCTATCGTAATAATAGAAAGCTCAATACATTGAATAGAGCAATAAATTCAGATAGAAATAAAAAGTTGTATAACTACAATATTTATTAAAACATTAGAAGTTCAAAAACAAGGAGTCTCATTATCCTTAACCTATGGATTTTTAAAGACAAATTATTTTCACAGAGAATAAAACTCAGTAATGTAAAATGTAAATATTACTGGTAACATTAAACTTTGAAAATTAATACATATATACAAAACGTTTTTGGCTAAAAGGAATCTAAAGTTAGCACAGCCACCGCCAAAAAATGCTGTTAAAGTAAATACATTTGGAAAAAGAATACTCAGAAGTGTATGTGTTGTTAAAAGGATGAGTGGTTTATAGTAATCGGTTAAGTTCGTGTATCCTGCATGCGTAAGAGCCTGTCGAAAATGTGAAAAAGTGAGAGATAGACTATCCAATCCAAAGGATCCAAATGAAACTTATCGGTCAAATTGAGGTATTATGAAGTTTTCATTGCCGATTTCCAGCTTCTAGGCAGAATGATGAGTGTCAATAGGTGACAAATAAGGATTTTAAAATAAAAATTTCAAGGTTGGTGTTAACAAGATTAGACATTGGGGACGAATTAACGTAAGACTATTTTATAAAAAAAGATGAAAAGGTGGTAGGACCGAGCGCAGGGACAACATCCCTTCCCCCTCCTGTGTTGCCTTAATAAAATGACGGAATTTTATGAATTATTTATTGCTATAAACAATCTTCGGGTACAGTGATTAATAATTGGCACGAGTTTTACGAATGCATTTGGGTGAGGAAACTTTTAAAGGCTAGCGGTCAGAGAGAAGAGAATTTCATATTTTCTCTAGAAGGAATGTGACTCATGGGGTCAATCATTTAGCTTGAATTTAATTGTTTGAATTAGGAATAAGGTGAGTTTGAAAAGCATTCAACCAATTAAAAGACAAAATCCAAAAATATGCTTTTTTCTACACGCTACAGATATATTACTCTCTTTCTTTTTCTCTCTTTTTCGCTGCAGTTGCAAGTTAAATGTGGCAATATTCCTTTTTGTTTATAACTAGCAGGGTTACCTGGTGTTGGCCGGGACTCTTCCCCGCCCCCTGTTTCCCCTCCTTCTCCGCAGCCTAGCTCATTTCATGTCTCTGGGCATACACACAGACAACACTCCTTGAGGAATAAGTCGACATTTTATTTCCAAATTAGTACATAAGAACAGTGAAAAGTGTACTCGGCGTTACCTGAGACCATAAAAAACAAAATAGAATAGGTTAAAAAGTGTGTGTAACATCTTTATATCTACACTTCTCGCTTACCCTCTGAATCCGTATCTCTATATCTCTCTATCTTCCTCGTTTTTCACTTTCTGTCTCCCGTCTCTATTTTCTTTCCATCCAGTCTTTTACTCTCTATTCAAAATAATAATAATAATGTTAGCTAGTCACCTCTCCTTTATATAACAGACTAGCGGAACCCGTCGCCCGGCGTTGCACGGGAGAAAGTACTACCTATTGCATACGTCCTATTGTTTTTCTCCCCTTCCTCTACCGTGTTGGCGAATGTTTTAAATTAAAATAAAATAAGTGGTAGAGTAGGATGGAATCGAACTCTAAAACTGGCGATCATGAAACCTGTCTTCTTAACGACTGCACCACGGGTTCGAGTTAAAAAGTACGCGTGAAAATTGGGTAATTAATATAAGCTTGTTTATTGGCATGCGTGTTATTCGCGGAAAATCATCGGAGTGAACGGGAGCGGTCATTAAGTTTTTGCGTATTGCTTTATATTATGTAGTAAATTAATACCAGGCCAATAATTAATAAGCTCCGAGGTTTTGTGTAAATTAAACTGTGTGGGTTAGTTCCCGGTGTCGATGAGTAGAGTGACAGTACAAAATTGTTAGGGGGAAAAGTTTTTGCTACCACCTATATGGAGTTGGTTTTTCGGAGAGACGTGGATGGTGGGCCAAATGTAATATTTAGTGTTAGGTAGGAAAAAATAATAACAAATTTACTGAAACACGCTCGACTGAATAAGTGTAGTAGAGTAGTGAGTTTAGTAGCCTGTGATGCATGTGGTTATTTCCCTATAATCCGAGAAGGTACAAGGGAAAAAATGTCTCTACTTTATATATTAGATACCATAAGAAATGGCTGAAAACCCGACCCCCTTCGACCTCCACACTAAAGCTGGCCCAGTTAACAACCCAAAGAAACCGGCCATTGTAACGTATTAAGAAATAGATTGTAAACCATTTTTTTTCATTGCCATGTGTAATAACTTCGGAACATTTTAATTTGTAAGGCCATTTCGTGTGATGCTACAGTCGGACTTTGGGTTAGAGATCTTAAAAAATAGCTGCCCTAAAATGCTAGAGTGCCCGTAAATGTTTTGATTTTTAGGGATATTCTTTTTTGCACCTAAATTCGTTGTTTATTTTTCAAGTTTAAATGCATAATACTAAATGGATTTTAACTGTAAATGATGCATGATTAAATAATATTTAACGAAAACAGCAATATAAAAGTAATTTTAATGACTATACGTAACCTACCGGAAGTTAAACTGCATAAGTACCCTATTATTATGAAAACAAATGTTTGACTAGTGTTAAATACAGAAAAAAACATTTAAGAAAACATAACAACAAAAAGGCATGGGGTAGGGCATATATGAAAGTCGCCACTTGCAGTTTTTACAAACTACTACATAAAAATAGGGTAAGATTTTGACCTATTTCTCGTAAGCTCGCCATTTGTTGTAATGGTTACAGTCACTGACTACAAAGCATTAGCTGTATGGTTCAATCCCACTTCCTTTTTTAAATTTTGTTTTTTTATTTTCAGTTTCCGATATTTTACCAGTAACATTTTTTTTGTTTAGCGAAGTAAAATTGTTTTATTGAAAACAAACTTTTGTTTGTTAAGTAATAATGTGTTTTACAATTAAAAAAAAAAACTAAAACTAGTTTGATTAAAGTTTATATTTTTATTAATTAAAACAAAATAGTGACTTTATACCAGCGATCTTTTACGAACGTATGCTTTTAAAATAATTTTATCTAGTGTTTATTTCGGTTGGGAAGGAGGCAAGTAATTTTATTCGGTTCAAGGTCTGTAAAAGCACGTGTATGTACAGTTACGAAGGGAAAGAGAGATAAAATAAAACTACTTTAATAAAATACTTTTTATTAATGAAAACAAAATGACTACTTTTTAGGAGTATATTTTTTCATTAATGAAAACAAAATGATTACCTTTTACGAGTATATTTTTTACTAATTAAAACAAAATGATTACCTTTTACCAGTTATTTGTTTTACGAAGAAGTAATGGAAGGAGCCAAATTTAAATCGAGCCAACAGTCTCACACAAAAAGAACGAAGAACTTACGTAGGTTTTAAATTTATAATTCTTTAATATAAATGTAAAAACGTTTTCTGAATAAAGAAAACCAATATTTGTTAGAAAGATAGGTACTGATATCTATCCTGAACCAGTTTTAAATATTTTATTCATTTTATTTTTTAATTTAAATCTTTTAAGGAGATAATACTACACATTATCTTTCGGTACTGATATCGATCCTGAACCAGTTTTCGTGAGGTTCGACTCGGAAGCTTTCGGCTGTCTTACGCAAACGCCCGAGAGTTGACGAGCCGATTTGTACCAGATGACAATTTTGATACTGTGCTGCATCCTATGATAATAATGGTGTGCTTGTTTTGTTTTTTTGTTAGGGTTAGGGTTTAGGGTTAGGGTTTAGGGTTATAGTTATGGTTTACGGTTAGGGTTAAAAATATTTATTTGAAAACAGTAACTTCGCTATGTTTTGCTTGTTTTGTTTTATTTGTTGTTTCTTTTAGAAATTTTCTTGAAAATATAACTTACAATCACAGGACGCAGCACCGTATCAAAATTGTCGTCTGGTACCATCTGGCTCGTCAACACTTCCGAGTCGAACCTCACGAAAACTGGTTCAGGATCGATATCAGTACCGAAAGATAATGTGTAGTATTATCTCCTTAAAAGATGTAAATTGAAAAATAAAATGAATGAAATATTTAAAAATAAAACCGTTGAGTTTGCCACGAAGAAAGTTGTAAACAATGGTGAGAGTAAAAAACGCATTAAAAAGAGAATCAAATGTTGCCTCAGTCTAGAACAAATTCTCATTTACTGACCTTGATTCGTCACGTAAACATGCAGTAAAATTATTTTTAATTGCAAGTTTTTTTGCCGTGTGAAGTATGCAATGACGAAATTTCGCTACGAGTGTAGTAGTAGATGCATTATGAAATATCGGGATTCACATAATATACAATAAGATTGGATAGAGGTGATAAATAGAAACTTTGTAGAAAGGTTAACTCATTGAAATTTACGGCGAATTATTAAGAAATTAAATATATTCTGTTTCAAAAATAATTAAATCGCCAAATTAATAAAAAATATTTTAGCACGTATTCTGTGTGATTAAAATATTTAGAAAAAAGGCTTTGGGAAAATATACGTTTATTTACTCAGATTTAGTATGATAAAATATAGATAGATATGAGTTATCATTTCCAAGTGTGAGCAATGAAATCGAATGGAACAGCTACTAAAAACATCAAAGGAAAACAGGAAAGAGTGTCGGGAATTGAGATGAACAATAATTGATCTGTTTCTATGGATTTGCCTAATCGAATACACGCGAGGCTGCAAATAAAATATATTCATGAAACTCGTATCGATGCTGGCATCGATTTATATATTCAATTTGTTTTTTCTAACCCGTACGTATTCAAGTATTAATATACTGTTTTTTTTATTTCTTATCTTTTCGTTTTTGTTTGGGACGCGGCCTCTTACCGATAACTAGACATTCGCTCGCTATTTCGCAGACTCCAACCTAGAGATCCTTTTTTTAGGATTCTAACCGCCATTTAAGCGCAATTGTTTAGATTGTTTGTACACTTTGTTCACCGGGTATATTTGGCAGGTAGTTGTTTTTTTAAATTATGTTGATGAGCCCGGTACTGTGATTACTGGGCAGATGGAGATCTTCCAATTATTCCAGTTTCTTTTCATGTCGTAGATGCTAGAACGTAGGCATCGACATATTTACATGTACGCATATATATGGCGGTTTCCTAAATAAACAAATGCTCATTTCCAACAACAAATGCATAATTTAAAAAAAATAATAATATATATAGTTAATTATAAAACGATTAATAGATAGTTTGATAGACATAAAGATATAAATAATTATTTAGTCAATTATATATATATATATATATATATATATATATACATCGCATATAGCGTTATAAAGTTAGATATATACAGATAGCTCGACAGATAAATAACGTTCATAAATTAGTCGGGCTAATTGATAGATAGAGATATAGATAGATGAATATATATATATATATATATATATATATATATATATATATATATATATATATATATAGCTACTTAGAGGTCGATATTTTACGAATCTCTATTACTGACTATTTTTATATATCCACGTGGTGTTTAAACTAGCCAACTAACCAATAAAATTCGTTGTTATTTTCCTCTGAAGGGTTTATATATTCATTAGCCAATAGCTGATCTTCTCTCAAACAAAGGTCCGGCCGGCCTTTTCCTGGCGTCATTTTCTTTTGTTGTTTTTATAGGTGTGTCAAATTAAAAGATGACCTTAGTTAAGCACGTGCGAAATTGGAATAATTTATTTTGTATTTATTTTATTATTACTTTAGATGTTGATTTAGTTTTGTCTTATTTATTCATTCTTTATCATTTATTTATATTTTATGTGCATAATCTTTCTAAATTGAAGTTTATTCTATGTCTACAAAATGTTGTTATTTGGTTTCAACAGTTTAGTAAGTTTTGTGGATAGTTTGAATGTTAATCTCTCCATTAAAACATAAACTACACGGGTCGTCCAATTATCGACATGAGCTCGTCAATCGTGATATTTTCCACTCGAGTAATGGCGAGCATCCGCTTACTATTGAATTTCCAGTAATGGTTCTCTAGTAATGTTTTAAATTGGTGTTTTTTTATTGAATGTGCTTTTATGGTTGTTATACTGGTTTTACAAAACCAGAGAGGTTATTGTTGAAGTAAATACGAAAATTCTATTCGCAATATATTATATCATCTGATATTATCATATGTGTGTATACATGAAATAATGAAATTATATAGAGAGAGACAGAGAAAGGGAGACAGAGAGAGATTGATATATTTATAGAGGGGAATAGACTGCCATAAGTATTCTCTCAACTATCGGAGTTAATGTGTTCCAGACCCACCCGTGATACGTGAAAATACTACTTCGACAGACATATTTATATGCAATATTGATATGGAAATAACCGCGCATATATATTTTATATACATAAACATCATAATGCCCTATTCCGTTGATCAGAATAGCTTTCTCAAAAAGAAAATATGTGTTTTAGTTGGATAGTATACATATTGTGCTGTGTTGTTAAAAATACTTTCGATTGATTTATTTGTATTTTTATGTTTAATCCTGATCAACATTTGATGAGTTAGAAAGTGAACCGAATCATATTGAAGATGTTCTTTCAATTTCGCATGAATCATTTTTAGATAGATATCAACTTACAATGTCCTACCAATGTACGTGAAACCTGTGTTCAATAAATCGTTTGAATGGCAATGTTTTAGAGTTATTTTTCATAATAAATCTCTAATTTATGTCGCAATGCACACACGCATTGGCTTATGATACAACGAACCCAACGCCTTTTACACACAGACATTTACAAACAAATTTATGAAAAATAGATTGAATACTTTTAGGAATCTTGAATAAACTAAAAATAAACCAGCGAGAAAACAAGTTAAAAGGTTCGATACGCTTAAAAACATTAATTTAAATATTATATAAAGAGAATATTTAGCCGTTTTATATATTCATTTACAAAGCAGATGTAACTTAATTTGTTTTTTTTAAATGTTGAAATTACAAGTCACCAAGTTTCATTTTTTCGATAAATTTAACTGACATTAAATTCGTGTATTTCATTCAAAACCGTAATGAAAATGCTATTAAGTATAGCCAACATGCACGCGTTAGGTTTTCGTTAACATAGTCGAAATTCGTGATAAACTATTTTCGTGACATGGACATAATGTCTGCAATGAAAATTATTTAATTCTTCATAAGAATTTAATCACAAAATTCATTATAAAATAACAAAATAAACACACCGAAAACAAGTATTGGTTACTTAGCCATTAATACACGTTCTGTGTAGCGTAACTAGAAAATACTGGACGCCCAGATTTGGTGGACACGCGATTAATACTACGGACTTGCCAATAGGTAAACCAGTAATGCGCACACCCTCAGTAACATAGTATTTCTAATTATACTGAATAACGGTCGTGCATTTCAAATCTAAAGATTCAAGTTCGAACTCCGATGTCAGCAGTGACACTATTTATTCATATATGACAGCTATATTTTTCAAATATTATTGCGCGTTATTTTTATATCTATATAACGTTGTAACATCGGTCCCCACTGTATCAATGAAGTTAAGCAAAGCTGAGCTTGGTCAGGATTTAGATGGTTGATCATTTTAGAATGTCAAGTGCCATATTTTTAAAGCAGAAGTTGTGGTAAAACAGTGACTTTTTCCAATACTCTTGGTAAATATGTGAACTCGCCCCTGTCCCAATGTGTAGACTAGACTGTCAAATCTAAGTAGAGCAACTCATCCTGGAGAAAACCACAAACACGAGTTTTTGTCTCCTTTAATCCTAGCATTGGTTTCAGTCGTCTTGGATTTCTCTCTGCCTCTTGAGTTAAACAAAGCTGGATTAAGAAAGCGCAGCTATATATTGCGCAACCATTGCTTTAAATATAAGCTATTCATCCTGCTCCCACTCATTCAAAATGTATCCATTGACCTACGATACAGGAAGATGCCAGTCCACCAGTAATTTTCTTTTCAAGGCTGTCTAAATTAAACCCAAGATCCACTTTCTGCTTGCTGGTACAAACCAAAAATGAAAACTGTGTTCGATTGATCGTTAAAAAGAACGCTTACATGAAGGACTGAGGGCAGGCACGAGTAAAACAAACACGTGTAAATTTAAAACTCAAGTTACGGCATTAAATTGCGGGCCGGTATCTAAGTGTAGTATCTGTCCTGTTTTTAACCAATGTCGGAGCAATATTTCTACTTTTGTCCCAATCAATAGTGACCCTTTTCGAGAGGTGGAGATCACCAACATTAAACTGACCTTGTGTCACATCAGTCTTCTTGGGGAGATAGTAAATAATGACTCCACAATATTTTCATGAAAGAATAACAATGCTAAATTAATACCATTATTTGATTCCACGTCAACCTTTATTTGAGAAACGTTGTGTTTTATCTTGATATAGGGCTTAGCTTTCAATTGCATTCTCTTGAAAAACGGACAGCCACGTAGAAAATATTGTATAGATTTGGGAAATAACGGGAAAATCATCTATCTCTATTTATATAAAGTTCGGTATGTGTATACGTTTATATATTTTACAGGAATCACTCCTAAACTAATTAACTCATCATTTTGAATTTTTGAACGCAGTTGCTAGATGGAAAAGTGTCAAATGTGGGTTGTATCAAGTTTAATCAAATTGTATGGAAAAGGTGGTGAAAAGTGTATGCAAACTCATCGTTAAAATCCAGATATCTCTGATTTTTGTGAAATTTTAATAATTAATATTATACATCAATTAAGAAATATTTCTCCGAATTACAGTTTATTTGGAGTATAGGGTTTTAAGTTTTAGGGGGAATAATACGAACACATCATCCCATTGGAAAATTCAACGATTTCAGATTTGCTTTGAAAATGATCTATAATCCTTAGACATTAGTTAAGCAAGATTGTCTGAATTTCAATTTATTCTTAAGACCCTTTACGCGTAAGCATGTAATGCATTTTGATCAAAATTGGAATAAGGATTCTAAACATAAGGTTTAGTAACATAAATCCTAGCAAAAAAACTGTTCTGTTCAGGGAATTAATTTTACCCGTCCTGAGACTGTGCTCTTCTAGTTCAACAGAAGTAAAATACATCTTGGAAGTGGGCAGGAACGCAAACAATGGATGCGACTGTGTGTAGGTTTTCATCTAGAAGTGTTTTGGTCACTCAAATATATGAGCAGATAGGATGTAAGAAATCTCGTAGACAAACAATATTGGCTATTTTTGCCCAGAGGTGTTCGGCCTGTCCATTTCATTTTAATATATTCACGGTTTTATAGTTTTCGCTTCATAAAATGTGTTTCTCTCTTCAGTTCAGTCAGTTAGTAAAATACTCAACTACAGGAAACAATATCATTTCCAAATTATTAATATAAGTAGTCGTATTATCTCCATTGATGCCATTGTCTTTATTATTATTATTATTCCGGATTTTTCTCCGCAACCATCCATTGAATTTCTCTGAAATTTTGCATGAAGTTGTAACTTTGGTCAGGTTAGAAAGTGACATTATCCGATTTTTAAAAAAAAATCTGGTTAGCCCCCTGGGGGTCAAAAGGCCCCGAAATGGCATAAAATGACATTTTTTGCCCCATAACTTTTCATCCATCCATTCAATTTCTCTGAAACTTGGCCAAAATGTGGAGGTAAGTGTTCCTAATAGAAAATACGTATCGCTGACCTTGGAACAAAATCTGGTTCGCGCCCCCAGGGGGTCAAAAGCCCCCAAATTGGCAAAAAATGACCCTTTTCTCCCATAACGTTTGATCCATGCATTTAAATTTTTAAAAACTTGGCCAAAATGTAGAGGCGATTGTTCTGGATATAAAATGAGCATCCTTGACCTCAGAAAAATTCTGGTTCGCGCCCCCAGGGGGTCAAAGGGGGGTCAAAAATGTTCCAAATTTCCCAAATTTATTGCATTTTACACTCGCCACATCAAGTCACATAAAGAGGGGGACCATGCACGCGCGGCTTGTTATTATTATTAGTAGTAGTAGTATTAGTAGTAGTAGTAGTAGTAGTAGTAGTAGTAGTAGTAGTAGTAGTAGTAGTAGTAGTAGGAGGAGGAGGAGGAGGAGGAGGAGGAGGAAATATATTAATCTATATATCCTCTTTACAGCTATGGATTAAATAATAACGTATACTAGACACTCAAGACTTAGTGGTGCAACAAGTCCAGGAGGCATACAACTGAAATAATACCAGTCTTTTCTGCTTAACCCCATATTTGTTCTAATCGTCCTCCCACTGGATTTACGCAACGTTAATTTAGGAGAGGTGATGTGGCTGATTGTACAACCCTGGTTTCACTATGTATTCCTCGCATAGGTACTATACATTATCTCTTGAGGCTGAAAGTAGGTTAATATATTGTAGTAATTGAAGAGACGGTCAAGAGGGCAACTTTCACGCTAGAATGTTAACCAATAGTTCTGCGGACTATCAGTGCTTATCAATAATTACGTACGCCAAGGAGGTTATATATTCGGTCGAATTTGTAACTATGGTAGTTTGTTTATGTACAGTCTTGCGTCAACATTAATGGACCAATCGTCAGCAAACGTGGTCCAAATAACGGTGATCGTCTAACTTAAGTGAGTTAATTTTAATATATCTAGGTCAAACGTCAAGTTTAGAGTAAACAGGAGATATCGCACTTTGGGCAATAACCGGTTCTGTTTACTGCAAAGACTCGCTACTTAAACTTGGCCCATATTGTAACCAATAAAGCCACGCATGTTATATGATTTTCAGCTTGAACTTTAAAATTGATCTTGATAAGTTTGGTCAAGTTTGACATTTGGACGGGATTTTAACATACCTTGACAGGCGGAAGTATGTAGTCTCAAAGCTGGTATATGTTCTTGTAATTAGTAGTATTTATTGTTTGTACCCTTCTATAAGTATTACTGGAGTTGTTAGGGAGTTTGCATGCTATATTCAGTTAAAGTCTACCCTTTAAATGATTATGTGTTTACGTTATTATTATCAGTAGTAGTCGACAGAGTAATGGAACAGTTTGGGTCTTTTTATGGATTTAATAATGATTTTCGTATTTCCGAATATTGACATTGAACAAACATTGAACAAACAGTTAGGCTTTCTCTGAATACTGTATTGATCTTGCTGGCAGATTAAGTTGATTATAGTCAAGCTGGATCTCATATTTGAAAATTGAGAATTACCAAATGTGATGAATAACCATTTTTGAGACAATCTGCTGAATAACGCTAACCCTCGTTTTGATTTCCACCGATTCTATGAAATCGCACGGAAAGATTTCCGATCGAATTAATGTATAGTATAATTTGTATTAAAATATTATGTTCTTACATACGAAATCGAACACTGTGTTTGTTTGTTTGTTTGTTTGTTTAGGCTTAACAGAAATCGATATAGTAACAGACAATTGAAATTATTTTCAATAAGGGTAACATTTTTCAAGTAATGTTATTACACAATTCAAATTGAACTCTGATCATACCTGATATAACCAGGTTTCAATTATCGATGTAAAATATCGCTTAATCGGATACAGCATAAAACGAGGGCACATACCTGGATCAAACACAACTTTCCTCGAGCGAAAGTTAACAAAGAACCGAATGGTAGTATTAGTTTTGTATAAGGGTGGAAGGGTGGTCTATAATAATAGAGTTGGTCTCAGTTCCCATCGAACATTCAGTCAATGGATTACCGTATTTGATAAATTAGTAATAAGGTAAAAATCGTAATCTGGAAATCAAGACTGGTGAGCTAGGTATGACGGGTTCAAATAAATCACTGAGAAACACCGGATAGACATCATCATATAAATATACGAGTGCCGATCCCCCGGCTGAGTGATAAGATCTACCAACAATCAACTTGATGGGTTTAGGTTCGATTCTTCGCCTGAAATGGGGGAGAGTCTATTTGTACTGATACAGTGAAACAGTTTGCTTGTTAATGAATATATAATATATTTATGTATATATATATATATATACATATTAATATATATATATATATTAATATATATGTATATATATATATATATTAATATATATATATATATTAATATATATGTATATATATATTAATATATATATATATATATTAATATATATATATATATTAATATATATATATATATTAATATATATATATATATATTAATATATATATATATTAATATATATATATATAGAGAGATATATATATATTAATATATATATGTATTAATATATATATATATATATATATATATATATATATATATATATATATATATATATATATATATATATATATATTAGAGTATCGTGTCAACGCTTGTTTTATGTCAAGATGTATATGTATATTAAGGTAGGTCGATTTTACACTTTTTTTTAAATATTAAAAAAAGGCACGTACCGAAAGTTGTATATAGACCTATTAAATACTCATGCAAAAAATTAGATCAAAAACTTCAGCGGTTTTTTGAGCGTTTGGTATCAAAGATCGTAGACAAGAATATACTGAAAATTCCTCGTTTTTGCAAGATTTGCTTGAATACTGGTGTGAAAACCAAATAATTTGTGCATTTAAAATCAGCGAATGTTCTTTTTATTTCATAAAAATGATATTAATTAAAGAAATCTTCAAATTGAAAATTTGCCCCCCCCCCCTTCATTTTCAGTATCTGCTTTTGTAAACTACTTTTTAACGTTATGAATTAAACAGTAATATTAGAATACCTAAAAAAATGATTTTTTTCTGTTATAAGTGAAAATATAACAAGCAAAGAAATAAGGAAAAACCTAACACTATTTTAATGGAGCTTAATATTGAGAGTCAAATTGCTCCATATAAGATCCCTTAGACAAAAATACTGGTCTCAATTTCTGACTCAAAACTTTGGCTGTAATGTGTTGATGCCTTGCTTCAAAACCATATACAGTTTGTGAAGCTTCTGTTATTAATTTAACTGCCCGTTCCACGCCCTGAGAATGCCAAAAATGCAGCATAATTTTAAATCTATTAATTATGTCCAATGTGTGGCATTAAAATTAATAGGTGGTATTCTTTTTAATCTTTTTTTGGTTGACTCCTCACTCCTGAAAGAACTAATTAATTAATGGAATTATTAAAAAATTCCAATCTGTACTGCTTTAATAATTATGGTGAAATTAGATAAAATCTTTAAAAATCATTCTATAAATTGGAATAAATAATTGAGTCAGAAATATATGAATAAAAATTACTTACCTAATGGCCAAAATTCTTTTTAAAGCTTCTTCTCTTACTTCAATCTCTTCAGATTTAACCATGGAATATAGAAAGTTTTCAGGCAGTAAACAAAATGTATTACCTTGTATATTTCTAAATGTGATATCTTGGATTTCCTGAGGCTGCTCCTTAATCCTCTGGGTCATATTAAAAATGTGCACTTGCTGATTGTGAAATTTACTATTTCTTTTAATTTCAAACCAAGAAGTGGCATACACATTTACAATAAAATTTACTACATAGTGTAGTTTTGTTGTGTGCCTTTGTGGGTATGCACCACGAGTCCATAAACACATGAGCCTGATGGCCAAAGTTAACCATCTTGCTTGGTTTAAAGGACCAATTTTCCAGGAGGTATATCTAGAGTCAACCTTACCTCTAGAAATACCTACTGTGTATTCATAAAGGAGTCTTTGATCAGAACTAAGATCATGTATTTCATCAATTTTAAAAATTGACTCTAGAGGATTGCTAATAGTGGAAAATGATATTTGGGGTAAATCATGGCAATCATTTGAGCATAATTTCCCCAGAGGGCCACTGAATGTTGTAGGGCCCTTTGCGCAACCATCTATGTTTTTAAAAAGGGCTCTGAAAGGTAGTTCATTATGATGCAAAGAGCAACCAATTGTGTGAAGATTTTTTAAAAGTTTTTTTTCTAAAATTGCAACCATTCCACCTTCGCAACCTGTGTTGGTATTAGTGTTGTCAACAAGTATAGCCTTGATACTGTTCTCACTGTGGAATTCATGCAAAACATCCACCACTTGATCTGCATGAACAGCACCTGTTGCACCACTATTAGGAAGAACTCTGTGTCAGATATTTACTTTCACATGGTGTTTCTTTTGTAAAAGTTAAATGGTGTTCTGGTCCCTTAGTTTTTTTCATAATTCTCTGTCTATTTTCATCCACAATTTCCTTATACATCAATGTGTCCTTATCCATTCTCCCATCAACTCCAATACATATAATATTTTAGGTGGGGTAAAACCCCCTGGCTGAAATAGTTTTATTTGTCTACCTCCAACAAGGTAAGATTTGACACAAGGTAATGAAAGTAGGGATTAGATAAGCCTGCGCTATAGAGGTGAGCACTCTGGCCATTAAAAAATTGACTGGGCAGCCCCGTCGGCATTCCTCTGTAGGGGCGTCTCAGACAGTTAGCAATAAACTTACTCCTCCCCAAAGAGGGAAGGCAAAGCCTGGGAGGGTGCACCTCCTAGAATTGCACAGGACGGACAAGCCCCAATAGACGGGCGTAAATCCAGACCCAAAGGCCCGGACGATACCGATTTATTTGGTGGGGTAAAAACCCCTGGCTGAACTAGATTTTATTTATCTATCTCCAACAAGGTAAGATTGACACAAGGTCAGGAAAGTGGGATGAGAAAGCCAGTGCTCGAGAGGTGAGCACTCTGGCAATTTAAAAATTGCCTGGGCAGCTCCGTCGGCATTCCCCGGTAGGGCCGCCTCAGACAGTAAGCAATAAACTTACTCCTCCCCAAAGATGGAAGGCAAAACCTAGGAGGTGCACCTCCTAGAACTGCACAGGACGGACAAGCCCCAATAGACGGGCGTGAATCCAGACCCAAAGACCCGGACGATACTGGTTTATTTGGTGGAGTAAAAAACCCTGGCTGAACTAGTTTTTATTTATCTAACTCCCACAAGGTAAGGTGTGACAAAAGGTCGAGAAAAAAGGGATTAGATAAGCCAGCGCTCGACAATTCAATATATATTTGTGATAATTAAATTTGTAAACACAGAATCAACACGTGAATTCAAATTCGCTTGTTGAATGTTCAACCGGTGAATACCATAAAAAATATCCAATAAATAAAACGCCTATGTAAATAAATAATTATTTATATATAAAATCAAATATTATAGTGTTTTATTCCTTTTTAATTTGAATATGTACATTTAATTTCTTAAGAAAAGGAATAATAAACTTTAAAAGATTTATTATTAAGTAACGTATTACTTTTTTTTTGTTAAACCCCGGGTTTAATTTAAGGCGATACTTCTGCCGGTGAAATCTAGGCTGTGAGAAAAAATCTCGATTTATTTGATCTTAAAATTGCAATGCTCAAATAAATACAAAGTTTTGAAGAAAAATATTTCTTGTGGTAACTTTTGACATTATTTGGCAACTTTCTTCGAGTGCGATAATTTACAGTTTCAAAATCGACCTCCCCTAATGTATATATATATACAGACAGAAAACTATCAGCAAAGTGGG
Source organism: Sepiola atlantica (assembly GCA_963556195.1). Lineage (NCBI taxonomy): Eukaryota > Metazoa > Mollusca > Cephalopoda > Sepiida > Sepiolidae > Sepiola > Sepiola atlantica. Next base: position 80,107,725 of record OY744521.1, read on the forward strand.
GGTAAAATAAATGAAAATATCGTCCAATACTTTCAGCACCTAATAGTAAGTTACACGGTTATTTGTTGATTCATTTTTTAGCCAATTGTGGGCATATGATTTGCTCTCGATTGATTACACACATATACTTATGAATAGAATATATATATATATATATATATATATATATATATATATATATAATGTGTGTACATTTATGTATAATAAATATATATAGTAAACTCTAATAAAGAGAAAACTCTACTAAAATTATATTATCATTCGTTACTGACACATTCATTTCAGAGTTTATTATAATAATGAATATAAGCAATATATTCATGAGTTAGTTTTTCAAAGTAATGCTGAATGACATTAGATAAGTATATAAATTGTGTTTCATTTATATTATATTTTGTTGTTCAAACTATTTCTCGTAAGAAAAAGTAGAAAAGTGATAATAAAATGCACTTAACACTTTGTTGAAGCTTGCATGGATTATCAGAGGTGTTGTGTAATTCGTATCAAACAATATATATATATATATATATATATATATATATATATATATATATATATATATATATATATATATATATATATATGTCGGGATTTGAGTTGCAAAATACTCGTAATCAGGGGGTTCGAACCGCATGACTGGTAGTGAATAATCATATCTCTATGCTGATAAGCTACGATTATAAAAAACGAAACGTATACGTACATAGATAATAAACAATAACAAATATTTATTATTTGTAACTCCTAGAATAACTCTAGAAGAGCACTTTAAGTGTAGTATTAACACAGCATGATGTCGCTAGCTATAAATGCATCGGTCCTTTCATTAAGTAGAACGCTCTTATACCGTCAAGCCGCTTTATAAACATGTTTAACATGGGCCGAGTGGTTCGAGCGTCGGGATTTGAGTAGCAAAATACTCGTAATCAGGGGTTTCGAATCGTATGACCGGTAGTGAATAGTCATCATCTATGCTGACGAGTCCAGATTATAAAGGGTGAAACGTATACGTACATAGGTTATAAACAATAACAAATATTATATATATATATATATGTGTGTATATATATACATGTATTTATTTATGCCTATATATATTTATATATATGTGTGTGAGAAAGTTTTAAAAATAGAATGGAATAGTTAGTAAATAGATTTACTAGATTAAAATGTAAACAAACTACTTAACATAATTACATACACACATCTCTAAAGTAAACCGATATTTAGAGCGTGAATTCGATTTTAATGTATCTCTTTGTTTCTCCTTGTCTTATATATATATATATATATATATATATATATATATATATATGTTGGGGTCTGGACGCCAATATTGGTAATTGAAGTAATCAGAGTAAATCAGATGTATATATTAAAACAAAAATTATAACATTTTGAGATTGAGATTACATTATTATTATATATTAGCTACGGATAGAATATGAGTTTATATTGATAGACAACTGAAGTGTAATTTATATGATGATAGCAAAAGGAAAAGTATTTAAATATGGTTCTAAAATGTAATTTTAGGGATTAGATATTTTTTTATTATTAAATTAAATGGCATATATGAGTTAGTAGGATGGAAAAGATCAGGGAAATATATAAGAGATTATGACAAGATTTGAAGTTAAATATAATCACAAAATAATTTTAAAAGTTCATACAACTCTTGAGAATAAGATTTATGTTTCTTGAAAATAATTATGAAATATAAATGGTAAAGTGAAATGCATCATAATTTATGAAACACGCGCAGATATAGTTTTAAAAAAACTAAATAAATTAGGATGAAGTAATTATATAGGAGGTGTAATAATATTAAAATGGATCATGGATTTTTAAAAAAACTTTTATAGTAAAGTCTTTTGTAATAAATATTTATTATCTGTAAATTAGACGATAAATTGTGAAGAAAGTGTATATTGGTTAAAAGAACAAACAATTGTAACAAAGATTAATCAGAAAATAATTAACAGAACATAGCTGAATAAATGTGTTAGTGTTAAATGTGACAGTATTAAACATGAGAAAGATGATGTGAAAAAATGAGAAAAGACTGTACAGCATTTAATTTTATATAAAAAAAATAATGCATGGCGTAAATAAAATGGAACTCGGCTAATGTAGGTAGGATATAAAGTAACAAGTAAGCATTACTATTAACAAAATAGCTAAATTACTATCATTAAAAGCATTCAAAGGGATATTGCTCGCTCAACCTTTAAATCAATCAATAAAATAATACTTAACATTTAATAAGTGAGATGTAAAATAGTGAGAAAACGATATCAGTATTGGAAGACAATTTTTTTAGGTATGGTTATAATTGAAGTATGTAATAAATACATTTATATTACATTTAAAAGTATTGATATGGAAACGAAGTAATATTAAAAGATGCTATATTCAGAATAATAAGGAAGAGGCTGGGAAAGAATTAGATTAACGAATAATTATGGTATAAGATGAGTTAAATAAGATTATTTATTAAGTTAATGGGTAAAATTTAAATATAAGCTAATGTAAATACATAATAGCGAAGATGGATAGATGAGGAGGAATAGGGTAATTAACGGCATATTGAGCCCTCTGGTTATGATAATTAGGAAAATTTACAATAATGTAAGATTTTACGGGTATTACGGATATAAGAAATAGGTGTCTATGAAATTATCAAAATATTAGAACTATTAAACAGACAGTGTTTTAATTCGATATAATGTCTAAAATAAAATAAAAATTCAGAATTCAATGTCAAACAATGCGAATAAAATATGACGAAAGAGAATATAGGAAAATACTACTTAATGTAATGGAAAGGGTGAATAAATATTAATCATTGAGACAAAAGATCATGTAATATGCTGGAATGTGATAGTTATTGTAGAGGTGCTTTAAAAACTAAACTAATTTTGAAAAGTTAGATTTTATGTAAATAATTGTCGTGAGTTTAAATATTGTTGAATTAGATATAGGTAGAAATTAGATATAAGTGAAGTCTATAGAAAAGAAATGAGGATGGGAGAGATATTAAAATTAAATGACTGAGAGAGACTTTTAGGAAATGGATTGCATATTAGGAGGTTGAGGTCTATCATTAGGCATAACATACTGGCGATATTTATATCTGCTGCTATGCTTGCATGCTAAATTAAGTCATTTTTCTTATTTATCAGGTGAGTCTGTAATCTAACACACACACACACACATACATACATACATACATATATATATATATATATATATATATATATATATATATATATATATATATTAAAATACTACATCGATAGTCAACTAGGTCCTACTTGGCCATACTTAGCCAGGGATAAAACAAGGTGGAAAGAAACCAGGGAGGGGTTCCTCCACCAGGAGTAAAATAAAAGAAACAAAATTAAAAAAAAAACATGATGATGATGATGATGATGATGATGATGATGATGATGATGATGATGATGATGATGATGATGATAAAATAATTGAAAATTAGAAGTCTTTTCAATGCTAGATTTATTTTTGAAAGAAGTTTTACTTTAATCTTAAATTTATATGGCATCAAATTCTAATTTTAAATTATTTTAATATGTTAACCTGTATTTGTTTTTACTTTGAAAGACCGATATTAAATAAAACAAGACGGTGGTGTATTTACAGAAGTACAAAATAATATGTTACGGAAAGACTGTCCCGAGACTGCTTGTACGCTCCTCTACACATAGTGTCTAGAAATGTCCATTTAATCACGAAATAGGGCAAATCTCCAAAACACCCAGTTCTTTTGGCATTGCTCAATTTTATTTTGTATGGTTAATTACAATTACGTCCGTAATCTTACCTTTCTTTTTTGATATTCCTTGTTCAGAATCTGTTTGCAGGATTGATATCTTCAATGTGTCGAAACAAAACATCCATTAGTACGTCCTCTAAAGTATTATTTTCGGCAGTATCTTAATATCGTTTTATTCAGCTGATTCTTGTGTCTTTTGTGGGTAAACTTGGGTCCCGTTACCAGGTACATCATTTTTCCAATCCGTGTATCCAGTATCTCTGTTTCCCAGTAGGATTTATTGCTTTTGAACATCCGAAAAAACACCAACATTTCTCCAAGTTTGAATTTAACCACCACTAATACAACAATGCAGAGTACAACCCCATAACATGAACGTTAAAGGAAAATATTTTTTGTTTATATTTCTAAAAAATATGACAAAATGTCAATGATCTCTGAAGATCTGATTCGATTCCTCAAAAATTAAGATTAAAGTAAAAAACAAAAATAAAATATTTCGCATCAAAAAGGCTTCTAATTTTTAAATATGTTAATATTTCTTATCTATCAATGCTGTCGACGTAACGACTTGTCTCTTTATATGTGAATATTGATATTTCTCTTTTCTCGTGTATTTCATGCTTCGTTTGTATCTCCAGAGTTAACATCTGGATAATCTCTACCGTGGTTATATAATAGTGTCTAGTAATAAATAGAGCTAGTTATATATAATAAAAGTTGTATTTATACAATCATACCATGACTACAAATCCGAGACATGTTTAAACCATAGCTTTAATAACCTTAATGTTCTCATGTCCTGAATAAATGTTCGTTTTCTATGTTTTAATATTGAAGAATGGAGCAAAATTTCAATCGGTAACTGTCACGTGACTGAACTTAAAATATCACCTTTTAACATGCACAATGTAAAATGTTCCTTTATTCGTATTTCAGACGTCGTCCAATCAAATTAATTTACATTTCATTTCTAATGTTTTTCGTCGCTAGATTTAAGTAGAGAAGCCATTAACAGTTAGCATGATGACATGTTTTAGGGGGAATGTATCGCTGTCTATGACATGCTTTTAGGGAGAATCAAATTATGTTTAGTAAGATATATCTCCATCTAATTTAATCGCACATATATGCATTCACATAACATTTACACTAGAATACGCAAATCATAAGTCGGAAAGACTACCTTTTAGATAAGGTATAATTCGATTCATGATTTTGGAATAAAATTTCACATGGACTAATCATATAATAAAAAATAAAAATTGAATAATAAAAATAATAGTTAAATTAATAATAATAATAATAATAATAATAATAATAATAATAATAATAATAATAATAATAACAGCATTAAACCATATTCATAAAATTAAAATAAAATAAAAAATAAGAAATAAAATTAAAAATTAAAAAGAAATGCCTAAATGAGAAACTTGAGATAATTAGATTCAGTGAGTGAGTAACATTCTAACGGACTATCGGAAATCTAAATCAACTTTAAGCATAATAAATTGCATACTCTTATTAATTTGCATATAACCCCTGAACTTATAAGACTCCCATTAAAAATTGGTAAAAATATTATCATTAATAACAATAAACTTTAATGTACTAATCTAATATTTCGATTCTACCTACGAATAAAGAAGCCCCCCTTTTATATCCCGTATTTTTACATATTATATATTATATTAATTTGGTTTTATTGATGTTAGCGTATCTGTTTTTTGTCTATAGATTTATATAGTTATATATGTTCATTTTATGCAAAATTATCTAAATGATTGATGTTGTTTTGTTTTAAAACTGAAATGTATGGTTAGCTATCTGTTGGTATTCCAGACGTCTGTGGAGTTTGCCCCGCTCATATATTCCTCTCTACATTGTTGATGTCCGGATTTGAGGCTTATTTTATCTTTATTTTATCGAATGCACATCATGAAATTGTGTTATTACGAATCTAGAGGTGTTACCTTTATATATGTGTATTTTTATGCCCTTGTATGATTGCATTTACTGTTGTAAGTATAGCGTTTTAGACATGTGTATAGTGTGTAGGTGCCCTCATACATATGTGTTTATATGGATTGCCTGAAGAGATGTTAATATATTGAATGCTGTGTATATATTATACCGTATAGATTTATGTTTATTAACTTATGGATTCCATGTGTTAGTTGCTTTCCACACTTATATAAGTTAATAAGAGTTGATTATCATTTTCCATTTTTAGTAAGCATAAACCATAATCCAGCCCCTTTAAAATGTATTGTTATATATGTGTTTATTATATATCACCATTATATTTAGTTGTTATTATTATAATTTATTTATTTATATTTATTTTATTGTATTTATATATTCTTTTTTTTCATATTTATTTGATTATTATGGTCCACTTAGATCTCGCGACGAAAAAGTTATAATTTAAATGTTATAAACTAATTTGATCGAAGGACGTCTAAAATATTATTATCGGACAGTTTTAAAGTTTGCATTATCAAAAGTGATATTTCGGATTTGCTCACGTGACCTGTACAAATTAGAATTTTGCTTCAGTATTCAATATGAAAACATAAAGAGCGAACACTTATTTTTAGCCTGAGGACATCGGGCTTATAAAAGCTATGATTTAAACATGCCTCAAATGTGAATGAACCTGTTATTATTTATAAAGATATATATATATATATATATATATATATATATATATATATATATATAAATTTAAAAAAATAAAATAAATAAAATATAGTAAGTACCCTCACATCGATTCATAATTTTTGTTCTTTCCAGCTTATTACCAATCCGGCACTCTGCATTGCCCTCAGATTTCCTAACATATTATTACTATGCCTCAAGCAACCTACCATTCTCTATTAATTTATATATACATATATATTATGAAGCACTATTTTTCTAATACGCCAATGCCTGTTAGTCGGCTAATATTACGACAATGTAGTGTCAAAAGGACTGTTTTAATGACAATTTAAAGAATGTCCCTAGTCACTTTAAAGGTTAAGATCAAGCTCAGAGGCTGATGAACAATGAGGAAAACGTGAATCATATTGAGGTGAGCCGCATTTCACATTTTAAGGTGAAACGAGCTGACGAGAAAAACGGATAGATTTGTCATATCATGGACAGATCTTACGATGTGACTTATCCCATGTAAACCCTGCAACTGTATATTATTTTCAACATCCTTTATATTGTATAAGTAAATATACTCAACATTTACTAGACGACATTTTTGTACTGAAAAGTCATCTGAAATGATATCAATATAAAAATCAACAAACATCCTGATATTTTAAGCAAAACGTAAATTTTATTTTATATTGTTTACTTTCTAAAGTTGTCTTTCTCTGTTTCAATGTTTTTATATTAAAGTATTTCAAGCGAATTCGCTTCAAACCTTTTTATTCATATATTTAATAAATAATATATATTGATAATACTTGTGATTCTTCCTATGACACGTATTTCGAGTACAAGTGCTGCGTGTATTACACTATGCGTTGTGTATAAATATACTTGTATATCTGTATGTGTATATGTGTATATCTGTATGCGTATGAAGTGCGTATATTTAAAATACGTTTTACTTTATTTCTTCATACGTTTTATGGATTGAATGTATTTCTATTTTTTAGCATCCTGTAAGTACTTATGTGGGCAGGCGTATGAAACTGAGATCGAAGAATTGACAGTTTTTTAAGAAATGTAAAAATATTAATAAGGCAGAAATAGATATAACGTCACATAGTGGCATGGCTAAAAAAAAACACGGAAATATCCCGAAAGAAGTTGAATAGAAAAGTTTGTAAATAAATAGAAAAATACAATAGAAACATTTTACGAAACAAAATGCTACAGTAAACAACTCGAAGAAAAATTAAATATGATGAAGAAGAATGAAAAAAAAGAATGTCGTAAGAAGAATAAGAAGAGAAAAGAATGGTTTTCAAAGAATGAAGCAGGAAAAATGTTAAAAATTGAGAATGAAAGATGAATTTCAAAAAAAAAGGAATGAGTTTTAGAAAATGAAGAAATAGAATAAAAGAATGATTGGGAAAAATCATAAGATTATACGATGAAAGAAATTTGGGAAAGAAAAGGGAAAATTAATTTGGGAAAACAAACAGAAAAAAGAATGAAAAAACGAAATGAGAAAATTAAAACTAATAAATAAGAAAAAGATAAAAGAAAAACGAGAAATTATGGAAGGAAAATAAAAAAAAAATTAATTAATGAAATAAATTAATTTAAAAAACATTTTAGAAAATGATAGATGAATTTACTGGGAAACAAGAATTACGAATGAACTAAGGAAAATTAAGAAACAAAAACGATCATGATTGGAAAAAAACGATATAGGAAAAAATGAATCATGGGAAAAACGAAATAATAAAGGGTGGATTTGGGAAAAAAAATGAATAATTTGAGAAAAAAGAAAAAAGAAAAGAATAAATTAAGAAGAAAGGAGATAAATCTTTCCTTTAAAAAATAAATGGTTCAAAGAAACAGGAAAAAGCAACGAAACGTTTACTATTTATTATATTACATCATCTATGTTTCAGATATATTCCTTGATATTGTAGCATTCTCCGAATTAAACTGACAGTTCTTTTTTTAATTTTCTGATCTTTTTGTTTTTGCTGGGGATAGGGCATCTTACCGGATGCCAGACATTCACCCGCTATTTCGGACACACCGGCCGAGGGATCTTTTTTAAGATTCTAATCGTCCTTTTCAGTGCAATTGTTTTTATCTCTCTTGCACTTGGTTCACTGATTATATTCACCAGGTTGATTTTGAAATTATCTTTCATTAGTCCGATTGCTTTTATAATTATTGGGATGATAGAGATCTTCCTAAGATTCAAGTTTCTTTTCATATCGTACATAAGACCTTGCTGTTTTGTAATTTTTTCACTTTCAGATCTGTTTAAACCAGCAACATAAGTGACACTGACTTAAACTAGGGTTGCTACTTTCTCTTTATTGTCCCATATCACTATGTCAGGTTTATCAGATATGTTGCTGTAGGAATTGCATAGTCATAGTGGATTGTATATAACTTATTTCCAACTGTTCTTTCTGGTATATGCTCACAGGAATTGCTGCAACACTGGATATTTGTCGTTCAGTATCAATTAAAATGTGTCCATATTTTAGATAACCGGAAATATTCAAGGCCAATCTACTACATCAGAATAGTAATTAAACTTTTAAAGTTTGGTCAATTAATCTGTTTTGTCTTCCTTTCATTTCATTGAATACATTAATTATAACTAAATGGATATGTTTAAATTACACATCATTTTGAATTATTTAAATTAGTTAATAAAAATCTATTCAAAACTTAATTTAAACAAAGCATAAACTGCTAATTAGTCGAATCAAATTAGCAATAGAAATAGCCAGTATTTGACAAATATATTGACATTTGATAATTTAAGGTTAGTGTTTCAACAAAAATAAATACTTGTTTACTTATTGTTAAAAATATGAGCTTGTGTTTTCTCCTACTCTCCGGTAGCCACTCTTTCTCGTTTTTGTTTTAGTTCCTAATATTTCCTCTTCTTCATACAAAATCCAATAATACCCTTCACACTCCCTTTTTCCTATGACATATTTTTCACCATTTCACTGTTTCTATTGTCTTGAAATGTTTCAGGTTTGAACCCTGTTTGCAGATATTAAATATATAAAAGAGGTCTCAGTATTATGTACTGAATCATGTGTGAATAGTCCATGTAATAATAATGAAATAAAAATTACTCCGGATGAGCTCCAGATATCAATCTTTACTGTTAATGATCATAATGTATGCTGTGCTTAGATCTATGATTAATGTTGTATGCTGTGCTTAGATATATGATTAATGTTGTATGATGTGCTTAGATTTATGATTAATGTTGTATGCTGTGCTTAGATCTATGATTAATGTTGTATGCTGTGCTTAGATCTATGATTAATGTTGTATGCTGTGCTTAGATTTATGATTAATGTAGTATGATGTGCTTAGATTTATGATTAATGTTGTATGCTGTGCTTAGATCTATGATTAATGTTGTATGATGTGCTTAGATTTATGATTAATGTTGTATGCTGTGCTTAGATCTATGATTAATGTTGTATGCTGTGCTTAGATTTATGATTAATGTTGTATGCTGTGCTTAGATATATGATTAATGTTGTATGCTGTGCTTAGATCTATGATTAATGTAGTATGATGTGCTTAGATATATGATTAATGTTGTATGATGTGCTTAGATTTATGATTAATGTAGTAATTAATCTATTATATTTCGTAATTTACGACTGAAATATTTTGAACAACAGCATAGACAGGGAAAGCCATAAAATTATAAACCTTTCTATGCTTATAATAATATAACTGAACAATTTCATGTTTTCTTTCTGTATATTTCTCGTTATCTATCTGTACGTGTATATCGTGATATTTGACATTTCAAAAGTAACAAACCGACATCTTTCCAATCTTCATTTTGATTGTTGTTCCTGTCGACTTCCTGTTCACGTTTTGATTTAATTTTTTTTAACAGTTCTGACGTTTGTATTCGCTTCCTTTCTCAAGAGATTCAATTCACATTTATATTCTATTCTAAAAGATTGAGCACGTAATATTAGTTTATATGATCGTTGGCATTTTGAAAGAACTTATATGAGTATATATATGCATATATGAATATCTTTATACAAAAGCAGGTAATACGATGCTGGATATATATATAGTACTAGAATATACTTATGGCAAATGAACGATACAGAAAGTTGTTTTTGGTATGAGTAATATGATTTTAGGCACACCTTAATTCATTGTTTTCCTAAATTCAAAATATTCGGTACACTTAACAATCCGTTTTGCGCATAAAAACATAACAAGGAACAATTTCTTGAAATCAATTAATAAAATCTTGGTCACTGGAATGTTGCATGATATTGTTTGTCTGTGTATGCTCTGTTGTTAAATGTTAACACTGATCGGGATTTTACCATAAATAGTTAAAGAATATATACACAGATATATGTTTATACACTTATATATATATATATATATATATATATATATATATATATATATATATATATATATATATAAGAGAAAGACAAGTAGAGAGAGAAAGAGAGAGATTATTTTTCTGTTATTGTTTTTACTAGTATTATTAATCAAAAATCAGTTCATAAAAATGTATATATATATATATATATACATAGACATACATATATATATATATATATATATATATATATATATATATATATATATATATATATTAATCGTACTCGTGACCCATATATTTAAATACATGATCTGTGCATAACTATAACCTATAAACTTCTTTACTGCTTTATTATTAATAATATTATTATTGATATTAATATTAATAGTATATTATTGTTGTTCATGATTCTTATATAAATGTAAACATACTTCTTATTTGCCATCTAATGTACATATATGTTTGTGGTTTGTACGGACATCCACACGTATGTAAATTAGATTGTCACGCTGATAAATAAGTCATTCTTTATCTAAATGCTAACAGAGACATTAAGAAATATTAGTAAGTTGTTCAATTAACATAGATCTATAAATGGCGAGAAAAAATACATAGGCAGCCAATAGAGATATGGTTCGCTTGTCCAGTTAATTATAAATTACGATTAATGAGAATCATTTAACAGAAATATTTTTAAATATAACTTCATCGCAGAACTAAAGTATTGTTAACATCTATTTTGTTTTATTACAGTATATAATGAAAAGCCTTTTGGAAATGAACATGAATTAAATCACATTTAGTAATATATATATATATATATATATATATATATATATATATATATATATATATATATATATATATATACATATATATATATATATATATACATATATAAATATATATATATATATATAAATATATATATATACATATATAAATATATATATATATATATAAATATATATATATATACATATATAAATATACATATATATATATATATATATATATAAATATATATATATATATAATTATATTTTTTAATATTTCACACACGTACGACGTCGTTACGAGGTTATGGTTTTCTTCAACGCAGGGAAATAACAATATCAGACG
>OY744521.1:80122181-80269681 GCA_963556195.1 Sepiola atlantica
TCTGATGTTGGGACAATTCATTTTGATATGGATGAAATCAGAATTGTTTACCTTAGCGACGTCAGATTAATTATTAAAACGCATCTTTCATTTTTATAATGCGTGTGAAATGTGAGAACGTACGTGAGAACAAGTAATACGTTAGCGTATTATATATATATATATATATATACATATATAATGAATAAATAAGAAACACAATATCTAATTAGTCAGTTAATAAATAAAATTCAATAATCACAAGTTAAATTAAAAATTAAATATAGCATGTACATTTATTTGATAAAACTACGTTTAGCATTTGACTTGCTGAACATTTTTATTACCTGCGATTCTTAAAATAGACATCTCGCAGCCAACAAGAAAACACTATACATACGAGACAGAGAATAACCTGAAATAAAAAAATGGAAACACTTCATCAATGTGCTATATCTCTAAAATATAGTTATATTCTGACGTCAGACATACGATTTAAATAACTTAGGGGACATCTGGAAGCAAGTAATATATATATATATATATATATATATATATATATATATATATATATATATATATATATATATATAGTAGAGAATGGTAGTTTGCTTGAAGCATTGCTGGGTATAGTAGCAGTACGATTTTGAAGCCTTTCAAAAACATACTACTAATATATATATATATATATATATATATATATATATATATATATATATATATATATATATAGAATTTAAATTAAAACTAAATAAAAATTGCCTTGTAATTCAGTTTTCAGTTCTTTTTCTTACAACACGATATATCTCCGCATAGTTATTAGCTTTTAATGAATTATCTCTATACATATACATGTACACATGTAATGTGTGTTATATTAAGTTTAATTAGAGTTTTATGCAAAGGGAGTTAAAGAGAGGTGAGCCTTTTGTGAAAATTCTCATACGTCTGTTTTCTTTTAAAATTTAACAATAGGTATTAGTACTTAATAAATATTTCTAAAATGTCAGTTACTTTGGAGTATTTAAAAGTGTTTTCTCTTTTAGTATATATATATATATATATATATATATATATATATATATATATATATATATATATATATATATATATATACATAGCCTTATATATCTACGCATTATTATTCTGTTCGTCTTGCTCATAAACACAGTTATGGCGGCTAATTAAAATATGTCCGCTTTCAGTGACATAGATAGAGATTAATTATCTCCTTTCCCAATAGCTATTGTGTTAGCGAGATTCAGACCGAAAGGTTTAAGGGGGGTCGAATCGTGCGATCGGCAGAACAGTCATCCTCTACACTGATGATTTCCGAATAATTAGTATTGTATTTAAGTGTTTGGTAACCTTATATGCAGTAAAACATATGTAAAGAGTATTTCAGGATGCGTGTCAACAAACTTTAACGTAACTTATTTAGTTGATTCGCTTATCTCACTGTAAGCCCACAGTTTGGGCTTTATTAGCTTTGTATATGAAGTATAGCACAGGATGCCGCCCAATTCTAACCTATGTACCTTTATTGGTAGATTCAATTAGGTAACTTTGATGTATGGTGACTCAAGAGAATGATACTTCAGAGTGTCCTGGAAGGCAAGATGGCGAATGAATGCGCGTTTCCAATTATAACATGGGGATCTCTTTGATCAAATTTGGAGCGCGTGACAAGTTACGAAAAAAAAACACAAAATGTTACGTGTTGGTTTCCGGAAAAAAAAGGTGATTACCTTTGAAATGCATCTTAAATTAACTCTACAAAGACGTACTGAAGACAAAAAGAGTTCTACTCATGACCTTGACGGATCGACTCAACTAAATGATAGATCGACTGAACCAAATAAAAGTGAATCGGTTATATGGTGATTCCTTGGAAGATGGAAACAGTAAGAAAAGAGTGGTTTGGTCTAAAAGTTCACTTTTAGAAAAAAATATTTTATACAATTTATTTTCGTACAAATGTCAGCCGACTCAAAACGTGTGTTATATATGATTCAGTTAAATTATATTTACTTTTTATTAATATACTGTTATGACTGGAGAGTACATATAAAATTGTTTTCTTTTTAAATTTATATGAATTTAAATGATATGCTTATAATTTTAGATATATATATATATATATATATATATATATATTAAAATTATATATTCATAACTTCATATAACAGTCTTACTGATCAGATAAATTGTACAGTTTGAATTTTCTTCAAGTGTACCATCTCCAATAATAAACACGTGAAGAAGACGGGACAGTAAAACGGTCAAAACGTTGAGAAACCAAAATGAAGTAGACAGTTTGAAACAAGTACATAAATAAATATAAGTAAATGGGATTCATAAAAATGTCCTTCTTTAAAAGCTAGGTCATGTGACTTCACGCCCAATATAATCTCATAAATATTTTAATAAACCTGGCTTGTTCTGAGACAAAATAAAATGCCTGACAAAGTAAAAAGGGTAACATATCATGATATATGGTAAGATAGTTCGATTTCTTTGTTTAACGGAATATCACTCATTTTTGGTCATTAAACGTCGAATACAATAATCATTTATGTATTTGTTTGTTATGCCTCGTTGGGCATCTCCCCTTTAACTATCTTCTCAATTTAACTGTTAAAAATCATTGTCATTAATTAATTGTCATTAATTCATTGAATATAATTAGTTTAAAACGAGTCCCTATTTAACAAATAAGTGAAGGAGAAGTATGGCTTCGGTTGACCTGTAAGAAAGAAAACATTCGATTTAAAGTAAATCCGTATGACATGTCTTACTGAACTTTGGGAAAATAGCTTTCATTTGATGATAGAGTAACTTGTCTAAGAGGAAGAACTCTTCATATAAAAAAACAATTTTCAGATCTATCTTCTGGTTATAAAAGAATCGTTAGCAGGGTCATTTGTTTAAGTGTAATGAAGCTCGAATCAAACACCAAAACCTCCATCATCCTCTGTCAGTATTAGCTAAAATATAAGGTTGACTGGATCCTTTAGCATTGGTAGGATTGCCAGTCGAAGACAAGGACAACTCTGGCCGAAATAAATACAAATGACTGTCGGTCTAGCAAGTACATATAATAGAAACCTATTTCCTATTGATATTACCGAGGTTTTATTGACTGCAAACGTAATTATATGGATTGGAGAAGACCGAATATAATGACATTTGAGAACAACATAAAGAGTGAATGGGAAGAAACGCATACTTTTCATCAAGAATAATCTTACTGCAGAACAAAACCTATGCTTGTGTACTTTGATGAACCTCACAATTGAGGTGTGTTTATGTATTTCGAAAGCTATCCGGTCTTTGAGGGCAGAGTTTATGATCTAAGGACAGTCGACCTCAATTAATTGAGTCTGCAGAACATATGCTGTTCGGGATTAAATTGCTTCGCTGACAGGATAGAATATTAGTCTCTCTGATCCACCATTGTTTGGTTCCTGTGGGAAATCAAAGGATCCGGGACTTTCAAGAAGACGGTAATCACGTTTCCATTATCCATTGATGAGTGTACGCAGCAAGTAACAATAAAAGTGGTGCACCGAGTTAAGTTCCCAATCAAGTCTGGTTCACTTGATGATCGGATCAATATAAACCAGATCTATCGGAATGACGGGTTCCGTTTGCAGTTTCCAAATTATTGAATACCGCGCATGTTGACTGGAGAAAGACCGAATATAATGCCACTCGATATTTTACGCTGGAAGATAACAAGTAGGACATAGGTAGTTTAGAGGAACAACTTGGTTCCATACATGATTCAGATGTATTACCTGGATTTATATATTAATAATTTTCCGATTGTCTATCATAAATCAATTATTTAGTGTCTTGAGAATAAAAGAGTATGAGAAAAAGTATCTCTCTACTTTTCACGTTGTCTATTATAAATCAATTATTTCATGTCTTAAGGATATAAGAGTATGAGAAAAGTATCTCTCTATCTTCACGTTGTCTATAATAAATCTATTTTATGTCTTGAGAATAAAAGAGTATGAGAAAAAAGTATCTCTCTACTTTTCACGTTGTCTATTATAAATCAATTATTGTATGCCTTGAGAATAAAAGAGTATGAGAAAAGTATCTCTCTACTTTTCACGTTGTCTATTATAAATCAATTATTTTATGTCTGGAGAATAAAATAGTATGATAAAGTATCTCTCTACTTTTCACGTTGTCTATTATAAATCAATTATTTTATGCCTTGAGAATAAAAGAGTATGAGAATTGTATATCTCTACTTTTCACGTTGTCTATTACAAATCAATTATTTTATGTCTTGAGGATAAAAGAGTATGAGAAAAGTATCTCTCTACTTTTCACGTTGTCTATTATAAATCAAATATTTTATGCCTTGAAAATCAAAGAGTATGAGAAAAAGTATCTCTCTACTTTTCACGTTGTCTATTATAAATCAATTATTTTATGTCTTGAGGATAAAAGAGTATGAGAAAAAGTATATCTCTACTTTTCACATTGTCTATTACAAATCAATTATTTCATGTCTTGAGAATAAAAGAGTCTGATAAAAAGTATCTCTCTACTTTTCACGTTGTCTATTATAAATCAATTATTTTATGTCTTGAGAATAAAAGAGTCTGAGAAAAAGTATCTCTCTACATTTCACGTTGTCTTGATATTTCCGAATTTAGAAAAAATCAATTATGAATCGCCGTAGTTAGAAAATAGTGTCTAGTAAAAAAGGCGAAGTCGAACGTGTTCATTATTAACGAATTATTTATTTTTAATTTAAATCCTGGAGCCTGATTTTAAGGACCATAAGCATAAGGGGAACAATTATCTTCTTTAAAACTGGACAGAAGATAAAAAAAAATATTTTTTTTCTATTTAAAATATACTGATTTTTTTAGATCTAAATCGACTAAATGTATTCATTATTTTATTTGATGGACTCTAAATAAAACAAAGTCAATTATTAATGCATTAATAGTGTGGTAGATATTTTCGGACTTACGTTATTTACCTATAATAAGAATATTATCTGTCTTAATATTTTCTATGTTTCATTATGATCAATATATCATTGTACAACAAATGAAGAGGCGCACAGTTGTCTTGGCTATAAAAGCTGAATATAGCAATATAGAAATCGAAACAATGTTTAAATGTCGTTTGATATTTCGTTTACAAATTTCGCAAAGAGTCAACGTTTTAAGATGGAAATGTAGCATCGTTATCATAACATAAGAGACATTCTAGAGACACTGATATCTCAAATGTTGTTTACAAAGACATCAGATACAAAAGAGAGTCGCCAACCTAATAGGTTCTCTCACTATCCACCGAGTTCCAGCCCCTTTCACATCGCCGCAATGTTGCATCCTTCTGCTTGTTTTACAAATACATCAATGGATTGTGCTCCGATGAACTGGCTGCTCTAGTGCTCCCCTCGACGCAAGTACACTAGAACAACCCGACAATCAGCTAGGTCCCATCCATTCACTGTGGAGGTCCCTAGATGCCGGAGAGCCTTCTACTCAAGCAGCTTCTTTCCTCATGCTGCCAGCCTTTGGAACTCTCTCCCTGCTCCCTGTTTCCCCGACGTTATTGACCTGCAGAGGTTTAAAACGTTATTGGAACCAGCACTAACCTCATACTGAATTAGGTTACTCCTGATTGTAATGAGACAAAAAAATGTCCATTCCAAGAATGTTAGCATGTTCAGCTCATTGAAAACCTCTTAATGGAAGCTTAACTCAATCGAATTAATACTTTATAAGTCCATAACATCAATTTTGTAATTTTGCACACGTGTAACCGTATGAATATGTTTTGATAACTTATTAAACATTCCATTTGTTTTGAAATTTTTTAGATGGGGATTGACAATTGGTATTATTTGGATTATTCCGATATCTGTTCTCATGTTGGACGTTATTCTCACACCGTTTCTGCCGATGTAACCTCTAAATGTATTTACTTGCATTTTATCGAACTTGAGAAACTTCATCTTGAACTTGGGAACCTGTTCAGAATGTCGAACTAAACCCTTCATATAATCTTTTTAAAGGGTTCATTTTGAAATTCTGTATGGATTCCCGAGTTTGACATCGGACGAAACGTTGCGAGAATAACACTCAAGCTGGGAACAGTTGTCCGAATAATCGAATAATAAATTATTATTATTAACCCGTCCTAGAAAGAGTATTTTCTGTAGTTTAAATATAATTGAATTGCATACGTTTTAAATAACTAATGGATACTATTTACGTGTTTCTAATTGTTGACTTAATCTTGATTCTTGTAATTTTCCTAATGTTTTAGCCGCTTCACTCTTTGACCTTCTTCAAATGACTTGTGTCGTAAAAGGAGACGTTCTGGAAATTTGGACTAAAGACTAGTCAAATGTAAATAACAACAGTACATAAATTAAAAAGAAACCATCGTTATTTCCATTCATATTTATGGTATAGTGTACTTCTTTGAACAACTCCGAAAATAGGTGTATATCAAAATATGAATTATAAAAATAAGTTTAAGTAATGTTCAAATTTTCGACATATGAAAAAAATTGTTATTCTTAACTATATTTGTGGAATTATTGAATGGTGATCATTTTTAGTTAAGAACCCTGAAAACAAAAAAGATCGTTTAATTCGTTATACCTTTCCTATTGTTATTAGTACGTAAACGACCAAAGTAGATATACTAGAAGTTGAACTCGGCATAGTTGAATGAATAGAACGCAATGATATCCATGAACCCAATCGAGCACTATAATCGAAAAGTAATATTATTGCTGACGTATAAGTTGATTGCGAACATATTAGGTTTATCATATTCACGTAAATATTAGATTGATGATGGCATCATCGATCTATACAGGAAACAATCGAGGAGTCATTTGAGAATGAAAGTTTGGGGTCAGATCTAAAAGAGATCAATCAAGTACCATCGTGCAGAAAGGAACGATTTTTCTGTCAAAAGAAGGCAAGAAAGAAGAGATTCCCGAGAGAATATCTCGGTGGCTTGCACCAATAGAAGAAAATAAACTGTTTATTGAACAGAATGTCACAGATTCAATTTCGTTGTATGATAAATAGAAGATTCATATTCGTGTCAGTCCCAGTCATTCACATGTCGGGGTCGACTTCTTGACTTATCTTGGCACCTACGAAACAGAGAAGACTCGTATAATTTCGATTACATCAAGAATATATTGACATCATCCTAAAATCGTCACAACATAACCTCCATTTTAAACCATGCATATGGCCTACATAACTTATTATTTACGTACATCTCTCTAGAAAAACATGGTTAGCTTTCAAAAGAGGCGTATTAGGTTTTATTTAAATTATTTCGTCCTTTTTACGCAAATTTTAATTTGGAAACATACTTTACAAATATTGAGTAATTTCTCCTGTTTTATAATAGTTTACTTCTTCGAGTACAATTGAAACAACAATTGAATTTTAACTTTATTTGTTGCAATTCTGAATCTAAATGAACTTGAAAGATCTCCACTAATTTATTACTTTAAAATTAATTATTTACTTTTAGAAAGGCGATACACTTCTTTATTAAGATACAACGTAGATTTATCACACATTTCGGGAACAGATAGAGATAAGGATACACGACTTCCGAACCAGAATTGTTTGAGATATGGCTAAAGATATTGTGTTTTTTCAGAAGGTCACGCCTTGACATATTTTTTTGAGGAATTATGGTAAAAGCAATTTTTTAGAAAAAATATAAATAGTAAAAAAAATATAATTATTGTATTATCAAAAAATCCCTATTAAATAACAGAATGCAAGAATGTATATTAAAATGATTATTCGTAAATGTGTTATTTAAGTTACGATTTTGAAGTAAAAGATGATATGCTCCCATTAAGGCAAACCCTATTCTAATAACACTGTGACGGTAGAGTAAGCCAGGATCGTAATTCACACACTGAATTCAGCTTCGCATCATTATCCAAAGGGGGCGGTTGAAACGATTTAATTGCTTGCGTGATTAATTTTCATAGCAACAATAAAATAACATGGCGTTCCGTATTGGGTAGTACAACATATATTTCTCATTTTTCATTCATTCCTGCGTATATACGAGTCATGTCTAAAACATATCCGACCTTATGCCAGAAAAATATTTCAAATACGTGACGGAGTTGAGACCCTAACCCCTTTCAAAGTAGGCCCCTTGTGCTTGCACACACTTAGCCAACAGATCCATCCACTGCCAGAAACACCTCTGGAAGTCTTCTTTTTTTCGCACTCTCTCAACAAAAGCAGCACTCCAGACAGTTTTGGGCCTGTCAGAACGCTTGACACTCTCCGTTGATGTGCGGCTATTTTCGAATCGGTTGAAGCACTCCTTAATTTGTGTTACACTTATCGCATCTTCTCCGAACACCTGCTGAATCTAACGCGACGGCAGAGATAGAATACCATTCCAGAAGAAGACTTCAAGAGCTGTTTCCGGCAGTGAATGTATCGGTGGGCAAAGTGTGTGCAAGCACAAGGGACCTAACTTTGAAAGGGATTTGGGTCTCAACCATATTGTCTCTGGCCTAAGTTCGGATACCTTTTAGAGAGGCTTCCTATATATATATATATATATATATATATATATATATATATATATATATATATATATATATATATATCGAGACCCTCCATTTTCTCTACCAAGTGACAAAAAAGCTGACGATAGCCGGAGGTTAGCAATTTCTGAGGTTGAAACCAATGATACTGATGTTGTACTGATTTCCTGTACCGAATAATATATATATATATATATATATATATATATATATATATATATATATATATATATATATATATATATTTATGAAAGACATATCATGGTGACAAAATTTATTTAGCAAATAGTGTCTGTTATTTAGGATATGTTCGCTTTTTTGTTTTTGATATACTTGGATATACGGGAAGTGACAGACAGCTATGGGCATTACTTTCTTTCTCTCTCTCCTTATGTCTCCAACCGAGACGCCACCCAGGTTTTGATATAAATTTTAGTATCGGTTAATCCACATTTAAAGATTAGTTTCTCCATTCAGATTTAATTCCTTCATAGTTACACTTTAACTATTATTCTTAAGTTTATTTGACTTAATAGTCTTTCATCTAGCGTTAATATTAAAGTTAGCTGTTTCCTCTCCTCAGTTAAACTATGAGGATTTTATTATTTCAACTTTTCCAATTTGAATTTATTCTACTTAAACAGTTAGAATCCTACTACCTAGCTGCTTCTATATAAAGAAATACAAGCGCGTCTCTCCAATGGCCAGGATACCTTTTAGTGTATTCTTACTGACCTGTGTATCTGTCTAATAGAGTAAAATGCAATCCCACTGTCGGTCTATCAAATGCGATTAATGTTTAAGTCCAAATGCCTGGGTGGCCGTATTTTAGACTAAGTGTCTTTATTTCTGGATAGGACACTCACCTCCTAAGAGAAGCCGGACTTAAACCTTAGCAAGAACCCCGATATACCCCCCTCTATTAAATGTCAATACGCCACCTGTAGAGTGACTTCTAATATAAACTAGCTCTCAGTTTTATTTGTTTTAAACCAGCACTAGATCAGGAGTGAATTCTACACGACATTGGAAACCGGTTCTGTTGTGTTTGAAAAAGCATCTGTCCAGAACAAAAAGAACATGACTTTTTCCAAAGAGGGACTTCTGCATATTCTGAGAACTTTTGAAGATTGGGGGTGGCGCAGTCTTTTTGGGATTTTAATAAAATAATCTTCCAAGGAAATTCCCAAACGCTAAGAACCGATCGCCGTATTTGAATGGGCAAATATTAACAGATGTTTAACTCCACGATTCACCTCGTCCCATATTCTTCTAAGAAATAGTTTTTTTCTGTGGACCATATATAGTATATTATTTCTCAGTTGTTTTGTGTTCATGTTTTTTTATCCTTTTGGTCTTGTTTTTGAATTATGCATGTGCAAATATATTATTTCTTTACATGAATCGATGAGGAGAACATTGACTGTCTACACATTCAAAACATTTTTTCTATCACATATAAGTTCTCTCTCTCTCTCTCTCTCTCTCTCTATATATATATATATATATATATATATATATATATATATATATATATATATATATATTAGTAAGTTTTTGAAAGGCTGTGGACAATGCAAGTTCCGGGTAAGATGCAAGTTGTAAGGAACAAAAACAATAACAATAAATGGAATACGAAATATGACTTATTATTTATTTTTCCTTTTTTTCTAAAATCTTACATAACAGCAAGAGTGTTTTTAGCTGTTCGTGTGATGTCCGGGTGATTAAAAATCACTATTTGATATTTCGGGAAAAGACATCCCTTTGTCAAAAATAATTAAACCAGAAGAAAAATTTTTTTTTCTTCTCCGACTGTGTAGAGCATACTACAAAACAAAATGGCTGCCAGATGTAGACCGCAGCGAAAACTATAGCAGTCTCACAGGGAATGTAAATTAAATTAAATTTTATTTTAAGGTTATGTTAAATATATGATTTGGTGTTCAAAAATATTTGTGTAATGTGGGTTAAGTGTATGGTGTTCGATAAACTGTTAGTTTTAATAATATATATATATATATATATATATATATATATATATATATATATATATATATATATATATATATATAGTCTCGGAAGTATCTCAACCATTAAAACTATATAAGAAAAAAAACCCAAAAAAACCTTAAGTCCGAAGTCGTTTAGTGGAAAATCACTCATGTAAGTCAATTTAGTTTTTACAGTTATTATATTAGTTTGCTTCTAACATTATTTAAGGGATCATCGGTTGTTTACCATGAAAAACTGTTTCGGGAATTTAAAAACCAGACAGTATTTAATTTCATGGCTTCCCAGCAAAGTTGATCAGACCCCACTTCCCTTAAAAGACAAAAACATAAACGTTCCGTATACTAAATCTAAGTTTTGTTCCGTATAAATGTTTTGCTAACTTATATTAGTTATTAAAAAGAAAAAGAAAAAAAAGAAGTCCTCCTTACCTGTGTTGTTCGTCTGTCTAATAAAATGTATACGTTACTTACAAAAATATTGCTGTATTTTAAAGTGTTTAGACGAATCCATTACACTACTTTTTAGGTGATTAATGTATTTTTAGTTTTAGTTTTATATTAAAAATATAAAAAATATCAACGTATCAAAATATTTAAAAAAATTGTTTAATTATATATATATATATACATATATATACTTTTAGTCCTTTTTCTCCCCCTCCACCTTCTCTGCATCCTCCTCCTTTGTTGTCTAATTCCTTGTCATCAATTTTAAATAAATACATATCTTCCTTACCCATTCACAGCGTTTCCAATCAGCATTAATAAGCTTAACTGCCGATTTTCTCTCTTTCTTCTTTTTTTAGCATTTCTTTCTTTCTTTCTTTATCCCTTTCTACTGTTTATTACACGTAACTATTTTTTATATAATTAGTATATGTGTTTTATATACGCTTATACATATTCTACATTATTTTTATTTAGATAGCTTTGGATTTACTCTATCAATTTATTTTGATTAATTTGATAAGACTTAAAAGCATCAGGATGGCGAGTAATTGCCTTATTTAATTGTCTAAATATTTTATTTTGATCGCAACCTTGTTTAATCATTCTTATTATTAGGTCAGAAATTGGGGGCATAAAATCTACCAATTTTAAGGTAACACGAGCAATCCTCAGGAATTCGGACATAACACTCCCGTAAAATATATACACAGGGCAGGTACTATTTTTATGTGGCATCCGCACGATACGAAAAAGAAATGAATTTCTTTATCAAACAGTTTATAGATCAATATTTTATCTTCAATTTTTATATCCAAATCAAGAAAAGTAGCTCGTGTTCCCTTATGTTCACAGTTGATATTTAACTCTTTAGGGTATATTAAATGTTTAGTATTTGCAAACTCATCGCTATCATTAATGCAAACAAGGTCGTCAGTATATTGCCTACATCCATGATAACTATACGCCTTAGATATATCATTTTTTATTAATGATGATATATACATATATTCAAGTGTATGTAAATATAGATTTGCCCAAAATGGAGAAAGATCCAAACCCATTGGAATACCTGTTGTTTAGAGTAGTACTTTATTTCTTATTTGAAAGTAACTCTTTTTTATAAGGTGACTTATAAGCATTGTCAGACCAGTTTTGGACACACTCGTCTTACCATTTTTAGTTGTACACCAAAAGGCTCTAGATTTTGCAAAGTCTGTGTATTTACCTTTTCCTCCTGCAAAAGCTAAATCTATAGTATTACCTAATTCTTTAATAAGTTCTTTATGTGGTATTTTGGCATATAATGTACTAAAATCATATGTCGAGATTGATTTAGCCTGTTTACGAGAATTAATACGATCTAATTTTTCTTTTACTAGATCTGAATTATTTACTACCCAAAATAGGTTTATATTACTATAAGATTTACTTTTTTATGGAAATTATTTATTTGATTTATAATTAATTTAAAGACTTTAGATACAGCCTTACTTGAAGGTTTAGTGGTGCACATTTTTGAGGCAACAATAAAACGGGCGCCAACTGGTGTTTTATGCATTTTAGGTATCCAATACATACATGGAAGGTTTTTGTACTTTTCTTCTAATTTTAATCCTAATTTTTTCACAAATAACAGTATTGTTTATAATATTATCGCCTTTACTATTACTTAATTTATAAGTATCTGAAGCTTCACCTATTATTCCTACTTCTAGCAATAAGCGTTGTATATAATATTTTTTACAGATCAAAGCTATCTTATTTGTCGCCTTATCAATAGGAACTATTACAAACCTATTTTGAAACATTTCAAGCTCCGTAGTTATTTGTGGATTTCTAAGGAGGGGATTCCTTTTTAAGGGTGTTTAAATTCTTTTAAATGTTCTACTTTTTTATTTACGAATCTAAGTACATTATTTTTCCATGCGTCAAATGTAGAGTGTAATAGTTTATGCTTTTTTTGCCATGGATGCAGTGAAATTATCTAACGCTTTATTTATTTCCTTAACACATTTCGCATAATTTAAACATTTAGGTTCTCTATAGTTTGGGCCTTTACTTAGGAGTTTTCTTAATTTAGAATTTTTAACTATCGCTAGATTACCGGTAATTATATGCCCTATGTCAGTATTACATAAAGGGGGGATTCACATTCACATGATGGTATATACATTTTATCATTATCATTAATATTTAAATTCTCTACAGTTTCTTTATAGTTAAAAACCTTATTCCGTATAGTTTGCCCTAGTTTATATGTTACTATTGGTTTATATGTTCCTATTGGTTTTTGTTCCTCTTTTTTAAGTTCATTGGGCAGTGACTGAATGATTTCTAGATTATTAAATATGTTAGGCAGATTTATATAATCAAATCCTTTATTTTCATACAGGACTACACAAACATTTCGAGGTTTATTTTTTATACCCTCAACAGGTGACTTGTATAATTTTGTATCGATAATATCCATGATATTTTTTCTTGGCCTTTTGGCTAAGATCAAAGTGTAGTATCTGTTCCGATGGATACTGCACCCCATAGACTGGTATTGTCTTGGCCTTCAGGGCTTGATTCACGCCGGTCTATGGGTGGTCCTGTGCAGTTCTAGGAGGTCCACCCTCCCAGGCTTTGCCTTCCCTCTTTGGGGAGGAGTAAGTTTATTGCTTACTGCCTGAGGCGCCCCTACCGGGAAATGCAGACAGGGCTGCCCAGGCAATTTTTAAACCCCACTTTCCCGACCCGACATTGGGTCACATCTTACTTGTGAGAGTAAGATAAAACTGTCCTTGTGCCTAACTCCTGGAGAGGGGTAAATCAATACTCATACCATTGAGGAAGTTCTTCTTTCCTATATATCATATCCGGGTTTAATAATATCTTAGATGCTATGTCTTTTAATACCTTTTTCTTTGTTTTATTAAGAAGTTTTCTAATGTAATTACAAGACTCGGAAATATTAGTCATGATAATCTCTTTAGTTTTTTTTTAAACGGCATATTCTCTATTGTTTCTATGTACATGTGTTCTATCTCTAGTACCGTAGCGAAGCAAAGCAATATATATATATATATATATATATATATATATATATATATATATGCATCTGTGTGTGTATCCGTGTACATGTATGCATTTAACTGTCCATGTGTATCTAAACACGACTGTTCTAATTTCTAATAACTTTTATTTTTATTGTTTTTTTATTATTTATGTTGATCTTATCATTTATCGTTTCAATAATAACAATTATTCCTATTAATATCATCGTAAATTAAGGTCTTTCCAATTACTATAAATCCTTCTTATCATTATTTTTTTTTTAATTAAAAGTATTTTAAAATTGAAATTTAAAAAAATCCTTTTAATAATGTTACTAAACTAAGGTATTTATGAAAATGCTTCTTACTGTTTTAATAGATTTACTCTCTATATATTCTTAATTTTTATTTCTATTTTATAACTAAATTGTACTAAAACTCATTTAACTCTGATTTTTCAATTCTTTACAACTTTATATATTTATCATAGGGATCTTCTTATATATCTAAAATTCCCTATAAAGTTGAGATCTATAAAATTCCTTGTTCTACCCACCTACAAAATCATTTATAGTTTTAAATATACCTAATTACGGGCTCCTCTTAGGAATAACATTATATTTTCAAGCTATTCCGTTACTTCTAGGCCTCTTCGGACTTATTATATTGTAGACATTTACTCTCTAATTATTTCAACTTCTATTAATCTAAAATAATACATGCTTCCTTTAATATAAAAACATTTAATTAAATCTAGCTTATTTTATCTTTTTCTCATTTTTTCCTCTTTCTCCTTTTAACAATTGTTCCTTCCTCTCCATAATTTTTTTTAACTAACCCCTTTATTTAATTGTTACCATCTTCCTTTATCCTTTTAAACTATTATTATTAATTTTCATCTACCTGCAATTATTTTTTGACTACAGTAATTCCCAATTTTATATATAGTAGTCAATGCTACTATTGTTTGCATCCCTATTTGATTTTGATTGTAGATCTTTCACATGCTTTACACCTCGATTCAAAGTGAATGGGGGACCCCTGCACGTGCTAAATGTGTTTCTATCTTTTATTTTTCATGTTCTTTTGTCTTTTATTTGTTAATTAATTCAATTTACTGTCCTACTTCTGTTCCAAAGTCCTGTCAGTTGACGGGATTTTATACGAAACGATTATGTCTGCATTTGATGAAGCTTCTGAACGTGATGGTATAAAAGGCGCTGACGAAGTACTTTTGGTATCATAAAAATAAAAGAAAATCAATAATAATATTTTTCAAGAAAGTTTTGGAAACGATCGTATGCCGAATGCTTGTTGATTTTGAATTCTTAGAACAATGTTCAAATTATATTGATTTTTTTTTTTTTTAATGCAACTTTAATTCCTATATAATTTTATTTCTAGCTACCATATCGCAGAATGGTTCTTGCGTGTAGTGTTTAGATAGCATTTTATTATTATTATTATTATTATTATTATTATTATTATTATTATTATTATTATTATTATTATTATTATTATTATTACTAGTATTACTATTGTTATAAAGAATTTTATTTGATATGCAAATTACCATATCGCACGGTAGTCTTAAGGGTAGTATATTATTATTATTATTATTATTTTGATTATTATTATTTATTTATATATAAGTAACATTTTAAACTGAATTATTTCGACACTTGATTGGGGAAATGGTAGTTTGATCTGTACCATTGGAGAGCCATGCATATAGCTGTCCTGTTTTTAAATCTCCGAAACAGTTTCATGGTAAACAGCTGATGATCCCCGTGTTAATATTAGATGCTTACGTTAGGGTCTCCTGTTTTTGTTTCACTGTTAAATACTTAATCCCCCTTTTTATTTTATTTACTTACTATTATATTATATATTTTATTTTTTTATGAATTTTCCAACGAATGTTAAGTCTGCACTATTTTGGATTTAGTTAGTTTCTGTGGGAATTTAAACTGCATTTTCCTTTCTTTCTTTTTTTTTTTGTCTTTTTGTTTAAAATAACTCAAAGCTTCTTTAGACTATATATATATATATATATATAAATATATAATATATATATATATAAAGAGAGAGAGAGAGAGAGAGAGATGAGACAGGCACATAGACAGAGAAAGAATGAGAGAGATGTGTAGATACATAGCCATGAATAGGTATAAATAAATAATATTTATTGGATAGTACCTTCATTTAATATAAGTGTAATAAAAACAGCATTTATAACGACATCAGGGGTAGCAATTATCAAGGTTGACTGCGAGCCATTCATAATTGTTTAAACAGTTTAAGGGGCAATCTTATCAATTTATCCATACAATTTTTTATGCAAGTTATTTCGTGAGTTCACTTGTAAGCATAGACATATTTAATAATCAAATTTAGACGCTTTTTTAAAGACATCTTCAAAATAGATAAATGATAGATGTTTAGCTAGCCCAGCGCATGATCTCTGGAAACTTAGTGAATAGATTTTCAATAAATCACTAAAAATCAATCAAAACGTGAGAGTGCTTTTATTTGTATCTTTGGGAAAACAAAAAAACATTAAATACATTTAGAAAACTATATTTGAAGATAAATGTATTATTTTATTTTAGTGCTTTTAAAAGTTTTAGATTTAGCACTTTCAAAATATCCGTTTTTATTTAAAAATCTGTTTGGTTTGATAGAATATATTTATTCACCGAATAAATTGTTTTCCCTTATAATCAAACGGGTCTTTCATATATCAATAATGTGTATCCTTGTATATATACATAATTGTTTTGACTCTAAGGTAGGATAAGCGGTGCGGAAAATTACTTCATACATCATTTGAAATTCCAGGTTATCACGGGTAAGTCTATTATATTAGGGGCAGTTGTATACGTGTGTATGCATTTCCAGTTAAAAGTGAAAACTTCAAAATAAACGTCCACAAATTTAGTATATTCTTGATCAGCGTCGCCCTGGTGAATATTACTTAAAATTTAAAATGATTATTCATTCTCTGGGACTCAAGTAGGCAAGGTTTCGTTCTTTAGCAATTTCCAATGATATCTATTATATAAAGGAGATGTGAATGACTTAAATAACTATTATTTTCAATACATTAAAACCAGGTAGAAGAATGGGCTGGCCGAAGATAAAACAGAGATGGGTGAGACGGATGTAGAAAAACAAGGAAAGAGGGAAGATAGAAAGATAGAGAGACGGATTTAGAGAGGTAGAGAGATAGAGTTTTAATATAAAGCTGTTACACACACTTCTTGACATCTCTTATTTTGTTTTCATAGCCCCGGGCAACGGCGTGTAGTCTTGCTAGTATATTATAAATACAGTATGACTCCTCCTAAAAATAAGTAATGCACAGAGATAATAGTTCTATATTGAGTAAATTTCCAAACAAAACACCACATAATTATTGTATAAACGTTTTGGAAATATATACTCAACGTTTTGCAAAAAGAAAGAACAAATATCTATAAAACATGCATACATCTAAATTATCTTCCCTTGTATTACGTCTCTTTCTATCCACTGTTTCTTTCAGACTGTACCTTAGTCGGTAAGCGATGAAAATAGTTCCTCTTATTATTGTCATTAAAAAAAAATCACTAAAGATTACATTCCTTAATTTTCTTTCAAATAGTGAGAGAAAACATGAAGTTAAATAAGTAGCTTAATGTACCGAACATGACAAGGGAATATTCTTTTACGTAAATACTATTGTTTGAAAACTGTAATATGAAATGTATTAAAAGTAAATTAAGATTAAAATTAAAAAGAATATAAGCGAGTGTTAAGGAATAATACAGAAAAAATTGCTAATCTGTTATTCCGTTGAGCGAGAATGTAAAATAAATTATTTAGGGGAACAAAACAACAAAGTGTAGATATAGGGCGTGTCATGATAAGGTAGAAATGTAGATGAAATAACATACAATAACAAAAGTCGAAATATCAAATAATGAAGGTTTTACGAAAATATGTTTCTATGAAGAACACTTACTGGTAAACGTGGAAAGCAGTGGTAGTAGATATGAGTTTGAGAGTAAACATTCTTCTGGCTTACTATAGACTATTAATGAAAGTAAACGAAACAAACGCATATTTTCCGAAATCCTGCATCAAGAATTGGCTTAAATCGATGGGAAACACATGTGCACATGCAGCTTCTGAATCCAAACTTATATCGAGAAATGGAATAGGAGAACGAATTACTTTACTTTATACATGATATGATTGTTCTAAAGTTCCTCTATTGCGGATATCAAAACATTGTGTGTGCAAATTCTACCCTCTTTAATAGGTAATGTTTCGATTTTAGAAGATGAATTTATTTTTATATATTAGAACGTTCGTTCCGGGACGCCGGTGTGATATAGCAGTGTGTTAATAGCCGCTTCGATAAAGCGATAATGCAGAATGAATGAGATGATAATGAAGAATCCTCCGAAATTATGACGCCACCGACTTCATTTGAAGGAATGGATGAATCAATATGATAAATGCTCCACGTCTTTCGTGCTTATCAACACTTCCACACGCATCAGTTAATCAAGGAAAAGACGACACGATGGCGACGCAAACCCTGCGCACACATGGGAACTTAAAATGAAAACATTGAAGACGAGGAAGAGACACATACTATCATACACGAAGATTAACATTTCAAAGTATTGGAACTATCTTTTATACATATTGTTTATGTTACTTTAAAAACGTACCAAATTATTGTAATTAAGCTACACAGAGGCGCCCGTTTTTTATCCTCAGGAGAATCAGAAGGCTAAAACTATATATTTTCATAACTTACTACCTAGCTCTACTTACGTATCGAGCACAGTTGAAGTAAATACTGAAAATTAATAAATAAAAAAATGATCTCCTTATAAAATGTTATGTGGATACATGAAATAGTAATATATTAATATACAAATATATATATATTCATATATATATGAATATATATATATATATGTATATATATGTGAATATATATATGAATAAATATATGAAGAGATATATATATATATTCATATATATATATATATATATGAATATATATATATATGAATATATATGTATATGAATATATATATATGAATATATGTATATATATATGAATATATATATATGAATATATATATATATATATTAATGCAAACATAATTAAAAACAACAGAACTCCTATGTCGGGTTAGACCTTTTTTTATCTTTTCAATTCTTCTAATAATTTCTTTCGTGTTAAAATAAAACAAATTTATGAAAGATCCATATTGGTTAGAAACGTTTTCGATTCCTTCGATATGAATATATATATATAAATATATATGAATATATATATATATGAATATATGCATATATATATATATAAATATATATATATATGAATATATATATATATATATATATATATATATATGTATATGAATATATATATATATATATGTATATGTATATATGTATATGTATATATGTATATGTATATGTATATATATATATGTATATACATATATATATATATATGTATATATACATATATATATATATATATATATATATATATATATATATATATATATATATATATATATATATATATATATTAATGCAAACATCATTAAAAACAACAGAACTCTTATGTCGGGTTAGACCTTTTTTATCTTTTCAATTCTTCTTATAATTTCTTTCGTGATAAAATCAAACAAATTGATGAAAGATCCATATGGGTTACGAACGTTTTCGATTCCCTATCGAATCATCATCAGGTATTTATTGTCATTAAGGGTATTCGAGTACAACAGAGCTGTATATTATATTGGTAGGAATTTTTCTTCAGCGCACCTCACACACTTCATCCACTCATGCATAGAGATTTATACTGTAGTGATTTGATAATGAAATGGTTTGGTTGATATGTAGTGATACCCTTAATTAATTACAATAAAAGTGTAAAAATTTGGGAATTTCCTTGCTTTTGTACATTTAGTGTAGATGAATTCTCATCTTAACCCTATTAAGGGCATAACATTTCAGTGTACTGGCATTTTTCATGGGATGATACTACTTTTGTAAAAGCTATGTCTCAATACAATGGTCATTTTTAAGGTTTTTTAACATTTTCTGGAAAACTAAGGTATATGGTAAACTGAAATTAAAATACCATCAACTAGACCCTAGAACCTCTATCTCTGCCAGAAATCAGCTGAATCCATCAAATAGTGCATGAGATATAGGGTTGCACATACGTACGTACATAAAATTCCTACCAGTAAAATACATAGTCCTGTTGTGCTCGCATACCCTTAATGATAATAAAAGTGTAAAAATTTGGGAATTTCCTTGCTTTTGTACATTTAGTGGATATGAATTTTCATCTTAACCCTATTAAGGGCATATGATTTCAGTATACTGGCATTTATCAGGGAATCTAAATAAATGAGGTTTATGTAAGAACTAAATAACAACTATAACGCATTCAAATCTTTGTATGATTATTAAAATATGATCCAAACAAATAATGGTATGTTATTGATAACGATGTATGCATATCATAAGTATGTTACATAATTGTCTACTATCAAAAGTAAAAACAGTTTAAAGTATCGCGTACACCAGGGAAACTAACTAAAGATCGGCATATTATTATCTCCCTTGGACAGCTTAGCTTTTAAACATAAGTTTACCCACTTGTTAATGGAAATAAATAACTTATTTCGAAACAAGGGCAGGCTACTCTAATTCACTAAGACCCGGATATTACAAAGAGTGTTCTATATATACAAATATTTGTTAACAAAAATGGCCTAATGTAGAAACAAGAGTAGGATGATTCGCAACTGCATGGATGTATTTTACGAAATGTTTTTGGAAACTTCTACCACATTTATATTCTGATGATTCTTATTAAAGGTAAATGTGTCAAAAGAAATTCCTTTTCCGGTATGAAACGCTTATAAAAATAAATTTAATGTGATAAATATCACAGTCTTTCTTTAGAAAGAGAGAGAATAGAATATTGTAGGCTTCATGAAAATATAATATCGTGTCTGGTTTCTTACTTGTATGCTTTTTTTGAAGATGGTTTGAAACTTTGTTTCTGTAAATTGACTATAGAATGTTATGATTGGTTTGTTTCTAAAAAGACCAAAATATAACTAAAACGAAGGGCGAGGACGGGTTGGGACTTTGGATGTTTTTTATTGTTTCTTCTGTGTTCTGTTTGTTGGGGATAATATTCACTAAGGAAGTTTTTTGAAAATATATCGTGTGTTCAATTATCAAGAAAAATTAGTTCGGGAATAAACGATTATATGAATGTTTTTTTATTACACATATGTATATATAATAGTAGTCATATTCGAAATCGAATAGACAGACGCCATACCAATTCACGCACGCACACACACACATATATTATATATATATATATATATATATATATATATATATATATATATATATATATATATATATATATATATAGTAAGCTATGAAAATATATTTATGGCAATTAAGCTACACAGAGGCTCCCGCGTTACATCCGGGGGGGGGATCTTTAGGCTAAAAAATGATGATCCCCCCCCCGGGATGAAACGCGGGAGCCTCTGTGTAGCTTAATTGCCATAAATATATTTTCATAGCTTACTACCTAGCTCTACTTACGTATCGAGCACTGTTGAAGTAAATACTGAAAATTGATACATAAAAAGATTCTATCTTCTTATAAAATGTCATGTGGATACATAGAATATTAATATATATATATATATATATATATATATATATATATATATATATATATAAAGTTTTTCAATTCACACCCACGCAGTTGTTCAAAGATGTCAGAAATTAATCTTTATAAGAGACTGTTTGTCGGTCGCTCACGCTTTGTTTGCAATGGCAGTTTCGTCGGTCTGGCACGCTTAAGTTAGAAATATCATTTTCTGTAGGAAGGTCTCTACTATCATGGCTAGTTTCTCTGTCTTCTTCCCTTTTATCGCCTTCCCCCCCCCCTCCGCCTACCGCCTTCCCTATACTAGCTCAATAGGTATGAAAATGAAAAAGAAATATCGTTTTTAGATGCGTCCATGTATCTCTGTAAGCGGCTCTGTCCATCCGACGGTCAATCTCTCAAGTTTGAAAGAGCATTTTCATCGCGCAGATTAAATGGTCGCATCTCAAGAATGTCTATCCTTGTTTGATGTACAATGTCGTTCAACATTGTGTCCATGTTGTTGTTTGTTTTACTTTTTTGTAAACTTTAACTTAGGTCACTTAATTTTTTTGTTACTTGCGTTTAGTTATCCGTCTACTTTCATTTCTCTCCTCAGGGAATCTTAAAAAACGCGCTCACACGAAACATACTAACTCTGTTGTGTCTGTTAACCCAATCACTTGTTTGATGACAGCCTCGTTATTTACCTTTGTGCTAAACGAAATATTGCTTCAGAAAAATACATTGCGGTCGGTTCAAATAGATGTCAGGCGAAGAGCAAAATGTCAGCATATAGAGGAGACAGCGTGCTTAGATAATCGCGTTCGCTACGCCGTATTTTGATAAATGATGTGGTGACAAGAATACGAGCAGCACTGGCGCCAAATTAACACTTCTTGAAGAAAAGCCGTAACCTGAAGCCGGAGCGATTACTTATCTCTTTCATTAATTTTGTCATGAGTTTTATGTGGCATGAAGAAGCAGGTAAATAGCATGATACACATATAGTAAAGTGTATCAGGTAAGGAATCACCTGCTTAGTAAGGAATAACGAATTCGTCATGTAGATCGTGAATTCGTCATGTAGCCATGCAAATCGGCTGTTAAAGAAAATAAAAACAATTTCTTACCACTTACATTTTTATTGAGTCAGGATCAGGGTTAGGGTTATCAGGACTAAACGCCACTCGAGGATAAGGATTACTGAGATTAGTAAAAGATTAGCAGTTAAATGATGATAGATATTATGATAAGATTAAAAATAATTAATGGAATAAATACAATTTTATGACGTATGAGGACAGTTCATGACAATCGTTTATGCGCATTAGACTGACCATGTTTTAAACTCTAGAGATGGAATCGTGTTCCATAGATAAGAAGTATCGGGAAAGAAACACTGTTCATGGAAATTCTGTTTGATGTTAGCCACAGAGAGGAAAAACGAAAGTTTTTTTTTTAGTGTCGGTTGGGGAGCATGAACCAGAGATTGAAGCTCACTTGAGCACTTTCTATCTAAATAATGATAGAGTGCATAAGGATTAGCAACGGCTCTTCTCTGGGAAAGAAGGATGGAAGAACAGAAAGTATCCTCCTCCTACTAAATTGCTAAGTCAATTGTTTACTCTGTCAATGCAAAAAAAAGTACTCTCAGTGGCACCTCCCCAGATATGGCAGCGATACTCCATCTTAGCACGTATAATAGTCTTCTATAGATGGACGATTGCCTCAGGTGTCAGATACTTTATGAAATGTTAGGATGATCTCACCATTATTCCAGCAATTTTAGCAACGAATTTCCTTCGGACTATTGTTCACACAAATATAGATATAGATATTTCTACTACGCATCAGACGAAATACCTTCCGGTCTTCTTTCGGTGCATTGTTTTTTACGGTGATATTTTTTTCCTCGTATTGAAATATGATTGTTTAAAATTTTAGTGTACGTTGATATTCCTTGCTTACTTAAATCCGATGAACAGATTATTGACATAAGAAATCGTGACATACAGGTTTTTATAACTGAACCCATCTACATGCACTATTTTTGACAACTTACTGACGTGGGTCGCCATGATTATCTGCCCCTGAATATTGTGCTTTTCCAGATATCTGAGCTAAATTACGGTATCCCTTCTCCCAGTTTGATCTTTTTGTTTCACTGACATAATATTTGCGTTTGACACCAACGTTGCCATTCGATCTGGGGCACAGTTATATTTTTTAATAAAACGCAAGAAAAAAAAATCAACGAAAAAAAAAACAAAGCTCGTTTATTTAAAATCATTTCAGGTGAGCGAGGAAAAGAAGCCAACAAGTTGCATACAAACAGTCTTACAACATCTGTTGGAGCTGAGTTGCTTACAGGAACTAAAACTGAAGCTGATTAAATGTACCAAACGCAAATGCTTAATTGCTTCTCTATGCTGTTCGTTAATAGTTAACTTACTATACGTCACAGTCCGTTTTACCAATGTGATAACTATGTCTATCAAACAATGGATTTACATCCATTTAACAAAGGATACTTATTGCTTTATTCTTCGATTCAACTTATAACAGTTTTACTTAACTATCCGTATATCTATTTATGTTAATATACGAAAAATAGTTTTTTTTCTCTAAGTAATCTCTGATATTTAAAATTTTCAGTAAATGAGAATTATGCCTATCAACGGTGGATAATGTCTATGTGAGTATACCATTTAGCAATGCCCAAAATTCTTCATAACATTTCTATATCCTGGTTCAGATTTGAAAACTAAATAGGCACGTTTTCTCAAAATAAATATTTTTGGTGAAATGTTCCTTATCTCCGAACCCTATTAGTTAAAGCAATGGATATCATGAAATAAATCCATCGAATGATAAATGATTACTACCTCCAAGATCAATGTTTCCTTGTTCTCAACACTACAACTCTGATCAGTTGTAGTGTTGAGAACAAGGAAACATTGATCTTGGAGGTAGTAATCATTAATCATTCGATGGATTTATTTCATGATATCCATTGCTTTAACTAATAGGGTTCGGAGATAAGGAAGAGAGTAGCAATCACGAAACAGTAATTGGTCGAAAATAATCGCGTAATAGTAAGACCGAGGATAGTTCTAAATAGTCAGTTTAATTTTAAAAGTCGAGGTTAACATGCAGGTTACCATTGAGAATGCTCTACCTAGTGGGCACTAGGGAAATGTCTAAGTAACGTATGACGCAACAAAACGCCAGCTGATTGTTTTCGAAAAGATGTTAATAAATTTATATTTTAAACATCATTCATTTCCGAACAGATTACAGTAGACAATTATATGGCACCGAGCGACCTGATCTATACGAGGGAGAATGGTAAAGTCGTTATCGGCATCACAAAAGAAATATAAAACTAAACAAAACTTCTCTTTACAGCTGGTGATTGGCAATGTGATGACAAAGACAAATTGCAGGTTGTTCAATTTGAGCAAATTACTGGATTGATTTAAACGAGAATATTATATAATTTACAGATATTAAAAATCACGAGCGAAAAATAAATATTCAATATAAGAGGAATTTTGAACATCAGGATTCCAGGCGCCGAAAGTAGATTACATAGGATAAGTATATATAGTGAGAGACTGCTAAATGTTCAATGTGTGTGTATATATATATATATATATATATATATATATATATATATATACGGCATAATCATGTTGACACACCGATTCCAGTTAAATCACCGAAGTTAAGTGACGTTGAGCCTAGCCAGTACTAGATGGCTGACCATTTGGAATACCAGTTGCTGTTTGTAGACACCAAGTTATGGGTAAATAGCGTCGCCACCACGCAATGCGCCTTGCGTGGTGACTATAAACAAAAACCTTGAAATGCAGTTATCAATAAGGGGGTTCCTCCCCCAGGAGTGATCTAACTGATTATATATATATATACATATATATATATATATATATATATATATATATATATATATATATATATATATATATATATATAAAGCAGGGTTAATTAACTGCTTTCTTCACGACCTTTTCGTAAATATTTTAATGACAGGAAATACATGATGACATATTCCTTACTTCTGGTAAACAAATCAATTTTAATTCCTTTAATTTGTTTTTTTAGTCGCGACGTCCTATGAGCGATTTTTCTGACAAAGAGGAAATGATTGCTGTTTTCTGGGTCAGAATATATCTATCTAATACTAATCACTACCTAGTTTTTGACCATGAGGTAGTATTTTTAGCTCCTTAAATTAAGTGGCTTCATGCCTTGTCTGGAGCAATTTCCATAAAAAGTATTTTATTTAGCAGTAATTATAAATTAGCTGAACGAGTATAATATCTTTACCATAGCTATCTCTTCAACCACACTATAATATTTAACAGCACATAAGTAGTTACTAGACTCTTTTCTTTCACTGTTTTCAGTTTTGCAATGTCATTCATATAATGTTGTTGTACACAACGATAGAATAATATGTCTCCTTTAGTTATGTAAGTAGAATGCTTTGACAAGTTTATCACGGTTAATGAATTGTCGAATCAAATCATACTTGAATATATAGTGGTAGTTTTAACTCAATGGGTTATTGGTTGTCTAGTATATGGTTTAAAGTTAATTAGAAATGTTTATCTGAAAACTGTTTATCTGAATACAGCGTTTCGCTATATTACATAATTTCTTCATATTTAAAATTTAAATGTTTTCTCTGCTGTAAAACCGTTTATTTTGTCTTCGCTTTTTTGCATATCAAGACAAAGTATATGATTTACCAAAATGCCATATTAAATAAACAAATCATTTTTTGGATTAATATTATTCTAAACATCTTTATACTATATTTTCGGGTGTTTTACCTCCATTTTCTACACACACACACACATATATATATATATATATATATATATATATATATATATATATATATATATATATATATATATCACCTTCTCGAAGTGATGTTGCAGTTAGTAAGAGCACTAAGTTGCATACACCACCAGACTAGATGAATTATTGTCCTGGAATCCTGTAAGACCAAGAGCTTACACGAAAGACATACTATGAAATAGTTAAATCGTAAATTGTGGAGAGGAAAATGAATCTTCTTAACTTCTTTACTAACTCAACGTTGATAGGTGAAGGAGAACTTTAATTAAATATTCGAATATTAAGTTTTAGCCCCAGGAAGAGGCCCCTTGATTTCTGGGAACTTCGCCTGAATTAAAATCAAACAATATATATATATATATATATATATATATATATATATATATATATATATTAATACGATTTTGTGTGTTCGTGTGTTACGCTTCCGGCAAAAGCTCTGCGCATGCGTGCCACACCTAGATTTTGAAAAACATTCAACTCGCCTAATTTTCGAAACATTTTCAAGTATTTCCCGTGGGCGCAACGTGGTATTTTTGATTTCGGCCCGACTGGTTTATAGTTCGATCCCAACCAACCTCTAAGATTGTTTTTCTACATTTCGAGGGGAAGGGGAAGAGATGTAGGGAGAGGACGACCGGGAAGACACATATTAATACAATAGCGTGTGTGATTTTGTGTGTCATGCTTACATCAAAAGCAACGACCTTCCGAATCTTTGTATGCTACTCATGAATTAGCTTGGCCTTTTGGCTAAGATCAAAGTGTAGTATCTGTTCCGATGGATACTACACCCCATAGACTGGTATTGTCTTGGCCTTCGAGGCTTGATTTACGCCGGTCTATGGGTCTGTCCTGTGCAGTTCTAGGAGGTCCACCCTCCCAGGCTTCGCCTTCCCCCTTAGGGGAGGAGTAAGTGTATTGCTTGCTGCCTGGGGCGCCCCTACCGGTGAATGCCAACGGGGCTGCCCAGGCAATTTTTAATGGCCAGAGTACTCACCTTCTCGAGCGCTGGCTTTTCAAACCCTCCTTTCCCGACCCGACCTTGGGTCAGATCTTACTTGTGGGAGTAAGATAAAACTGGCCTTGTGCCTAACTCCTGGAGAAGAGTAAATAAATATTCATGAATTGGAGCCAAATTTAATTTAATCTAAAGCATTTACAAAGTAAGGTTTAGTCGTCGAAATATTACCTTCACTGGAAATATTGTATATAATGAAGTTTTGTCAATTGTTTCATGTATTGTTC
The DNA here is from genome assembly GCA_963556195.1 of Sepiola atlantica. Taxonomy (NCBI): domain Eukaryota; kingdom Metazoa; phylum Mollusca; class Cephalopoda; order Sepiida; family Sepiolidae; genus Sepiola; species Sepiola atlantica. The sequence goes on from OY744521.1 coordinate 80,150,121, forward strand.
ATTTTTTCAAAATAAATATACAAGTCCAAATCTTATCATATTTTATTCAAAAATGTATAGGTTAGGAACAAGATAATTATATATTAAAAACATCATTTCGTGTAATTTACACGATTCCCGCTAGTATATAATTATTTTGGGATACTCACATACATATATGAATAACAATGTGGCTAGGAAGAAATGTACCACCAGTCACAGGATTTGAACTCCGAACTTATGTCACCTTTGACTTCCATCCAACAGTGCTTTTACGCCAACTGAAACAGCTATATGACGAACAAAGAAAATATAGCTACCTTTATTTAATTAACACAGTCAACCTCCGTGGTGTGTTCAACCTGGATTAGGGAGACTTTGCAATATTGCTACATTTAGACGTTTTTCACATTTTTCTTGCATAGTAATTTTCCTTGAAGGGAGCTTTAAATACTTATTTATAATAAATACTTATTTTCAATATCCACATACATAAATGCTTTATCGTATCACGTGGATATATATATATATATATATATATATATATATATATATATATATATATATATATATATATATATATGTGTGTATATGTATATATATATGTATATGTATATATATATATGTATATGTATATATATAAATATGTATATATATATGTATATATATGTGTATATATATAGTACGATTTAGAAATAAAACATAGTAAAAATTAATGTTTAAGGTACAGATCCCCGTAAAACTACTTTTGAATCCTTAGAACACTTTAAGAAATTAAATAAATAAATAAATATATAATGCCCATTCTATATTTCGAAGTCGTAATCTAGCTAAATATGGAGGATATATTTCGTCGTGAATATAACCCCCTTAGTTTCGCATTCTAACTAGTGGCTTACTACTTGAGTGATGAATTTCTGGGAAGGTAAGCTTGTCTCAATATTGTTAGAAAGAGTTTACTAATAAATACTATATAAATTCCATATAAACACTTATGTAGAAGAAACTTTCTTAATAGTTGATTGAATGGACGGTTTGACACAATGAGACTAGCTCTATAATGATCTGCTTAAATGAATTTCGCACCATAAACATTCAGGTAACTTTAATAAAAAATAAATTATCTTCAAATAAACTGGAACTTTATAAATAAATTATAGTACATATTAAATATTTTAGCAAATATTACCGAATTAAAGTTTTTAAAACTGATCGCACTAATTCTTTTGGGAGATACTAGCTTTGAACGAAAAAAAAAAAGAAAAAAAAAATTAAAATGGCGGATTAGTTTGATCGCACACGTGTGAGTGTTTGCTCTAAAAAATTTGTTTGTTCTTTTGTTTATTTTCACCTTACAATGAAACTGATGTATGATGTGGGTGTTTTTCAAGACACTCTAATCTAAGAACTCTTATTATTTGTGAACTTTTTTCTGATGATTTAGTAGTGTTGCAGAGACGATATTGACATACAAATGTTGTTTGGCACAAAACAAATGAAACGAACCGTTAAATATATCTCACAGAAATTTGGAATTTTTGGAAATGTGAAAAAATAAAAATAAAAGTAATAAAAAAAACCATGGTTATTGGAATATAATACAAAAAACTGTTCTATATATATATATATATATATATATATATATATATATATATATATATATATATAGTCAGCTCTTAAGTTCTAAGCCTGCAATATTCGGATTTAGTTAGCATCTATAGGAATGACATCCTTTGGAGACAATATCTTGGTGTTAGGATAGAAGCGCTGTCACTGAAATTATGGTAGAACGGAATGTTCTAGTATTGTTAGCGAGGAAGTTTATTTCTGAGGATGCCGTTTCTTGTGTATGGCTTGTATGAATTGTTATTTTCTAGTATGGTATTCTTAAGGTTGGGTATATATATATACGTATTGTTCGTATGTATATTACTGCTAAAAGCTTCTTTTTGCGTATATATATATATATATATATATATATATATATATATATATTTCATGTATCCACATAAAATTTTATAAGGAGATATAATTTTTTATGTATCAATTTTCAGTATTTACTTCGACAGTGCTCGATACCTAAGTAGAGCTACGTGTTAAAATAAATTCACCCATTATATTGATACAACAAAGGAAAAATGATATAGGTCAATCTATAGAAAACAGAATAATAGAACAGGATATAGGAAGCTACACTAACCACACCTTTGTTTGTGGGAAGCCCAACGATTTGCTGCGAGAACAACAAAGAATCTGATTGGCTAACTAGCTAGCCGTGTATATGAAAACATCCCGGCAAAAATAACTCCATGCACCTTAGCCTGAAGATTCCCCCGGGGATGAAACGCGGGAGCTTCTGTGTAGCTTAATCGCCATAAATATAGTTTCATAGCTTACTATATATATATATATATATATATATATATATATATATATATATATATATATATATATATATATATATATATATATATATATATATATTAAAGAACCTTTCAGCAGTCATTAATACATATATGTGCGTGTGGGGTGTGTATGTGAGTGAGTCAAAAGATGAGATATCGTTAAAATCCTTGTTATTTCCAATTATATCGTTTTAATTATGTTATCTTTTTTGTGATCGATAGTTCACTTCTTTTATGTGTGTCCTCTGATGCCGAGATTATTTGAAAGAAAAGCCTTTTCCGTTGGTTTCTTTCTTACTGGAAGATGAACCCCCGTTCATTGTTGTTAAAGAGATTATCTTCTATTTCAATTGCTAAACATTATTGTTAAAGTGCTATCATAAATTATATTGAGTTGCCTTCAATAGAAACGCATTCTTTCTATTGTATGTTTTAAATATTTCATTTGCTCTATTCTTTGAAACTTCTCACTTTTATTTATACAAACACGTATAAATATATTATTATTATTATGATTATTATTATGATGATTATGATGATTATTATTATTATTATTATTACTATTATTATTATTATTATTATTATTATTATTATTATTATGAACGTTTGTTATCTCGGGCTTTTTTCTATATTCCTGAATCACAAAAAATACACGCTAAAATATATCGCAGTTCTGGAGTTGAGTTATGTTTGAAAATTATTATGCTGTAAATGTTCTAATTAGCCGTAATTTGTAATTAATTGAACAAGTCACTCATCTTTCAGCTATATCTGTATTCTTCTCGCCCCTTCTTCTTACTCTATTTTAATTCAAACAATCTCTAATATTTTTAATGTCTCTGTGATCATTTGGAAAATGAATAACTCTCTTTTTCAGCGTGTCCATCTAATTCACATAGTGCCTGTCACACCACAAGCACATATGTAATTTAGATTGCAAAATAAGTGTAAAAATCTTCATTGTCTTTGCTCAACAAGAATAATAGCTTAGCATATATGACACATTTTATTAATTCTTAAATTGACGAAAGAAATAGTAAAATGCAATAAAGCATTTGTTTATTGCTTACTGCCTGCGGCGCACCGACCAGGATATTTCGACGGGTTGACCAGGAGTATTTTAAGAGGCCAGTGTACCCATTCGTTAGGAGCGCTTACTTGTTCTCCCCACTTCAAACTATGTGCCACAACTTCCAGTGGTGGGAAGGTGGAAAATACTATTCCATACTTCTGTACTTCTGTAAATATAGGCTTACTTTTACGTTCTCAACTTCTGTAACATCAGTCGCGGAAAGATGCCAGACCAGTATATACCAGTCGAGGATCCGTTTTCAACAATCAGTCCGACGGGAACTGGTTCATTTCAGTGGCGTTTTATCTGTCGAGCTGTGGTATTAGTTTTGCGTAGTACTAGGACTTATACTCTTCCAGGCCTTTCCTTCCGTTTTTAGGAGGAGTTTGTTTATTGCTAACTTCCTGAGGCGCACCGCCCTACTGACGGGGCGCTGACTTGTACTCCCAGCTTCCGGCCTTGCGCCATATCTTCGTGACCTGGGAAGGAAGTAAATACCAGTCTCTTTGGAAAATACTATTCTGTACTTCTGTAATTATAAGTAAATCTCCTAATTGAAACATATAAGGTTCTCAACTTCTGTCCACAGTAGTCGGGGTGTTCTACTTAAACATATGAAGTGCGGTATAAAAACATGTGTCTCAATTGCAAATTGTTGCCTGTATACACTCTTGTTAATATACACACACTTGTTTATATACCACTTTGTTATCTTATTTATTATCGACTTTTCAAGGTCACAAAAATAAATATATATATATATATATATATATACATATATATATATATATATACATATATATACATATATATATATATATATATATATATATATACATATATATACATATATATATATACACATATATATATATATATATATATATATATATATATATATATATATATATATATATATATATATATATATATATACTAAATCTCTGGGATTTTGTTTATTTATCTTGTTTGTTATCTTGTTTCTCACCATTGACACGTGGTCATTGTTCAAAGGGATGACTACACAGGAGATTACGTCATAACTTATGACGTCATTTGGGTATGTCGTCATCCATAAAAAAAGAGATGGGGATAAGCGTGCACATATAATGGCATCATCCATTAAATCTGAGAGAGAGAAGGGGTTATGATCAAGAAAGTAATAGATTAACTTGTTTTACCGGATGGCATCATAAAGAATAGATTGTTGTCACCAAAAGTACTGTGATGTCATAAAGAATGAATCATAGTTCCCAAAAGTCGTGTGACGTCATAAAAAGGATGAATCTTAGTTGGCAAAAGCTTTTGATGTTCATGTTTCTTTGGTTTGGTTGGGTTTTTTTTACAGAATATCAACCTTTTTCGGGTTATTTAATGCCAAATCCGGTCATTTTCGTCAAAGTTTCTATGCTTCAAGTTCTTTATATGTTCAAATATTTATTCATGGTGTTAGGTTGAGTGAAAGGGGGAAAGAAAGTGAGAAGGAGAATTGGGAGAAGGAGAGATTGAGGGGGAATTGTTGTTTTTCCTTTTGGATTTTGCAGAACATGATTGAGTTTTTCAAAGAAAAAAACAATAAAACATCAATGTCTGGTGCATTTTGTGTCAGGAAGCCGATATTTTCAGACAGCCTGATCTGGTAGCACAGGTTTAAAAACTGTTGTAGCGAGGTAGCTAACGTTATCCGTATTGGTGTTTTTCATACCAAGTCGAAGATATGTCATCAACAGAGTCTGGTCGATTTAGGCTAGATGTTCTTTTTACTGTCGGGCTGAGGTTACATGGAGTTCTAAGGGCTCTACAGTATTTCTTTGAGAAGGGTTTACTTTATTGCGAATTGTCTGAGGTGTCTTTTGTAGGCCAGAGTGGTTTTCCTCTTAAACGTTGGTTTTTTGATCGCCACCTTCTGACTTTGTTAGCTGTAACTGCTGGCTTGGGTTCTGCCTTTTTCTGAAGTTATGTCTAAGTGAAGAAATTATATATATATATATATATATATATATATATATATATAGAGAGAGAGAGAGAGAGAGAGAGAGAGAGAGAGAGAGATGGGGGAAGTATTAGAAAGCTATCACAATGCAAGAAATCGCAATATGTCGGCATTGAGAAGACAAACAACGACAAGTGATTTTACTTCATATATATTTTTTTAAATTAGTAATAATTTTTCCTATATAACAAATCTTACTTGATTAGGCAAGACTTCAACACTGTGATGTAATGTGTATGACCGTGTTCCATAATATATTTCATGAAAAACCTCTTTTTCAAATGGTAGGTGTTTCAAATTTCAAAAAACGTGCGGATGGCAATATTGCTTGTAACGCAATAAATATTAATATCAGCAGCAAATGTAATGAAACTAAAACTATAACTATATATATATATATATATATATATTGGAAGGGTTGTCTGACTTATTCTTACACATATGAAGATGTGTTCCTCTGCGCGTTTGCTTTACAGTTGCAGTTGTTTGAGCAGACGACAACATACCAGAAACGCTCTAAAATTGATGCAGAATGTCCACAAAATTACTTAAAATTAAGAAAATACTCTAGACTAAACATTTTCATTTTTTAAAGAAATGCATGAACAATTTTTTTAAAGTAAAATTCATCCCCCACTTCCCTTGTAAGTTAAAGAGGGAAATATAATGACTCCATGTTGTTGTATTTCTCATATTTTCTTATTTTATATAGCATATTTAATTTTCATTAAACATTTTAATAATATCTGGCTAGATGAAGTTATTTTGTATAACTCCTTACTTTTTTCTATTCTTTCTTCGTATAATTATGTACTCACTAGGAGTTCTCACAGAAACTATCATCAATGATTGTTCTCTGATAATAACCAGCGGGGTTCCCATGAATCTGAGTGATAACAAGTCTCCCAAGATTTCCAGTATTTTTCACCTCTTTCGATAACCATCGCAAATGTTTTGCTTTATCGCAACAGCCGCTTACGATTGATTTCTTGCTGGCAAGGACCATTGGTCTTCATTGGGTTTTGGCGACAATAAGCCTCCCCAAAGTTCCAGTATTATCCGTAATCTTTCAGTGGAAGTCTGGTTAGTGTTCTCACTTTTAGGTCTCTCCATTTTCTTTGACTTCACAACTGTTCTGTTAGGTATCAGTCAAGGTTGGCGCCATCATTTGTTGTCTGAGAGGGGTATGAGATGTTTTTGCAGTTTCAGTTTACTTGGCTTCATGTGGTTGTGTTCTTTCTCTGTTATTATTTTATTTTTTTGCAACTTCTATTAAACTGGTTTATGTGTGTTGTTTTCCGTATTCGGGAATTTTCATCAAGATGTCAGCTGTTTTAATCATTGCTGTCCGTTGTAAAGTCTCGATCTTCTCGTTGATTCTAATTTCTCCCAATCTTTTTGCCAGGTTTTTCGGAATTGTTAGTAATCTTTCTACGAGTATTGGTATTACATTGACTTTCTTCATGTTCTATATGTCTTTTAGTTTTCTTGCAAGTTCCGTGTATTTTCTTTGTTTTCCTTTCTCCTTGATCTTCACCCTATGGGCTGCTGGGATGGCAAAATCTACGATGTGGCATGATTTTTCCTTCTTGTTGACTAGTATGACATCCGGTCTCCTTGCTTGTATACGTTTATTCGTTTGTACCTCCGTGTCCCAGACGATTTTGCGATTTTCGTTTTCCAGTACTATATCTGGTTGATGTCTGAACTATTTATATGAGTGTCGAAAATGCAGCTGTTCTCACAGTTCCCAGTGTACTGCCACTTGTCGTGTCTGTTCTTGTATTCTTTTGGAGCAAGTTTGCTGAATTAGCATATTACGTGTTTTACCATATCCTCTTTTTGTCAACAGAGTCTACATTTGCTGTTTCCCGAGGTTTTGTCTATCATAGCATTTATATACTTAGCTGTAATCTCATGTTTTGTGCGACTGTTGATAGTGAATCCGTTTCTCTGTGTCAGTGTCTTTTTCCTAGCCATCGTGTGTTTCTTTCTCCTGTCATTCTTATGAATCGTCCGTGTAGCTGTTCTCTTCCCACTTTTATTTTATTGTATTGTTTCTTTTTCTTTGCTCTTTGTATTATTCATTTTTAAGGTGTCTCTAGCTGTGGTGATTAGCTTTTCTGTGTTCCGGGCTATGTATTGTTCTCATTCTTTTTTGTCATTCACACAATATTCTATACTGAGCAGTTCCCTTCTCCCGGCTTTCCTTTCCACGTAGAGTATGTCAGTATAATCCTTTAGGTGTAGTGCATTGGCAATGCTCATTAGTTTCCTAGTCTAATGGTCAAGATGTCTCAATTATTCTTTGGTCCAGCCTATGAATAGTCCAGAATATCTTACTAGTGTCATTTCCCAGGTGTTTATTTGTTTTACTAGATTCCTGCTATATAATTTAGTTTCTAGGAGTGTTCTTGTACTTCTCATGTATTCTTTTTCAATATTATCTTTCATATATGTTTATTTAGTGGTGTCTGCTTCCAGAAGTCCCAAGTATGTGTAGGTACAATGTTCGCCTAGTGTGCTCATCTCCCCTTTTTGGGGTCGTTCCATACCTTCCGTTTCATCCACTTTTCCCTTTCTCTTTTTCGCATTCCATTTGGATGCCCTGGATGAATATTTTGGTTGTGTTTATTCACATTTCTAGTTTCTTTTTGCTTTTCGCAAATAGTTTCAGGTAGTTTATATACATGAGGTAGTTTATACTTTCTTCCGTATTAATAAATTTGTATCCGACATCGTATTTCTCGAGTACGATGTTGAGTGGCATTATAGCTATGATGAACAGTAACTTGAATTTTTCGTTCAGAGCTGGTACATCCTAAAAGTTGTGTGAGCAATTGATGTAACTTAAGACAGTAAAAATACTCTCAAGTGAATTAGAATTTTTATAAATAAATTATAGAACTTATTAACTATTTTAAGAAATATTACTAATTAAAATGTATAAATGTCAACACAACTTTTAGGATGTACCAGCTCTGAACGAAAAATTCAAAATGTGGTAATAGTGGGTTCCCCCACGTGTGAGTTTGTTCTTTTCTTTGTTTTGTGTTTGGTGTCACCCAAAAATGAACCACTGTATAGTGTAGGTTTATTCAAGACACTTTAACCCAAGAACTTTTTACTCTTATCGAGATTTTCTGATGATTTTGTAATGTTGCAGAGACGATATTTCTTTTAGATTTTTTTTTGTTAACATGGTTCACGCCAAACAAGGCAGGCCGCCACTGTAGACGTAAGGGGCTACTGCGAAAAAAGAAAAGAGGAGAACGTTGGTGGGGTCAGCCTAAATTGGGATCTGTGCAGCGAGATGTCTGTTCACATTAGTTTTAAATTTCTGCATGTCAGTACTGTCGGGGAAACAGGGGGCAGGGAGGGAGTTCCAGAGGCCAGCAGCACGAGGAAAGAAGCTATTTGAGTAGAAGGCTCTCCGGCATCTGGGGACCTCCACAGTGAATGAATGAGATTTAGTTGATTGTCGAGTTAGTCTAGTGAATTTACGTCGAGGGGGCACCAGAGTAGCCAATTCATCGGAGCATAATCCATTGAAGTATTTGTAAAACAAATATAAGGATGTTACATTGCGGCGATGGGACAGGGACTGGAGCTTGGTTGACAGTGAGGGACCGATTAGGTTGGCGACTCTTTTTGGACCTTGTCAAGGAGGGAGAGACTAGTAGATGATGCACCAGCCCAGATGTGGCAACAATACTCCATGCATGGGCGAATGGTGGCTTTGTATAGATACAGGATAATGTCAGGTGTGAGGAGTTTACTAGCACGGTAGAGGGAGCCAACCTTCTTTGAGGCAGCCTTGGCAATGTATTCAATGTATTTGTTCCAATTCATGTTTCCTGTGAAGGTTAGGCCGAGGAGTTTGAATGATTAACTCTCAGGTAGGGTGTTATTTGCCATGGCAATTGGTGGTTGGGGCGGTTGCTTGTAGTTATTGAAGGAAAGGAGCTTTGTCTTTGCAGCATTAAAAGTTACCAACAATTCATGACCCCAATCCACTACAGCCTGGAGGTCATTTTCTAAAGATTCAGCCATTGCCTCGGATATGATCGCGTCTGTTTTACCAACATGGCGAGAGTAAAGCGTGATGTCGTCAGTAAATAAACCAATCTCCGACTCTATGTCGTCAGGGAGATCGTTTATATATATCAGGAACAACAAAGGTCGAAGGATAGATCCCTGGGGTACACCTGCATTTATGTCATGTTGCTTAGATGAACGGCCATCGAGGACAACCTGGATTTTTATTTTATTTAGGAAGGATCGAATTATATGAAGTAGTTGCCCAGTAATACCGTATGAGCGTATTTTCAGGAGAAGCCCTTTATGCCAAACCTTGTCAAAGGCCTTGGATATATCAAGCGCTACTGCCTTAGCTTCACCTGCCTTGTCGAGTGTATGATACATGCGTTCAGAAATGACCGTTAGGATGTTTGCAGTAGATTGTGCTTGTCTAAATCCATACTGGCGGTCAGATAGAAGTTTAGCATAAACTAAGTGCCATACTATCGCTTGATTGATTAAGGATTCAAAGATTTTTGCAAAGATCGGCAGTAGACTGAGTGGGCGGTAGTTCTGAGGGTCGGTTCTATTCCCAGAACTCTTGTAGACTGGTACCACAGAGGCAATTTTCCAGCTATCGGGAAAGCAAGATTCAGCTAGGCATTTATTGAAGAGTTTGGAGAGGACAGGGGCCAGTTCAGCAGAACATTTCTTTATTACTATTACATGTATAAGATCAGGCCCACAAGCTTTAGAGGTGTCAAGGTTTCAAAAATGGCAGCTGCACATTCTGAAGTGAACCATTGAGGAGAGTGGGGCTTGCTAAAGAATTTTCGCATGGGGGCATAGGCTTCAATGGCTGCTTTTACCCATTCAGTTAATTCGTTTGCACACTGGTTTGCAGGTAGTGAGAAGGTTTCCCTCCATGGGGCGCCACTGATGTGATCTCTGATTGACTCGAAATCAGCCTGCTCGTAGTATCTTGTTGTTTTGATCAACGGTTCATCAGCTTTTGGACGACTTTTTAGGGTGATATGTATCATTAGCACAATGTGATCAGCATTCCCGAGTGGTCTATGAGCTTTCGTTACACAAGCCTCGGGCATTGAGGTCAAGAAGAGGTCTAGAAGTGAGGCTTGCTGGTCTACTCGATCGGGGATGCGGGTCGGAAAATCGACAGTCTGAGAGAGGGAGTTAGCTAGGGAGAAATTATATGTAGTGTTGCCGACTGCGTCAGTAAGGCTAGAGAATCCCAACCAGTCGCGGTGGTGGGCATTAAAATCCCCAAATACATGTATGTGGGCATTCGAGTCAATTAAGAGTGCTTTATCTATGCTTTCAGAGACAGAGTTTAGCAGAGTACAGTCCTGGGTCGACGGGGAGCGGTATAAGAAATATAAGTAGCTGACGCTGTGATGTAAAGTCAATCTAAAGCACATGTAATCTTGGTCATCTGATTCTAAGCTATGTTCTCTAGTCAGGGGAAGGGTGTTCCGAACGTAAACTCCTAGCCCGTGCATATGTTTATCAGAGAGTTTACGGTAGAGTGGGGGGTAGTCAGTCATGTCAAAGTGGTGTGAGGAGATTGAGGATTTAAGGTTAGTTTCACTAAGAGCTAGGATATCCAGGGAGTTTGTCAGGAGAAAGGTTTCTACGTCGTTGATGTTGGTTCTAAGTCCCCGGATATTTGTGAATGCGAGCTTCAAGGGCGGAGGCGAAAATGTTTTTTGTTGGGTGTCTGGTTATGGTTTGCTTTTATTTCTTTGTAATGACATGTTTGGTTTGATTATAGAGTGGGTTGGCCAACGTGGGTACTTGTTTGGTGCCAATAAGCTCACACAACCAGTCTATTAGTCGCGACCCGGTCCATGAAGGTTATGGACTCAGGGAAGCCCACCGGAGATAATTGCAGGGTCCCTTTCCATGCACGACATGGCACATACAACTACCCACGGTATTATGCAACTGATGATGGAGCAGCCGTTCTTGGCGCTACCCAAGAGTTTGGGCTCCTTCCTACTAGTCGGAAACAGCAGCCAGACAAGCTGTCTAACCTGTACCCTCAACCTGTCGGAGCAAGAGGGACCCAGACTGGTCATGTAAGACTTAGTAACGAAAAAACTTTCCCCAAGTTGCCCAGATAGAGAGAAAGAGGACGGCGTTCATTGTCCTAGTAATGAAACAAGGCTAGGCACTGAGTGATTAGAGGCGTCCCAGCGCTGTTACCTCTGCGCCTGACTAATAAACAAAGAAGGAGTTCAAAGGCCGGTGATAGGCAGAACCTATCTACTCCTTAAGCTAATGTAGGTTTGCAACCCGGATATTTTGTTCGAAATTCAAACTATGAAGGTTGTCGATCAGGACTAAGGAGGCCTCCCTCCCCAACGGTTTACTGCCACGGCGTAAGTAGCTGGTAGCACGTTTTTTTGTCAGAGATTTCCTTCTCTTAGATGGATGACCTTACGAGGTCTTACGGATCCCACACTCTGAAAGGGGTAACGATAGCCTGCGCCCATGTACTAGTCGGGTATTTCCTAGCCCCCGCAGATGCAAAAAAATAATAAAAAGATTTTTTTTAAATAAATGAAAATAAAAATTAAAAATAAATAAATAAATAAATCATCCATAATATATATATATATATATATATATATATATATATATATATATATGTTGATAGAATAAGTTCTTTGTACACGAAAAAGGGAACAGAAAGTTGAAGATATGTTTCCCTCTCGCAAGTAAGTACAAATAGAGGATTAAGATAAAGACAGTCAAAAACTTCAGGCCAGCGTGGGATTAAGAATTTCTGCAGTCAGAAATCAATAGACAGTATATATCAATAATTAAAAACATTTAAGTCAAACACAGAAATAAGAACATTTATGTAAGACACATTAAGATTTGGAAAATATTAGCAAGAAAAGAAAGACAAAATAAAGATTTTGGTAAAAGCAAGGAAACAACAGCCTGGAAGAAAAGATTATTTAACTCAGGAAATAAAAGTAAATTAATTACTAAGCTTTTTATTTTGCTTTTTTAAAAAAATGAAACCCAATAATCATTTAGTTGAAAATGTTGGTCTCGAATTGCCGGTCGGTGGCAAGATATCAAATATGTCTTCGCTACAGCCTGATGGTTTGATTAGGACTAGTTTTCCTTTTTTATATATATTCACTAGTGGTCTGCGCCTACTCTTCTCCCCCCCCCTCCGCCCCGCTCCTCTTGCAATCCCAACGTATTGACCCCACTAGAAACTTAACAGAAATATTAGCAAGAAAATAACGAAAAAATAAAGATTTTGGTAAAAGCAAGGAACAACAGCCTAGAAGAAAAGATTATTTAACTCAGGAAATAAAAGTAAATTAATTACTTAGCTTTTTCTTTGCTTTTTTTTTAAATGACACCCAATAATCATTTAGTTGAAAACGTTGGTCTCGAATTGCCAGTAGGTGGCAAGATATCATATTAACATAAAAATGTTGTTTGGCACAAGACAAATGAAACGGACCGTAAATAATATATCTCACAAAAATGTTATGAATGGTTATTTGAACATAATATGAACTTGGCTAATATATATATATATATATATATATATATATATATATATATATTCATCCACCTGAAGATGACCGATGTCGGTCGAAAACGTTCGCGAAAATATGGCGATTTTTTATACAAGATGGACGACATTACCAAATCGGGTGTGCGACGAATCGAAAAGACGAATCAAAAAATAAATAAACAGAAGCTGTCGCTACTGTTTAACCAAACATGCATATATATATATATACATATATGCTTATCATATACAATCTCTTGGGGCGACTTGATTCTTGTTGGCCAAAATTTCACTTCATTTGAATCTTTATTTCTGATGTCTGTAAATTATGATATATTCCCATTTAAAGCAATCTAATAATTTGTTGAAATGTCATCAATATCCAATCTGACTTTTATTTCCTAATGACTTCCATTAAAAGCTGCCTTCATTTTGCCTGTCTGCAGAATCCTGGCACCAAATTTTATTCCGCATTGCATCTAGAATCCCTTTTATTGGTGAAATCAATAGATTACAAATCAAAATATCAAAATGAGCCTGTGGTTAGTCAGAGACTTTTTTGTGTTTCGTAATGTTCTTCTATTGTTACGAATAACAATAGCAGACACTACATTTAACAGATAAAGCACATTGGATAAATATTTAAGTGTTTGCTGATACAACAAAACCTAGATTTCTGAATGATGTCTTTACTAGCAAAACAACCAACAACCATAAATAGCGTAAAAACAATAACCATTTAATTTTAGATGTTAACACATCTGTAAAGCGTTTTTATGTGTTTTATTAACTTCTTGAAAGATGTTTTACCGAGTATTTATTTCCTTGTCTGTCTTTTTGTTAACAACTTCTCATGAATATAGATCAGATATTTACTAAAGGTTTACCAAGGTGTCATATTTAAATAAAGAAAACCTCCTAGTGATTTTAGAAAGGCATCTGGATCGAGGATATATTTTCTTTAATTTCACTTGTAAAGGAACGGTCTCGATCAAGTAGAATAGAATAGAAAAAACCGAATATAATGAGGTATATAAGAGAAAGCGCTGTTTGCATCCATATATTTGTAGATCTGTTGTGAGTGGATTCATGGGACTGTGTATAAGCTATCGTTGTATTTTCGTAGTCCTTGACAGTGATTTGTCTTGCCTGCCGAGATGCCAGTTGGCAAGGGCTATGACCAGAGTTCAGTTGAACGCCAAGAGTAGGTGTAGCAGTTCGTAACACCACGTTGTGAATGACATAAGTCTCTGTTACACGTTTAAGCTCTCACTGTCTCTTACTGCATCTCATTGACGACAGTGTTTGGGCTCTCGCTTATAAAGTTAACGCGAACAGTTGCCGGTACTCACAACAAACTGTTTCTGATATTATCAACCAATCGAAATTGAGTATTTTATTTTAACTAAACACACATAAAATATTTATGGCTCCAGATCCCAACTGGTCACGCATCTGGTACTGATCAGAGTCAACGTCGCTAAACTACGTTGACCTAACCATAATCGGTGTATCAAACTTAATTAGTAAGACATATTAATTAAGATCAATGTGATACATTGCATAATGGATTGTGTCCCCCTTTTATACAACACCACACTTTTAATACTGAAACACAATGTATATTGTAAACAACACGTGTAATACGATTACTTGACAAAAATTTGTTATTAAAACCATGGCTGGGATCTATGTCAGGTCATACGTTTCCTCAATACGATTAGTGCGTAAATAATCACAACAGATGCGATAAAATTCGACCTCGGTGAAACCGATCTCATAGTCTACGGTAGTTTCCATTAGGCCAATTATGTACACCCATGAATACACCCTTTATCAATAGCACATATTATTACCATAGTTACAATAAATTTTGACTTTTCGTTTTGATTTGATTAGATCGTTGATTTGATTTGCTTAACCACGTGACATGAAAATATTTGACACTGGAATAATTGGCGTGAAAGTGTAGTATTTCCTCGACGTGATGTAATGTCTAAGGAGATCAGCTTGCTTAGACTCCCGATGGTAATGGTTCAGCCAGAAGCAAACCCAAGTTAAGAAAATTGGCCTCCATCGGTCAAGTAAATAATGCACATATACTTTCAGTTAAAATCGTCCTTCTTAATATATCTACAAGAAGCCTTGGCAAAAATATCACGCGAATATTTTCACACTGCTTCAAAACAGACCAACACTTATTAAAGTAATATATAAATATATTTACATAGATTTTTCTTCGTACTATTGTCCAGATGTACATTTTATCCATGATTATGTCTTTCTTGCATTCAATAGTCTTGCTTATTGTGCATTGTCTAAGCTGATTTTTCATGTGTACTTAAATCCGATGAACTGGTTATGTTTACGTTAATTTTTTAATTCATGAACATTCATCGATTATATAAATAGGTGCTGTCTGCCTGTTAAGATGGCTGGCTTAAACACAGAAGCTACCAAAGCGATACCAAAAAATTATATTGCTTCAGTATCACCTCGACCAGGTTTTAGTCATAAATGACTAAATAATACTGGAGAGAACAACGGCTGAAACGTAGACGATAAATAAATAGTTCTAAGAATGATAATGCAAACAATGATAACTTCACAGCGCCCAAAATATAAGTACACATGTAAAGATATATAACTGCGTTACGTTACTTGTCATTAGAACTAGAGAAACTAATTTTATAAACGGCAAAGAAGTAAAAATAATAATAGCGTAAAAGATAACGAGGAAACTTGCAACGAACTAGGAAAAATAGCGGCAAAATAGTTGAAGGATTTTGCTGGAAATAGAACGAGCTATTTTTTATAGTTTTCAACTAGCGGGGTGACATTAAAGCTCGAAAAACACTTATGATTTTAATTGAAGTTTCTTTAAATAAAATGAAAGACTGAAATATGTGTTTGTTTACTGCATCTATATTAATAGGAGGGGAATCAGCCTGTCTGTCTGTATGCGTGCATGTCCGTTTATTTTAGGATATAAGGCATACTAATATATTATTATTTACTCACTAGGAGTTATCACACTGGTCATCGTCAGTGATCGCCCACTGCCAACAACCTGTGGTATTCCCTGGAGTCTGAGTGACAACAAGTCTCCTCAGACTTACAGTATTCTCCACCTCTTTTCGTTCATCACCGCTGATGACCTTGCGGTATCTCAACAGCCACCCACCACCGATTTCCCGCTGATAAGGGCCATTGGTACCCTCTGGGGCCCGAGAAGCAACAAGCCTCCCCAAGGTCCCAGAGCTGTCCGCGCTCTTCCAGTGGAGGTTTGGTTTGCGCTTTCCCTCCTCGACCCTCTGTCCATAATTTTTGTGGCGTCAGCCTATGCTTGCGCCTCTCCCGTGCGGTTGTATTTTCCCCGGTTCTGTTGTCTTTATTATTATTATTATTAGTATTATTATTTTTTTTTTTGTTCACACACACATATATATTAATAAGATAGTTTGAAGTACCTACTAGATACCATCCTGAATGTCTTCGGTCTCTCTGTAAAAGAGTTTGGCAGAAAAACCTGACATGACAATACGTCACCCTGCAAGTAAACCTTTACTAAATATTCAAAATAACATATTATTCAAAGCCAAAATAAGATCTCGGTTTGGCTACACGCCTATACTGGGAATGGTGTATTTTCTCCTAGTGATGTCAGCTCAAGTAACATCACTTAGCTGGATACTCCACCAGACCAGATGAATTCTTGTCATGGAATCCGGTAAGACCAAAAGACCAAACGAAATACAAATATTAAAAACAAGATATAATAATACTAGACCTTACGCCTAGAATCCTTATTCTATTTTTTTTAATCTACTTTATGATTTATTAATGCTAAAAGATTCTAAAATTTAAAGATTAAGCGTAAGGAGTCTTAAGGATAAATTGAAATTCAACGAATTATGTCTTAATTAGTGTCTAATGATTATGGATCAAATTCAATGTCAATATGATATATTTGAATAGTCATATTTGAGATTGTGCCCATATTATGCCCGTTTAAACTCCTTTTAAAATACCCTAACGAAACTGAATTTCGGGTAATTTCTATTAATAGATATCTCATAGCTATTGTTCAAATTTCACAAAAATCGGATTTATTTGAATTTTCACAAAGGTCTACAGATAGTAGATACTCACTTTGCATGGAACTATTATGAAGTAAATAGCCCCACATTTGTACTTTTCTACGCCTAGCAGCTGTGTTTCATAATTAATAATGATCGGTTAATTAGTTTTGGAGTTTATCCTGTACATACAAATATATAAATTTATAAACATGCCTATCGTTATATATATACTAGAAGAATATTCCTCCTATGACGGGTAATATTAATTAATACAGAGTAATGACTATTTTCAATCAAGAAAATCATTGGACACTCTTTTTTAATTTTAATTAAAATATGATTTTTTAATTTTCATTTTAGAGTACGAAAGATAAAACATGTTTTAAATACATTTAAAATTAATTAGTTTTAATATTTTTTTGCATGTTTACTGATTATAATCACGCTAATATCTTTCAAATAAAACTAAAATGGAATCTTAAATAAATAATAATTTTAATTGTTTCATTGAATAGTTAGTTACTTCTAGCTTTAAAATTATTATCATACATTAGAAGTTTGAAAGTTTTGGGGAAAAGTTGACATCCAATAATTTTTAAAGATATAAAAAACATTATTATTGAACTATTATTTATAGTTTTATAGCAATATGGTTATAACCAAACGATACTGTAATAATTACATTTGACTTTCAAAATCCGATTTAAACAGTAATTTCGTTAGAAAATTAGCATAGTTTTAAAATGCAGGACAAAAATGAAATTTAAAATGACAGGAAATTAGAGGCATAAAAAAACGAAGTAATGAAAGAAAGAAGGAAAAACATAAAAGGGGATGAATAGAAAGATGATGTAACAAAGAATCTAGTTATTTTATGACTTGAATCCGAGTTGGCGTAAAATATACTTCCTAAGAATCTCAGTACTTTTAGAGATTCCAGAGTCTTGACGTACTAGTTAATAGAAGGTTAGGTTAGCAAAACAAACTGTTTTTGGGGGGTAAACATTTTAATTTGTACTTTTCTTGGTTACCCAGATGAAGGCAATCATTTTAATTGTTTTATTTTTATTTTTTAGATTTTTTCAGTTTTTTTGGGTGTGCGGGAACGAAAACTGAAAAAATAATTTTGTATTTTTTATTTATAATTCTTTCGTTTTTTTGTTGAGGTGGATCTGTTGCGACCTAGACTTAAGGTTTGGGTTAGCGTTAGCTTAGGGTTAACGTTATTGTTAGGCTTACGGTTAGTGGTTATGATTATGGTTAGGGGTAAGGTTAGTACTAGTATTCCAGTGCTTTTAGCGGGGTGGAAGATTGCAGATGGATTACAGAAGGCGATAAATTTGAATTAGGCTTATTCACGAAATATTAGAAGATGAAGAAAGCGAAAAAGAAAGAAAGCAATGAAGTATTATACGAGAAAGAAGAAGAAAAAGAAGAAGAAGAAGAGGAAGAAGAAGAAGAAGAAGAAGAAGAAGAAGAAGAAGAAGAAAAACGATGGGTTATGTTTTTTATCCGAATACGGGTATAAATCAGAAAGTAAACTGGCGTCTGTAACCGCTTTTTCATTCCTTCATTCGTACCGTCTGCCAATGTATCACCTAGATATTTCCACAAAGTCCGGAATTTGTCTTCAAAACTCGGGAATTTCCGTTAAATTCTTGAATATTTATTCTGGATAACTAATTTCCAATACATTAAACACGACCACATATAAATTTTGTAAAATATAAAAGCAGACTGATTTAGCCGAACAGGAGCTATTACTATGAGGAAACCATTCTAAACACATTGATAACATTTGAAATTAGAAAACCTCACTGAACGAATATAATTTATTGGAGATCATTTTATAACATTGCAAAACTCGGTATTAGCTTAACACGACTAGAATCACGCGTTATGAAGAGAGTAAAAGAGTTTTGGTCGGTGAGAATCGAATCCTGGTCAATAGTTTTAATCTTTGATTAAAACTATGTTTGCTGTGCTGTTGCTGCTTGTTTTTGTTGTTTGATTATTAAGAATTTGTTCAAGATTTGATTTCTAGCGTGCACAGATTCGTGTTGTGAATGAGGAAAAGACTGGCCAATTAATTTTTAGGAGAGAGACTGAATCAAGAAAGAAGATAAAAATCTGCAGAAAGAAAAAGTGGATACAAAGGGGGAGATTATGAAAGAAAAAAGACGGAAAGAAAGAATAAACGGAAGGAAAAAAGAAGAAAAGAAGATTGAAAGAAAGGGGGGAAAAGAAAGAAAGCACAAGAGAATGAAAGGAAAAAAGAATGAACGGAAGGAAAAAATGACAGGAAGGAAGAAGAGAACAGGAAAAAAGAATGGAAAAATAAAAGAAAAGAAGGAAGAAAGAAAAAGGAAAGCATGATACAATTAAAGGAAGGAAGAAAGAGAGAAAGACAGAGAGCATATAGTAATAAAACATTCAAGAAGTTAGAGAAAAATAATCATAAGCTGGTGGAGGTTAATAAAGAAAGGGGGTCGGAAATATATAAATAAAAAAGAAATTACTGAGAGTGAAAATTATATAAAAAGTGTATTACTCTACATGTTTAAAAAAAGAACGGAAAAATGTAAGAATTAAATAAATAAAAATATGAACAATGGAAAGCATGAGTGACGCTTATAAAAAGGCAATACTTTAGATATCTTAAAAAAAGAAAGGAAAATGTAAAGGAGGATGAAAAGAAAATATAAAAAAAGAGAAAGAACTTACGATGAGTGAGGTTTATAGAAAAACATGAAGGAAGTGAAAGAAGATATATAACATGATTAAAAATGATAATGGTGAAATAAACTAACAAAGAATGAAAAATGTCAAAGTGTACGAACGTGATGGTAAATAATTGTTGGGAAAAAAAAGAAGAAGTAAATAAAGAAGATGAGTTCAATGGTAGAAGAGAAATTCCGAGAAGAAATACTCACAAAAAGCCAGGGATCAATTAAAACGTTTTGAAAAAGAAAACCAAACTGCCATTTAAAGGTAAAACAACAAAATAAAGTAGTGGATTAGAACATAAAAATGGCGCATCCAGGGCGCAATTAAATTTAACCGCTTTTAATCGGTTTTAAAGAAGTCCGACGGTTGTTTGATAATGAAGTCACAAAATATTCAATTTTTCAAGCAGCGAGAGCAAGGAATATTTGATTCCGCTTTTCATCAACTTTTATCTCCTCTTTCCATCTCTAATTATTATTTATTGCTCCTGTTGTTATTATTACTATTCTTTTTATTCTTTATTAATTATTATTATTATTATTATTATTATTATTATTATTATTATTATTATTGTAATTAATATGGAAAAGAGAATTGTATCGTGAATAAAGCTTTATTGTCTGTTATTCTATCACATACGAATTAGAAACTAAAAGATGACAACTATGGCTATCTTCATTACAATTATTATTATTATTATTATTATTATTATTATTATTATTACTATTATTATTACAATTATTATTACAATTATTATTATTATTATTATTATTATTATTACAATTATTATTATTATTATTATTATTATTATTATTACTCTTATTATTATCATTATTATTATCATTACAATTATTATTACAATTATTATTATTATTATTATTATTATTACTATTATTATTATTATTATTACAATTATTATTACAATTATTATTATTATTATTATTATTATTACAATTATTATTACAATTATTATTATTAGTATTATTATTACAATTATTATTATTATTATTATTACAAGTATTATTACAATTATTGTTATTATTATTATTATTATTATTATTATTATTATTATTATTATTATTATTATTTACTCACTAGGAGTTATCACACTGGTCATCGTCAGTGATCGCCCACTGCCGACAACCTGTTGTATTCCCTGGAGTCTGAGTGACAACAAGTCTCCTCAGACTTCCAGTATGCTCCACATCTTTTCGTTCATCACCGCTGATGACCTTGCGGTATCGCAACAGCCACCTACCAACGATTTCCCGCTGATAAGGGCCATTGGTCTCCTCTGGGGCCCGAGTGGCAACAAGCCTCCCCACGGTCCCAGAGTTGTCCGCGCTCTTCCAGTGGAGGTCTGGTTTGCGCTTTCCCTCCTCGACTCTCTGTCCATAATTTTCGTGGCGTCAGCCTATGCTCGCGCCTCTCTCGTGCGGTTGTATTTTCCCCGGTTCTGTTGTCTTGTGCTTCCATGTGTTTGTTCTCTATTCGTTGCTTATGTGGGTTGGTTTCCGCATTCGAGGACATTTCTCAGGATTGTAGCTGTTTTGATCATTACTGTCCTTTGTATGGTCTCAGTTATCCCTTTGATTCCTATTTCTCCTAGTCTTTTCTCCATGTTTTTGGGGACTGTTCCTAATGCTCCTATGATTATTGGTGGTATACTGACTTTCTTCATGTTCCATATTCCTTTCAATTCTCTGGCAACTTCAGTATATTTGCTTCTTTTTTCCGTCTCTTTTATCTTAACTCTGTGGTCTGCTGGAACGGCAAAGTCCACGATTTTGCAGGATTTTTCTTTCTTGTTGATTATTATCATATCCGGTCTCCTTGCTGTTATGGGTTTGTCTGTTTGTACATTCATATCCCATATGATTTTGTGTTTTTCCTTTTCTAGTACAGTTTCTGGTTTGTGTTTGTACCATTTTTTTGCATATTCGAAATTCAGTTGTTTGCACATTTCCCGTTGTACTTCTTTCCCCACGTTGTCATGTCTGTTCTTGTATTCCCTTTGTGCTAGCTTGCTGCATTATTATTACAATTATTATTATTATTATTATTATTATTATTATTATTATTAAAATTATTATTATTATTATTATTATTACGTGATCTGTGTTTTTTTGTTATGTTGTTATAATTTGTTTTTATAAAAAGATAATTTGTTACTTACAATTATTATTATGATTATTATTATTATTATTATTACAATTATTATTATTATTATTATTATTATTATCAGTATTATTATTATTACAATTATTATTATTATTATTATTATTATTATTATTATTATTATTATTACTTGGTCGGTGTTTTTTTTGTTATGTTGTTATAATTTGTTTTTATAAAAAGATAATTTGTTACTTACTTAATATTACAATTATTATTATTATTATTATTATTATTATTATTATTATCATTATGATTATTTTTATTATTATTATTATTATTATTATTATTATTATTATTATTATTATTATTATTACTGGGTCGGTGTTTTTTTTTGTTATATTTTTATAATTTGTTTTTATGAAAAGATAATTTTTTACTTACTTAATTTGGAAATATTCTCGCTGCTCTTTTCAATTAAAAACAAGTAGCAAGGCCAGAATAAATAACTTCAAACTAGAATGTTTTCGCCAATTGTTTATAAATATTTTACCTTCTGTTTCTGTTACAAGACTCTGACATTATTTTAATGTATTGACTTTAAGCAGTTGCAATCCTTTTATGTAAGTATACATTGTATGTCAAATGTCGTTCTTGTCGCGCAATAATATTCAATGCGAACATAAGCCCCATGTTGTCATTACACCGAGGTTGATTCTGTTCGCATTCGCAACCTTTACCTTTAGAAACTATATGTTTTTCATGCACACTCTCTCCAAACTTTATCTATCGATCTATCTATTTAGTTATATTTATGACTATATGTATGTATATAAAATATCTATTACTATGTATGTAAAATTTCGCAGTAAACGAACAAATAACCACTACTATATATGTATAAGTTCGACGAAAAAAGGCCATCACTATAAAATGTTATGTTAAAAATAATCAAACTAAGTAGTCACTACCATGTATGCGTCAGTGAAGTGACTTACAATATTAATTACGATATATAGATATATTTAAACTAACACAAAATAGCCGGACTATGACACAAAAAGAGATGCCGAAGAGCGTTGTTGAAATCTCGGTCGACGAGATATCCGCTGGACGCTCCTATGTCTTCCAGCATGGCACCATTCTTGCACACAAGGCCAAGACGGTCCAGACATGGCTGCTAAACAATGTTCCTCACCACTGGTCGCCTGACTTGTGGCCACCCTCCTCACCCAACTGAAACCCCCTTGGCTATTTCTTCTAATGCGGGGACAAGGCCAAGACCAACAAGCACGTCCAAGACACGGTCGATTCTCTGAAGGTTGCTATCGTGGAGGTGTTCGCAGCTATAGACAAGGACATGGTCGCCGAAGTGTGTGACTCATTTCGCGCCCACTTTGATATGCATATCTCCGGCGGCAGCGGTTACATTAAAATATAATGTAGTGTGTAACTCTAACTGTCGCTAAATAAACAGTCGGGTCCCTGCATATGCAAATTTTGTTTTTATGGCGTATTTTGTTTTCTTTTTGTCAAGTGTCGGATTTTGCTGCAACACCTTTTATATGCATAAAACTAGGTCAAAAATAAATTATTATAACAAAACTATAAGAAATTAGTACTAACTTATACGTATATACTAATAATAATTTCTTCGGGCCTATGCATGTATACTAATGGCTATAGCTATTTTTACGTCAAACTTATACATATTTATTCATGGTTGTTTGTTTACAGTTGAACACATGCTTACGTTTGAAGCATAGCAACATGTCGAAATAATAAGTATTACTTTCGAATGGCACTTTTGCTAGTCTAATATATATATACATATATATATATATATATATATATATATATTATATTTGCATTCTATAGACAATGGTGAATTAGTCTAAAACCATAATTTTCATTGGTTTTAACAACTTCTTTATTTCTGTACTTCGATGAGCTTTTCTTTTTTTATAGCTCTAAATTTACACACAAAATAATTTATTCAAATTTAATATCCATTCCTATCCCTTACGCGCGTTTTATGGCACAATTTGCATTAGTGTACTTTTAAAAAATTAGTCCAATTTTGTCAATCTTCAAACGGTTGCAGTATATGCTTTTGAGTAGCGAAAAAACATGTCATAACAAAAACCATGGGGAGGGAATTACGGAAAAATCCAAGTAGGTTTCTGATAAAAATTCGGCAAATATATATATATATATATATATATATATATATATATATATATATATATATATATAATTATTTTATTTACACAGACATGTACACAATCTGCGACACTGGCATGTCGATGGTATCGGTCAACAGCTATTACAAACTTAGATCTCATCAGGCAGAGTCAGAATCCGATCTTAACCCTAGATCAAATATGATCTAGGGTTAAAATCGGATTCTAACTCTGCCTGATGAGATCTCAGTTTATAATAGCTGTTGATCGATAACATCGACATGCCAGTGTCGCAGATTTTGGACATGTCTGTGTAAATAAAAATAATTATATATAAAAGCTCTATTGGATATTGAGCACTTTTTAAAAACCCGGTTAAAATTGGATTACTACCCTGTGGATGTTCTAGCTGGATTATTATTATTATTATTATTATTATTATTATTATTATTATTATTATTATTATTATTATTATTATTATTATTATATACATATATATATATATATATATATATATATATATATATATATATATATATATATATATATATAATTCTTTATTTATAGAAACATAGTTCGTTACATTGTTTAGTATAATTTTTTAGTATGACGTATTAACATCTACAAAAACTTATATAGTACATATATATATATATATATATATATATATATATATATATATATATGTATATATATTTTTATATATATATATATATATAGTATGTGTTTGTAGGGTTATTTTTCATAGAGATTGGTCCAATGAAACTACGGTGTTTATAAGAAAGTAACCCTGTAACTTAGTAAAAATCTTAACTTATACAAACATTGTTGCTAAAATGTATTTTCCCGGATTTTCTGTTAGTGGCCTGATGATGCTAGAACATGAATAAGGTCGGTCTTGCAACATGTATGCACTCATGTAGCGAGAGATTTTTGTACTAATAAATATATATATATATATATATATATATATATATATATATATATATATATATATATATATATATATATATATATATATTTCTATTTATGTATTCTAATGTTATTCTTATTTTAGCGTGTCTTTAATAATTATGAAAATTATGCCAGCTCGCCATGCTGTTACTGATGTATTGTGTATTGGTTTTCAAATTAGTTTTTAAGAAAATGAAACTGTTTTTGTGTCTGACTTTTCTTGTAACTATCATTGATCTCATTTGCACCGTTCTCCTCTTTGATGTTTATAGGAAAGCGTGGAAAAAAAGAGCAAAAGAGCAACTCAATGGTTCGATTTCTGATCGATCAGTAAAGAAAAAAAGGCTTTATAGATAGCTTTATCTGGCGAGGGATATGTGATTAGCCTAATGGATATCGCCGCGGACTATGGAATCGCTTTGTCAAGTATGAATTTTCTAGGATCTATTTTGGTCATTGAATCTCTAATACTCTTGCGAAAGGTGCTTACCAGCAATGTCGGCCCAGATATAGGTGAAATAACAACCTATGTTCGATTACTCGTTTACAGTTAATCATAAGAAATTAGTTGTGTGCTTCGAAAGGAAATAACATGAATATAAAGCAGCAAGACAAATAATGTCTTATACCACAGAGTGTCAAACGGGCCAGGCTCATCAACACGTATTCTTTAATGCCAAGATATCGGATGGTTTAATACTAGCCTAAATATGTATATACGGTGGGTTAAACGTTACAAGCATAATCTATAAAATTATATTTCTTGGCCCTCTCCTTTTTTTTTCAATTGTTTAATATTTTTGTTTTTGCCGGATTCTAGACATTCACCCACTATTTTAGAGACCCCAACCGAGCTATCTGGTAAGAATTCTAACAGTCTATTTAAGCGCAATTGTTTGGAGCTCTCTTGTACTTTGTTCATCTGGTATATTCGCCAGGTAGATGTTGAAATTTCTTTTCATGAGCCCAATAGCTCCTATGATTTTGGAATAACCGAGATCTACCTAAGATTCTACTTACTTTTCCTGTCATACATAATACCTTTATATTTTATTATCTACTCCCTCTCAGCCTGACGTCATCAGATATGGTCAAAATATTATTCTCCAATCAATCGTTTACATAAATCATCTAGATTTGCCACTGTATTTCGACAGTAACTAACCGCTAGAAATGTTGATATGCCGCAAGACAGAGAAACCAAACTTTTATTGTAATAGCTTCACGATATCCGTTATTTTGTCCATAACTGTGTGGGAAATGTTGGTTCATGCGTTTTATGACACTGTAAATGTGAAATTGAGCAGAATAAAGACGATGAGATTTGAACTCGGTATCTTTACTGTATAGATCGAACATCAAGCATTGGCTATCGTAACACACGATGGGTTAGACATGCCGTGTTCAAACGATGTCTAATCTATTGCGTTCGTTTTTTCAAGAATACAGCTTGAAAAGGTATGAACTCAGAAACTCCCGACAGTTATGGATGACAAAGGAGAGTTTTGTCATGACGCCTTACGAATAGATATCGTTGTTCGTAGGGAAATACAGCAAGAAGTCTTGATATTTCATAGAATAGAAATACAATTTAACTTAACCAAAATTCTAAATTATATATTAAAATATTTTGTTGCATTATTCAGTATGTATTTCAATTGTGATCAAAATATTGTTAAAGTTAGATGATGATGATGATGATGATGATGATGATGATGATGATGATGATGATGATGATGATGATGATGATGATGATGATGATCTTTCATCAAGCCACCAAAATAGACAAACACAGAAAAACAAAAAATGCAGACTCTGTCGCCAAAGAGAGAAAGCATAATAAGCGAATGCAGAAAACTAGGCCGAAAAATACTAAGAAAGACACGACTGCGTGAGGAAGGACGTGCAGTAGAAACTATGCAAACGACTGGATTTTGAACATTAAAAGAGAAATGGTACAGACACAAACCGTGAACAGTATTTGAAAACGGCAATCACAAAATCCGCTATGACATGGATGTACACACAGATGAACTCATCTTAGCAAGGAGACTGGATGTCATGATAGTTAACAAGAAGGAAAATACTGCCGAATCCTAGATGTTGCCACCTCGGTAGCACGCAGGGTAAAGTAGAGGAGACAGAAAAACGAAGCCAATATACGGAACATGCAAGAGAACTGAAAATATATGAAACATGAAGAAAGTCAATATAATACCAATAATCGTAGGAAACAGTCTTGAAAAAATTGAAAAAGACTGAGAGAAATTGGAACTAAAGAGAAAAATGAGACTACACAACTGACGGCAATGAAGAAAACACCTGAAATCTAAAGAAAATTCATCGAATGCAGAAACCAACCGGGATACACTATGAGCACTTACCAGCCACCAAGAAATTTCAATAGAAAAAAAACAAAATCACAAAATGAACACCACCACAGAAACCCAAGGAAATTGAGACTAAAAGTAATTTCATAAACTATCCCCCTCCAAGAATACAACACCAGATGGTAGTTAGGGGAAAATGAGGATGGAAAGACCGAGAAAGGAGAGCACTAACCAGGCCTCCATTTTAAGGGTGTGGGGAGTACGAGGATCTTGGAGAAGCTTATTGCCACCTAAATTCCAGAGAATACCAGCGGTTGTTGCCAGCGTAAAAAAATGGTAAGCGTCTATTGCGATAAAGCAAAATTATTTGCAATATGTAACGACAGAGGTGGAGAGTACTGGAAGACTGAGGAGACTTGTTGTCACTCAGATTCTAAGGAGCACTACAGGTTAAGGTCAGTAAGCAATCATTGATGATGACCAGTATGAAAACTCTTAGTGAGCAAATAAATAAATAAATAATGATAACAATTATAATAATAATAATCATAATAATAAGAAGAAGAATAAATAAATAATTAAATAATGGTTACATGAATGCAATTATTGTTTTATCCTAGATTTCATCACTTTATTTACTTAATTTCGCTGTTAATACGGTTCTATGTAGCTGTCTAGAACTTTGTTAGAAAAAATAAACTTTTTTTTAAAAATAAGAATTAAATTACGATATACAATCATACTACGAGTTGATATGCTCTATAAATGGGCAAACCAAATCGTATCTTTATTCGTAATATTCACGAAATTATTTCATAAACGATGTTTCCTCGGGCCAGAAAAAAAGCGCCTCTTTCTTTGAAAACGTTGACCTTTACAACAACTCAAACACTGTATTGAAAATGGATACCACTTTTATTCAACCGGCTACTTTGACAATGTGCTAATATATATATATATATATATATATATATATAGAGAGAGAGAGAGAGAGAGAGAGAGAGAGAGAGAGAGAGAGAGAGAGAGGGGGTGGAAGAGAGAGATAATAAATATGATCATAAGTGTGTGAAAACAAACGCATTTTCGTGTATCTGTCTGAGTGTGTTATCTTTTTTTTTGTGCCTATATATTTCCTAATATTGAATGCGTCGTAACTTGATCACGAGATTTGGCGAAATGCCGTAATCCGACGTGATTACTACGTGATTCACGCAGACAATGTCATATTTGCCGGGAGCGGTCGACATTAGTTCGTTTGACTTTAAAGCCATCGTCTGACAGTATAGAAACGAAACTACAATCGTAACAATCAACGAACACCTAGTGCGATGTTAATAGAGTGCGCATTAAAAAACGATACACCATTTAGAAAAAAAATACACACACACACCGACGTAGCACAATATGATACGTGTGGCTTAACTTCACAAATGTATGTAAGTGGTTACAACAAGAGTTTGAATTCGTATCCAAATGTTTAATGTTTTGTAATTGATTAAGACACTTCCAAAGATTGGATGAACCATGAAACTGCAGTAACGTGTTTAAATAAACAAATATTATCCTTTTTTTAATTTATTATTATTTAAAAAAGTATATCTAAAAAGATATCAATCATTTTATATGTACAAAGTCTGCTGCCCTTAGCACTCAGGATAAATATTAGTGATCAAAACAAAGTAAATATTAGGTTTTTTTTCATCTGTGTTATTTATCACCTCTGGAGGAAGAACCCCTCCCTGGTTTTTGTTCACCTTATTGGTAACTGTCATTCGGGGTGTTTTGCCATACTCACCACGCTAGGCACTGCATATAGGCGACGCTATTTGTCCATGGCTAGGTGTCCACATACAGCGCATGGTATTCCCAAATAGTCACCCATCTAGTACTGGTAAGGCTCAACGTTGCTTAACTTCGGTGATCTAGCAGGAACCGGTGTGTCAACGCAGGCTCAACGTTGCTTAACTTCGGTGATCTAGCAGGAACCGGTGTGTCAACGCAGGCTCAACGTTGCTTAACTTCGATGATCTAGCAAGAACCGGTGTGTCAACGCAGGCCCAACGTCGCTTAACTTCGGTGATCTAGCAGGAACCGGTGTGTTAACGTGATTATGTCGTATATTAAGTATTATTAAATGCAAAATAGTGATAAAAAAGCATAATGAAAACAAAGTAAATATTAAGCATTATAAAATTTAAACTATATTCGAAGACACATGAAAATATATGCACATCGTTGTCCATATATTATATAATCCGGAAATTGTAGAAAAACTGTCACGGTGATCGATTTTCATGTTGTTTGCAAGTTGATAATTAATCTATTTAGAGAACTCCAAAAGGGTATTTGTAATTGATTTTAAATAACATGATTTTGATTCTACAAAAGGTCAAATATTTAAGGCTTAAATGTAAGAGTTATTACGAAGAAATTGAATTTCAAGTAATCTTGTTTCATTGGCGTCTAATGACTATGCAAATCTGATATATTTGAATTTTGAGATGTAAGGTTGTGCTCATATTATAACCCTTAAACCCCTATAGAATACTACAAATAAACTGAAATTTAGGGACTATGTATGGATGGATGTCTAATATATATTCTATAAATGTCACAAATACAAGTAGTATCTGAAGTTTCACTAAAGACTTCCAAACCCTTTTTACCCCTTTAAATAGAATTGAATTAAACTAAATATAGCCGTTACGCCTAAGATATGTGTTCGAAAATTCATAATGATCGATTCTTTTAAGATTAAATCAAGTACATAAAAATATACAAATATATAAACATACCGAATTGTGTATTTATATATATATATATATATATATATATATATATATATATATATATATATATATATATATATATATATATATATATATGGAAAAGGCAAAAGCAAAATTATTTATAGATTCATTAACGTTTCGTCTTTATATAAAGGCCTTTTCAGGATGATTGATTTGAAGAATAACCTACAAGTACAATATTTGAAAATATGTGGTGCGTCTGTGACGTGAAAATAACATTTTTTTCAAACGAAGAATGTGGTGCGATTATGATGCGAAAAGAATGTTTTAGTTCCTTTTTCTAACAAACCAGCGCTGTTAGAATTCAAAATGTGTGGTTTGTTTATGAAATGAGTGTGTTTTCTTTTGGATTTTTTTATATCGATATTATGTACACAGTTTTTTTGGAGAATGTGATGTAAAATAGCTAGCCTGGATCGAATATCAAGTTCTGTCTAGTAAATATTAATTTGGTTGAATAAAGAATATAAATTGTAGAAGACGTTACGTGTATGATATTGTGTTAGAGTCTATAATGAGTGCTGATTCAAGACGTCTTCGCCAAGGTTTATTTAGAATTAATTTAATGAGTCTAGCTTGTTTAAAGTTTTAAAAAATGGGCATGTTGTAAAGCACGAGAGAATAGTTCATTTAGGGTCTTGTTATTTCTATATCTGTTTTATGTTCACATCACAATCGCAGCACATATTTTCGAATATTGGACTTGTATGTTATGTCTTCAATCAATCATATTGAGCAAGTCTTGAAATAAAGACAAAACGCTTATGAATATATAAATATTATTTTTGCCAAAAGCTTGGCCTCATTGGTGTGTCATATATCCTGATGTCATCGGATTTGTATTTTTTTCTTACCGGCTTCTGTTGATACTTCTTTAAAAAAATATGAACCTTAAAACACTTTATACCGATCACGTGCGCATTCACGATCTCATATTTGAACGTGGGAAACAACAACAAACCCCTTTGGCACGGCTCTAACAACAGAAGCCGGTAAGAAAGAAAAAAATACAAATCCGATGACATCAGGATATATGACACACCGATGAGGCCAAGCTTTTGGCGAAATATCTGTATCACTTTAAACTAACAAAAAAAATGGAAGTTTATAATAAAAAAAGAAGAACAACAAATCGGTTTCGATTTATTTTTATTTAAAAAAAAAAATTGATATCGCATCTTTAATGCTTCAAAGGGTATTTATTTTATCTATTCCTTGTTAAATTTAACAATAGATGCTTCTTAAAAAATATATGAACCTTAAAACAATTTATATATATATATATATATATATATATATATATATATATATATATATATATATATATATATATAAGAGAGCGAGAGACAGACAGGCAGGCAGACAGACAGAAGCATAGAGAGAGAGCAAAAGATAGAGCGGGAGAAGGAAGAGGAAAGAGAGGAACAGACAGATCGATCGATCAAAAGTCATAGGCTAATTTAAATAGATCGATAGATAGATACGAACAGACAGAACAAGTAAAATCGACCCATATATATATAAAGAAATATTGAAATAGATTGGATTGACTTATTGATAGATATAATTTATAGATTACAAAACATATACATGATGAGAAAGTATGCATAGATGACACGCTTCTATATCAACTCTTGTTTATATTAATATTAAAAACTATTTTAATAAATTACACTCACGAAATATTAAACCACAATAAAAAAACGGTGTATAGAGGAAACACATTCAGTTGATTAAATGTAAACATGCCGGACTTTGCTTATGTGGACTTGTATTCTTGATTTATTTTTAATTTTGTCCTGTCTTTTTATTCTTCGGATGAATTCTTTGATGGGGAATTTATCATATTCGCACCAGTTATTTCCCACCATTACCGGATTTCTTCGAAATCTGTTTACCTTCTGCCTTTTCGATTCATCATCACTGGAGTAAAAGTTATTGTTCAACGACGCCGCATCTTGTTTTTGGTAGTGTTAATTATTGTTATTGAATGTCGTGTGTTCATACTAGTTTGCACATTGAAATACTCCGCTTCGTGTGTTAACTTATATACGTACTGAAGTGCCTTGATACGGCGAAACAGCTTTTTGTGGATGAAAATACACACACATATATGAATATATATATTTCTAGAGATGAAAGATGAGAATAAAATTTTTTAAAGATACAATATTTATTAGAACATCAAAAGTTAAATGTATGATATCCTATATCCATATATTTTCAAAGATAAACTCTTTTCATCAGAAGGTAGAGAAAGACCGACAATGTAATCGTAAATGTTATCGGCAGCATTTAACTTTGAATTTTTTTTTGACATTAAATAAAAACCAAAAGATAAAGAGTCTTGTGTTGAGATGATAGCGTAGAGTTAGGGTGGACGTCGTAAAAAAAACACGTCAAAAATAAAACAGCTGTTATATTAGAAATTAATGTTTGTAAAAGAATAATGATCTCTAACTGGCAAACTTAATTCTAAACCTTATGAAACGGATAATTCCAATACCGGACTACTAAAGAGACAACATAAACTGGACTTTACCAAATGCCGTCTAAGAATTAGCTTCTTAACAAAAACATTTGGATTCCTACACAATGTGAGTATTATTCTTTTTTCAAACATTCATTTCCAATATAACAGCTGTTTTATTTTTGACGTGTCTTTTGACGGCGTCCACGGTTTTTCTCTATCCTCTGATGAAAAGAGTTTATCTTTGAAAATCTATGGATTAAGGATATGAAGCTCCTTGCTTGGAACTTCTGATGTTTTAATAAATATAGTATCTTTACAATTTTTTTTATTCTCATCTTTCATCTCTAGAATTGATTGCTCTATTCAATATATTGCGCTTTATATTATCACGATAGATTATTATTAAACGATAATTCAATTATTTTTAATTTAATTCAACATTTAAATACTATATATATATATATATATATATATATATATATATATATATATATATATATATATATAACGTCCTAACGCGGTTTTCCCCAACTCTGAGTTGTTTTGATGTGTTTTTTCTTTGTTTTCGGCAACAATGACCCACTGTGTGGTGTAGATCTTTTTCAAGACATTTCAATTTGAGAACTTTTCTTCTTTGTGAATGTTTCTGATGATCATGAAGTGTTGCAGAGACGATATTGCTATAATAATATTGTGTGGCTCACCTCAAAAGAAACGGGCCGTAAATATAGATCTCAAACGAATGTTATGTTTTTGAAAATGTAAGAAAATAAAAATAAAAAATAAAAAATAAAAAGCATTGTTATATGAATATAAAATTTACCTGACTTATTCATATATATATAAGAGAGAGAGAGAGAGAGAGAGAGAGAGAGAGATAGAGAGAGAGAAAGAGATAGATAGATAGATAGATAGATAGACAGACAGACAAACAAACGTTATTGTATAGCGCAGCACCTTTAAGTTTAATTAGTTTTTCGACAGACTCTCTAATCGTCGTCAGACGAAAGGTTAGACTTGCTTATTAATGTCTGCTGAGTTCAAAATGTGCGGTAATTTATAGTCATTTAAAAGTACGTATGGGTGATGAGATTCCGTATTTGGTACGTGATCACGTGCTAGGCGCGTGTTAATCAAAATTTACATTACGTAAAATCTAGAAATTACAATATTTGAAAAAGTTAAACGCAGAATTTTTTGTCGGCTAAGGATATTTTGGAGTCAATTACTAACCCAGGTACTTAAAGATATGTTGACTCAATACGTAACTAATACTTTTTATTGTGGGGCGTCTGGTCTTTATATACCATACTCATAGTATTTTCAGTCTTTTTACGTTTGAGTCGTAATGTACAATGGTTGTGGTATTCACGAAAAGTTGTCTAAAATGCGCATGAAGACAGTTGTGTTGCTTCAAATGCTTGTAGATTGAACTGGAATCGGAAAGATGCAATTTAAGCCTTCAGTAAAGTGTAATAGTAGTGCAACAAATGTAGCATTTTGTATTAATATAATTATTGGAGGAGATAAATTCTTCCAAAGGGCATTGGTACTGATATATTACGTTGGTTTGTCTTGCTTGTTTTCTTTTGCCTGAGAGGTGTTCTTGTTTATTATGAGGTTAGAAGTTTTGAATTTTTTATAATAATGATAAATCTGATTGTTTATTACTATTAACAGGAGATACATATGTATGTATTATGTTTTGATAACTTTTTCGTTTAATTTAAAATTATGAATCAACTGGTTACGATAGAATTGTTTAGCTGGTAGTTATTAGTTTTCTAAGGGTTAGTTTGATTTATTCATCTACAAGGTTATTGTGGAATTGGTTGTTTATTAAATTGTTTTTCTCTTGGATTGCATTGTCGGATTAATTCTTAATATATATATATATACATACATATATATATATTTACATGTGTGTATACAAATGATTTATTAAAACAAATATACATTACATAGTTCAGAGACGTTATTGCCATGGTGTCGGTGATATAGGTGGACCTTTATTGTTTAGAAAAGACCCTTACAACACAGTTTTAATCTTCGGCGACACACAAAATGTTATATGCCGCCTCCCAAGAAAATGGCGGCTCGCGCGTTGTGTGATTTTTTGACGATATTTCGATCTTCTTCATTATACATTTTTATTTTTTTTTTACTTATACGGCATTTCCATCACTAAATTCTCTATATTTACGTATCGGGCAAGTAATAACAGGTATTTCATTTTATCTGTTAAGGTCATTGTGGCATCCAATGGCCTTCTCTTCATCATTAGTGTAGAATAATTAAAAATGTAAATCTAAAAAGTTAAAAGAGACCAATCATAGGTCCTCTTTGTTTGGATTTGAAACCGACAGTACCGATGTTGTTCTGATCCTCTGTAATTTATACATATATAAATATTACATTCTTATTTTTGTATAAGTGAGCACTCTGTTGGGGTTCTCTCCCACTAACATTTCACACACACACACACACACACACACACACACACACATATATATATATATATATATATATATATATATATACACGCTGATTTTTTGTTTTGTTATTGTTTTTACTGGCGATAGTACACCGGTGTTTACGGTTGCGTTTATTATTTGTCGCTTCCCTGAGCGTTTTATTTTTAAGAATATGCAGAAGAATGCATTTATACGCCCTTAATCGGACTTAATTAATTAATATATAAATTATTTTTGCGTGCATGAAAGGAAGACATGGGCACGTGTTTCTAGCTATGAGCCGTCATCAAACCCTCGATGTAAATATTCGTCGTCTAGCGTTTTAACTCTAGACCAGAATAACCTGCCACGTTTTATAGAAAGACGTTCTATCACCTATAATGTTACGCTGATTTTTTTGTTTTGTTATTGTGTTCACTCGGTGAAAGTAATCTTCTGAAAGGAATTAAATCTAATTACATTCCATGATAAATGCCAGTATACTGAAATCATAGGGTTAAGATGAAAATTCATATACACTAAATGTGCAAAAGCAAGGAAATTCCCAAATTTTTACACTTTTATTGTTATTAAGGGTATGCAAGCACAACAGGGCTATGTATTTTACTTGTAGGAATTTTTCTTCAGCGCACCTCACACACTTCATGCACTCATGCATAGAG
Organism: Sepiola atlantica; assembly: GCA_963556195.1. Classification (NCBI taxonomy): domain Eukaryota; kingdom Metazoa; phylum Mollusca; class Cephalopoda; order Sepiida; family Sepiolidae; genus Sepiola; species Sepiola atlantica. The sequence goes on from OY744521.1 coordinate 80,185,965, forward strand.
ATTTATACTGTAGTGATGTGATAATGAAATGGTTTGGTTGATATGTAGTCATACCCTTAATGACAATAAAAGTGTAAAATTTGAGAATTTCCTTGCTTTTGTACATTTAGTGTATATGCATTTTCATCTTAACCCTATTAAGGACATATGATTTCAGTATACTGGCATTTATCATGGAATGTCACTACTTTTGTAGTGTAGGGTGGTAATTTTTAGTTTTTGTTTTATTTTCTGGAAAACTAAGGTATATGGTAAACTGAAATTAAAATGCCATCAACTAGACCCTAGAACCTCTATCTCTGCCAAATATCAGCTGAATCTATCAAATAGTTGATGAGATATAGGGTGGCACACACGTACGTACGTACGTGCGTACACACGGATAACACAAAATCACTCCTGACCTTTCTGGATCTCTTGTTTGCCTTGACTAATGATGCTGAAATTCTACACACTTGTAGAACCTATCAGATGAAAATTTTGTGCAAAGTTTTAACTAATTTGGTTTATTGGTTTTTGAGTTATAACTGATCAAAGAAATGAGATTTCTAGCATAGGTCGTTTTTGAAGTCTATTAAGGGATAGAGCGCTATCGCGCCTCTCTTGATTTTGTTGTTCTTAAAAAGATGCTGCAACGATCCACACGATAAACTGACAAACCAGAATCAAATATCGAGAAACACACTGCTTTTACTTTATATATTAAATATAATGACACTATGTTATGGGTTGGGTGCTAAAGTACATATAGTTCCTTATCAAACGCCTGCTCTTATTGTGATAATATATATGATCAGGTCGATGATTTTTACTATTTTGAGAAAGTTTGTTCGATGTTTCAAGATGAGCGGTTCGTCTTCGCAATGATATCCATGAGTTAACCTTAGCTCGGTTCCGCATATATCAATCCTTTGTTAGATGATAATGTATATAAATAAAAGCCGTTATTTGCGTAGCTCGGCCAATATCTCACATCAGGGTTTTGAGAATCAACAGAGGTTGAATCACAATGCACCTATGTCAAATAAACCCGACACGGACGTGCTTGCTGGGGATCCGCTGGATGAACTCATTTGCGAACGATTGGGGATTTAGTGGGCTTAAATGGGGGTTCAAAAAGGATATTTATACCGAAAGTAAACTCATTCATCACACGGTGAATGAACTTTGCTGTGTATAAATAATACACGTTTATAAGGCGTTCCAAAGACCAGTGGCTGGTGTTCGAGTATTAATTGAATTAAACGAAATTAAATAAATCGTTTTGTTTTTTTTACTTTCTTGCACCGGAAAAGATATTAGTTGATTTTTGTGGTTTTAAATGGGTTATAAATCAGAGAATTGTATTAGTTCATTTATTTCATTTATATTCATGTTCGATTCTATTGTTAGAATATTCGGTATTGCTACTGAAGATGAAGTCAAGTAGCAGTTATACAATAATCAATGTCTCTCCTGCTTTCGCTCAGATAGATTCATTTACATACATCAGCGAATGCAAACATAGATAAATGAATAGATAGCATTATTAAGTCAGTTCGATAGATGAGGATTGTTATATCTGTAGTCGTTCATGCTTCAATACCTTATCAGTACTTCCAGTCACTCTTCTGTTTCACAATTGTAAAAGATTATACAATTCTTTAACTCGTACAGATGTTAGTTTTGTGTACTAGGTCTTATATATAGCTAGACTAGCAAATAAATGTTCCCTCGGATCGCATTTCTTTGCTAGGCTACCGCGTCACACTCATCTTTCTCGTTGTCTGCGAGAGTGTGTTCCTATTTACTTGTCTATAATTATATAAGTGTGAAAAAAAAACTACATACAGTATATAGTTAAAGTTAAATAAATTGTTTTGGAGTATTAACATAATTTCCAACGCTACTGATGATGTTCACCGATTTATTTATGTTTTTATCATTGCTTATGTATGAATTCATGTTTCGAAACATGACTTAAATCATGCATCGATGACGTCACGCCGAATCTATCATTATTTTGTTAGAAGAATATGTATAGTCCTAGTTAGCAGAAAATGCAAATAGCTTAGTTTGTAGAACATACGACTGAAGACCTCAAGGTTTCGGTTTCAATTTCCGGTCATGGCGTCCGCTTTATTTGTTGGAAACTTATTACTTAGTATTAATATATATATATATATATATATATATATATGGCAAATTCGAACAAATATATATTAAAAAAATTTTAAAAATATCCCCAAAAAGTATAACATTTTTTCTGTCCTACATGACAGATAGTACTATATGTACAATATATATATATATATATATATATATAGTAAAGATAGTACTATATGTCATGTAGGACGGAAAAAATTTTTATGTTTTGGGGATAATATCTTTTTAAATTTTATTTTTTATTTTAATTTAATTCAATCATTCCGGAGAGCATATAGTAGCAAAGGTGGGGTAGTTTGATTGGAGATGTGGGTGGACTAATAATAATAATAATAATAATATATATATATATATATATATATATATATATATATATATATATATATATGTGTGTGTGTGTGTGTCTGTAAATGAAACAACAATCCCACCATGAAAAGAGTTAATAATGGAACCTAAAGAAGCAAAATATCTATAATAGGATAGAGAAAAACAATTTTGCCAAAATGTTTGTAAAACACAAAATAATGTAGACAGAGACACAACATAAAACTAAATTGATTACAAAAGTGGTTAAAAAGGGGTGAAAATTTAAAAAAATACCAAAGTATACAAATATATTTTTAGAGTTTTCGTAGTATTATTTAGTTAGAGTAGTGAGGGTTCGTCGGTTGACTACCAGAGCGACTGTTTCATGGGTTTAAAGACAATACAGTCAAAACGCTCTTGCTCACTCAAGCAGAACTAGCCAAGTTCTACCGCCCATACTTTGAAATCTTTAAAATATATACATGAAGTATTCACAGGATGTAAGTACAATTATATTGACTGACCAGCAATAACGATTGATTCTCGTAGTAGTGATAACAAAGTCCAGGAAGGTAGCATGATTACCATGATGTTCCACCTTCAGTTCTAGTTTTTTGGGGTATATGTCTGGATGTGAAAATATTTGTTTTTATATATACGTGTTTGATTAGGAAATTCGAACAAGTATATATATATATATATATATATATATATGATCGAATTTGCTTCATTATTTCGTTATGTTTCACTGTCTAAATGGAAAAAGCCCGAGATTTGATAGTAGCATATATCGAAATGCCAACCAGGAAAAGTAATAAATAGATAAACATACCATACGAGATCGATTACTAACATTGTTTTAGTATATTTCTTTCTAGATCCGAAGCAATACTATTACTTCCGTTAATAATGGAGAATTGGTATCTGTCTGTAGCCGAAACTATGCTATTCCTTCTATTGATGTACTTTTGACTATTATTTAATGCTCAATTAAGTTTACCATACTTTTCAGCCTGTACTATCTTGCAATGCTGAATGGGTGGAATATAGAATGTAGTGTCATGTTACGATCCTTTCAGTCATCAGGTCGTATTTGGGGGCCAGTACACTATATGTTCTGTTGTCATGACACAATCCTACCAGACGCAATTTTTTCCTTAAGGGGGTAGTGTAGTATCTGTTCGGTTGTCATCAGCTTCGCGCGAGGCATTACTTCCTTGTTTTGGAGGTTTGGGGTAGTTCACTATCTGTTGTGTGCTCGTGCTACTTTTCTTCCTTCGGAGAGAGTAGTGTAGTATATAATCATTATACCATCCTCCCAGGCATTACCTCCTTTTATTGGGGTTGTTGTTTATATGTTTCGTTGCTATGAGACCGGCTTCCTATGCATTACTTTCTCCTGAAGGGTTTAGTGTAGTATTTGTTCGTTCGTGATGATACCTTCCTCACATAGTAGCAGTCTGTGTCGATATCAATTTCATCGCCGCCGCAATTTTTGTGTATCTTAATACAAACATGTGCACAAGTTTGAATATTCTGTGCATAGATTTGAACGCGCGAAGTCAATCGCGTAACTCGTTTTCATCGCTTTCTAAAAGATTTCTTTATATTCTGATATATATATATATATATATATATATATATATATATATATATATATATATATACGTATGTGTTATTTTAGAAGCTTTGATGCAGTCTTCGTGTTTATAAAAAAGCATATGTCGTTCCTATTGTCATCTCATTATATTTTAGCAAGTATAGTTGCTTGTACTGTGTGTGTAATAATATCCTATAAAACGGTTACATGACGTATATTTATGATTTTCATCCAATGTATTACCAGTAATCCTTCTGTCAAGAATACGTTGCGTTCCAGGGAGTCTCAGTGACAACAAGTCTCCCCAGTCTTCCCGTACGCTGCTCTTGTTTTGCTCATCCTTGAAACTGTCTTGTGTTCTAGCGCAAGTTTACAAATGGCTTTCTCTTGGATTTGTGTGGCAATAATTCTCCTTTAGATTCCAATTCTGTACATGCCTATCAAAGTGTTCATGGCGATATTCCCCTTGTTCTTTCCATTTTCTCAGACCCCAACGACTATTTACTGTGGTACCAAAACTTACGTCACGTTATTTTTTAATATATAATCAGAGAAATTTTAATTCTGGAACTTAGACAAAGGCGTAATATATCTAATAGATAAAACAAAGACTGAAGTACCTGCTTCAGCTTCATTTCTCAAATCTGTTCATCTAGATGTCAACTCAACTAGAATAATACGTTTTTACTTTAACTTTTAATAAACATTAATTAAACATAATTTTAACCAGTAAAGCATCATTGAAGAGATTTTGTGATGCACTTTCTTCCGATCCGGAGCACGTAATTACTTTTAACAGCTCTAAAGCCAAATGTCATCTCTTAAATTACAACGTTACGATCCTTGTTATGTAGTTGCAATGAATGTTACTCTCCTTGAGGAATTCCCTTGTTTTGATAAGTTCATATGGCTGACTTTCACTTCAGACCTATATCCAATCTGTTTTTAATGATGTTGAGAAAATGGTTGAGTCATTCTACCGCTTTAGAAAGTACCTGACACGTGACGCAATCCGCTACCTTTATAAGAGTCACATAATTCCTAAGATGGACTACTTTTTGCTACATGTGGGGATGTGACGCTCAGAACACTTTTTGCTACTTTGACAGAGTACAAAACCGAACTTTTAATCAAATGAGGGTGGTCTTTTCTGTTCTATACAGCCCTTTTATCGCCGAAGAGACGTTGTTTGCTATTATTTCCATGGAAGCTGCTCGACTGAGGTCCAGCCTTTGGTTACTCCTTTAAGGCATTCAAAGCACGAACTCGTTTTCTACGACAACTACAGAGAATTCTTTCTTCCTTCGTGTAAATAACATAAAACGGAATTTCCATGAGCGGAGTTTCTTTCCCAAAACTTCCAATCTGTGGAACACATTACTATGGGATTGCTACCCTGCAGACTACCCCATGGTCATCTTAAAATCTAATGTCAACAAATATTTGTCATAAACCGTCCTCATATGAAATCAAATGTTGTTCCTTCCATCCATCATATCAAATCCTCTCATAATATTCTTCATCATTCAATTGACTATGAATCCATCTTATTAACCCTGATAGTAACCGTTTGCCTTGAATAATAGTAACATTATTTTTGTTTTACTTTATTTGAATTAAAACAGTTATAAATTACTTTTTTATCAATAAATAAATAGCATTTTTCGATAATTAAAGTTTGTTGTTAAAGTAAAAATGTAATGACATACTAAAGCAGAGACAGGGCGTCATAGACAATGTACATTTGTTAATTTTTGTGAAAAACATGTTTCTATTGAAACTGTTGCACTTTAAAACATAACTATAAAATAAATTTAAATATGTTAATATGAAAAGTTAAGTAGTTGCCAATTAAAGAAATGATAATCTTTTTCTTTTGTACAACTGAAAAATAGATACATATCTCGCTTACTGTTTACTAATTCTAAATTTATCGTCCAGTGGTTACATTTAAACTAACTCAATGCTACAAGGAGCATGCTGACCTCAATGATTTTACTAAGCTTGGAAATATCCTACATTACAGCGCCTTAAAACTAGTGCAGGAAAATGTTGCACAAAATAACCATGAATATGTCCATCGACATTCCCCGACAGGAGCGCTTCAGGCTATCAGCAATAAACAAACCGATCTTCAAATGGGTGGGGGTAATACCTTGAAAGGGTGTTTATATGAGGTCTGAACCGGACTATACCATACCATAACAAAAAAATACCCTTATACTTGACAAGCTAACACTTAGGTTGTTGGATTCAGTGTCGATGCGAACCGAGGCAAGTATTGCATTAGATCTGCAATGAATAGGGAAAGCAGAAAAAGCGGACAGGCAAGCAATTTTCGTTTTTAATAGATAAATACTAGCAATATTCCGGCATTGTCCAGGAATTAATAAGGTTTCCTATGTACTCCCATATTACCATTTTTATTCTTACTAGTTTATACCTGCCCCATTTAACAGTGTTAGTACAGTACCTAGTTATGTTAATTTCTAACTATACATAGCTTCTACCGCTTTATAGCTAGGATGAAGACAAATATTAGTTAAACTTTGTGAAAAAATATGCTAATTAGTATTTGCATCATAAATTAAGTAACTCAGATGAATTGTCTTTATTGGCAAAATAATTTAGAACATATGCTGTTAAGCACTTCTTTTTTGCATGCCAGTGCTTTGAACAATAAATGTGCGCGAAAGGTTATAACGTACGTACTACATGAAATGTGTTAACGTATTATTATATAAGGTTTGAATATGTGTGAAAGATGATAACGTACGTACAAACATGAAATGTTTTAGCGTATTATTATAGAATACCCTTTCTATCGACTTTTTACGAATTATCTAAAGAAAAACAGTCACATATTTTTTTTAAATATATAAATGTTTGTTTTTTTAAATTTTATAATGTCATGTTAATTTCTTTGAATTTATAAAACACGTATGAAGTTAAAAAGCACCTTACGTGAGATTCGAACTCGGGTATTGACATTGTAAAAAGTACTACCTTATTACTGTGAACTCTGCCTATTCCTTGTTTGTCAACAAATCACATGTTTCCATTTGCGTACGAACAGACAAACTTCAAAAACACCATAACGATTTAATACTATACATATGTTGTAATTTTTGCATTTTACAGTTTTTAAGTATAAATTAACTTAAACGTCCTCATTACTGTTTATGGATCCCCGGTGCGAACGCTGATCCCACGATATTATTTTTGAAAGACGTTTATACAAAATTATTGTGACCATGTTTGCTATCTTAAAATGATACTTAAGAACATTTATGCTTGATTCGTGTATAGGGGTTTGATATCAATTGCATTTCAGACAGACACACTACAGATATAGCATGAGAAGAATAGATATAGATAATTACACTTTCAATATAGTTAGAGCAAAAAAGCAGATCAATAATGCGTACATCTGTATGCATCTGTGAGCAAGCAGCATAATCGTGTTCTCTTTTGGAGCTTATTTCTTCCCTTCTTTGCAATGCAGATCCCATTGCGTGATTTACGTCGATTTAAAACAAGAAGAGAAAAAAAAACGAACAAATAAATTTCTGGGACGGAAAGAAAGTAAGAATTCCTAAAAGAAAGAATGAATGATTCATACGTCGTAGCCTGCCCCATTAATATACCGTATTTGCTTCTATTTTCAAGTCTACTCCTATACAAACATTCTTTCTATATGCAAATATCGCACCTATGTCTATCTATATACACTTACCATTAACGTTGCCTTTTATTTCAAAAGTCAATGGGTTAAGCTGCTCTCGTTTGTTTTTATGTTTGTCAATTACGAACGAGTATGATTGAATTTAGGAAAGATAGAATTATTTACTTTTAGTATTTGGAAGGAAACGTGTGTTGTTATCAATCCTATATATTTTAATTAATACAAAAAATAAGAAATAAACTTTATTTCCACAAATGTAAAAAAAAATACGTTATTCCAATTAGAATTAAAATTAAAGGTTTTATTGATCTTCAACAGTTTAACAAAATTATTTTATAGACATCATTATTGTAGCTTTAATGACTGAAATCGATGTTTTCAATGAAAATAAAGACTATCTAAGTACTATTATTATACTAAAGATGAGTCAATAAACGTTTGTTTCCGTAAGGCTTTTCTCTATATGCTTTAATCACACAACATGCATGCTTAAATATAGGTTAGTTCTGAGATTGAGTTATTTTTAAACAACTCCATTTAATTGATCTAATTAGCCGTAATTTGTAATTAACTTAACAAGTCACTCATCTCTCACTTAGCTATCTACAATGATGATTTTCATCTCATTTATTCCACCGCTCTCTAATATTCTTAATGTATTTATAAACATTTGGAGGAAGAGTGACTGTCTTTTGTCAGCGTTGTCATCTAATTTACATAGTGTATCTACACACCAGAAACACGTATGAAAATTAGATTGCAAGATAATAAGTCTACTTACTTTTATATAATCCATAAGGGTAATATTGAAGTTAAGCGACTTATTATTGTTAGTTATGCAAAAAGAATGCTGTAAGAGATGTCGGAGATTATGAATTTTTGAATGAGATAAATATGGAATGAATAAGTGGTAGTGCTAATGACCGAACGGGTCATCCGTGCGTCTAGTATAATAGTAAAACTGATAATCTCGCTTCTTTGTTTGTTTGTTTGCAGTTTGAATGTTTTAGATTGTGGAAGGAAGGGTGAATGAGACGAGAAGTAATGGTGAGAAGAAAAGAATAGAGAGGGGTGGTTAGAGGATGCGAATAAAGAAAGTAGTAGTAGTAGCAGCAACAGCTTAAGACGGTGAGAGGATTTTGTAAATAAATAAATGGTGTTCATAAAGTAGAAAAAGAACGAGTGAGAAGTGAGAGAGTTGTGTAAATAAATAAAAAACGTAAATAAAAAATAAAAAACTTACACCAAATCTCTAATTTCAGTTAAGTTGAACGTAGACCGTCACTTTATTCTCTTATTCTCTGTATATACTTTTAAAATATCTAGCTTATTACCCACACAATGTACCAACTTTGACCCAACGGGTCACAGGTTTTCTAGTATTTTTTTAAATGATAATTTTAATTTATCTTTATACCTGGACACATATGTGTGCCTTGGACTTGCTTTTTTGTTAACTATTATAGAATTAAAATGTTATATCATGCACCCGTATACAACTGTTAAATATTACTTGGGGTGTTATGCCTTTGGAGTTCAGATAGAAGCGGCGTCAACTTGTGAACTTTGTATAAAGTGGAAACAAGACAGCGGTCATCTCAAATAAGCGACTGTAGACGGGCATTCGGGAAAGCAAATTGAGCCGCCTCTGGTTATACAACTGATTTGTTTTGCTGACCAATGAATGACATTTTGGATTCGATATAAGCAGGGGTATTTTGCCTATTCAGTTAGTTTGTTCGGCGACGAGTTTTTCGCTCAGTCTTAATTGGTATTCGTTGTAACTTGTTCCCCATTGTTGGTGAAGGCCGTGTTCGTTGAAGTTTATGTTAGTTAAGGGATACTCGACCTTTGTCTTTTTGTAGGTCACGTTCGCTGATCCATTCGTACTTACTAGGTTCACTTCAGCCTGAAATGTTAGCATATATTCTGTGCGATTAAAATATATAATAAAAGAGCCTTAAGGGAACAAACGTGTATTAACTAAGTTTTGGTATCATAATAGATATATAACATGAAATATGTAACTTAAAGTCTGAACAGAGCCGAATTAAGTAGACTTTGAACACCACACAAAGTGATCGATAGAATTTAAGATATCACTTTATGACAGTAATCTAATATATAAAGTTAAGACGATTTTCCCCTGTACTTTTTTGAAGAATAGGAAAATAACCACATGCATCACAGGCTACTAAACTCACCACTATATTACGCTTATTTACCCGAGTATGTTTTAGTAAATTTATTATTATTTTTCTAGAGCTAACACTACATATTACTCTTAGCCAATCATCTTCGATTCTCCTCAAAACATACTCCATATAGGTGGTAACAAAAACTTTTCCTCCTTACACTTCAGTACTGATACTCTCCCCATTGACACCGGAAGCTAATAAACAACGTCTACTTTTCAAAAAAAAAGTGTCCGTTAATATTTACCATTTGTCTTTTATTAATTTACTACATAATACAAAATATTACGCACACATTTAATGGAAGCTCCCGCTAATCTCGCTGATTTTCGAGAATATCAGATTACGTTATTTCTACCTATTACGTATACATTTATATTCATTCCGGTTTTTAGAGAATGCAACATGGCGGCTACAATTTCTTCAGCGACTCGACTTCCGAATTAAGTCAATATACGCTAAGCTACGAGACAGACTTGCATAAAGTTGACATTTCACAAGCATAATATCCAAAAATTGGGTAAAAACATCTACTTCCTCGTATAGAAATGACCCAAGACGTGTGACTGGTGGACCCAACATATGGTTGCCTTTCGGATCGTTATATATATATATATATATATATATATATATATATATATATATATATATATATATATATATATATATATATATATATATAAATCATCCACAGACATATGTTTTGCTGTATCTAGACAAGCAAGTACTTCAGGCTGAGATTGAAACACTGTCCTGCTTTTCGACAATCCAGGCCTCTACTCACTGCACTATTTATACAAGGAATGTGGAAATATGGCCAGATGGAGGAATATTCAATAATGTAGATCAAGTAAACGTTTATATACTTGTTATAAACAATGAGTCTGAAGTTCGGAATGTGTCTATGCTATATAAATATATGAGAGCGGCAAATAGATATGCATCCAGTAGTTTGCAATAAAATAAAATCTTTTCACATATGATTATTCTTTTCTTCTCTCTTGTGTTAGTTGCCAGTTGCAATGGTGCCCATACCAGGAGAGGTACGCCTTCCTGATGGAATAAAACGACCAGGTGAGGTACACCCAACCTGACAATAGACACCTCTTTCTGCTAACATAATAAATATGCTCTGTTGTAAGCACGTTAGTCGAACATCACTTCAGTTAATTGCAACCCCTCATCCCGCTGAAACTTATTGTACTTATATGTTAATTTCTATATTGAAACTATTTTTATGACGCCATAAAAACATAGATTAATATAAAGGAAAGATGATTGATACTGGTTTATTAAGGAATGATTAAGCAGTGTGATGAGATTTATCCAATGACGTTGGCTAGTATAATGCTATATTTCTTCTAATAACTTTCAAGCGATGTTTATATTAGGTATATATTAGATATCGAACGATTCGTCCATTGTTTAATATCAGACGCCGTAATTCCCATACAAATTTGATTGGATTAAAAAGCTTCTATATGCTGATAAATCTACTTTTTTATCTCGCATACAGATTGCCATACAGTGTCTCGTAGATTATTTCTCAAAAGTAATACAATGCTTTGGTTGTTCTGTTTTACGGCATATCAACCCTTTTCGGGTTATTTTATTCTGAATCAGGTCATTTTGGTAAAAGTGTTTTATGCTTCAAGCTGATTATATCTTCCAATGTGTATTCATGATGTTTGATTTAGTTGTTTTGTTTTACGGCATATCAATCCTTTTCGGGTTATTTTATGCTTCAACCGGCTATTTTGATAAATGTTTTGGGGAACGGAGGGAGAGGAGAAACTGGAGGAAGGGGGGATTGTTGTTTTTTTTATTTTCTGCTTTTCGCTTTGCAGAACATGATTAAGTTTCACAAAGAGAAAAAAACAATAAAACATCAATGTTTGATGAATTTTTGGTCAGGGAGCCGATATCTTCAGACAGTCAAATCTGGTCGCACCAGCGTAACGCTTTGGGGTTAAATGTTAGCTCGTAAAAGACAGTTGTTATGTTCCGATCTGCACAAAAAAGAAACTTTACATCGAGCCTAGCATATACGTTTATCATACAAATAATTACAAGTTGTGGATAGGTTATGTACCAAAACACTACGCTAAACATGCGTAGTCTACATGATCAAGAAATCAATTCTTATGAGAAATGTAATAACGCCGGTGTCTTTAAAACCTACATTTCAATTTAAACCGAAACAAAGGTATACACAAAATGCGTTTTAGTCATTATTTATAAATACATACGAGATTCAAGTCAATTGTTACAAGATTTCTAACAAGCTTATATATAGTTGATATACATTGGCGAATGTGCATAAGTGACACTAGCGTTGTTAAATGGTATCATAGCACCGGCATTGGATCTGAGTTATTTTAATGTTGTTTGAGATTTGGTTGACATGTGGTACCAATTACTGATGATCGGATACTTACACAACTTTTCTATATAAAGTGAGATGACGTGTCCACAAAAGAAAAGCAAACTATTTTAAATGTCTGGATATAGATCACTTTGATGAAAGTATGCATCAAGGTTAAAAGAAAGAGTTTGCTATTGATCGTTCTTTGTGGATGAAGTCAGTGCAGAATAGTAAGACAGCATTTGGAAGAAATCCAATCCATCATGAGAAACTTAAGAGAAAGGCGCGCAGAAATCTTGGCATAATTCTATCAGAATATGAAAGATATCAAAGCGTTTTTATCTTCAATGAATGTGGAATGGTTTGCCGCAGTAATGCCGGTTTTTGAAGTCACATATAGTTAATGCATAGACGCTTTTCGCTATATTTTGATTGTTTTTTCAACTTGATACGTATGTTGAAATGAATGTACTTTAGTCGAAAACTTCAAACGTATAAGAACGACTATAAGAACAATCAAGCAGTGCCTTTTGTAATGGATGTGCATACTTATCATATTAAAACTAGAAATTGTAAGTTATTGGCAAAGCTAACAGGTTAAATTTACTCTATATATGGTTGATAAAAATATCAGACGGAGAATATACATACAGCCATCATATATGATATATAATAATCATAAATACTTATATATATATTTATAAATATATATATATATATATATATATATATATATATATATATATATATGGGTGTGTGTGTGTGTGTGTGTGTGTGTTCGAAAATATTAAATAATGTTATCCGTTGTTTCATCCATTCTGATTAAGTAATTTTGTTTTAAACTAGGAAAACGTGCGTTTGCAAAGCCAGTTAAATATAATAAATAAAAATACAAAAATGTCAAATCAGTCTCTTTCTGATCTTTGTCTGCCGTGTTCTGTCTTTCTCTTTAAAAGGTACAGGCTAAGTAATATTACTATCAATGGTGATCTTTTGTTTATGTTTTTAATAAACTATTCTATTTTTCTTACCTTTCTTTTTTCTTTTTGTTTATAAACAGAGAGACAAACAGAATTGGTAGTGTAAAATAGCATATTAAATAAGTAGGGCGACTCAAACTACACACAGTAGGAGTGTGTAGAAGTGCTAGATAGAAATAGGGTAAGAAGTAGCCACCTATGGATTCATTAAAAAATAAAACTAGTGTTAAACAACTGAATTTAAAAATTGAGGATTAGTTTAGCACATATTTAGTGTGATCACAACATATAGAAAAAAGACTTTAGGGAAATAAACGTGTATTAACTCTTATAATCATATGTATGTATGTATGTATGTATGTATGTATGTACATGAAATAATATTATATATATATATATATGAAAATATATATTTATATATTTATACATACATATATATATATATATATATATATATATATATATATATATATATATATATATATATTAGTACTTCATGTATCCACATAAAATATTATAAGGAGATATATATTTTTTATGTGTCAGTTTTCAGTATTTACTTCAACAGTGCTCGATACGTAAGTAGAGCTGTGTAGCTTGATTGCCATATATATTTTCATTGCTTACTATATATATATATATGAATATATATATATATATATATATATATTGTCATACATAGTCTTCGCCGGTACCACTATGGTGAACGTCACGTTAAATATGAAATATGAAATATGAAAAAAGGTACAAGTGTCGGATGTCGCTCGTAGGTCCCTTGCTCCCAATATTATCAACATAATACAGGAGGAAGGGGATTCTCCAATACATGAATTCACATAGAAAACAATATTTATTTATAAAATAATAAGACAATGAATAAACATATATAGAACAAACAGCAAAAAAAACGAAGTAATATGTTAGGGGAAAAGGATCATCTTTAATGTTAGCTAATAGCGAGCAAATTCTATGAATTAAATAGTATCCAAAAAATTACGGAAGAAAAAGGATTACTCACTCACAGAATGTGAAAGCTGGTCACAAGATTCCCCATGGGAATTAAAAAATTTAATAATTCAGAAATGTCACAAGTAACACTCATCCATGATCCACACTGATCTTTAGATGGAAATTTCATGAGCAGATATCAAGACACAAGTGTTCAGAAATCCTTTATATATGGCTGTAATCATAGAAGTCTCAAATCGGCGCTATGCAATCTTTATATATGATATATATTCGTCATCTCAGCGATTGTCTGATATATTTACAATTAACGCTATTTCGAAAAGCCTTTCTTTTCGTTAAATTAACCTCTGGCGTAAGAGAAAATCTCTGGGCAATCCGCCCGAATATGGACTCAGATTCTTTCTCAGCTTCGTTCTTCTTCTTCTTCTTCTTCATCTTCTTTTTCTTCTTCTTCTTCTTCTTCTTCTTCTTCTTATTATTATTATTATTATTATTATTATTATTATTATGATTATCATTCCTTTTCATAACTCTCAGCGCATACGCTGATACTGACGGGTTACTCAACCGGCAACAGCTTACTCTTTGACACAGGAACTCACTGGTCGATTCGCCAACTCCCTTTTATATCTTCTCCGCAGATATTAGGCGACAGTATATTGCACTGATTTGAAATCACGGCATTTGTGAACGTTAAGAGATGACACCAGGTGTTTGGCTGACGTTTGACTTCCCTTCGACTAAGGGTTTAGGATGGGGAAGAGAAATAAGAGTTGAAAGGCGACGATACCCTGGCCTTTGATGTAATGTCAGGACGTTTGTAAATGTTTTAAGAGACGGCAATCGATCGACTGTGTCATCTGATTTCCTTTCGGTTAGGTTAAGGATGTAGCGGTGTGTCGCTAATTGGACACACGATTCGCTTCCTTCGGGTGCAAGTTTAGGAGAATAACATTTGTTCCTTTATAACTTGTTAGAGTTCAAAGGCAAGAAGGAAAGACACAGTATGAGATAGATTTGGCTCGCCTTGGTTTAATGTTGATGAATTTCTCTGATAATTGCAATTCAGCTATCCTTTATTTGTAACAATATATATATATATATATATATATATATATATATATATATATATATATATACATATGGGGGTGTGCGTGTTTGTGTATGTGTATGTTGAATAGTCAACAATACGTTTACGGAGATCTTGATCAATTATTTGACTTTTTCCCTATTTTGTCAATGCTTAAAAGGAGGTTGACAGAAATATACTGACGCAAAAAGTTAACATAAGATAAATCCGGAACGTTCTTTAAAACAACCCCAACTTGATTTGGAACATTCTAATCTAATTTTGATAGAATGTTCCAAATTAAGATGTTCATTTTTAAAACGTTACAGATGAATTTGATGATTACTTTACTTAACCTTTTTTTAATTAAAAAAATTGTTGTAAACTTCTGTGTTCCTAAATATCACATTTTTCTCGTGGTTATTGTTTCTTGTCAGGTTTAAATATCTATTTTTTAGACCTTAGGCATAAGTATATGTTCTACGAGCAGTACTAGCTTATTCGATCTAAGCGTATTATAAATACTTAAAAACCTCCTTTTAAATGTGTTGTAAAATTTTGCGTGAGACTGTATATGTATCAACATTTTTACGTGGGACTATATATGTATTTAAAGTGTTGCGTTGGACTGTATATGTATTAAATATTTTGCGTGGGACTGTACATGTATCACACACTCTGCATAGGGACTTTATGTGTACCAAAACTTATGCGTGGGACTGTATATACATCAAAAGTGTTGCTTGAGACTGTATATGTATCAACATTTTTACGTGAGACTATATATGTATTTAAAGTTTTGTGTTGGACTGTAAATGTATTAAATATTTTGCGTGGGACTGTACATGTATCAAACACTCTGCATAGGGACTTTATGTGTACCAAAACTTATGCGTGGGACTGTATATACATCAAAAGTTTTGCTTGAGACTGTATATGTATCAACATTTTTGCGTGGGACTGTATATATATAAAATGTTTTGCATGATACTGTATATTTATCAAACGTTTTACGTGGGGCTGTATATGTATCAAATGTTTTGTGTGGGACTGTAAATGTATCAAACGTTTTGCGTGGGACTGTATATGTATGAAATGTTTTGTGTGGGACTGTATATGTTTCAAAAATTAGAATTGTGTTATTTCTTCTTTTTCTTTGTGTTAGTCTCTAGCTACGGCGGGCTACGTAACACTGAAGTTTTGTCCCTACATGGCACGATCACAGGTGAATCCGATTTTACGGAGATCATTGTGCAGGGCCTCTGTACATTTCCTCTTAATCGCTTATCGGCGCCTTCAAATTTAAAATCAAATTTCAAAACGGTGTCGATGTCGTATCTCAAAATTTATCTGGACCAGCTGAGTCGCCATTCCTTCATCTTGCCATCAATCAGCGCGATGCCTTACTGTCTTTGAATTACAGACATGGTTGAACATTTTAACTCTCAAGATTCAGCGGAGCATTTGAGTCTCCATGTCGGCGAATCTTCGCTGCCTTCCTCGTTACAGTCAAGCACTCGGAGCTGTACAAAGCAACGGATCTCTTACAATAGTCTGGTAGATCTTCTACGTTAGGCAGTTGCTGATCCTGCACTCATAGAGGGCGCCATTGGTGGTGCGCCATTTGAGCAACGTTGCATTGATGCGCATAACGCCTTCGCTGAGGATGTTGCTGTTGTCGCTCGCCTGTATTAGTGCAATGCACAATTTATAATTGTATGAATTAAGTTGCATGTGTGCTGCTACGGGTGTCGTTTTCTGTAGAAATGAGGTTGCCGTTTTCGGTCGTATAATAATTTTCGGTCACTAAACTGAAAAGCACCAATTATGTTTTCTGCTGATTTTTTTAATGTTCAAAATTCATCATTCTTAGTTCCACTTCTCTTACATCAAACGCATTATTGATTTAATAAGCGATTCCTTTCTCGGGTGGATTTTGATACTCCATTAACTTTTAATAAAGATTTATTTCTTTTTAATTGATTTTTTTAGCTGACGATACTTCTCTTGAAAGCTGTTAGTTAATTTAATGTTTTAAAGTTTTCGAAGCCGTGCTTGGTGGTGCTTTCTTTACAAATGGTATGGCGCCATACCCACGGAATGAATATGTTCGATAATGCCTACTCATCGATGAAGTTGTATGTATTACTCTACTAGACTATACTGATTCGAATATTGGATGAGAAAATTGAGAAAAGGCTGATCCGAATATCGGATGGTTTCGTAAGATGTCAATTATTATGACTAAGAGCGGGGTAACGTTCGTGAAAGGGGCACCTACTTGCACAGCATACCATGTTTGTATCCTATCGAATCCATTGCAGTACTTTCACCACGGATGTTGGAAGCTTCACACGTTCCTTCCTGTGAGTATCTGCAGTGCATTTTCGCTGAAATCGATCAGAACTTTTCTCTAGAATTTCATGACAATAAGCTTCTTTTTTTTTATTCCAGTGCTTAATTTTCTTTCCAATCAATATCTGGATTCTGCTACTCCCTATCGTATTCTTCATCCTTTCAGAATCCCTACACCTACTTTCCATGTCAACCAAATTAAGTTGGTGCCTTTCCGTTTTTTGATGAGAGTCGGAGGTAAAGTTTTAATCTTTTCTCACATATCATCAGATTTTACTGAAGCAGTTTTAGTTCCCTTGAGATTGTCTTAATATGTTTCATCCCTCCTATGAGTTATATTTTAACACAGTACCATTTTATTTCAACTTACCCATAATTGTCTAGTCTCACCTCGTTATGTAGGTTACTTTCCACATTCAAGGAATTTTCTCGATACGCTAGCTGTTTCCATTAGTCTCCAAGTTTGTAAGATTTTAATCGTTCCTTTGATTCCAATTCTAGTTTTTTTTTTCTCCGGGTGTTTCGGAACTGCTTCTAGGACTTTTACATCAATTAGTGACTCACTGGGAGTTGTCACACATGATCTCCCACTGGTTAAAAACACGTGGTGTTTTCTTGGGTCCCAGTGACAACAAGTGCAATTCAATTGGTGTATTCGCGTCAGCCGTTTTCCACCGTGTTCATGTTGATAACAATCGGACATTTTATCTTCAATCGATGCTGATTCAACCGTGTTTATTTTGGTTTCATTTCGAGAAAAGGGGGCATTTTATCTTGATTTTCTTACAGAGTAACGCAAGTAGTCGAGTTAGCTCAAATATCATTTAATTTCAACTAATCTGTGGATTTTTCATGATATGCCCCCTGTTTACTGACTAGGAGTTTTTACACAATACATTATTAGTGATTGCTCACTGATTTTCACTGGAGTCATAGTGGCAACACGTCTCTCCTGATTTCTAGCACTATCCAACTCTTTCGATTACCGTTACAAATCATTTTGTGTCATCGCAACAGTCGTTAACCTTACAATGACTTGGGAATTTTCTGGAATTTGAGTGACAATAAGCCTTCCCACGATTTCAGTACTGTCTGCAACATTCCAGCGGGGGTCTCTTTGATGCAGTCCTTCTTCGGTCTTTGAATCCCTTTATGACTCTTGTGTATGGTGCAAGTTAAGACTGGTGCCACCACATGCGTATGTGTATGTATGTTCGTGTTTTCATAGGTGGGCAACTTGGATTTCTGTAAGTGAGAGTTCTGTTGGGCTCGTGTCATTTTCGTTCTATTTCGACTTACCTTTGGCTTGTTAGCGTTCGTACTTTATGTGACTAGGTTTCCGCATTCACTGATTTTCATTAATATCTCGGCTATTTACATCAGTACAGTGAGCTGGATGGACTAAATCTTACATTTGATTCTGATTTCTCCTAGTCTTTATTATTTGTACTAACTACACACAGATCACTATCAGTGATTACTCACTGATAATCACCGGTGGTGTTCCCTGGAGTCTAAGTGACAACAAGTGTCTCCAGATTTCCAGTACTCTCAACCTATTGAAAATGACTTTGCGTTATTACAACAGACGCTTACCATTGCTGGCAACGACCTTTGGTCTTCTCTGGTATTTGGATGGCGATAAGCCTTCCAATGGCCCTAGTCTTCTCCGCACTCTTCTTGCGGGAGTCTGGTTTGTGCTCTCCTTTTTCAGTCTTTTCTATCCTCCTGTACCCTTCACGACTATATTGAGTGGTATCAATTGAGGCTGGTTCCATCACATTTTTTGGTGGGGGATGTAGTTTATGAAATAAATTTTTTTGTATTATTATCATTATTATTAGTATTATTAGTATTAGTAGTAGTAGTAGTAGTAGTAGTAGTAGTAGTAGTAGTAGTAGTGGTGGTGGTATTATTATTATTATTATTATTGTTATTATTATTATTATTATTCGATTAACCGTTCCATAGCGAATGGCTCAGAATATATTTTTCGAACAAATCAAGTAAGCATTGATAAATTAGGCAACATTTTTATATACTTTATTTTCATTCAAACAATGGACTATTCACATCACCAGATGATTCCTAGATATTGTTTTATTAAATTAATTTTTGGTTGTGATTGATGAGAAAATGAAAACGTACTGTCATGTACAGGAAGTAACTCACAGCTTTCGAATTATTAGACATTTTTGTTGGATACATTCCTCTCTCCTAATCTTACTATCCCACTTCTTTCTGGCTTGTTCGCCCTTTTGTAATTGAGACTTCCCCATGTTTTAATATTTCCATGTTGTTCTGATATTTTGCACAATTTTATAATTGAGACGTACTTACAATGACAGATTCCGAAGTTATACACAACAACAAAATTAATTCAAAATGACATTTATGAGGATAGTAGTTCGAATAAAATATCAAAATTAAAAAGAAAGATATACAGAAAAATGAATTTAGATATATGTTAGAAATTATAAATGGAAAGTTGAGTATTAAAAGAATGAAAAGGGAAGAACAAATAAGGGAATACATTTAGGGAAGTAGGAAGAAAGGAAGTGACAATGAATGAAATGAACAAGAAACAAGTGAAAGGATATAGAAACGAACTAAGATACAACCAAATCAAATTAGAAAAAGAATGAAGGGAAGAAGGGGGAAAGAAAGGAACGAAGGGATAAATATGAATGTAAGAAGAAAAGTAAGAAATAATGGTAATGAAAGGAAAATAAATAACCAAAGAGAAGACGAAAGAGAGGAGAAAAGGAAAGAAATAATAAAAAGGAAAAAGAAGGGAAAAAAGAAAAGAAACAAGGGACGAGAAAAGAAAGGAAGACGAAGACGTAAAAAGTAGAAGAGGGGAGAAAACAACAATAATTGAACAGAAAAATAGCAAACATAAAAAGGAAATGGAAACAGAAATAAAAAGGACGCAAATAATGAAAGTGTTGAAAAAGAAAAAACAGAAAGAAATGAAAGTAAAAAACGAAAAAATGAAAACGTAAAAAAGAAGAAAGGGGAAGAAAATAAATTAATAATTAAAAAACAAACAGACGAAAACACAGAAAGAGAGGTAATAAGCTGTACAAAAAAAGAAGACCCCCCCCCCCCATCTAGTAAAAGCCACTGGAAAATATAGAGTCAAAGTTATTCGTCAACAGTTTCGTCCATTGACTTTTGTGGCTCTTTTCCAGATGCAGATTGGATGCTGATTAGATTGTTGCATTGTCTCTACACCAGATGGCGCCATCGGCGACTCATCCTTGATCGCTGGCCACACTCCGAAAACCTACTGAATGAACTGCTGTAGAGGGTCTAATCAAAATTCCAAGTCACCATTTCCTGAAATTTCGAAGGCTTCGTTCATTTCCATTATTTTCAAACTTCTTTTTATTCAGAAGACTTTTTTTTTCTTTTATTTAAAAAGTTGTATGCATTTTTTCTGTTCTTTAAGCACAATTCGTCTTGTCTATGTTGATGAGAATTAGTGTTGCCTTCGGTGATATTAATCAAGTAAGAGTTTGGAAAATATTGTTTCCCTTTTCGCTCGATTTCTTTATATATTTCCCTACCACTTTAACACTCATTCTCTATCTTCCTCTCTGTCTTTCCGCCTCTATTCCACGCTCTCTCTCTCTCTCTACTTTTTTATTTATCTATATATATATATATATATATATATATATATATATATATATCGATCTCTCTCTCTCTTCAATATTTCCAGAACTCTCTACCACATCGTGTAAGAGATAGAAAGTGAATATAAATGATCTGCATTACGTAATCTTTTTCTATGGATTTCTAATAATACATTGCTGATTATATGTATTTCACCTTCTCTTTGCAATTTCTCTGAATATTCTAAAATTACTGTTGAGTATTCTTTCCATTCTCACAAATGACGCTTCACTTATAAATATCAAATAAGCAAATAGTTTATCCTGACTCTGTCTATCCATTTTGCACGCTTTACACATTCAATTCAGAACCCAAAACACATGCAGACTATGAAATCAGCGTCATTTATTCATAGTACATCAATTCATAGTGCATTCATAGTACATCAATTCATAGTGCATTCATAGTACATCAATTCATAGTGCATTCATAGTACATTAATTCATAGTACATTCATAGTACATTAATTTATAGTGCATTCATAGTACAACTAACGCTTTCTCTGTCCTGTCATTGGTCGATTTTCAAACTAAACAGAGAATGCTGACTTTAAGAAAATAATCTTCACCTTTAAACCGTACACAAGTATCGTTCTATTTATTTCTCTTTCTCTCCATCTCTCTTTCTCTGTCTCTTGTTGCATTTAAACCTTGTGCCAGGCATGGGTTAAAGTTCATAATCACACATTTGTGAGCTGCTTGCTTCTGCCCGCGCTATTTTATGCGGTCTTTCCCCACTGAATGAACGCCGCCTGCAAATAAGTGTTTTAATACCTCGAAAAAGAACTTAGTAAAGACAAAACTGTTGAAGACCAAGGTGATTAATTCGCCTTGACCTTCGTTCCAATTAAGTAATTAGTCGGATTGGGGGAGACAAACATATATCCATAATCACTATTTAATCATATCTTATCAACGCATTTTTAAACCCACATGTTAACACGTTGCGTGCTTTCAATGCACTACCGATTAACTCACTCACTCTCTCTTTAAGCCATGTTACATCATATCCGTTTATATCAATTCATATATGCAAAGTAATTCTACTCTTAAGTTCAGCAAGTTGAACTTAAAATTCCTGTTATTCTGAACCGTCTTATATACTAGTGGGTTTACTTGTCCAATATTTAACATTCTCCCTCTCTCTCTCTCTCTCTCTCTCTCTCTCTCTCTCTCTCTCTCTCTCTCTCTCTCTCTCTCTCTCTCTCATCACTACTTCTGTCTGACTCTGCATATTATGAAAATCAGAGAGTATAAATACTCTTCATTAATATTCGCTTTCTATAAATACTTTATTATATTTGTGTACTCGCAAACGAAGTATTACTTCAAATATATGAATAACGATTCAACTGTTTCGTCAATTTTTCGAACATTTTTCAATTAGCTGTTTTCACAGTATTCCCTCTTTTAAATGTTATGACACATTTATATATATATGTATATATATATATATATATATATATATATACATGTTTCATATATATACACTTATATTATAAACTAATATATGTTTTGTTTTAGTATTCACTTCAACATGAGTAGAGCTTAGTAGTATAAAAATATACTTCTGGCAATTAAGCTACACAGAAACGTTTGTGTTTCATTTCCGAGCGAAACCATAAGGCTAAATGCATGGATTTACATTCTCTGATCGTTTTTATAGTTAATCAGTATCCACGCCAATTTCTAACGAACTCTTATTTGTGTTCTTAAAATACGTGATAGATAGATAGATAGATAGATAGATAGATAGATAGATAGATAGATAGATAGATAGATAGATAGATAGATATAAATATGATGAAACTCGATTTGTAGCGCTGTCGATAATTTTAATTGCGACCTTGAAAACAGAAATACGTTTCCTTCGTATTTCAAACGACACGAAGATTTTTATAATACGGACCATGCGAATTTGACCGACTGTTCATTTTCTATTTAAAACGTTAGGTACGGTTGAACATAGGAAATTTATCAATTATATATTGCCACAAAATTCAGCAACCATACATTTGTTGAAGCTGTACATATGAACTAAATTGTTTAGCCCTAAAATTTCTCTTTTTCACAAAACGTGAAAATGTACGAATCTCACAAGAAAAGAAGACGAACAATATACTACTACTGCGATTATTTCAGAGTGTCGGAGTTGGGCGCGAGAAAGTCTAAATGTCTAATCTTCGCACAGGGTTTTTTTTATGGAAGTCGATCCAGACAAGGCACGACGCCACTTGATGTAAGGAATTAAATTTAAGAAAAAACTACTTCACGGTCAGAACCTAGCCAACGATAAGTGTTAGATGGATGAATTCTGACAAAGAAAAATAAATTATTCCCCTCTTTGTCAGAAACATCTCTCATCGAGTGTAAGGACTACAGGACAAAATGAGGGAGGCGAGAGTTACGAGGCTGCCAAAATTAAATCCAAGGTCTCCTTCTTACTGTCCTTTGGTATCAAATACGGATTCTGAAATCAGAAAAAGAGTTCTTAATATACTAGGAAATGAAACTGGTTTAAGGCTTCAACATAGTCTTATTAGTGTTAGCCTGGATTCAAGAGACATTGAGCAAAACGGAATATCAGATATTAGAAATATCCGTAACAAAATTAATTAATCAAATAAATTTGATCAACTAAAGAAAAATATTTTGCCTCCGAAACAATGTATTAGTTGCAGGCAATTGCATTATTACAAATATTTTTTTAATTGTCGTCAAATACAACACAGAATTACTCACTGCGGAGTTCGAAATTAAATTAACATGAAACTTTATTAAAATTGCTAAAAGTGACAAGTTGAAAATATCAGGAAGTTTGTTCTTGTAAACGTATTGAATAAAAATATAAATACGCAACTTG
This sequence comes from Sepiola atlantica, assembly GCA_963556195.1. Classification (NCBI taxonomy): domain Eukaryota; kingdom Metazoa; phylum Mollusca; class Cephalopoda; order Sepiida; family Sepiolidae; genus Sepiola; species Sepiola atlantica. The sequence continues at coordinate 80,210,177 of OY744521.1, forward strand.
TTTTCAACTCCGATCTGTCAAAAGTAAATCTTCAAACGTAGACAAATATTGGAAAATCAACTCTGATGAAAACGAGCAACATAGCTAAAAGCTGAAATAGCATTTGAAGGTAAGTTAATTGCGAACGTTACTTTCAAAGGAAATACTTTGAAATTAAAAACGTATGTAATGAACAACTGAAACAACTGAAACAAGCTCTTGGACACGGAGTAGATGGAGAAATTTTAATTATTGAATATGCCCTAAAACCTTTCTGTCAAAATATTGAAACTTTAATTGCCGAAGCAGAGAGACTAAAGAAAACTTTTCGAAAGTTTTTCTCGTGGAAAGGGAAGATGTAAAAAAATGACTACCAAGTTTGAATTAAAATCAAATATTAAACTAGTTTTTAAAAGAAATAAATTTTCCATTTGCGTGATTAAATAAAATTGACGGATTAGAAACTTGATTTACATGGTAAAGGAACCCGAGTTTACTCATCAAAGACACATGGAATCAAATGTGAAAACGATATTCAGATGCTGTCGAGAATAATACTCCAGAAGGCGAACTAGTGGATGTAGTGTCGGGCACATTTGAAGTACCAATTCTGCAAATAGGTTCTGAACAAGTAAAACCCAAAAAGGGACGTAACATGACGGACTTAATTGTAATAACTCCTTTAAGAAAAAAGGTATTGATTCCATACGGAGTAAGGCTAAACATGGGGGTGTTATGGTGTGATGGCGATCTACCCTATTTTGTGACTATGTGGTTTCTTCGAGACACTATGTTGCTCAGAAGCGTTTTACTGGAAGATATTAGTCAAGGATCGGTTCCAGACAATCAGTACGGCTATAACGGGGCCATTTCGGTGGACTTTTATTAGTCGGGCTGACGTATTAGTCCTCCTGGGTAGACATAGCAGGTCTACCCTCCCAGGCCTTGGGGTAGAGTTAGTTTATAGCTAACTGCTTTAGGCGCCCAACCGTGGAATTCTGACGGGGTTGCCCAGGCTATTTTTAGGAGGCCAGAGTGGACCTTCTTTAGAGGAACTAGCTTTTAACCCTCCACCTTTCGGCCTTGTGTCACATCTTCCTGCGGTAAGACGGAAGTTAAGACCCAGTCTCGTAGCAGATTATCTTTGTAACATACTATTCTGTACTTCTGTAAATACACACTCTTGTAAATATACAACCTTGTTGTTTCATTCATAATCGACACTTCAAGAGCACAACACCCGCTTATGGTTAAATATTTATTTTCATTCTCATGTTTAACAGCTTATAATTATCGGATACATCCACGCAACCCTATAATAGTCTCTTTATGCCTGCCACGCTTAACTTACACCGCTAAACATTTTTTTTGTTCATACATGTACCCGCAACTTTATAATAGGTCGTGTATGTCTGTACATCTGTCACGCATAAGGTCGACATATTATTTTCATTACTCTGTCACGCTAAAGAGGCAGATTGAATGAATGCCTCTTGTGAATATCCGTGCTTGCCTTTTCTAGGTTTCAATCAATTATCTTTCTCTTTCCTTTTCCCAAATTATTTCTAACTCTAACTCTCCCTCTTTCTTCTTCTTTTTTTCAAATTCTCTCTTTCTCTCAGGCATATACATATTCATGTTTTATTTAATTCGTTTTCTCGTTTCCTCAGGCGCCATTTTCTCTCTGTAATTATTAAGGTACAATTCTTGGTTCTTTGTTTTGTCTTATCAGCGAACTTTCCTTATTCACATGTTTATTTCCTTAAACTTCGTATTTCGTTCCTAATTCCTTGGCCAATTCGCCTTTTATATTTTTGTTTTCTGTCTTCTTTCTAATTCGCTTTCTTCTTCTACATATATATATATATATTCTCTATTTTTGTACTTCGTTGTTTTCTTTATCTTCTTCAATGTCATGCTTATTATTACAACAAAAATAAAAGCAAGCATATAGATTTTTTTACTTTCTTTCCAATTTCATTCGTCCTTGCCACCATTAATCAATTTTATTTTTCGAGTTAACCAAGTGCACACACAATATATATATATATATATATATATATATATATAAACATAGTTCACCCCAAACAAGGCAGTACGCCACTGTAAATTAAGAGCTGCGAGATGTTTGTTTACATTAGTTTTAAATTTTTGCATGTCAGTTCCCTCAGGAAAACAGGGGGCAGGGAGGGAGTTCCAGAGTATATTTATATATATATATTTATATATATATATATATATATATATATATATATATATATATATATATATATATATTACAAATGCAATTTAATTCAGAGAGATTGGATAAACAATCCTATTGATCTAACTGTGTGTATATAATAGTGCTCAATTACAAGAAGAGCTGTATATTTTTACTTACGTCATTAGCCTGGCGAAACTTAGCCACTTGGGCTTTAGACAAACATGTATGAATTTCCAAAGCTTAACATGTTTGTATAAATTTAACAAATATAATAAATGAATAAAAATATATGCGTGTATGTTCCTTGTGTGTGAAAACAATAAAAGGATCTAAATTCAACAGAACACGTAGAGTAAATACAATGGGAAAAAGATAAACAACCCTCATATAAAAGAACAAAGTGACACCGACAATTCCTGTATAGGACAATTATTTTGCTTACTCGTATTCAAGAAACTTCGTTTATTTTCATCAACATACGGTTTTGATTTTCAGCGTTAACATTCTGGCTATGTGGAAACCTTATGTCTAGGATCCTTATTCTAATTTTGATTAAAATCACTGACATGATTTTTATTCTAGAAAATGTTGAGAATTTAAGGGTTAAGCTTAAGGGATATAAGAAAAAAATTGTTTAGTTTGTTTCTACTGACTTTTGATCAAATCCAATGCAAATCTGAGATATTTTAATTTGTTAATGGAAGAATATGCCCGTATTCTGCCTTCTATAAACATTAAAAGTCTCCAAAGAAACTGAAATTTAGGGAATATTTATTAATTTATGTCTAGTACCTGTTGTAAAAATTTCACAAAAGTCAGAGTCACTTGAATTTTACGGAAGGGCCTCCATCCTATTTTACGCCATTTGCACGAAACTAAATTAAACTTAACATAGCCCACATGTAGGTCGCTTACGCCTAGCAACTGTTCGAAAATGCATAATGTTCCGCTTATTAGTTTAGAAGTTAATATTTTACATATAAATATATTTATGCATATAAACACCTAATATATATATATATATATATATATATATATATATATATATATATATATATATATATATATATATATATATATATATATAGTCTCGGAAGTTTCTCAACCATTAAAACTATAAAAAAAACCGTAAGTCCCAAGTCGTTCAGTAGAAAATCACTCATGTAAGTCAATTTAGTTTTTACAGTTATTATATTAGTTTGCTTCTAACATTATTTAAGGGATAATCAGTTGTTTACCATGAAAAACTCTTTCGGGAATTTAAAAACAAGACAATATTTAATTTCATGACTTCCCAGCAGAGTTGATCAGACCCCACTTCCCTTAAAAGGCAAAAACATAAACGTTCCGTATACTAAATCTAAGTTTTGTTCCGTATAAATGTTTTGCTAACTTATATTAGTTATTAAAAAATTAAAAAATTAAAAAAATTAAAAAATCCCCATTACCTGTGTTGTTCGTCTGTCTAATAAAATTTATCCGTTACTTACAAAAATGTTGCTGCATTTTAAAGTGTTTAGACGAATCCGTTACACTACTTTTTAGGTGATTAATGTATTTTTTGTTTTAGTTTTATATTAAAAATATAAAAAATATCAACATATCAAAATATTTTTATTTTTTAAGTTTTTCATTATATATATATATATATATATATATATATATATATGACGGTTTCTTAACAATGCGATAGATTTGGATCATTTAATAAGTTCAAGAAGTTAAACCTCAAATTACTTAAAACCAAAAAAAGACATGTTGATAGAGTAAAAAAGAATATGTTAAAATAGGAATGACATAACTGAAGTGATAATCTTAAAAAGTTTTATTGTTGAATAGTTTAACTATTTATTAAATTAAATGCGAGTTTGTTGCGTCAATGTTGCGAGTGTGAAGAAACTACTTTCTTTGAATATCAGCATGTGAAAGCCTTCATTTTCACTAAGGTACAAACATGTGATAGGCTTAAGAAATACGCAACAACCCCAGCCACCAAGTCAATCCTTACTTTTAATTTCACTCGTTTAATGCATGAGTGTTAATAAAGCCTCTGCTGTTACTGCAGTTGATTCACTAGTTATTCGGTTTCTTAATCTTTAATATAAACGATTTCTATTCTCTTACTAATCCAGCTTTATTGTATTACATATATATATATATATATATATATATATATATATATATATATATATTTATATTTATATATATATATATATATATATATATATAAATATATAATATATATATATATATATATATATATATATATATATATATATATATATATATATATATATATATATATATATTATTGGTCACTCGATTTATAAAATCGGGGGACTTATGTTTTGAGGCATGTCCGTCCGTCCGTCCGGATTTTTCTCCGCAACCATCCATTGAATTTCTCTGAGATTTTGCATGAAGTTGTAACTTTTGTCAGGTTAGAAAGTGACATTCTCCGATTTAAAAAAAAAATCTGGTTAGCCCCACAGGGGGTCAAAAGGCCCCGAAATGGCAAAAAATGACATTTTTTGCCCCATAACTTTTCAGCCATCCATTCAATTTCTCTGAAACTTGGCCAAAATGTAGAGACAATTGTTTCTAATAGAAAATAAGTATCGCTGACCTTGTAAAAAATCTGGTTCGCGCCCCCAGGGGGTTAAAAGCCTACAAAATGGCAAAAAATGACCCTTTTCTCCCATAACGTTTGATCCATCCATTCAATTTTTCTGACACTTGTCCAAAATGTAGAAGCAATTGTTCTGGATATAAAATGAGCATCCTTGACCTCAGAAAAATTCTGGTTCGCGCCTCCAGAGGGTCAAAGGGGGGTCAAAAATGCCCCAAATTTCCCAAATTCATGACATTTTACACTCGCCACATCGAGTCACATACAGAGGGGGACCACGCTCGTGCGACTTATTATTATTATTATTATTATTATTATTATTATTATTATTATTATTATTATTATTATAGATGTTCTATTTTTTTATAGTTGAATCGTACCATTATGCTCTTTCTTTAAATTGCTTTTTAAATCGTTCTCTTCCCTTACCTCCGCCGCTACATTACGCCATTTTTCTTCCACTCCATTTATCGTAACATCTGCCCAATTGTCTTCCATTTTTCTCTCCCCGCCTTCATATGTCACACATCTTCTCATTTCCTTCTTTCTTTGTTGTTCCATTTTGTCCTTCGTGTTTTTCTTTTTTATCATATCCTTACGTTATAATTTCACTTCGCCTTCTACTACTATTGTTGTTACACAAGGTAATTGAAAACTATTTAGAGGCATTTATTGGTTGTTTTATATCACGTGCTAAGATAGTGGAAATAAAATAGTTTGAGTTAATCCGTCCAGTTGGTGATAAGTAATGGTGAGTCATGGCCGATTAAGAAAGGGCGTGTTAGTGGGATATACTTAGGGGTCTATTCTGCGGTTGGGGAAATTAGCATTGTGAATCTTCGGCGTGACCGTGCCTTGCAACAATCTAGAGTTATTTTCCTGCTCCGATGAATGAATTTTAAGATAGCTACTCGGTCACAGTCGGCTCTAGCTGAAAAGACTGGATGTTCACAAGGAAATATCTAACACATCTCCTATTACACTTTTAGTCTCTTTAATATTATTTTTCACACATTATTTTCTTAGAAGGATAAGGGAAAATCTTTCACATTAAAACCTTATATCGCCTTTTTCTTTCTTGTTTAATTTTTTATTATTTATGTATTAGCAGATGAACTAAGCGTTTCCTGAGTGTAAAATACATTGACAATTTTTGCAATTTCAACGTTTATTATAATACTACAAAAAGTAGACAATAAATTAAATTCCCCTAAATATCCTACAATTTTAAAATTCAAAAACAATATTACAATATTATAGTCAACACCGACTCGTCTATCCGATCAACAAAATAACTATTCAACAGCAAAAGTTAATTTTAATCAGAATGAAAAAAATCACAAACTTTTAAACAGTTTATTAAAACAAAAGTGTTTATTTATTTTTCTAAACGTTAAACCACTTTTTGCTTCATTATTCTTAAACCTAAAACGGAAGGTAGTTGTAGTTAAGTGGATAGTAACGGGGGCTGATGACATGGGCGTGCCAACTTTCACTATGGATGTTGGCAATCTTCACGTAGTTCCTCCTGCAAGTACCTGATTCTAAACAGAACTGGTTAACCAATGCCAACAACAGGATAAAGCCAGTCAGAAGTCGTACCAGGCTTATTAAAACAAATACTCAAACGATGTTAATCTTATAATCTCCGAGAATAAAGTGTTTTGATCGAATAAATATTACCATTATTGTATTCCATGTGGAATGTTACAATAAAGTTGTGTTGAGCTTCTAACAGAGCTTTGATATAAATAAAATAAAATAAACCTTCTTAAATTTGAAATTCATAAAGAAATATAAAATAATTATATTTACCTAGTCTATCCCACGGACTAAAAAACTACACAATTGGTTTATTTGCTAACGACACCACGCTTTACTCTCGCCATGTTGGCAAAACCGACGCGATCATATCCGAGGCAATGGCTGAATCTTTAAGAAATGACCGTCAGGCCGTAGTGGATTAGGGTCATAAATGGTTGGTAACTTTTAATGCCGCAAAGACAAAGCTCCTTTCCTTCAATAACTACAAGCAACCGCTCCAACCACCGATTGTCATGGCAAATAACATCCTACCTAAGAGTTCATCCTTCAAACTCCTCGGCCTAACCTTCACAGGTAACATCAATTGGAACAAATACATTGAAGACATTGCCAAGGCTGCAGCAAAGAAGGTTGGCTCTCTCTACCGTGCTAGTAAACTTCTGACACCTGACATTATACTGTATCTATACAAAGCACCTATCCGCCCATGCATGGAGTATTGTTGTCACATCTAGGCTGGTGCATCATCTACTAGTCTCTCCCTCCTTGACAAGATTAAAAAAAGAGTCGCCTACCCAATACGTCCCTCACTGTCAACCAAGTTCTAGTCCCTGTCCCATCGCCGCACTGTAGCATCCTTGTGTTTGTTTTACAAATACTTCAATGGATTATGCTCCGAGGAATTGGCTACTCTGGTGCCCCCTCGACGTAAATTCACTAGACTAACTCGACAATCAACTAAATCTCATTCATTCACTGTGGAGGTTCCCAGATGCCGGAGATCCTTCTACTCAAATAGCTTCTTTCCTTGTGTTGCTGGCCTCTGGAACTCCCTCCCTGCCCCCTGTTTCCCCGACATGTAGAAATTTAAAACTAATGTAAACAGACATCTCGCTGCGCAGATCACAATTTAGGATGACCCCCCCCCCACCTTTCTCCCCTTTTCTTTTTTCTCAGTAGCCCTTACGTCTACAGTGGCGGCCTGCTTTGTTTGGGGTGAACTATCTTTTTTTTAAAAAATTTTTTAAACCATTAATTTCAGCCAGAAAGAAAAGACAACATTTTGTAACACTTCATTTTTTAAAATCTTTTAAAGTTATTATTACAAAAAATAAAATCGTTTTTATTCCATTATTCTTTACACTTAAACATTTTATTATTTTTATAGAATATTTTTTTTTAAAAGAATCGTTCGTATTGAATAATAAAGACTACAATTAGATTCCTCGTAAAACATTACCCTGGAAACGTTGCGCGTAACCTTCTTACAGATCTTATGAATAAAAGAAATAAATTATAACATCTAGTTGTTTTTTGTTTATCGATGCATACTGCTAACGCAGACGCTACAATATTATTGTAAAAAAATAATACAAAAGAAACGCTCCAATTGGATTCATCGTAAAATCTTACTCGAAAAAAGTTAAGTTTGGTCTTAATCCTTAAATGCTTTATTTTTTATATTTGTTTGAAATCGAAGATACCGGTTACATATTTAGCGGGTGTGCTGATGCAACGTCATACGAATTTCTACTTACACTTGTTAACATGCTTGTTGCAGATGTGAAACATATTGTAGTTTGGCACATTTTCGTTAGATATTATAGTAAACAAGCCGCTCGTGCGTGGTCCCTCACTGTATGTGACTCGATGTGGCGTGTGTAAAATGCAATAAATTTGGGCAATTTGGGGCATTCCCCCCCCCCCCCTTTGACCCCCTGGGGGCGCGAACCAGAATTTTTCTGAGGTCAAGGATGCTCGTTTTATATCCAGAACAATTGCCTCTATATTTTGGCCAAGTTTCAGAAAAATTGAATGGATGGATCAAACGTTATGGGAGAAAAGGGTAATTTTTGCCATTTTGGGGGATTTGGACCCCCTGGGGGCGCGAACCAGATTTTTTCCAAGGTCAGCGATACTTATTTTCTATTAGGAACCACTGCCTCCACATTTTGGCCAAGTATCAGAGAAATTGAATGGATGGCTGAAAAGTTATGTGGCAAAAAATGTCATTTTTTGCCATTTCGGGGCCTTTTGACCCCTGAGGGGGGGGGGCTAACCAGATGTATTTTCAAAAATCGGAGAATGCCACTTTCTGACCTGACCAAAGTTACAACTTCATGCAAAATTTCAGAGAAATTCAATGGATGGTTGCGGAGAAAAATCCGCACGGACAGACGGACATGCCTCAAAACATAAGTCCCCCGATTTATATAATCGGGGGACCAGTAAGCATTTTGTTTGAATGTGTCATATTTAAAACAGAAAGCATTTAAGAGTCAATATACGGCTTTCTTTTCCATTGAATCCATGAACACAAATACTGACGTCACAGTTAAATTACATATTGTTGATCAAGTATCTTGAAAGCTGCGAATGTATGCTTGTACCTCTTCATAAATAACGAACGCAAAAACTGCATTTGATTGTGAATATTAATATGTGTATTCATAACATTTTGATCCTAACATCCAGATTTCAATTTTACATTTAAAACCTTCCAAACCCAACCCCTTCGAATTATTACATGTATAAAACATGTTTTATTTCATTTTTAATAAGTCCTTATACAACTAAATTACTCGCAATGACCTTTAGTAAATTGGACAGTTATCAAGAAATTATTTGTTAATACTAACAAATATATGCTCTCTTCGGTCCTATATTTTACTAGCCTGAAACGAACATATACTATACGCCCCCAGCCTAAAAGAGAAGGTAATATCTGGGAAGATTGTATCATGACAATAGAACATATACTAAACTACCACTACCCATAAAAAAAGAAAAAGCAATGTTTAGGAGGATGGTATTATGACTACAGAAGAAATACTACCTTATCCCCCAAAAAGAAGGAGGTTATTCCTGGCAAGATGGTATCATGACAAACGAACATATACTACACTGTCTATCTCAGAGGAGGAGCTAATGTCTGGGAAGATTATCTCATGACTACAGAACAGATACAACATAAGGTCTCTAAAAAGAGGAGGAGTGTATTATTACAACATAACTGATACTACACTACGTCTCTGAAGTGAGCATTGAAATATAGTACATTATTTTTAAATAGTATAGTAAACTTAATTGAGCATTAAAATACATTACAATAGTACATTAATAGAAGTAATGGATGTTGTTAAAAAAACTTGTGAAAAATATCTTTAAGGTCTCTTTATCATAGAAAACTACTCCGACAATGAGACAGCTACTAAACATAGAGGATGTCAAAAAACTATTATTAGAATGGAGGCCAATAAAGAATAAAAAACACAAAGTTTAAAGTTAATGTGCGAAGAGACGCTGTTGATAAGCGTTACATTAAACATACAAGGAGGCATTGTTGATGAAAGGTTATAAAGAAAAAAAACGAAGTGAAAAAATACGAACGGTAAAGAATGATAAGGTATGCAAATAGTGTTGGAATATTAAAGATCTTTAAATTTCATTTTGTCTAAATAAAGACGAACGTCTTATATTGATATACATCTTTATATGTAAAGTTGTAGTCCGTATTCGTTTGTTTGTTTATTTGTTCAACAAATTCTTCTAATGTTTTTGAGATAGACCACCATCACTATATACAGGGTGTTTCAAAAGTCTTGGGAACATAACGATTTTTAATAACTCAAAAACTATTAGGAGTTGAAAAATGAAATTGGTACCGTTGGAAAGGTTAAAGTTTCAAGTTTTGTGGGGAATCTTCAAAGTTGCTCAATATGAGCACCATTCGTCACACGGCAGACATCTAGTCGATAGTCCATTTCCTGCCAAACTCGTTCCAGCATCTTGACGTCAATGGTTCCCACAACTGCCGTTACTCGAGCCTTTAGTTCGTCAATATCTCTTGGAAGGGGCGGCACATAGACTTGTTGCTTGGCAAATCCCCAAAGGAAAAAGTCATACGGGGTAAGATCTGGAGACCTAGGAGGCCAGGGCATGAGAACGTCATCACCTCGCCCAGATCTCCCAATCCATCTACCAGGCAGCCTTGTGTTAAGAAACTGCCTTACTCTAAGACTCCAGTGTGGTGGTGCACCATCTTGTTGAAAAATGAAGTCATCAGATTCTGCTTGTTCCAACTGAGCCATTAACCAGTCTTCCAGCATGTTGAGATAGGATTCACCAGTGATAGTTGCCTCTTCAAAGAAGAACAGTCCATAGACACCTTTCTTGGAAATTGCACAAAACACGTTCACTTTTGGTGAATCTCGCTCGTGCTCAAGAAGTTCATGAGGATTCTCAGTACCCCATATGCGAGTGTTATGCTTGTTAACTTTGCCATTCAGATGGAAGGTCGCCTCATCGCTAAAAACAAGCCGGTCATCAAAGCCGTTATCTTCCAACTTCTCTTGCATTGCAATGCAAAAGTCACGGCGAAGTGGCTTATCAGTGTCCTTCAACTTTTGGACCAACTTGAGCTTGTAAGGTACCATTTGCAGTCGTTTCCTTAAGACACGCCAGACAGTTGCTGGAGCAAGCTGAAGTTCCTTGCTGGCTCTTCTCACTGATTTACGGGGGCTCCGCTGAAAGGCTGTCCGAACTTGCTCAACTGCATCTTCTGAAGTTGAAGGGCGACCTGTTCGCTTACTTGGGCACAAACACCCATCTTTCACAAATTTAGCATGCCATCTGAAAATGGATTTCCTTTCAGGGGCTTCTTTTTTAAATTTCCTGCGAAATGCACGCTGAACACATGTCCACGATTCAGTCTTTGCAAATTGGAGGACGCAAAATGCCTTGTCTTGTTTAGAGAACGCCATTACTGCACCTGGAAAGATAACACGAAAATCATTAGTATGACCAAAAACTTGATTAAGCAAGCTTTAAAATGGCACCAGTTTCATTTTTCTACCTGGAATAGTTCATGAGATATACGCATTTGTAATGTTCCCAAGACTTTTGAAACACCCTGTATACTGTGAACGATTACCCAGCGTGATTGGATACTTATATTTCATTTTGATCAAAGTAGATACAGTAATACTGTGTGGGGTCTCACCGGTCATTCATCCAATAAAAATTCCTTCATTTCATTTGAACACTACATAAATTAAATAATAAGAATAGAAATGCTAACATAGGCTTCAGCGCTTGAAACCCTTAATCAGTATGTGAAAACGCCGGGTCTTCCTCGAGGAGGTTAAAGTCTACAAAATTGCAAAACTTTATCTTCATACATATCACTTTACTTACACTCATTGTAACTCAATCGATGCTTACTAAATGCTTGGGTCCAACCCCCAAAAATGAATATTATAAAATGGTAAAAGAAATAATAAAGTAGTATGCTGTGGTGTGCTGGTCGCAAAACGAAAATAAGGTTCGTCATTCTATCCAAGGCAAAGCCTGGCCTTCCTGTTAGTACATTTATAAGCCTTTATACGGAATTAGGAATGAGCAGTTATTACGAATGTCTGCGTCAACTCTCTAAACAGAAAAAGAGAAAGCAGAAATGATTATGTTGTGGTGTATTTAGTAGTAGGTGGTGTTTTATTCTGTGCAACTTTTGTATCTGACATTAATAAATCTCATTCGATGAAGAAGGCATCCTTATGCCAAAAGCCGGTCTTGGGATAAGGACATGTACCCAGATGTGAACGTTGCCGATTCATGAACAAAACGTTGCACAATAAATTCAGCAATTTACATTTAAAAGAAACAAAGCGATTTCAAATTAATATGCATTGAATACTTAGGAAAATTTAATGGTAATTAACACATCACTCAATAAGTCCCGGTCTAATAAAACAACACCGTTTAGGTAAAATTCGACTTTATCCATAATCATGTTCTTCTTCTATGCTGATACATTGATTCCTACGCTTTTTTTAACAATTCGATGCCGTTTCAGCCTTAAAATACGCTTCAGTTTCCGATAGCATGTCTTCATTGAAGTACAATCTCTTTCCCTAGATCAATCCTTTGAGGTCTGAAACCACATAATAGTTGCTGAGACCAGATCTTGAGAATAGGGTTGGCGTCATACCAATTCGAAGTGCAATCCATGCAGTTTTGCCATCGTTGCGACCGGCCTGCGACACGGTGCATTTTCTTGGTGAAAGAGTACATTTTTATTCTTAATGTAACGCGGTTTGGGGCAATTTCTTTCGTCAAACGCACCAAAAAAATCTATATAATTTTTGTTATTGGTGGTTCTTCGTTTCTAAATGTTAACGATTAACAAAATACGCTGCTTGTGTTTGCGTCTCTGATCGTGTTGGACGACTTTCTGCTACTGCTGTCTACTCAGCTGACTTTCGATTTGACTCCGGAGTGAAGTAGTGGATCCAAGTTTCATCCATTGTCACATATTGAAACAAAAACGCCTTTGGGTTGCTTTGAAACAATTAAAAACAACGCTTTGAATCGTCGACGGATGGTTGTTTTAGATCGACTGTGAGCAAACACAGCTTCATCATTAACAAATGTTTATGCAGAATAGTGAATGCACGGCCTTCTGATATCTGTAACTGCTCTGTTATCTCATGCTAATTCAATTTACGATCGGCCAAAACGAATTTGTTGTCTTTTCTTAATGTTTTCCGGGGCAACTACCGATTATGTACAATTTGAATATTCAGCATCATCTGTGTCTGTACGATCGCGTTTAAAGTCAGCAGATCATCTTTTACTCAGAGTCTGAACGACACTAATTAAGCCATTGCTTTGCTTGAACAGTATTTTTCTCATCAGAAACCAATGCTTTATCAACAAACGAAATTCAGATATTTCCACTGTTGAAAATTTGCAACTATAGCTTCACTTAAATAACTGTACTTTGTAAACTTATAATCCGATTAGGCTACGATTTTGACACGTTCCATTTGAAGACTAGTACTTCATGAAAATCATATTAATTTCGTATTAGTTGCGCCATCCATATGTCAGGCTTATTAACTGATATGTTTCGATCTGGAATATTATGTGAAATTAAAAGAAATTGTTGAAATGCCTCAAATGCTATAAATATTTTGTTTAGAAAAATCAATTTTAAATCTAAAATCCATAAAAATCATTTTTTTTTCTTCTGAAAATGAACAGATTTCTGTCACTAATTGTTACACATTGAAAAGTTTCTTAAATATTTTGTATGTTCCCACATGAAAAATCCGCAAAGTAAAATGTTAATAGTGAAGCTATTTAAATCTTGGTGTAACATTCTATTAAAAATTACCGAAGTCGATCATTAATCCTTAAAAAAAAGCACTTCATTAATACTTTTGGAAATTAAAACATACATACTCAGAATTTTAAAAAAATATATTATTCTTTAAAGAACGTGTTGCCTCGCAAGGATCAAATATGTTTTATCTGATTATTTTCACGCAACGAATGCCACTATTTTGTGTAACTATTGACTGAATGACATAATAATCGATGAATACATCGTGTACCTGTACCGTGGTAGGTCATCGTTTATTTTTCTTGGCGAGTTTCTGTTTCTTTAATATCAGACCCATTCAACCAGCAACCCTGACCTGATTCTAATAGGAGCAGTCATCCTCCTCCTCTTCGATTGTAGCGTACTCATCAATTCATGATATACACAAAGTACATATTGACAGATATTTGACAGTTTTGACACAAATCAATCGTTCAGCATCATCCATTAAACACATTTCACCCTCCACATTCTTCTAGTTAATAAACCGTATGAGGTGCACCTCGTTCAATTGGAGTTATGTTTTCTTTGAACTTACCCACTATCGTCCATCATGTAGTAAGCTGTTTATTTATTTGAAACTAGCATGGTTATAGAGTGTTGCCCGGGCATGAATAACAAAATATAAGAGTTTTAAAAAGTGTGTGTAACACCATTCTTTTAAAACTACTTTCTCTACCACTCCATCTCTCTCTCTCTCTCTCTTGCTCCATTTCCTCTTCTCCCATATTTCTATATCTTAACCCCCCCTCTTTCTATCACCCGCATCTCTCTCTCTATCAACCCCTCTCTTACAAATATTATTTCACACAAGTCGTCGATGCATGAAAATCGCTACAATGTAAACTCTGTCTGACTAATTTTGTTCCTCTTGACCCGAAAGTATGAATATTCAAGAACATGTGTTTATATTTTTTGGCAATTCTGAAAAAGGATATATCAGCTTTATAAATGTGTCATGAATAGTTTTTGACTTTTAGACAAATGGCCTTTATATATTAAATGATGATTTTACCATAACTTGTGACTTTGATAAACTTAGCATTATAATTTGAGAATTCGGACCGTGAATGTAGGGTCAGGTACACAAAGAAAACGTGTTTTACGAGGTTCTATGCAAATAAAAAAATGTCCTTGTGCAATCATAGGATGGTTCTAATGTCGGGTGTCTTTTAAAATATTAAATATTATAACCCAATAGGGTACGAAACGAACAGCTGATTTCAGGAAGCACATTTGTATGGTTACAAATACAACGTATAAAGAAATGTTTTAAATAGTTTAAAAAGGTCACATGGCATAATCACGTCGACACACCGGTTTTGTCAGAACGCCGGAGGTAAGCGACGTTCAGCCTGGTCAGTACCAGATGAGTAATCATTTGAGAATACCAGGGGTGCTATGTGAGAAGACAGCAACATATTCCGCAGAAAACTGCAAAAATTAACGCCATCATCTACCCTAACCGGGATATGCGGACCGCTTGCGAATATGATATTCCCTAGAAATGTCCTACTCCGCAGGAAGCCGGCCTAACCGGCCTAAGGTGAATGCTTCACCCGGTACCAAGTATACATTCTTGGTCAGATCTCGGTACGTCACGTGTGATGCATTCTGATGTTCACGAGTTGACTCGGAGAAGTAGTTCAATTTGTCCGATAAAGGGTTAAACCTGATAGGAAACTCTCGACTTAATCTGTTCATGCATACGATGGTCTCAAAATAACAATAGAAAAGTTTTCATTAATTATTATGCATTTTGATTGACCAATTATATTTGTTTTCGTAAGAGTCAGGGACTTCGAAAAATAAGTCGTTCAAGACCTTTTCGGAAGTTAGCTCCACTTGAAGGCACGTGGTTCAAGAACAATTTAGATCAGATATGTAGAATTTTTGTAAACATCATGCATGAAAGAGTTAAATAAGTTATGCAATAAGTATTTATTTAAAAAGAGAAAACAGTTTGAAGAACATTTTTTTTACTTATAAGAAAATATTCACATTTAAGTTTTATTTGTGCGGCTAATATCTAGTTTAATAAGTAAAAGAATACATTTTCATGTTTATGATTATAGTTTTAAAACTCTCACACAGCGAAAGAACTTTAATAAATGAGTCAAATTTTGCTTGAGGAAATTATATTTCATGAAAAGTCTTTGTTTTATAGTGGTTTTATATTTTCATGGTGCAGATCGACTAACCACTTCAGGGCAAATATATTTAAAAAAGGGAAAAACGTTAACTTCATTAATTACTGTTCCCACACAGATTCAACAACGAAAGGAAATAATATATATTTTTTAAGAGAACATTTACGTAAAAGGTTTATTCTTAAAACCTCAAAGTGATTGAAAATTACATGAAACGCTTATTAGTATTGTCTTCTGAGAAAAATAATAATTAGTAATTCAAAAATTTTAAACGATTTAAAAAAAATATTCGATGCAGTATTTAATTATATGAATTTTATTTTATGTTTCTTTCGTTACTTGAAGCAATTTTTTTAAACGAGAAACTGGTGAACTGCTTTTTTTTGAACTAAAGATTCATTTTTCGAACTGAAAGAGAACAATTGTAAATGTGAAAAACAAAATTACAGTAAACTAAAAATTAAAAAAAAATAATAATAACATTCTGAAATTCTTGATGCGCATCTGTAAACAGTGGCTGCTCGTGGCATTTCTTTTGATGTTGGGGTACTGTTTGATAAAATCTAAAATTTCAGATCAATTAAACATTTAACTCTCTAAATTCCTTTATATATATATATATATATATATATATATATATATATATATATAATGGATTGTTGATCTTTTTCAAATAGATGACATTTGAAATTGCCTTTTAACTATAAACTGAGATCTGAAATGTTTATTACTGAAGACATCTATTTCAAAACAACAATTAACTATCTATCTATCTCTTACTCCCTCTCTCTCTCTCTCAAATTAAACAACACTCTTTCAAATCTAAAGACATTGCTTCAAATGGATTTACATATCTGATGAAAGCTGACCACCGCTTGAAACGCGTTATATAAAATCATAAACTGATAAAATAACAAAATAATAAATAAACCTTGAAAATAACTTTTTTACACATATACTTTTCTCTCATTGGAACTGCACTAATACTGCACTACTCTCTTTTCCCTCTCTCCGTCTCTCTCTCTCTCTCTCTCTCTCTCTCTCTCTATATATATATATATATATATATATATATATATATAAGTAACGTTGTTTAAGAACATTGTAAGTTGAAAATTTCCTGTTATTTATAAAATTTGCCCACATACACCTGCATATATATATATATATATATATATATATATATATATATATATATATATATATTGTTTTAAATAAATCTAATCCACTATATATCTTTTTCTCATTATTTATTGTTATTGTACTATTATTATTATTATTATTATTATTATTTTTAGTAGTAGCAGTAGTAGTAGTATCATGATTGATAGTAGAAGTATTATAAATTTATGTCAATGTATTTTTCGTTTTACCTGCAATAATTTGATACATATTTTGTTAAATAAGAATAAAATGTTCATGTTTTTTTGCTTGACCTTTATTTGTGATCATTTGTAAAAGACGCAAAAGAAAAGACATATCGGAATTAATGAATAAACATCAAAGAAAAGAAAATGAATTCCTAAGCGTCTCGGAAATGATCGTACGCCAAATCATAGTTGATCTTGAATTCTTGGAACTGTAATAAATAATGTTATAAATGTATTTGTCTTAACTTATTATCCCTAAATATTTATTATATAAGTAACAAAATGCACTAAGCTTTAACACTTTACTACAGTTTCCCAGTATTATCCGATCATAAGAAGTCAAACATTGTATATGTTTTTCCTTTTTGCAAAATTTAAGGGAATGAGAGTTATCTACCCATGTTTACTTCCTTAATTTATGTTTTAGTTTGTATATTTTTGTTGATGCTTTTTTTTAATCTAACTGTTTATCACTTATAGAAACTTATTTCTTATTATTATTTCATCATTCTTATTTCTATACTTTCGTTTATTTAATTATTGGTAATTATTTGTACACTAGATGACAATTTTTACTTCTTGATCTAACCGTCTGTATTTAGCTACACACACACACACACACACACACACACATATATATATATATATATATATATATATATATATATATATATATATATATATATATATATATATGAGAAAGGAAGGATGAAAGTAATCCGACGTAATGGGAAATGAAAAAGGAAAAACCAAAAATATGTTGGTTTTTTTTTGCTCCCAGTAGTGGCTACTACTTCTTCTCATTAACCCATCATGTCAACCCAATATTTTCATGTACTTGTATGACATTTTTCTTTAAATTATCATCCCGAGGAAGTCTTACAAATAAAGACGAAACGTTGATGAATACATAATAAAAAAACATCTTTTTGGTTTTTCCTTTTTCATTTCCCATATATATATATATATATTTGTTTATGGTTTGCTATTTGACCTCCAGACATAATTTACTGTTTCAAGTTTTCTTATTGATATTATATACAGTAGACATCGTCTATAGTGACTAATATTTGGCCACAGTGTATATAGAGGAGTAGAATTTAAACAATGTACTATTAGAATATGTTTTATTATTCGGATTACTGTTCTAATCTTGAGTGTTATTTTCACAATGCCCCGACTGATTCAACCCCAACCCTCCTTAGATGCATCCTGTAGAACTCGGGCATCCCTCATTCGAACGCGGGAACCAGGGAACCCAGAAACCACATGGAACTTTGAACGAAACACTTTATTTAATCCTTAGGGGTAACATGCTATCGTTTTGTCAGCCATGACTGGGCAAAAGTCTTAAGTAATTCGCAATTGAAGAACTGAATTTTACGTAATACTTCATCCGTTACGTCACGGGTCCTTGCAGACAATTCTGCTATGAATTTGGTGAATCTTAAACCTATTCATCTTTTTTAGATGTGCAGTACTATAGAAAGGAATCTTTTTGTTCTTGTTTTATGGAACGAATATAGTCGTTAGAATTTTAAAATAAAGTCCACTTTTTCGTTTCTTTTGCGTTAATCAATTTGCTTTTGTCAATTGATGAGTACTGGAATATTCAGTATACTTTCTCTTTACACTGATGTCATTGTTTTTCATTTCCGATTAATTTCTCAACAAACAAATGAGAAGAATAATATGCTCATTAAAGCATGGCTATTTTCCCCTCCCTCTTATTTTCGTCCCGCCCTACCTCAGATATACATGCCAATCACACCAATACATACGATCCATCTTTTCGCCTCTTCTTTTCTCTTTTTGTTGCCTTCTTTTCTCTCTATTTACCGTTCTGTTTTCTTATGAATAACTGTCAACATTTCAACACAACATGCGATTCTCCTTTTTAATTTTTTGTACAATTTTTAAAAAAACATTTCACCTATTTCTGGTGAAGTCGTTTTATAATCAAGAAATAGATTCATACATATCAACCATCAACCGTTGTGTTCCCTTTCAATATATATATATATATATATATATATATATATATATATATATATATATATATATACGTGTATATATATGTGTGTGTGTGTGTGTGTGTGTGTGTGTGTGTGTGTGTGTGTGTGTATGTGTGTGATGCATAACACTTGAGCATGTAACTCAGTAGACAACACCAGGTGAAGCATTTTATATAAAAAGTGAAAATTGTCTGTGGTAACTTGATGTAAATTTGCAATAAACGACTATTGAGATAAAGATGATTTTTATGAGTATAATGCAAATAGCTCATTGTTTAACGGGAAGTGAATTCTATTGCGATATTAAAAGTTTGACTATTTTTTATGCTGATTTATTTGTTCAAACAATGTAACATTTATCTCCTTTGCTTTTGTATAAATATATATATATATATATATATATATATATATATATATATGCATTTAAAAAGGATGCGCGGAAATCTCTCAAAGGCCCTTTCGACTATCATCTCGTCAGGAGAAAATCGATAGTATTAATTAATAATATCGTCGAAAGAAAGAGCTAACGGGTAATAGAATTTGCCAAAATTAACGATAGAGCGATTAAAAGTCAAGTTAATGATTTCGTTAAAAAAACAATTAAAAGGCACTACGTTAGGAAAAAAAGGGGAGGGAGTCCCTTTTTTTCCTAACGTAGTGCCTTTTAATCGTTTTTTTTAACGAAATCATTAAATTAAATTGCTCTTTCTTTCGACGATATTATTAATTAAAACTATCGATTTTCTCCTGACGAGATGATAGTCGAAATGGCCTTTGAGAGATTTCCACGCACTCTTTTTAAATGCATTTATAAGTTTTGTATCTCAAAACATTTATATATATATATATATATATATATATATATATATATATATATATATATATATATATCGCTCGGAATTAGTATCAAAAGTACATGTTTGTAACCAAATATGCTGAAAAAATGTTTATATTAAAAAAACTCATAATCGCTAATCTGATTGTACAAAAAAAGATTCCGCGAGTGTCGTTTGTAAGTTATATTCGTTTGTGTTATGTGCCTATGTATAGTTTATTTGCGAGTATTATATATATATATATATATATATATATATATTAAAATCAGGGTTCAGGTGGCAGAGAAGGTAGCTATTTAAATGTCTGTATTTAGCTATCAATTCATGTGTTTTATTTAGTAACTTTGATTTCGTTAATAGTTAATGAGGTGATAGTTTTCTTCTGAGAACAGCCTACACATTGTCTATTTATATGTCAAGGTTTTTCTATCTTAATGATACCCCATTTCATGTCTGTTTTGTGTTTTTGCTCACACACGCGCATGGGCATCCACAACTAAAGACATAAATGTCCCTTAAAATAGATCCAAGGCCAGATACACCTATTATCTGACGACCCCCAAAAATGCAAAATACAGAAATAGTAATGCTCTAACTATGTAAGTATTGGCGAAATATATATATATATATATATATATATATATATATATATATATATATATATATATATATATATATATATAGGTGTAAGTTTGAAATCCGAGGCAAGGGCAATGTGAAATATATACCGGAAGGTGGAAAAGATGAACAAAAACAAATGAGAAGAGAAAATAAGAATGGAATCTCAAATCAATTTGATCACGTAGAAACAGATTAAATACCAGAACAGTAAATAAAGTGGTTACCGTTAGGCAATTAAAATTTATTTTCTTTTTCTTCTATAATTTTTTAAGTTAATTCTAACCAGATTCTGGATTTCAAAGGATTTCTAAGTTGCCTCCCCTTGACTGTTCGTATTACTTTAACGGAATTTATCAAATTTAAAATTTTAGAATTAAGATTGAATTAAAGAAGAAAAAAAATTATAGAAGAAAAAGAAAATAAATTAAATTAAATAATAAAATTATAATAAATAGTATATAAATAAACAAATATTAATAAGATGATGAGCTTTAGCTGAATTATATAATTAAATTATGATATGAATTATTAATTTTGATGTCCAATCAGCTTATTTTAATTCTTTTCTGCATTCCTACTTTCAATTCTCTACGGTGTTTCGTCAACAGTTGATCCAATCATTTTTTTCGACCACTCGGTCATATTTTTTTGGTCTTTTGATAATGAAAAGAACGCTCTCGAAAATTTAAGTTTACCTTATTCCGGAACTTTTAATTGCCTGACGGCAACCACTTTATTTACTGTTCTGGTATTTAATCTGTTTTACGTGAAATATTAATAAATTGATTTGAGATTCCATTCTTATTTTCTCTTTTCATTTATTTTTGTTCATCTTTTCCACCTTCCGGTATATATTTCACATTGCTCCTGCCTCGGATTTCAAACTTACACTTATATTTCCAGCAATGCTTCAAGCAAACTACAATTTCCTTATATATATATATATATATATATATATATATATATATATATATATATATATATATATAGCTTCGCTTTGTTCAAAACCTTGTGTTACTTTTCGTGAATGCGCAAGCTTCTTTTCCTTTTCTCTTTTCTTTTCTTTCGTCTGTTTCGCTTACTCTCTCTCTATCTTACCTCGTCATTCTTTCAAACGTCTATATATTTTTTTTTGTAAATTTGAAACTAACTTTGTTCCGTTGATTTTTATTAAGTATTTTTTATAATAAATACCATATGACGACGTTTATTGTATTGTTCGATCCATTCACTTTCTCCCTCTCTCTCTCTCTCATATATATATATATATATATATATATATATATATATATATATATATATATATATATATATATATATATATATATATATGCGGGGTTCGAATCTGAGATTGGCTTACGGATAATAACGCTTTACTACTATATTGGCGATAGAGCTTTCGAAACTTAGCTATTAAACGCTCATGCTGTCTAGTCACACTGAGGAGCCGTGATACGGTGAAACAACTGTTTATGGATTATATATATATATATATATATATATATATATATATATATATATATAATTGTATATTTAACATTGGAAAGTTTACATCAAACAATATCCTGTTTAATATATACACACAAGTAGATGCTTATGTGTGTCAGTGCACGCGCTTTTGTATATGGTATGTTCAACTACGTGTGTGTTTATGTTTATGGTGTGTAAGTGTGTATGGCCTTTGTAGGCCGTTGCGTTTGTTTCTACCAAAGATGCATTTGTCTAAAAGGCTTACTCAAAAGTTGGTCGATGAGGCGTCCGGTACGTCTAATGTACCCATCGCACGTCACGCGGAAGGGCAGGCACACATTGCTGATGTGCAGGATGCTTACTCTCGTACTAGTTCGATTCAGTTATGGATTTGGGATACGTACATGTAGTGATAGAAAGAAGAAAAGACAGAAGGAAAGAAGTTAGTAAAGAAAGAATTAGGCAAAATACCATATAAAAGAAGGAAGGAAGAAAAGATAGAAAATAAAAAGGAATACAAATATAAGCGTAAAAGAAAGTAAGAGAGAAATATGGTAAAAAGCTTAAAAATTAGAAAAAAATAAATATATATATGTTAAGGAAAGAATTTAAAAGTTATATACAACAAAAAAGAGGACAAATATAACACAGAAAGTACAAAGAATGAATCAACAAATAACACAAAATAAAAAAAGGAAAAATTGATGCCAAAGAAAAAACGAATGAACGAAAGAGAATGCGACATAAATATTAATGAATATTATAAAAATAAAGATATATAAAAGAAAAAAGGAAGAAGAGAAGACATAAGAATGAAAATATAAACAGAACAAGAAAACAAATCGCGAAAGAATGGGAGTAGAGGAAAAAGAAAATATATAAACTAAAAAGAAAGGCAGAGAAACGAAAAAAAGCAAAAGGAATAGAAAAACAAAGGAAGAGAGAAGAAAGAAGACGAGGAAAGACAAGTCAAAGAAAACATAAAACAAAGAGTATTAATTTACCTCCTCTCCAGAAGGTTAGGCACAAGGCCAGTTTTATCTTAATCCCACAAGTAATATGTGACCCAAGGTCGGGAAAGTGGGACTTGAAAAGCCAGCGCCCGAGAAGGTGAGCACTCTGGCCATTAAAAATTGCCTGGGCAGCCCCGTCGGCATTCCTCGGTAGGGGCGCTTCAGGCAGTAAGCAATAAACTTACTCCTCCCCAAAGAGGGAAGGCGAATCCTGGGAGGGTGAACCTCTTAGAACTGCACAGGATAGACCCATAGACCAGCGTAAATCAAGCCCCGAAGGCCAAGACAATACCAGTTTATGGGGTGCAGTATCCATCGGAACAGATACTACACTTTGATCGTAGCCAAAAGGCCAAGAACAACAAAGAGTAACAAAATAACAGAAATACGACATAAAAAAATAGAAAGGAACAAATGAAAAGGGAAGAGGAAGGAAAAAGAGAGACAGGTTATAGTTACTATTTACTTGTCTCCCCGTGAGGACAGAATTAAACATAAGGTTGATTCTTAAGGTGAAAAAATCCCCCTCCCCCAATGGGGCATTCTGGATTCGGAAAAAAATTCAAATGAAAATTGCCTCAGTCTAGGATTTCTCCTTCACCTGATCCAGGACTTATCAGGTCTTATGTATCGTTTTTACCTCGATAATTCCAGCTCTCTTCTGTTCGTCTTAAAATATTCCACTTGTGTTTCGTGTTGTTAGTGCTATTGTTCTTTTAACTTATTGTAGTTTCTTAGTCTTGTAATGATTATTCTTATTCTCGGTACCACTTTTCCCTATACATTAAATTGTTCCTTGCTTCTTACTAACACGCGTATTTATTTTGTGTTCGTATTTCTACCGGTTCGGAACAATTTGTTTTATTTGTTTCTTATATCACTTTGAATGCGATCAAGAAAAAACTTACTTCCGATTCTTGAACTTCTGCTTTTTCGAATACTCCGATTTGTTGTTTATTAAGTGCATTTCCACGCAGGTTTTTCGGTGTCTTCTTAAATCTAATAAAGCCTAATTCATCGGATACGCTCGAGAATAATAGCGTCCTGACCCGAGTTCGATATCCTAGCGCAAGAAATAAAGTTCTCCTTCTTAATAGTATTTACATATTTATTTACCTAGTGGAGCAATCAAGTATTACTCGGAAGCATTAACTGCAAACTTGAATGCGTATGACATATGTATCTTTCTTTTTATTATTTTAGGGTATAATTGTGATGTATTTTTACATTTTTTTATATTTCGTTTCCTCAATGAATAAACGTTTAAAAGATTGAACAGACTAGGCTTGTAAGGATTTTGGATGTTTTAGAGCCTAGACTAGCACTCAGCCCAAGTTGCGATCAGAACTTATGAAGCTAGTTGATAGCCAGTGATTCTAACCATTAACTACGAGGCGTACGCTATTGACATGTGATATCTCAATGCTCTATAAAATACCAAAACTATAGAAGATTATTTGTCTGTAAAATGGGAAGACCGCAGAAAAGTGAGATCTAAATACAAATAATTTACGTTAAAAAAATTGTACGTTACATATTTCAGAGTCGTACCGTGGTTTCATCCAGATTGGCTGACTATATATATATATATATATATATATATATATATATATATATATATATATATATATAAATGAAGTAATAAAATAAGGTGTCAATCAAATTTTATTAGAATTCAAAGTTCAAGCAAAGTATCTTAAAGTCCTTAGCTCATGAGTTTTCAAAGATAATTCTTCTTTTCAGAGGACCATTACCGCAATTATACTACTACAGGTAATAAAATTAAATTTGAAAATATATAAAAATATATACAAAAATACATAAAAGTGTATAACATCAAATATATCAACCCAAAAACATACTTTTTTGTTAAATCTATATAATCCATCCAAGTCATACAATTTGAAAAACATTATCAGGAAAAACATCCAGAGGGTTGACTGAAGATTAATCCAGGTGATGAAGTACCAGTCCAAATACGAGAAACTGAAAGAGCTGACAAAGTTATCCAGTCGCGAAATGCGTCAACAATCGATGAAGTGAAAAGTATCCAATGTTTATGTTAATTATTACAACGATAAATAAATCAAATCAAATAATATAGAAAGTTCAATAAACTCACTTAAAATTCCAAAGTCTTGATCTGGGCAACCCAAAATTTTGACCAAAATCCATTACATCATTTTGATTTTAGTAAATGTCTTACATTTAAGGCTTAAGTGTATTATATGCCTCTGCGTGTTTGAGTCGTCCTATACTAAGTAAATCTATTTCGTTTAAATTATTAACAGGGTGTGTCGGTAAGGAATTAACAAATACAAAACATGTTTCAAAAAATAAAAATCTCTCTTTTTTTACTCTATTCCATCTATTCCTAGTCATACGAAGTGTTTTCGTATATATGTTATTAACGAATTCGTCACCAGATACATTCATAGAGAGAGAAACACGCAGACATGCACGAAACTAAATTTTTAACAGAATATTTTTTTCATTCTGAAACGTTGAGAATTCTTACTTTGTTTATTCTATTACCGTATCATACACATAAAAATCAGACACTCGACCGCAGGTGCACCCAAGCGATTAAAACACACACCATCACAAAAATTCAATTATATTAAGTAAAGATAGCAACCCGCAAAGAATGATTTTTAAAAAGTACCAGTGTTTGACACGCGTATTAACGCATGTGCAGTTCGAGAATGAAAACAGACCCTACTGCGTTTTTTTTTAATATTAAGGACAGAAAGCGCTACTCAGAACAAATACAGGGAATAAAAAAGTATGATATAGCATGGAAATGATATGCGATTATAGTTTGTATTTTTCAATGGATACGGAAATTCAAGATTTCTTTCAAAGACAGCAGAGAAAAGACAATTATTTTTAACGATTATAATCTCATTGTTAAGATTTTTTTCCTAGAATTACTGATACTATAGTATTTAATATTTTATGGGTGTTCTTTTATGCTTTGCTCTTCAGTTAATGGTAAATTCTTATTTTAAACAGGAGTTATTCACTTTTATATATCATATCCCGTTGTTTGTAACACGTACATGTATACACACACGTATACACTCATTTACATATATATATAAAACAAACTTTAAACACATCCAGACATTTCCAAAAAACACCCACATCCCATGCCGGCTTATACACTGTCCCTTGCAATGATTGCCATCAATTCTACGTGGGAGAAACACAACGCGAATTAAAGAAACGATTAAAT
Source organism: Sepiola atlantica (assembly GCA_963556195.1). Classification (NCBI taxonomy): domain Eukaryota; kingdom Metazoa; phylum Mollusca; class Cephalopoda; order Sepiida; family Sepiolidae; genus Sepiola; species Sepiola atlantica. The sequence continues at coordinate 80,236,633 of OY744521.1, forward strand.
GAACATAAAAGGGATATAAAAAACAACAACCCTCTTAGTGCACTTTTCTCCCATGCTCTAGAATATGGTCATGCATTCAAATTTGAACAAGCCAAAATCACTAAACACATCCACAACAAATCTCGGCGAAGATTATTGGAAACTGCACTCATCACATCCTCCACTACTATCAAGCAGCGAAATGGTTTCTTTAACCTATCACCCTTAATAAGCAAGATCATCCTCACTGAACAAAGTCTTTTGCCTGATCATGGCTAACTTTTATTTTCTTCTCTAACCTTATGACACTCTTCCATTCACCCACACCCTTCCCTTTTCTCCCTGTATCTTCTCTTATTTTTTCCTCATTTTTCTTTCCCTCACATTTTTAATACTACAGTCCAAATAAACTTTCTCATGTTCCAAATATTTCAAATATATTCCTCACCCACCCTTTCAATCACCCCCTCCCCCACCCACTCCAATCCCCCACTCATTGCTATCATTTTCCAAATATTTCAAATATTTCACACCCTATCACGACAAATCCTCCCTCTTCCCCCTCTCATCCGTTTTCTCCCATGCCTCTTCTTAAATTCCCTCATTTTCTTCAAACGCTCTCTGGGACTATGGCTTTCGCCCATCCACCGAGATCACAGCCCCCCCCTCCCTCTCTGCCCATCCCCATTTCCCTGCACACACCCCACACACACAAACGTTCCCACTCACTCTTCCCCTTCGTTCTCGACCGCAGCCATCTGGTCAGACACCCCCTCCCCCTTTTCCCCCAATCTCTCTCTGCCATCCATTTTACCCCTGCTCATCCCCCACCTCTTTCTCTCATCGCCAGCCACAGTAGTCCTTGCTCCCTCCACCCTTCCCCTTTTTTCTCCCACTCATTTTTCATTCTCTAACAAGTACGGACGTCCAGCTTAGACGCTGCTATTATTTTTCATTTTATTTTATTTTTCTTCCCAACATGTCTACCCTACATGTATCCGTGCTTGCATGATATCTTTTCCCTATATCATCATCCTGATGAAGTCTTATAAATAAAGACGAAACGTTGATGTACACATAATAAAAAAACATCCAGTTTTTTGGTTTTCCCTTTTTCATTTTACCATCACGTCGGATTACCTTCATCCTTCTCTTCCCACATATATATATATATATATATATATATATATATATATATATATGAGAGAGAGAGAGAGAAAGAGGGGAGAGAGAGAGAAAGATAGAGAGAATGGGGGAGGAGATAGATAGATAGATAGATAGATAGATAGATAGATAGATAAATAGATATGAAAAAATATTTTAAAAACCAAATTCGATGTCAAGATCTTTTTTTTTACACATAAATCAAATATTTCAGCCAAGACAGGCATTTGCAATGGACATGTAGACATTGTTCTTTTTCTTTCTCATTGTCCATCAGCGACGGCAAGAGACGATGTTGGCCGAGTGTGCCTGTTGTTAAGTGGAGACTGGTGTATGTCTATATTTATGTAGAGGAAAACCATATATTTGTGTATAGAAATACCATATCGCGTTCGTACGTAATAATCCAATATTTCCTCATCGGAAGGTATCGTGTGATTAAAAATATAATTTATTTTTTGATTTTTAACCAAATTCAATGTCAAGATGTCTTCTTCTTTTTTTATAAATAAATCAAATATTTCAGCCAGAACAGACCTTTGTCAATCAACATTTAGACACTGCTCTTCTTTTTTTTCGTTTTCCATCAAAACAATAAAAATTAATTTTTATACCGAAATGGTTTTTTAAAAATATTTTTTTATCACACGATGTCTTCCGATGTAGACATATTGGATTATTACGTACACAAGCTGCCAGGAGTTTATCTACACAAATCTAGACATTAAACAGTCTGTATTTAACAACAGGAATAGTCGACAGACTTCCGCTCTTGCGTCGTTGATCGACAATGAGAAAAAAGAACTACGTCTAAATGTTTCTTGACAAAAGCCTGTCTTGGCCGAAATATTTGATTGTTTTGTAAAAAAAAAAAAAGAAGAAATTTTCACATCGAATTTTGATTTGAATAAAATTATATTCCATGTGGAAATATTGAATTATATATATATATATATATATATATATATATATATATATATATATATATATATATATATATTCCATGAAAAATGCCAGTATACGGAAATCATATGCCCTTAATAGGGTTAAGAGTAAAATTCATATACACAAAATGAACAAAAGCAAGGAAATTCCCAAATTTTTACACTTTTATTGTCATTAAGGGTATGACTACAAAAAACCAGACCATTTCATTATCACATCACTACAGTATACATCTGTATGCATGATTGGATGAAGTGTGTGAGGTGCGATGAAGAAAAATTCTTACCAGTAAAATACATAGCCCTGTTTTGCTTGCATACCCTTAATGACAATAAAAGTCTAAAAAATTGGGAATGTCCTTGCTTTTGTACATTTAGTGTATATGAATTTTCATCTTAACCCTATTAAGGGCATATGATTTCAGTATACTGGCATTTTTCATGGAATGTCACTACTTTTGTAAACGCTATGCCTCAATACAATGACTTCTCATAACTGATATAGTTGTCAGTTTGACTAATCAAGCTATATGGTAAACTGAAATTAAGATGCAATTAACTAGAAACTAAAACGTCTACCTTTGCCAAAAATCAGCTGAATCCATCAAATGGTCGATAAGATATAGAATAAAGTGTATGAATACTGGTCATTTTTAAGGTTTTTTGGAATTTTCTGGAAAACTAAGGTATATGGTAAACTGAAATTATAATGCCATCAACTATACCCTAGAACCTCTATCTCTGCCAAGAATCAGCTGAATCCATCAAATAGTTGATGAGATACAGGGTGACACATACGTACGTACACACAGATAACATGATTTTATGATTGAACTTTCTGGATCTATGGGTTGCCTTGAATACTGATGCTAAACTCCTACACACTTATAGAACCTATCAAATAAAAATTGTGTGCAAAGTTTTAACTAATTAGGTTTATTGGTTTTTGAGTTATGATTGATCAAAGAAATGAGATTTCCAGCATAGGCCATTCGTTAGTCTATTAAGGGATAGAACGCTCTCGCCCCTCCCTTGATTTATATATATATATATATATATATATATATATATATATATATATATATATATATATATATATATAGATAGATATTCTTATGGCTGTGAGAATTGTCTTTTTTCCCGGTTCAGATATTTAGATTTACACTTTTATATAGCTTTAAATGCCTCCCCAGACAGAGCTTAATAGTATTTAAAAAATATATGCGTTTCTTTTTAATATGATATTACCATGGTTTTACGCTTTTCTGCGATCGTCATGCGGCGAACAGTGCGAAGTTAGCATCAATTCTAAGCTCTATTATTCATCTGGTTTCATTTATTAATTATTTACACTGCCGGTTTTTTTCCGGGACTATTCTATTATTTTTTAGTGCTCTAAAAACATTATTCTTTTTTATTTATTTTTAAATGTTACTTGTATAATTATTTCTTTATTTTTTCTTTATTCATATTTTTCTTTATTTTATTTTGTAATATTAAGATCGTGTTTTCATTTGTTTAATTACTTTGTATTTGAAGGGGCATGACTCTCTTTTATTTTCTTAACTGTGATTCCATATTTAAGTGATCATAATACTTTAAAATTTAAATTATAATTGAAGTACACATATATGCACATGTACATATGTATGTGTATATTTATAAATTAAAAAGTAAATAATAATAGCAATTATAATAAATTAATTAATTAATAAATTAACCGATAATTGAATTAAATAACTTACATAAAAATAAAAATTAAAATGTAAATAAATAATAAGTAAATTAAGATAAGAGTATAAAAATAAATAAATAGGATTAAAACATACAAATATTAATTATAAATAAATAAAATAAATAGATAATAATAATTCAAATAATAATAACATTAATAACAGTAGTAATAATAAAAAAAATATATAAATTTATACTTAAGTAAACAGATGGTTAAATTATTGATTGGAAAAAGTACTAGTGGCATTTGTTACGAGCAGTTGATCGATCTATCCTTAAATATATATCAATACGCACCTGTCAGTAATCAATAGGAAACTATAGAAATAATATCTTGGCTTCTCCTGAATATTACCTTGGATCAGCATAATTGGCCTAATGGAAAATGTTGCACAGTATGGAATCGGGGATTCTTATCCCAAATCCTATTGGATTTATTGTATACAAATATGCTTTAATACCAATTGGGAAATGTGCCAACCAACAATTTCTCCCTGGCTATGAGTAATAATGATTGGTATTTAACTAATCTTATACAGCTGAAAACCTGTATGAAAAAAAACGACTTTCCAAATAGAAACTCTTGTATATACTTATGTAGCAGGCAAAAATAACTATCCTCACGATAAAATTAGAAAAAATCATCGCGTACAATTTTAATTAAAAGTAAAAATTAGTTTTATCACATTTTGCCGATCCGCCATTTATTATTACTTGTTTAAAGGATAGACTGACTTATCTTCTCCTGCTTCACAGGTATTCCGCTCGTATCAATGGCGCATCGGAAAATACGATAAAACTGACTTTAATTTTTAATTAAAATTCTAATAAATATTTTTTCCTAATCATTGGTGTACATAACTATTTTTGCCTGATACGTAAGCATATAAAATGTTTTCCTGTTAATTTATTCGAAACTGCGGTTTACGCCTGTGTAACCGCGATTTTCAGCTGTATAAGCACCATAAATCATTTATAATAGGTATTGCATTAAAGCAATAAATTACCAAAAAGGGGCTGCTATGCCGTAAAACAGACACACTAAATAAGAACACGCACTACTAATATATGTTGATGAGTATCATGCTGCTTAAACACACAATCTGCGCGTTTAGCGATGAAATGTTATTTAAACTTAAGCGTGACACGATCAACCGAAATTTTTATATTATTATACTGAAGCTGAGTTAACCAACGCTTGTTTCTCAGATATTTTTTATATATTTTAATCGCATAAAATATACGCTAAAATATTCATACGATTTTGGATTGAGATATGTTTGAAAAAATAATTTCATTTTAATTGTTCTAATTAGCCGTAATTTACAGTTAACTTATCAAGTCATCCATCTCTTACTAAGATTCCATCTATCACTTGCACTATGTTTCACTGTATATTGATAGACCCCCGACTTTTAATTTATACCATATCGATTACTCTCGCGTCGTCGTCTCTCTCTTTCTCTCTCTCTCTCTCTCTAGCTCTATCTCTCTCTATCTCTGTATGTATTAATAGTTAACGGTAATAAAGAAAACATTAAGGATAAAAAGTTTTTTTTTCACTACAGCTACAAGTTAAATAATATTATTACCACTGGTAATATTCCTTTTGTTTATAATAAACAAAGGGAATATTGCCAGTGGTAATAATATTATTTTTTAAAATATTTATTTACTTTTCACTACAGCTACAAGTTAAATAATATTATTACCACTGATAATATTGTTTTTGTTTATAATAAACAAAAGGAATATTGCCAATGGTAATAATATTATTTTTTAAAATATTTATTTATTTTTCACTACAGCTACAAGTTAAATAATATTATTACCACTGATAATATTGTTTTTGTTTATAATAAACAGAGATATAGTGAGCAGACAGAAACTAATTTTGAATGTTGTCTTTTTATTTAATTTTTAATTTAACTGGCTTTGCAAATTCACTTTTTCCTTACTCAAACAATTTAACTCGAACTCAATTGGATACCCAACGCAGTACATTTTTCAAGTGCTATTTTAAAGTGAAGCGAAACATATTAGCGAAAATTCTATTTGAATCTAAGGCATAACAGATCAGCGAAAATTCAAACTTAAGCGCGACAGACCGATGAAAATACTATTTTATAATTTAGTGTGACGGACAGGCAGACAAAGTCTCTTATTGCGATGATTGGTCGCATCTAAAATAGGATGCGTCCATTCAATCTGCTATTTAAAACTTAAGCGTGACCGACAAACTGACGGACAAGTATTCCAATAGAGATATGATGACTCCTCAAAAAACTGTACGTACATCAAACTCCAAAAGACGGTGTGCTCGTTCGCACTTGATGTCATTCAAAGAAATTATCATTGACGCCCGTTTAACGAACGACAGAACGAAAATGTCGGGTGTTACATTACCTGATTGACACTGTAAAGTTGACTTTCTGCACACATTATTAATTTCACAGCTAGAAACAATAATCGTCACATCACACGTTCGCCCGGTTCGTTTTCAAGCCCTCTCTTCTTTTTATATTAGTATGCGTGTGTGTTTTCTGCTTTTCATTTCATTTATTAACAGTTTCTATTTTTGTATGTGTCTTTTATCATTTGAGTTATGTATTAACGAGGACACGTGACACTATTATCCGATACTAGCTGGCGTACACATCCCAAGACCGGGTGCTACCAGATCAGCTGTCTGAAAATACTGTCTTTCTGACTTAAAATGCACCAAACATTAATGTTAATGTTTTTTTCATTTCCGTTTGCAAAACTCGAACATGTTCTGCAAAGCCCCCGAAAAATAACAATTTTCCTCTACATAAACAACCAAACTAAACATGATGAATAAATATTTGAAGACATATAGAACTTGAAGCATAAAAACTTTTACGAAAATGACCAGATTTGGCATTAAATTACCCAAAAAGTGTTGATATGCCATAAAACAAAACAACTAAACTAAACATGATGAATAAATATTTGAAGACATATAGAACTTGAAGCATAAAAACTTTTACAAAAATGACTAGATTCGGCATTAAATAACCCGAAAAGTGTTGACATGCCATAAAACAAAACAACTAAACGTAATATGATGAATAAATATTTGAAGACATATAGAACTTAAAGCATAAAAACCTTTACGAAAATGACCAGATTTGGCATTAAATAACCCAAAAAGGGTTGATAATCCATAAAACAAAACAACCAAACCAACCATCCCAAGACGGGCTCATGGTAGTGAGACCTCAGTGAATCCATTACTAAGAACTACAATGTTTCAAATCAATCAAAGACATGTTTTACAGCGAAAATAGAGCTTATGAGACGAACTATGTAAAATTACTTTCGTGTGTTCGAATTGGCCTTACAGAATTTAAACAGGATTGACTTTTGTAATTTATTATGCAAACAGTTGTAACAAGAAAGAAAGGTGAAGAGAGAGAGAAGAAAAAAAGAAAAAGAAAGAAAGAGAAAACAGAGAGAGGAGTGAGCAGGGGGAGGGGGCAGAGAGAGGAGAAGTGGGTGTGCGTGTGTGAGCGAGAGGGAGAGAGAAAGAGAGAGAAAATCAGTCCTCATAAAGTAGTGTGGAACCCTGTGCCAATTGTAGTAGCGATAACAGCCCCCACTAAAGTCCAGCGTTTCCTCACCGTAGAAGAGGTAATGGAAACGTGTTAGTGTCAAAGATATCCGACTAACAGGTCGCTGGTGGAGATCAAGGAAAACTCGGCATCAACATCTGTCATCCTCTGGTCATCTCTGCTTTTTCATGTGACAAGCAAAGACGGGTCAGGTGTGGTACAGCAAATCAATGGAATGAAAGTGGCAACGTTGCCTTCAACGCCATTTCTTTTGAATTCTTCAGGCGAAACCTTCCCCAACTTCACATGCAATCGTAATGCTTTGCTGTTCTTGATGTTTGGGAGTAAGCACCTGTAATACTGCGTTAGCGAATATATGTGACCTACGAGAAGGGTTTCATGCATACAAGAAAATCGCGGGCACGATCTGCGTGAGCTCTATGCAGAAATGCAGCAAAAGTAAAGAAAATCTTTCTAACAACACAGACGAATATTATGTGCCCTATCTTACTAACGAAACACATCTCTATACCTAGCTTTTGTTATGAAAGTTTCAGGTAACAATGTAGAGGGAGAAAAACTGACTTCACTAATATATATATATATATATATATATATATATATATATATATATATATATATATATATATATATATATATATATATATGAGACTAAAAGTGTATTTTTGGAGAATTGAAACTATAGTACAATGGATAAGCTCACTATACGAGTTAGAGCCATTATAAAGATAGATGAAGGAAGGGAGATAAAGAGTGTGGATTACAAATATATTTCATCTTTAATTGTTACAATACAAAGTGTACTCGATAAAACATGTTTATTTTTCTTTCCTTAAGCCAGACTTTTCAAAGTATGTTATGTAGTGTGCTGCTTTTTGTTGATGCTAATACTCAATTTCGATTGATTACCGACATCGAGCTTAAATCAATCAATTAAATCAGGGAGTTGAGCACCTGTTGGGTAATGTCTACGTAAGCGATGACCCAAGCAGTCAGAGTGAAATATTTAATCTGTCACACGAACCGTTGTCCGTCAGTGTTGCGGGAAAATCCAAATATGGCATTGACCATTGGTTCAAAGGTTCTCAACAGACAACGTAATAGACATAAACATGTCTGCTAAACGTCTTTCTTACAGACAAAGCAACTCTTTCTCTCTCTAGATTGTTCATGGATACTTTAAACTATTAGAAACATTACTTTCAATTATTCTAACAAGTCGTAACTAAAATTGGCACATGTATCTCTGGATAGAATCTGTTATTCTTACACAACATTCTTTCTTTTTTTCAAAAGTGAACTATTGCAGGGATATAGGTATTCTATTAGATAAATAATATTACTTTTCTTAATATCGGCTGACGGTAGCATGTGTCTTCAATTTATTCTAATTTGCTATGTTGATTCGTTTCAGTCATTTACTTTCTCAAATTCAATTATATGAACATTTAGTAATGTACATTTGAGGAATGTTCAGTTAATTTACTGAGATAACATATTCATCATTTAATTGTAAAAAGAAAAACATACTAAAAAGGCTCTCAAATTTCCTATATTCCTGTGTAATCGTTAAATCGCTAATAAAGAAAAACAAGGAAAACAGTAAGTTTCTCATTCGCAGATATGGTAAAAAGAAAAGCGAAAGTTTGACCATAGAAAAGGATTAAAATCTCGATTTCATTATAATAGTTGAATTTAAAATTCAAGCAATCATTTTTACCGCATCGAACAGATAATAATAGTGGGTGATCACAGTCGGTCTCCATGTGCGGGTTTAGTCAGCTTCGTGTCTAGGGAATATTAAATCCAGAAGTGATCTCCAGTCGCTTTAATTACTTCCTATCCACGGCAGGAAGGTGTGGAAGCACAAGGTGGGAGAAGAGGCTAACGCCCCAGGAGAAAAGTCAGGGTGGCCTTTACAAATTGCCCAGGCAGCCCCGTTGGCATTCCCTGGTAGGGATGTCTCAGGCAATTGGCAATAAACTAACCCTCTTCCTAAAGAGGGAATGCAAAGTCTGGGAGAGTGGATCACCTAGAACTACCTAAGACATAATTTCTTTAATCAGATAGATAAAAGCCACCGGAATGGCCAGTCTCTGTCAGACTGATTGTTTAAAAATGTATTATCGACTGGTATTTAGGGGGTACAATCATCAGCCAACTTTCGCAGACTTAATCATTTTGGATGTGTACCCCGTTCAAGCGAAATTATTTTAATGACGTTATTTTTTTGTTTTGTTTTTTTTTTAAGAGAAATGTCGCCGTCTTCCTACATACAGCGCCTGATATTACCAAATGGTCACCCATCTACTACCGACCAGATTCAACGTCGCTTAACTTGGCGATCTAACGAGAACCGTTGTGTAAACCTGATTATTGATCATACTCGCTAAGTTTGCGCAGTCTAAATGTTCATCCCTTGACCCCACTAATCACCTGTATTGAGATCCGGTTAACTACATGTTTTCGGCAAGCTATAATCCTATTTTCCTATTTCAATAGAATCTACAGTTAAGATTCTATCGATACGTTTCTTTTAGGAAATGTTAAACCGACCATTGTTATAAAAAAACACCTGTCGTTGGTATTAATGTAGCGTTGAGTGTGTCTCATTCATAACTCTACGAAAGAATAAAAGAGACCACGATTCATATGTCCCTACACTTGACTATTGTATGCATGGATTTCGAATTCAATATGGGGTCATAATAAGTACAATGCGCTTTCATTAAATATTGAGAGATATGATGTTAAATGCGCAAGGAACCAACAGATTGCAGACATGGTAACTTTTAGTGCACAAAACACGTATTCATAAAAAAAGTTGCAAATGCCATGTACGCAAAAAATGTATATAATACATATATATATATGTATGTAATGAAATATCCTTCAACACCTTTTTCTATGTGGGCGTATTAATACAGAACTAGATATAGTGACTACCGCATTACCCAACGGTGTCTTGCTAATATCTGTCTATCTATTATTGTGCTTTCTATTGCAATACACCTTTCTTTCTTCATTTTTGGCTAAGATCAAAGTGTAGTATCTGTTCCGATGGATACTGCACGCCTGTCCTGTGCAGTTCTAGGAGATCCACCCTCCCAGGCTTTGCCTCCCCTCTTTGGGGAGGAGTAAGTTTATTGCTTACTGTCTGAGGCGCCCCTACCGGGGAATGCCGACGGGGCTGCCCAGGCAATTTTTGATGGTCAGAGTGCTCACCTCTCGGGCGCTGGCTTTTCAACCCCCACTTTCCGACCCGACCTTGGGTCACATCTTACTTGTGGGAGTAGGATATAACTGGCCTTGTGCCTAACTCCTGGAGAGGAGTAAATAATACCTTTCTTTCTTCATTCTATTATCGTCTTAGTTGCTCTTCCACCCAAGTAACAACTTTGTATAGTGTAAGCTTCTATCAAGGATTTAGATTTTTAATATGGGGAAAAATCGAACTTTCTCAAATGTCTAAGGAACACAAATACCTGTACAGTGCTGTCGGTAATCCCTCACAAATGATACTCTTGCTTCGAAGATTATTAACATTTTATTCATGTCTGTTTATTCATTATTGTACTCTTTTTTGCAGTAAACCTTTCTTCCTTCATTCTACTATCGTATAAGTTGTCCATTCGTCAAGTAACTACCTTGTATATTATAAACATTTTGAAGGATACAACATTAACTAAAGAAAAGTTATAATTTAAATGCGTGATTCGGTTCCCTTCTGATGTGAGTGTGCAGCGGTCGTGTAATGAATAGTGACACTAAATATGTAATCGGTTTAGCCTAGTTCGAATCCAGACCGATCCAGTTAATTCACTGTAATAACGTTGGAAAAAATATCAACACTCTTCCAAAACTTAGTACTTATTGATTTCAAAGTTCCATAGAATAGTTTTCTTCAGGGGTAAATAACTCTTGTAAACTCTAAGAAATGTATTTTATTAAAATCATAGACGTCGATTTATATAATTTCTGATTTACAATACCCATTTATGCATTCATCTAGTTAGACATGATATAGACTCACAACTTCCCCACATATATGTAAAATAGCAACTTGTACAATTAATTATTTACCATAGGTGTTGTATTGAAGTATCGAATGATCCACCAATTGCTGATGTGCTTAACATCGATTCATATAATTACTGGGCAAATCATTGCTTTACTTTAAAACCATAACCTGTTATGCTTCCTGGTGTCACTATTTCATTTGTTTAAACGTTGTCGTTCCTCTTCGATGTCATCTTTCTCAGGGTTCGATGCACAACATAACAGGATTAAAGGCTATTAAATATTGCATTCTCCCTCTTTTATAAACTCTATGTGTGTGCTGAAATGATCGGCCTATACATTCTTACATACAAACTTCTTTTGTAAGCAGGTGGGGTAGTTAATCGTCGAGTATTACACATCAACATAATACAATGTTTTATGTTCTTGTATAACGTCACATATACGTGTGTTTTTTATATTCACAAAGCCTCTTGTTATCTTCTAAACTTGGATTAATCGAAACTTCAAGTTAAATGAGTTGTCATCCCTGCAAGAAAAATGATATCGTAAATTCAATCAAGAATCTTTTTATCTTCATAGAAAATTATCCGTTTGTAACTGATTCAATTTCAAGAAGTGGCAATTCTAATATTGATTTTAATTTGATTTCATCTGTACAATACAATCGTTAAAAATCCGTCGAAATATCGCTCTCCAACGATATGAATATTAGCTGGAAATTGTGTGCGAATATCGGAATGTTTCCTTCAAGTGCACCAAAGGAAAAATGAAAAGAACACATATGAAGAGGAGATAAATGAAACAAAGAAATCTAGATGTATGTGGGTATGAAAAGAAAGCAAACAAGAACACTAGGGATAACAACGAAAACAAAAGAATAAAAGAAAGAATGAAAAAAGTAATAACGAAAGAAAAACAAATAATACAGGAAAAATAATGAGCAAAAGAAAGCGAAAGAATAAAAATTTACAGAAAAAAAAACGAAATATATATATGAAAATATTAAAGGGGCATAAGTAAGAAATATTAAGGGACATAAACTAGGTTAAATAATGAAGAAATTGAAAACAAAGAATTAAAAATATATATTAAAAAAACACTAGAAAAACGAATTAAATAAATAAGGAAAGAAAGTGTGAACGAATCACAAAAAGCTAAACAGGATTCCAACTGAAGATAAAATACCATTATTAAGGTAGCATAATAAATGAGTGAAGCAGAATCGACAATAAAAAAAAAAGAAAAAAATTAAAATACGAGAAATTAAAAAAAAACTAAACAAATGAAAGAACTGACAATAAAAGACAGAACAGTTTTGTTTTGTTTTGCTTGTCTGATTTACAAGAATCAACACTTTGGTAGCATTCTATACTCGAAGACAAACTTTGAGTAAAGAATTCATTGTACATGATTATGTTAGAATTGGATTAGATCAGAATTGAACTGAGATCCACCTACCGATGAATTTCGATAGGACCAATCAAGACTATTTCATAAGAGAACAACTTAGAATAGTTACTAAGCAAACTCCATAGTCGACCAGGAAAATAAATGGATGTTGACACAAAAGAATCCGTGATCCCTTAAACAGTTGCAATTTATATTATTCTGAATGGCTTCACTACTGTGTAGCTTGATTGCCATATATATTGCCATATATATTTTCATTGCTTACTACCTAGCTCTACTTACGTATCGAGCACCGTTGAAGTAAATACTGAAAAAAAAAAAAATTATATCTCCTTATAATATTTTATGTGGATACATGAAGTACTTATATATAGAACAGTTTTTTAATTATATTCCAATAACCATGGTTTGTTTTATTACTTTTTTTTTTTTTCACATTTCCAAAAATTCCAAATTACTGTGAGATATATTTAACGGTCTGTTTCATTTGTTTTGTGCCAAACAACATTTGTATGTCAATATCGTCTCTGCAACACTACAAAATCATCAGAAAAAGTTCACAAATAATAAAAGAGTTCTTAGATTAGAGTGTCTTGAAAAACACCCACATCATACATCAGTTTCATTTTAAGGTGAAAATAAACAATATATATATATATATATATATATATATATATATATATATATATATATATATATATATATATTATTTCATGTATCCACACAAAATGTTATAAGGAGAGATAATTTTTTATGTATCAATTTTCAGTATTTTCCTCAACAGTGGTCGATACGTGAGTAGAGCTAGGTAGTAAGTTATGAAAATATATACAGCAATTAAGGTACACAAAGGGTTCCGCGTTTCGTCTCCGGAGGGAATCGTCAGGCTAACATGCACGGAGTTAGTTTTGCCGGATGTTTATATATACACATCTAGCTAGTTAACCAATCAGATTCTGTGTTGTTCTCTTAGCCAATCGTTGGACTTCTCACAAACAAAAGTTTTGTTTATTTTACTTCCTATTTATTATTCTATTGTTCTGTTTTCTATAGGATGACTCACCACTGTTTCTTTGTTGTTCTCTTTGCCAATCGTTTGACTTCTCATATGCAAAGGTTCGGCTGATTTTACTTCTTATTACCTATTCTATTGTTATGTTTTTCATAGGATGACTCATCCCTGTTTTTTGTTGTGCCAATATAATAGGTGACCTTGCTTGTATTTCTATTTTAGGTTTTAGTTTTTAAGTTTTTAGGTTTTAGTTACGTTTAGTTTTTTATTTATTTTTTATTTATTTATTTATTGTACTGTTAACCTGCGGTAAATTTTATTCTGTGCAGGCAGTTGTTTTCCATTTTACTCTACAGTTTAATAAGTTTGGGGGGTCTTTAAAGGTTAGGATTTCAAATTTCTCATTCAGACATAATCTACACGGGTCGTCTAAATTTATACATATACTGGCCTGTCGTATTTTTTTCCATTCAATGATTGGTGAGCATCAATTTTCTTGGAGCTTCCAATAATTGTTTGCTAGTCTGTTTTAATTCGACGTTCCTGTTTTTAAACGTGCTGTTGTGGTCGTAATATCTGGTTTTAAATTATAGGGAGGTCATACACACGTAGTACTTCTTGTTATTCGGTCCTAGAAGTACTACGTGGGTATGACCTCCCTATATCTTTAATGGTTCCCTCGCTATATTGAACACAAAATTATGTTTCCGAATTACATATTTCTCAGCTGTTTGAAGAGGAACGCCGCACTTTTTCTTAATGCTGTCGGGGCGCCTTTTTGGTGGGCGTCTTCTTGATCTTGTGTTTGAGAAGTCTCTTCTGTAGCTGGCATTTATCAGCCCACTACTCCCAGCAACATGACCAAACCATCGATATATATATATATATATATATATATATATATATATATATATATATATATATAACTTTTTTCTAAGATGGTCGGAAAATCCCAGCAGAGTTCTCGATTAATTGAAAATCAAAATTAAGAGCGTAATATTTATTTATTTTGGTACAGAAAATTAGTACAACAGTACCATTGGTTTCAAACTCAGAAGGCGTTAATCAGCTTCAGCTTATGTTGTCACCTAGTAAAGAAATGGGAACTCACGTATCACCCTCGTTTGGATATGTTGTTTTCTTTCGATTGTTAAATATAGTTGTTTAAAATTTTGTGTTAGGAAAAGAATTGGGAGGTTAAACAGGTTAATAAAGTCCGAAAAAATTAGGGGGTAAGATTTAACAGTTAAGATTTAAAATTAAACAAATATTTAAAATATATTTATACAAGTTCCGTGATTCAATGTTTATTAAGGGCGTATATTCGGCTGTTATTGTTTTGAAGGGTTAAATTAGTATCGTCTAGAAAGTGCTAAAGAGAGAATGTGAGTTTAAGAATTAAACTTTAAAGAAAGTTTAAGCATATATCAAATTTGTATTCAAAGCCTGAATTTAAAGACTTTAAACGTTTAATCACTCCAAAATAAGACTTTAAATTAATATATATATATATATATATATATATATATATATATATATATATATATAGTTAAGTAAACTTATGAAAAGCGTTCATTCATATATACATTTCGGAACGTAGACGATTCAAGTAACCAGAATTTGTACGCATAAATGACTGACATTTATCCGCGAACAGAGACAGAGACAGAAATGTATACACGAGTTCTGAGTATTGGTTACAAACATACAGACACAATATATGGATTATTGTAAGGATTATTTTCGTGAGATTAATTAATTTTACCAATTACGAAAGCGGGACTATGAAATCATTCAAAACATCCTCGATATAATTGAGAATAAATATAGTAAACGTAATGATTCTATTCACAAAAAGAGAATCTGACACGTCTTAAAAATTATCTTAATGAACTTTTCTAAAAAGTTATCTTAATGAATAAAGATATTTTTTTGATGGCCACATTTTAATCTAATTATTCTTATCTGCGTTTCTTACATTTTTTTACGCCGTGTTTCCCTTCTTTGTTATCAGCACTCACGTGTTTATATGATCGAAAAAAGAAGGTTATTTTCATTGAGAACTCGTTTTGCTTCTAACTCTCGTAAATTAAAATATTGAAATCATGGCGACTAGCATCGGAAACCAAAATAGAACCAAAGAAATATTATCGGTATGCACCGATACAAGCTATATCTCTTTGCGCTGTTGCTTTACTGCTGTGGAAAAGACGTAGTCAAATTCTTCACCAGTTTAGTTAAACATTATTACGGGTTAATTAACCATTACATTCAATGTTCATATCTGCTTATATTTTGTTCTCATTCATGTAAATAAACAAGATAGATAAATTATCTAACATATATATATATATATATATATATATATTTATAAATATATATTGTGTGTGTATTTAGACATCATTTTCTCATTTATGCAAACATTGTTTAAAAATAATTTAAAATACTGGAAGCTATCTACATAAGAACTCAGCAACCTGAAATTAATAACATCACATATCAAACCAGTGGTAACATTTTAAAATTCTTAACGTAATGCGATCTTGCTATGTGATGCCAAAATTATTCTGTTTAATTATACCTTTTTTTATTTATTTCTATTTTTCTGATGGTCTTTTCTGTATTAAAATAATTTAAAAAATGTCCCATAGATTCACGAACGTTTTCAATTCTTCGTCGATTCATCTTCAGGTGTCAAAACCAAATGAACAAAAAAGCTAGAGAGAGAATAAAATGTTTTTAAAAGACGGCGGAGAAACGCGCAAAGAATGTTTTTAGCATTGTTCCAGGAAGTCGTTGACAATTTAAATTCAGCAACGCTGGAATTGCATCACATAACAAAATCGCATAACGTTAAGCATTTTAAAATGTTACTACTGGTTTGATATGTGATGTTATTAATTTCAGGTTGTTAAGTTTTTCTGTAGATAGTTTCCAGTATTTAAAAAAAAAATTTTAATAAAAGATACTGGAAGTTATCTACATAAAAACACAACCACCAAAAATTAATAACACCACATATGGAACCATAAAATGCTTAACGTAATTCCATTTTGTTATGTGATGGTGCTCCAGCGTTGCTGAATTTAAATCGTCGACCACTTCCTATGGAACTTCTTTTTTTTTTAATACAAAAAAGACCATCAGAAAAATTGGAAAAATTAAAAAGGTATAATTAAACAGACCAATTCTGTTATTTCTAACAATGTTTGCATCAATATATATATATATATATATATATATATATATATATATATATATATATATATATGTGTGTGTGTGTGTGTGTGTTTGTGTAACTTTTTATATTAATCTCTATACTATTTTAATTTAATTATATAACTGGTTATTCTCAAATCAGCGAAGTTAAGCAAGAATGAAACTGGTCAGTACTTAGATGGGTGATCATTTAGGAATACCAGATACCGTAAGTTTTGAAGCGGAAGTGGACGGAAAGTTAGTTTCGCTCATACATTTGAGAAAGTTATGACCGCGTTTTTCCTCTTACTAGATATAGTTGAATAGGGTAGACTAGACTTCCAAGCCTGACAATGGGAACTTGCGAAAGAGACGGAAACCAACATCACGCCAGTCTTATTCTGCTTATCTCGTCATTGATTCTATTAATCTTGGCTGACTCCTTGCTATTGTCGTGTCAGTGGAAGAAGTGCGGTTGTTGATTGAGCACATCTTCGCTACTCATGTTTTCAGAGGTTATCGATTGTCTCTCGAAAAAAAAAAGAATTCAACTAACAGCCTACGTTTTGTCTGAAAGACCCTATTAATTAAAACGCGGAACAAAATTATAAAATTAGTGAAGATAACCGGTATTGCTCGGGAGAAATATCCTGACAATTAACTGGCAATTTCTGTATTACATATTTTATTTAACTTTCTTTCCACTAACATTCTTAACTTCAAGCGTTTGCTTTACTATACCAAATAAATATGTACAGTTTTTTTATATTACTTTATTTTGATCGTGTCCGACTATATATGGCTCGCCGTACATTATTTTATAAAATATTTTGATTCGACCCTTTATGATTTTCATAGATTATCTAGACAAACTTGTCATAGGTTGTTAACCTATTTTGATTATGGGCTACCTGTGCCTTTCTGATTGAATCCCACCAATAGTTTTCTGAATCTATACAGAATAATACACATTTTATTTTGTTACTATGATATTTAAATTAAAGTAACTTACATAAAAAACTATTTACTTTTTATACTTACTAATTATCAAAAAGTAGCGTATCCTTGCAGTAAAAAAATGGCAGAACAAAATATTTATACCGATACCACGCCTAAAATATCGGCAATATATATATAACGATGTGCCTATGGTCGATTACTTTACATTAAAATAGATAAAAGTATGTATATTTATCAACTTATATAATTACATTAAGAGTAACATCAAACTAGTCAACTGAAACCTTTGCAAGCGCTAGAAAACACCGGATAATATTACGTGTGTGTAGAATCAACAAGATACAGTAACTTCATATTAACAATTTATATATCGGCTCAAACTTCCCGAAATGACATTCTCAGGCAACCGAACCTGGAAGAGGTACATAGAAGATATTGCCAAGTGTGCTGCAAAGAAGGTTGCCTCCCTTTATCGGGCTAGAAAACTTTTTTTTGTATCTACCAGTATTCCATATCTCTATAAAGCTACCATTTACCCATGCATGAGGTATTGTTGCCACATCTGGGGGGGGGGGTACACCAATCACTAGCCTCTCCTTCTTGGTCAGGGTACAAAAAAGAATTTCTAACCTAATAGGCTCTATACTGTCTGCCAAGCTCCAGCCCCTGTCGCATCGTAGCAGTGTTGCATCTCTGTGCCTATTTTACAAGTACTTCCTAGGAATGTGCTACGACAAGCTCCTTCACTTGTGCTACCCCAACGTAAATACTGACGACTCACCCATAGATGCTACTCTCAGAGCTTCTTTCCTAGAACTATTTGCCTTTTGAATTCCCTACTTGCTCTCTGTTTCCCCCACCGCACAAATATGCAGAAATATGAATGTCATGTGAACAAACATCTTGCTGTCCAGCTGCCTACTGTCCGCCAAAGATCTGACTCCTATCATAGTAGACCCTTACGCACCGGAAAAATCAAATTAATTATCTCATCTATATGTTACTTCTGACTATCACTAAGGGATCTAAACACCCCTATTAATCTGGATCTCAAATGACGATCAATTTCTTTTTAAATTCTACACGGAAACTCATTAAATTTCAAATTATTGTGTCACATGATGGCATTAAACAATATGATAACTTCCCTAGTGGTCTTGTGTCTGACCTTAATGAACAACTAGTGGTGATATTCTCAATTTGGTGATACTGGGCATTATGGCGTCCCTCTTTAGTTGTGATTACTCTGTAAAGTGAAAGTAAATATAAAAGAGAATGACAAAGTCGATTTATACAAAAATCAATTACATTTTATTGACAACAGACAACGAGTGTGACAATTCCTTTGCTGCTATTGATTGGACACTCTTCACAACTCCCAATATTAACTCTGACCCGGAGTGATATCTGTTATGGTTCAATTAAGTACACTTGATACTGGGTATGACATGGAACTGAATCCAGTGATGAGGCTATGAGCAATGTGAAGTAACCTTTTAGTTGCCATCACAACCAGGTTCAATTTGACTCATAGTACTAGTAAATTTCGCTCGTTACTTCTCTAAAGCCAAGGAAGTGGATTTTGTCGTGGCTCTGAACAACCGAAAGTCGTTGGTTTCATGACGTTCATTTCTAAATAACAACAGTAACAACCACAACAGGGAGTCGCGTTTGTAATTTCGCTCTTTACTTTTTGAAATAAAGGGAAGTGGATCTTTCTGTGATTCCGAACAGCCAAAAATCGTTGGTTTTATGACGTTTAAAAAAATAGCAACAGCAACAATTTTTCATGAATTCGATGGATCACTTTTACGGCCTCATATGTCACAGGACATTGGAGTATTTAAGTTTAAGTAACTAGTAGTATCTATGGGTTAAATAGAATATATCGTTTGCATACTATTAATTTATACAATTTTTAAGATAATAGCATCTTGAAGAATGTTTTCTAACAGAATGGCATAACTGAAAAATGGTTGATATGCCGTAAAACAAAACAACCTAACAATTTAAACCATGAATAAATATTTGAGTATGTAAAAACTTGTGGCATGAAAACCTTTACCAAATGATTGTATTCTGCATTCGAACAAAGCAGAAAAACAACCAAACTAGTATATTCCTCATATTTGGCGATATGTGAACATTGCATCAAAACTCGTAAATCAAACCGGAGTGCTCTTTAACATTCACCAACCATTTCTACCTTAACTCAAAAAAGCATATTAATACTAAGTAATGTGAAACACTGTCAAAATATATTCATATTTTTGCCGCCGTTAATATTTGTTCTTTTGTTTTTTCAAACATCTACTTGGGTGAACGCCATTTTTATTATTGACGCAATGGCGTAATAGTAATTAAGATAAAAATCGAAATGTAATTCTGAAAAAATATTCCTCCATTTTGCCAGTGGGTTTCTGTTTTCTATTTCCGAAATCTCTCTCTCTCTCTCTCTCTCTCCCTGTCTCTCTGTCTCTATCCCTGTCTCTCTCACGCACACGCACACTTAGATGTCGTAAAAGATATGTGTAAATACCGATCTCAGCGAACCTAAATTGCAGATAATACTTTTTTTATCATTTCAAGTTAATATAAGATGACACGAGATTGTCCTTTATTTCTAATACTACGCTTGGGCCATTCAATATGGTAGAAAACTAAGACAAAATTCGAAATACTAACCAAGATTTCAACTACTTTTATATTTACTTATTTACAAAGAACTGAAAAACATGGCTCTGAAAATGAAACGAAATCCTTTGAGCTCAACGGAATTTTCTTGCGAAGATTAAAACTAAATTCATCTCTTATGCAATTAGTATTGGCTTGTAAGGTTACGCACTGGCATTTTTTTAAAAACTAGTTTCAGCAACCTGGCAATAGAGATTAACATCTGTGACTATGAAACATAGGAAATGCAGGAAAAAAAGACGAATGCGTGAAAATAATCGTGTGATACAGACTTTGGAATGCAGAAAAGTAGGAAGACATATAGCCTGGACACGCATCAAAAAGGATGCCGGTCGAGTTCAGCTCGCAGTTACGTGTCACCACGCAACTAACCCCATAAAATCGTTCTTGTGTCAATGTTTATATCTATTTATGTGTATCTGTCTCTTCACATGGAACCCATTAAACAAACATAACTATTTTTAATTGAATTTATTTATATTTTATTTATACTTATTCAAATTTTAGAGATAGTTATAGGTGGCATGTCCTGTCTCTAAACTTACATCATTTTTTATTTCCTAAGCTATAGCCTATTTACACCCTACTTTGAATTACGCCCGTCGGCGTCTGAATAGTGTTCGCTCAGTTACGAAACTTTGAGTAACTCTTCCATGGTGAGTATTGATTTACTCCTCTCCAGGAGTTAGGCACAAGGCCAGTTTTTATCTTACTCCCACAAGTAAGATGTGACTCATGGTCGGGTCGGGAAAGTGGGGTTTAAAAATTGCCTGGGCAGCCCCGTCGGCATTCCCCGGTAGGGTCGCCTCGGGCAGTAAACAATAAACTTACTCCTCCCCAAAAGAGGGGAGGCGAAGCCTGGGAGCGTGGACCTCTTATAACTGCACAGGACAGACCCATAGACCGGCGTAAATCAAGACCCGAAGGCCAAGATAATACCAGTCTATGGGGTGCAGTATCCATCGGAACAGATACTACACTTTGATCTTAGCCAAAAGAAGTATTTATTTACTCCTCTCCAGGAGTTAGGAACAAGGCCAGTTTTTATCTTACTCGCACAAGTAAGATGTGACCCAAGGTCGGGTCGGGAAAGTGGGGTTTAAAAATTGCCTGGGTAGCCCCGTCGGCATTCCCCGGTAGGGGCGCCTCAGGCAGTAAGCGATGAACTTACTCCTCCCCAAAGAGGGGAGGCGAAGCCTGGGAGGGTGGACCTCCTAGAACTGCACAAGACAGACCCATAGACCGGCGTAAATCAAGCCCCGAAGGCCAAGACAATACCAGTCTATGGGGTGCAGTATCCATCGGAACAGATACTACACTTTGATCTTAGCCAAAAGGAGTAGTCTGACACACATATTATTTACTACGCTACAGGAGTTAGGCACAAGGCCAGTTTTATCTTATTCCCACAAGTAAGATGTGACCCAAGCTGGGGTTTGAAAAGCCAGCGCCCGAGAAGGTAAGCACTCTGGCCATTAAAAATTGCCTGAGCAGCCCCGTCGGCATTCCCCGGTAGGGGCGCCTCAGGCAGTAAGCAATAAACTTACTCTTCCCCAAAGAGGGGAGGCTAAGCCTGGGAGGGTGGACCTCCTAGAACTGCACAGGACAGACCCATAGACCGGCGGAATCAAGCCTAGAAGGCCAAGACAATACCGGTCTATAGAGTGCGGTCTTTGGAGAGGATTAAGTTTATTGCTTACTGCCTGAGGCGCCCCTACCGGGGAATGCCGACGGGGCTACCCAGGCAATTTTTAAACCCCACTTTCCCGACCCGACCCACATCTTACTTGTGGGAGTAAGATAAAAACTGGCCTTGTGCCTAACTCTTGGAGAGAAGTAAATCAATACTCTAGCCTTACTAAAGAGCTATCATACAGCGAAACAGTCTGTCTGTGGATGATATATATATATATATATATATATATATATATATATATATATATATATATATATATATATATATATATGTATATATATATGTATATATATATATATATATATATATATATGTATATATATATATATATATATATACAATGCAATGTTCCTTTCAAAAGTCGAACTCTCTAGACCGCTGCCTTAAAAAGGGATTAATCTCTCGCTGATTTACCAAGTTGTTTACAACGGGCGCGAGAGCAAAGACGTTGGAATTTGAGTTTGAAAAAAAATCATTTTACTAAAACATCTACATCTAATGCAAAAATATATATTCTCTCATGCAGCAATTCCAATCAGATATACGGTGGCTAAACTCCGCGCGAACATAAGAAAATAACAATTTCCTAGACGCACTATTCTCTCGTGCATTACAACGTGATCATTTGTTTAACTTCAAACAAGCTTGACTTGCCGAAGACTTCTTTATAAATTCTGACACAATTAAACAACGCAACAGTTACTACAGTTTATCATCTTTAATCAGCAAACTAATATTAATTGAAGTGAAATTGAAGTTAGATCGAGGTTAGCTATTTTACGCTACATTTCCAACAAAATATAACATCGATATTAATAAAACAAAAGATTCATCCCCTTCATAAACGCACCACATATTTTGAATTTTAACGACTATGTGTTGTTCGAAAAATAGTACAAACATATTTTTTCACATCACATTTTTAATACTAACATCTGTGTTTCGTTCGAAAAATAGAATTTCTATTCTTTTTTCAAATCAGTTATCTTGAGAAAGTCTTAAAATAAACACAGAACCTTGATAATTATTTAAACAATTTTCTGTGTTCCTTTTATATTATATATATATATATATATATATATATATATATATATATATATATATATATATTTACCTCCTCCAATGAGGTTATATATATATGTATATTTACCTCCTCCAATAAGGTTATATATATATATATATATATATATATATATATATATATATATATATATATATATATATATATTTGTCATTTTTAAGTATGTGTGATTTTGTCTTATCTTTCCGGTCATGTTCGTGTGCGGCGGTTGACTACACTTTGTTCAGCATGCTTAAAGTTGGTCTTCAAATTTTATGACTTTTTCGGCACTCTGTCTGTCTGCGTTTGTGCGTGTGTGTGTGTGGCTAACTATGGTCCGCGGTACGCGCGTACACATGTGCATCTGCCTCCATCCATACTTACATACACTAGAGATGGAAAAAGCTAGTTCTGCATGACTGTGTTCTAGGATGAATTTAGTTTTGGGGTTTCGGTTTTTAGTATGTTGTATAATTTATTAACGCCCCCTATGTAGGTTCCCAAAGGATAGAGCAATCATCTAGGTATCTTTTCCATGATGATGTGTGTGGAGTTTAAATATTTTTCCATATATTTGTTTTCTCTCTAGTGTTTGTATGTATGTATGTATGTATGTATTTATGTGTATGTATGTATGTATGTATGTATGTATGTATGTATGTATGTATGTATGTATGTATGTATGTATGTATGTATGTATGTATGTATGTATGTATGGACGGAGGCAGACGCACATCTGTACGCGCGGGCCGCGGATCATAGCTAGCCACGCACGCACGCAGACAGACAGAGGCATAAACAAAACAAATAACTTTGACCCAGAAAAGCAAAAACTATGAAGACACATCCACGCACGCGCGCACATATACACACACATACGCGCGCACATGCGCAGAAACATCAAACTGTTAAAATTAAAACATTTTTTTCAAATGGAATATATATCTGAAGAAAGCAAGCAAGAAAAGCTCGAAACGCGTTATAAAACCACAAAATAATAAAATGATAAAATAATAAAATAACGAACAATAGTTGAAAACAATTGTCTTACAAATGTTGGTAGCCTCACTTCTTTAAATATATATACACACATATATATATATATATATATATATATATATATATATATATATATATATATATATTGTGTGTGTATTTAGGTAACAATTTTTAATTTATGTAAACATTGTATAAAATAACAGAATTCATCTGTTTAATTATACTTTTTTTATTTTTTCAAGACCATCAGAAAAGTTTTTAAAAAATAAAAAAGGTATAATTAAACAAACGAATTCTTTTAATTTTTACAATGTTTGCATAAATATATATATATATATATATATATATATATATATATATATATATATATATATATATATATATATATCTATGTGTGTGCAATTTTGTTTATATATATAAATATTTTTAATCCAAAGACATATGTGTTTCATATCAACTAACAATTATAGGTGTGGCTTATATAACTATACCGCCGTTCGAACGATTCGAACTCCGGACTCGCATAACTATAGTCCAACATTGAAGAACACCGAATTGCGTTACTTATCTATTTTTTGTATTCGAATAAACCGTTTACTGATTAAAAATGTGTGATGTACTGCAATTTAAAGTAAATCCTATTTAGTTGGCGTAGAGAACTTTTGATAAGCCCAACGTATAACGATACATCGGCTATTACTTAATCGCATCATTATTCAAACATCGTTCGAGTAAGTACATCCGGTGGAGAGGGCATCGCTATGTGTGTACACGATAAACGATTATAAGCGAATAATCAAGCGAAACATCTGACTTTTTTTCTTTCCTATTAACTAATTCCGACAGACGAGAAATGAAGAACATGTTAACACATTTAAAACCTTCCATTTTTCTTTTCAAAATGGCGAAAATTGCTTCAATTTTAGATTAGCGAATGCCATAAACATGGGCAGGCGATGAAATTCTAAACGGAATATTCTCTCGTCAATTGAACGATCTTGGTGATGAAGAATAACGCTATTTTGTTGCCCGGAAGAATCTCCGCTTTCTCGTTATGAATGCGCGAATTACGACATTACCCGTACGTGGTTGGACGTTAATGGATTCTTTGTTGAAGGAAACGAATGCTTTCATGCTGACCAAATGCTCAACCATTTTCGACAAAGAGATGTCTGTCCAATAATGCGATGATGTTAAATACGTATTCTGATGATGTTATCAAATAAATTTGGCTCGAAAACTGGTACTTATATCGATCTTGACCCAGTTTTCGCGAGTTTCTTGTCGGAAGCGTTCGACTATCCTACGCAAACGCCCAAGAGATGACGAGCCGATTAAATACAATCTATATTTTTGTAATATTATTCATATACTTTACTCATATCTAATATTTATTTAGCCTCTATTTACTGTTTTTATAACTGCTAAATGATGTTATTTGTATGTAAACAAACCCTTTAGGTATATTGTGTTTACTTTCGTTTCTATAAAAAAAATCTAACGGTATTTATTTTGTTGAACAGGATTCACTCCTAAATTAATCGGCGGATCATTATAATTTTCTAATATATGCTCAGCAACTTGGGAGTAACATGGGTACAATATTTTTTTGTAAACTTTATCTTTTAGGGGATGCGCCCACACAAATTTGCATCGGCTCCACAAAAGATAATGAAAATTAGACACAAAAAATAAAATAAAGAAAAAAATAAGTCTTAATCAAATTTTGGGTTATATTAAGTAATGCATTTTTTAAAAAGATCGGTGCACGCGCCTGACTTTCAATAATACAAGTGTGCTTGGTAAAACCATAAACTATTGAACTTATTATTATAAATAAGATGAGTAACGTAAGCACGCTATTTATTTTTTGTAAACCTATTCCTTTAGAAGGCTGCCACCAAAACCTTATCAATCGGGGAAACAAGATTCAGCAAGGCATTTGTTGTAGTGTTTGGAGAGGGCAGGGGCCAGTTCAGCACAGCATTTCTTTATTACTATCAGGCCCACAAGTTTTGGAGGTGTCAAAGTTTTTTATGATGTCCCTGGTGATGACCAGGTTTACAAGTGTGGATTCGGTCCGCAATGGGAATTTAGGGAAGTGGGGTTTGCTAAGTCCAAAGTGAAGGTTAAGGCGAAACGCTGGGCAAGTAGTACAGCCTGATCAGTTGCCGTGCAAACGACATAATTGTGGTTTTATAGCGCGGGAATCGTTGATTGTCCATTGTTCACCGCACTATTGTAGTTTTTCCAGAAATCGAGAGTACCTAGTTTCTGTGCCTGAATTCGTTTTTATGGTTATATATGTATACCTTCTCTTTGCTTCACCTATCACTGCCATACAATTATTTCTTGACTCTATAAAGTTCTGTCTATTCGCAGTTGACTTATGGTGAACGAATTTTCTTAATTCTTGCTGTCTCTCAGCAATGGCAGCTGAACATTCCGAAGTGGACCATTGAGGAAAGTGGGGTTTGCTGAATAATTTCGCATGGGAGCATATGCTTTAATGCCTGCTTATCAACGGGGAGTGAGAAGGTTTCACTCCATTGGGTTTTGCTGATGTGATCTCTGATGGACTAACAATTAGCCTGCTCGTAGTATATCGTTGTTTTTAGCAATGACTAATCAGCTTTTTGACGAGTTTTTAGGGTGATATAAATAATTATCACAATGTGATTATCATTCGCTAGCGGGCTCTGGGGTTTCAATACAAGCCTCGGGCAGTGAGATCAAGAACAGGTCTAGAAGTGAGGCTTGCTGATCTACTTGATTGAGGATGCGGGTCGGGAAACAACAGTTTGTGAGAGTGAGTGAGTTAAGGAGAAATAATACGTAGAGTTGCCAGCTGCGTCAGTAAAGCTGGAGAATCCAACCCAGTCACGGTGGTGTGCATTAAAATCCCCAAATACATGTATCTGGACATTAGAGTCGAGTAAGAGAGCTCTATCTATGCTTTCAAAGACAGAGTTTAGCAGGGTAAAGTTGTGGATCGAAGTTGAACGGTATATGAAATATAAGTTACTAACGCTGTGATGTAAAGTCAATCTTGTAGGCTTGGTCATCTGATTCTAAACTATATTATCAAGTCAGGGGGAACGTGTTCCGAACATAAACTCCTAGTCCGTGCATATGTGTGTCAGAGTCTTTACAGTAGAGTGGGAGGTAGTCAGTCATGTCAAAGTGGTGAAAAGAGGTTGAGGATTGAAGGTTTGTTTTACATAGTGCTAGGATATCCGGGGAGTTTGTCAGAAAAACAGTTTCTACGTCGTTAATGTTGGTTCTAAGTCCCCGGATATTAGTGAATGCGAGCCTCAATGGCGGAGACAAAGATGTGTTTGTTTTGGTGTCTGGTTTAGGTTTGCTTTTTTATTTTGCAATGACATGTTTGTTTTGAGATAGAGTGGAGTGGGCAATGTGGTGGCGTGTTAGGTGTCAATAAGCTCTGACAACCAGTCCATTTGTCACGACCTGGTCCATGGGGGTTATGACCTCGGGACAGCCCACCGGGGATAACTGTTAGGTCCATTTCTATGCACAACATGGCACTTACAGCTACGCACGGTATTATACTACTGATGATGGAGCAGCCATTTTTAGCGCTACCCAAGAGTTTGGTCTCCTGTTCTGTCAGTCGGAAACAGCAGCCAGATAAGCTGTCTAACCTGTACTCTCAACCCGTCAAAACAAAAGTGACCCAGACTGATTATATAAGACTTAGTGACGACAAAACTTTCCCCAAGTTGTCCAGATAAAGAGAAAGAGAGACGACGTTCATTGTCCTAGTCAGGAAACAATGGCAGGCACTGAGTATTGGGGGGGGGGCGTCCCAGCGCTGGTACCTCCGCGCCTGGCTAATAGACAGAGAAGGCCGGATAATTAAGCAGTTTTAGGTTTGCATAGTAATACAGGTTAAGTTTTTATCAACAGGAGAAAACTCCGGAAAATATCAACTTTATTTATATAATATACTGTGTTTTTATATATATAGTCTAAAGAAGCTTTGAGTTATTTTAAACAAAAAAAAAAAGAAGGAAAATGCAGTTTAAATTCCCAGAGAAACTAACTAAATCCAAAATAGTGTAGACTTAACATTTGTTGGAAAATTCATAAATAAATAATATATAATAGTAAGTAAATAAAATAAAAAGGGGGATTAAGTATCTAACAGTGAAACAAAAACAGGAGACCTTAACGTAAGCATCTAATATTAACACGGGGATCTTCAGCTGTATATATATATATATATATATATATATATATATATATATATATATATATATATATATATATATATATATACGTTAGCATTTTAATCATGAGGATAACAATTCGACACAAGGATAACAATTAGAACCATCAAACAACCCTCACATATTGTCTAGTTTTAAGTGGGTTGTGGAGAATTCGACTCACACTCTCCACCAAGTAAGTTATAGTATTACAGATATGCAGTGATAGTGATGAATATAGTCGCAGATATAATTTTGGAGATTTCCAAAACGTTACAATTTAGTTTACAAAACTATGCATAACTGATATATTATTTAAAGTAGTGAAATACTGTTAAATAGTGAAGTGTACGTCAGTTAGTAGATATCTGATTATTTGGATTCGTACGGCAACGTTGACACGTACACACGAAATCGGGAGCATAGGATCAGCATTTTCACTCAGATGTAACCGGGGCCTGCTGTTGCTGTAAAAGGGCGTGACGTCAGGTGAATCAAATAGAGAGGGAACGAAAGAAGTGAAGAGTTCGTTGGAAAGCGTTGAACGAACAGCACGTGTAAAGGATGACTTAGAAATGGATGATAGATTAAGAGGCTAGGACCTCCTGATGCCCGTAGCCCGGAATGCCTCCTCTTCACCGCTGCCAGTAAGGAAGGCGACGTCAACAACTAAATAAATTGTCCTGCTTAAAAATTCAGAATATTTTTTGATTGTGTTGTGTCAGACTTTCATTTCAGGCGAGAATGCACTCCCATATATAATGCTTAAAATAATTACATGGTTTTACGCTCCATTCAAACTTCGGATGACCCGATGCCAGAATTTGAATGAAAAGGAAAGCCGATACTCAGAGCTATAAATTAGCCCGATGATTTCCCCTAGAATGAAATATAAACGTCTGTGTTTAGCTTACTTGCCATAAGTATGTTTTCAGAATAGTATGAAAATTGTGTGGTATAGGGAGTGCCTGGTTTGATTGTTATTACATTACTTTCACTTGAGTGAAATAACACCAGTTGTTATTCTCGCCTTATGTCGACATTGTCTTCAGGCGTCCTGGACCACAGCTTCCCACTGGACTCAGACAATACCGATTCAGGAGAAGTGTAGTCGGCAATTGCATAACACTTGTTTTACTATAGACACTTAGCGAAGGCAGCCTTACATGGCATATGTATTATTTCTCGATATAAACTGCAGTAAAGTCTAAAACCTTTAATTACATTCAGTCAGTGTCTATGATAGCGCAGGGGTAGAGGCGTAGACTGTCAGCTACATGGTTGAGTTTCAATCCCGGCTTTAGGGACTAACTGGTCTAGCCGCACTGAAGTACTGTGATACAGCGAAACAGTCTGGATGACTATTTATATATATAAATATATGCACAAGTTCTTTAAAAGCAATATTTAGGAAAGTTAAAACTTTTTAAAACACCCAGAAAAATTGCCTTTGTAAACCACGTTTTAAAATACGAATATTTTTTTTCTTAAAAATCATTTATTTTTTTAAACCGTTATATTTCTTTTATTAATTTCGGACAATAGCATCGTCATCCTCAGAGAAAAGAGTGTTTATTTCACACCAAAATTAAAGGGTTTACCTTTTTATTTATTTTTCGTAATTAGTAGGGTCCTTTCTTCGCAACTTAAACGTAGTATAAAAAGGTATTTTGCCTGTTTTTTTTTCAAAATTTATACATTTCTTAAAAGATGTTTTCTGGGAACTTTTGCCGAATTTAATACCCAATATTTATTTTTCGTAATTAGTAGGATCCTTTCCTCGCATCTTAAACAAAGGCATATTGTCCGTTTGTTTGTTTTAATTTTTTTTAATTTCTGAAAAGATGCTTTCTAAGAACTTTTGCCAATGTTATTACCCAATACCGACCACGCTAATTCTAAAGAGAAGTTTCTTTCATCGTTCAAATAAAATCTAACTGTCTCTTCAAAAACGCCACGTATAAAGGACCCTACTAATTACGAAAGAAAAATAAATAAAGATAAAACCTTGTATTTTGTTGTGAAATAAACACTATTTTGTCTGATGATGGGCATGCTATTGTTCGAAATTAATAAGATAAAAAAAAATCTAAATAAAAAATATTAAATAATTTTTATTAAAAATATTCGCACCTTTAACGTGGTTTACAAAGGCATTTTGTCTGGGGGATTTCAACGCTATATATACACACACACACACACACACACATATATATATATATATATATATATATTCTTCTACATTTATTCATATTTAATTGTGTTTTATTATATTTTTGGTTTCTTAATTTCATTTTTTTCTATGTATCTATTTATGTATATTTGTTTCTTCATGTTTCACTGTATGTTGTGAATAGTTTAAATAATAAATTTGTTATTTGATTTGCTGTTAATTTGCTGTCTCTGAGGTACTTTCACTGCTATATTTTTTTGAGCTGACTGATAAAAAAAAATGCGTATTTATATGATGGGAGCTTATGTCTCCAGTATTTTCTGAATATATGTCTTTTTTCAGATAGTACTAGAATCTGATGTTTTTGAGGAACTAATGTATGTGATGCTGTAAATGGCGCTGAGGATGCGACGGTTTGGAGTTTTCGGAACAATAATACAGAGTAAAATATTTTCTAAATTGTCGTGAAAACGATCGTACGCCATATAATTCATTGATTTTTAATTCTTGAAACAATGTTTAAATTTTGTTGATCTCAACTCACTTTATATATATATATATATATATATATATATATATATATATATATATATATATATATATATATATGTGGTGTGTGTGTATTTCTTAAAATCAGCATGTTCTACAACACTTGTAAATACATATAATATAACCTATATATATATATATATATATAGTCTTGGAAGTTTCACAACCATTAAACTATATTTAAAAAAAAAAAACTTAAGTCCCAAGTCGTTCAGTGGAAAATCACTCATGTAAGTAAATTTAACTTTTTCAGTTATTATATTAGTTTGCTTCTAACATTATTTAAGGGATCATCAGTTGTTTACCATGAAAAACTGTTTCGGGAATTTAAAAACAAGACAGTATTTAATTTCATGGTTTCCCAGCAGAGTTGATCAGACCCCACTTCCCTTAAAAGACAAAAACATAAACGTTCCGTATACTAAACCTAAGTTTTGTTCCGTATATATATATATATATATATATATATATATATATATATATATATATATATATATGCACTTTCCATAATACTAGAAATTCTCTCTCTCTCTCTCTCTCTCTCTCTCTCTCTATCTATCTATCTATCTATCTATCTATCTATCTATCTCTGTATCTGTATTTCTCTGTCTACCCTTATTTAGTACGTGACTATTTCTTTGTATCTCTTTCCCTCTCTCTCACTCTGTCTCTGTCTCTCACTTTTAATATTATGTTAGAATTGTTGTGTCAGAGACAACATACAGTCCCCCTCCTTTCGCCTCTGTAGATCTACCAACGTTTCGATAGTTTACAGCGTCATCGTTACAAAGCACTACCTTAAACACACACACACACACACACACACGATCATTTATAAACTGAGCTAGTAACACACATTTGCATGTAATCAAACGTGTGCTTAATTGAATGCATTAAACGGGCGCCACGCATCGATTTTAATGTTTTCTCCTCGTCGTTTCTTCTTTCGATTTCTTAACTTCATTCACTGGCTTCAATGGATTTCCCCCGGTTGCTTCCAGTCATAAGATAATCCGCAAAACAATATAAACAGCAGACTGCCCTTCACCTCATTGACCTCGTATAGATTCGTATTATGAGCAGGGTATGAATCTCACCTTTCTCCGTGTGCCACCTGCACCCATAGACGACGCTCGTTGCCCCGGTGTGTGTAGGCAATAGATCAGAGCAGAGGTTTTCTGTTGGTCCGTGTGTCTTACGTAAACAAGCCTGTATTTATCGAGACATATATTAACAACTTACGAATGATTTTGTCTTCAAAATAAAATACTAGCACTGCTAAAAAAAGAGTGTGTAGAGCCCGAAAGTGTATTTACAAAAAAATACTGAAACAAAATACAAAGAAGAATACTCCACATTTTTAGTAAGACTGATGTCTATTGATTTGTATATAAACAAGTATAAAGAAAGAGGAAGATAGCCGGATGTATTATAGACTGATCGACCGAATTTTCTTGCCACGCGCTCTCGTAATGTTCCCTCATTCTTTTCACCTTTGGTTTTCTGCGCAGATTTAAAAACCGATTTTTTACTTTTCGAAACAGTCTTGAGAAGATGCATATGCGTTGAAACACGAATGATTAGTGTCTACTGTCCCACGAATGTTTATTTCATTTAATAAAACTC
>OY744521.1:80272181-80442181 GCA_963556195.1 Sepiola atlantica
TAATACTAAAAATGGTAACACCATTAAACTTCTTTTATATAATGATTCCACTAGTATTGATTTTAGTATAATATAATCACAATTAAAAAATATTATCACAACAAAATTCACTACAATTACTGAGCAAGCCATAAATAACTATATTAATATAGAATGCAAAAGTAGCAATTAATACCCTAAATTAAAATTATCAAACATTTTTATCTACACGATAATTACCTATTACAACAAAAATGACAGTTATATCTTTATAATTATAATTCTATTCTCATTATTAAATTTAACCCCCCTGCCCCCCTGCCCTGGCTGGAATTGAGGTCACGATGGCCCAGACACGAGAGAACATCCCACGCAACTTTTTGAAACATGACTTGTTGGTGTCTCCCCACTCCCTTCTCATGTCCCCGTTATAGGCAGAGCTCCATCTCCGTCCCCCTTCCCTCTAATGCATCTTCAATTTCCGGTTGAGGTTGAATTCAAAATCTTTGCCATTTGATTCCATTGTCGCTTGTCATTGCGAGCGTTAATGAAACAGCATATATTTTGTCGCAATTAATGGAATAATAAAATCACAAACAAATATATATATATATATATATATATATATATATATATATATATATATACAACCTTTACTTAGAAAAACTAGAACATATAATTTTTGTATAATTCATATGTATGAGATTTTATATAACTATTATCAAAATATATAAATATATAAATATTTATATAAATAATAAATATAATTCTATAATTATACATATATAATTATACATATATAATTGTACATATATAATTGTACATATATAATTATTTATAGTAGAATAATAGTTCCGACTAAATTTTTTAACTGTTTGTGTACAGCCTGTATATCTATAAAAAAGATCAATCACCAAACGTGTAGGAATATTTTCAATTAATAACATGCCTGCTTTTCAGCAACTCAAACTGCATAACACCTTATCAGGAATTTCCCCGACAACGTAAGAGGAAAGTATAAAAGAAGAGAGTATTGATTTACTCCTCTCCAGGAGTTAGGCACAAGGCCAGTTTTTACTTTACTCCCACAAGTAAGATGCGACCCAAGGTCGGGTCGGGAAAGTGGGGTTTAAAAATTGCCTGGGCAGCCCCGTCGGCATTTCCCGGTAGGGGCGCCTCAGTCAGTAAGCAATAAACTTACTCCTCCTCAAAGAGGGGAGGCGAAGCCTGGGAGGGTGGACCTCCTATCAAGCCCTGAAAGCCAAGACAATACCAGACTATGGGGTGCAGTATCCATCGGAACAGATACTACACTTTGATCTTAGCCAAAAGGCCAAGAACCTATATAAAAGAAGAGAGTAGCATTCAAATAAATACATGACGTGCCGACCTTCTGTTATGTTTTTAGAGACAATAGAGGGTCACAGTAAGGGTGAATACGCTGGGAGTGTCTAATGAGGCAAGTGTTGCGCAATCACAACCGCAGCTCCCTGTGCCGGTTTTGCTTGAGTCAAATGGTAAGGAATCAAGGACGACTGCAAACAATTCCGAAATAATCACCTAAAGACTAGTGTTATTCCGAAGTTTTCCTTTCCATAGTCTAGCTTCACATCCAAGGCTAAAGAGTCTTGTCTACCCTATAATTGAATCCATAGTCGAAAGAAAGACATATTGATTCATATCTTGCCAAAGGGTATTAGTGAAAGTGATGTAGAAGCCCCGACAGAACTTGAACCAGGAAACCGAGCCCACAGATCGCGCCTGTAACCACTACACACCGCCACATATTCATTCCTAGATTGCCGTTTTTCCCAGATATCGCCTTTTCATTACGATAGGGATCAGGATGTATATATCTGGTACCAGTTGTGTACGGACAGCAGTGATGCAATGCAGAGGAATTTGTGGTCAGTAGTTGTTTTCCTGTGAATGGCTATTTAAGCCAACATTATGTAACGCCCGCCCTGATGGTGATGCAGTAGAAATGGATCGAAACTATAAAGAGATGAGTTGAGCAGCATACAAAAACCGCTTGACAAAATAACATATAGTGTTAAAGAGTATGTATCTTATTTTGAGAGTAGGGTGATGAAATGTGTGTACAGTATTTAAAACATACAACCAACATGCCACGAAAGGTAAACTCTAAATTAATAAAAAATTATAAGATATCAAGCGGATCTGTGTGCTTTCTTCCCGATTAAGAGAAAGGAATTAATATGTTTTTTTTTAAATTTATTAATTATTAATCGAATAGTTATAGTAATAAAAAATGCAGTAGCGTAAAATAAAATAAAATTTTTAAAAATTTATTTAAAAAATAATTTAATTACGAAATTAAACTTACCAGCATGCATTTCGGGTTATTCAAAAACAGGTTCGCCATTTTGATCTTTTGTTAATAGCGGAAAAAAACGAACGTATTACTTCTTAACCGTTCGAAATTTGAAAGGAATTCAGAAGCATTTAAATTGACGGTTAAAAAGCATTTCTGGCTTTAAATCTTTTAGTAAATTCTCATGTATCAAAAGATTGAAAGTTTTAGAAGCTTTTTCATCCAATAATTTTATAAATAGAAATTAATGCATTACATTACAAATCCAATTTAAATTACTTTCTTTTCGACAGTGTAAATGCTTCCAAATCCCTATCAACTTCCGAAGGGTCACGAAAGAAATCATTTTTTAAACTATTAACAAAAGATTTAACATAGGTGACTTTTTAAATGAAAACTAAAACGAAATGAAGTGATTTGTTTTTAAAATGAAGTGGATTTTGTTTCGGAATTGTTACGTAAAAACAAGCAGGAATAAGGATATGGAAATGTTCATAAGAACAAGGTGATTTAATTCTGAAGTAATATGTACAAAATAAAAATAAAAAAATGTTTACTAGAAGCGAATAAGTAGTCATTTAGTTTGAAAGAGGATGTATGTTTTGCATTGCTAAAACACTGATCTGTTAAGCAAAATATCAAGTATGTTTTATTGATAATTCTTTGCCCAAAATTAACAATCATATTAAACCGAAACTCGATCGATCTTAAGAGGCGTATGTCCATTGACATGAACATAAGGAGTTAATATTAACGGAATGACTTAATAGACTGGTTCAGAATAAGTATTTACAACATCTCAGGTCAAGCTAAACGATTTTAGCCAAGGGTCTGAGGGGTTATGTCCAGTATCTGAGGAATCGATTAGCTGTAAAACTATACAAAAGGCACCTTGTCTAAATTTTACAGTTGCAAATGTATTTAAAGACATGTTTTCAATTATATATGTTCGTTACCACAAGTCTTCTGCGATTTCAGTAAATATATAAACGTGAAACCCTTGCCGCATCTTAAAAAACAACTGAGCAAGTGTGGAAACTCGAAATTTCCAAACTTCGGCCACCGTGGAGAGAATTGATGATTAAGTAACCTAGTTGGTCTTCTTCGTTGCGTGTTTAAATCCTCATTTTTACACATGCATTATCTCAAAGTGATAGTTTTATTTCCATATTCTAATTGGTCAATTGACACAAAAGCTTAACAAACGAAATATTGCTCAGTATGTGTCCCCAACCGTTACATAGATAATCAGGAACCGATATCTGACATGATTCTTCATAACGCGACTGTCCATTCTTTCTCAAATCAAAACTCTGTCATTAATCTCATCAGCTAACTGCACTGTAACGGCACACGCGCACACACATACATAGTGTGTAAATATCTTCACTTGACTATTTGTAAAAAGTTGAATATCCAGTGTAGCAGCAAGTCCTGGGAGCATATATCAGAAAGAACGGTTGGAAATAATTTATACACCATCCACTATGACTATGCAATCCCTACATCTACATATCTAGAAAACGGATATGGGACAAAAGGGAGAAACTAGCAACCCTAGTTGAAGTCAGTGTCCCTAATGATGCAGGATTGAACAGAGCAGATAGGGAAAAGATTACGAAATACCAAGGTCTTATGTACGACATGAAAAGAAACTGGAATCTTAGGAAAATCTCCATCATACCAGTAATCATAGGAGCAACAGGACTAATGAAAAAGAATTTTAAAAGCTATCTGGAGAGTATACCCGGTGAACCGAGTGCAAGAGAAATAAAAACAACTGCACTTAAAGGGACGGTTAGAATCTTAAAAAGATCTCTAGGCTGGAGTGTCTGAAATAGCCGGTTAATGTCTGGCATCCGGTAAGATGGCCCATCTCCAGCAAATACAGAAAGATAAGAAAAATTTAAAAAATAGGGAGAAAAAACATAAAATGTTACATCTCAAATCGAAACGCATTCCCTACTTTAACTAAGCAATCACGCCGCCATGACAGATAAACGTCATCGCACAATATTTTCACAGCCGAAATTAGTAAAACTTTGACGGCGCGAACATTGCTCCCGTTTTACAACAATAAATTTGCCTCAAAACAATGTGTCACGGTCTGAGCAAGAATGGATCACTCGTAAATAAGCACGCAGCCTATGCTCACACTGAATCAGCTGTTTTTATAGTTGCGTAGTTAATATGAATTGGAAATAAATATTATGTTGCATTTTGAGTGACATTCCAAGGAGAACTGATATTCACAAGATGTGTGTATGCAATCTTCTTGTTTAAAGATGTGAATACTATTCAAAGATAATTTACGACTTATCTATGGAATTTAGTGAGCGAATTCTGAAGCATGAGAATCCTTTAAATGAGGATTGAGAATTTGTATTAATTGGACTATTCGGGCTACTATTCTCATCTTGGATATTAACGCCGTCCACTCCTCTACAAAAAGCGTCAAACAATATTCACTTAAATAATGATTGCCAGTTGCAAAGAACGAACTAACAGTTTCTTCCAATTGATAGTTTAGCGATACCAAGAGAGAGTTGTGGTTCGATAAACTGATAACGTTGTTAAGTAATAATCAGTAAAGAAACAGTTCGAATGCAAAATCCAATGTGTTTTAAATTGAGCCATCAAACAATAAAGGAATGAGTATATAAAATCTAGACTTTGATTAAAAGCTTATTTTAATGTAAAGCAAAAAGAAAGTATGCCGATGTCATATTACGTAAAATATGATTTTAGGGCGTGGTCGCGTGTTGAAATGTAATGCGTTTTGTAGTGATTATGTCGTAATCTTGAAAATGGCGTTTATCGCATTTTGCATTCGAACTGTTAGGTTCTAACTGATAGTTTTCAAGGGGGTGAATGCTCAATCATCACTATAGGCGATACTAACTAAGAATAGCATTTTTTAAATACTTAAGAATTCTATCCAGTCATGACAGAAGGAACCAGAGCAACCTATCCCTGTGAATGGTTCAATTCTAAATTCCGTATAGATTCCTGAGTTCGACATAATGATTCCGGTATTCGACATGACGCACCTGAAGAAGGTCGGGGGTTACATCGGCCGAAGCGTTGTAAGAATAACATCCAAGATGAAAACGGTCGTCCGAATAATTCAAATAATAATTATTATTTTACTGCTAGAATTGTTTTTTACTTCGTTGTTGGTTTTTTTCTTCGGGGAGGGTAGATTCTTGAATCTTATCAGCTAGAATTTCATTGGATGTTTTGCTCCACTTTTCAAACTTTGAGCAGTGGTAGCAAAACAATAGCACCTTCTTTTGTGCAACAGTTTATGCTTGGTCTTTTAATCCTCTTATGTTTTTTTTGTTGCTGCATTTGATG
This sequence comes from Sepiola atlantica, assembly GCA_963556195.1. NCBI lineage: Eukaryota > Metazoa > Mollusca > Cephalopoda > Sepiida > Sepiolidae > Sepiola > Sepiola atlantica. The sequence goes on from OY744521.1 coordinate 80,277,853, forward strand.
GAGATAGGGGGTTAGGACCTTTTGTCTCAAGGCCTGATGGCTAACCCTGGTTGGCCTCTGTATTGGCTGGAGCACCATTTCCAGAGGCAGGAAGGTTTACACCATTGCTTACATCTACCCGCCTGGTGTATGAACGGGTTGATGTGCCCTTTTTATCCTAGGTGCCGGCCTGTCAGTATTTATTTTTGTTTTTATTCATATTTTGTTATTTTTCATTTCCTCATTGTCAACGGCTTCTAATTGTTTATTCGAAGCTGCCCTCTATGAGTAGAGAGGGTGCCCCCGTCCGCAATTCGGGAGACGTGCTGGATGGCGTGAGGAGACCGCACACCATTTGTTTTGAATATTTGGTCAGGGTTTACTTCAAGTAAAAAGAGTCTCTGACAAACCCCTGTACAGAGAGACCGAAGACACCCGAGGGTGGTGTCTAGTAGGCATTCAAAAAGTGGGTGTTCATATACAGGAGAAATTTTCTAGGGAACATTTTTCTTAACAGAAATTAAACAAACATCTTCAAGCGCGTCTGATGACTAATTACTTCGCTCTTACTGAGACGGTGGATATTTTCTCGTTTTCGTCGCTCCCTATTCTGAAGAACATATTTTAGACATTAAAAGCATTAAAAGTATACACTCTCGCAAATATGTCTCATTTACAGACAACTTAGTGTGTAAAATCAATGGACTGTTTATGTAACGTCTGATTGTCTGCAGAAAAATAACAAAACTTTGAAGACACAAATATAATAATTATCTTGCCCTGAGCAATACAAATGTTGATTCTGTCACATATACCTTCGTGCTAATAACCCCGAGGGGTTTATCGATCCACAATTCCTTCTTGGTATCGCTAAACTATCAATTGGAAGAAACTGTTAGTTCGTTCTTTGCAACTGCCATTCATTAGTTAAGTACATATTGTTCGATACTATTTGTAGAGGAGTGGGCGGCGTTGATATGAAATCTCAAAAAACATAATGAAGATATTTTTCAGAACGTAAACAAGAACCTTTTAAAAGATACTACCAGGATTATAATAGGATGTTTTTTGCAACTTTTAAGTGAAAGATATGAGTAGATAGATACGCGTCATCATGTGTCTATTAGTATAAATGTTAGCCTCATCAACATTTTGAACCTTTCCTGTGCAATGTAAATATGTTTGCTCAAAATACTATTAGCGTTCATTTCAATATACGGTTTACTATGTAATGGAAACCACCTATTATGCTATACGAATCGTATATATGCTCAGTGACGTCGAAATGACGCGGCAAACTACTCTAATCGAGTGTTTTGAATTATGTTTTAGAAAACACTTTTTCATTATGTTTGTTTACTTTCCCGAATATTTCATTTAATATCTATTTACAGAGTAAAAATTAAACAAGTTTTTTTTTTTATATAGATATGAACAATTTACTTAGATACGACAAGAACGTTACATTAATACGAGAATGATCATGGAATTTAATTATTCAGTGACGATGAAGCAATATTTAAATGCGAGTTTGTAAAATTAATGTTAAATAGTATTTTCCACATAAGATAAAACAGAGGAACCGAAAGTTCCATTTGAGGTCTAGTATCATAATTTGACGTCATGGAAAGGAAATTCGAAATGAGACGTTGCTAAGAATGTATAAAAGAATTTCTGTTTTGCATGTGGCTTCTTTTTTAGATACTTTCTGTGTTCGCCTCTGCGAGTAGTGTTAGATAATGGCTCTATGGGAATAGACGTATCTGTTGGAAATCGGGTTTGACTTGCGCGAATTAACGCGGGTGCAGTCGAGTGCAGATTGGGGCTTGTTCTCACGGTCAGAGCTGACAGACGTGACAAGGTTACCGTATGACGAGACCCCAGATCGGGGGCCAGTCTGCACCTGCGAGAGGCTCTGTGACTTCGCGGGCCTTGCGTGGGAAACAAAGGGATCGGTGACGTCACTCGTTCTCGTGAGAAGCGAGTTTTAGTCAGTCTGATTCGGAGGGCGAACCGAGTATAGAGTGCGATTCACAATGTAAAAATAAGGAATATTTCCTTTAAGGGAAAACAAGAGCGAGAATACTTCCCCCCCCCCTCTCTATGAATGGCTAAGAAAAATTGTTAACTAAATACGATGAAGTAGGATTTGCTCTCTCCCTCTCTCTCGACGCGGTGAATGACTCCCAGTTGAAATAACAACTCTTGTAATAAAATGAATTAAATACAAAAGAAGAGTTTGTCTTCGAAGTGCACCACATAGCTTTTATTACAGACAACAGACGGCGTGGTTCTAGAATAAAGAATTCATCCACTGGACGAAACGACCAACCCTCTACACGACGAGTATACGAAACGCGTACTGCCGCGGTCCAAGCAGGAGAGGATCTATGTAACAGTAGCAGGAGATGCTGTAAAACAAGAAAGCAATAAAGAACCTGCAAATATGGTGATTGATTTAATTGATTTCATTTAATTTTGATGACATTGAATAAAGATGTTGCTGATGTTTTCTTTGATTTTGTAATATTATTGCAGCAACAAGGAAAGATGAAGACACAGAAAGTGACATCAGCACTACAACCACCTTTCCAACTAGACGTCACTATTAAATGACCCAACTACTTGCATCAGAGAGACGAGCAGCCGTTTCGGTAGACGTTTCTACGTCTATTGAAACGGCTGTTCGTCTCTCTGATACAAGTCAGCAATCATTGGGGATCGTAGAAATCTCCAACGTTAAGCTACGGCAAGATTAATTCAATAACTGAATAAATGATATGGGAAAGCTGTAAAGTCAACGTCGCCTCCACAAAATACTAACACTTTAGCATAACTAGTAAATACATGCATCCTTCCTGCGCAAATTATTTTCTCATATGTTTCGTTTCCTTTGTTTTCTAGCAAATCGCCTCTTTTGAGGTTATTAAACACCAACATTGCAATACATATTATAAAAGTATTATTGTATACGAGTAATTAAAAGCAAGTTTAGCTTTTACCCAAAGGTTTCGGGTCCATACATATTCAAACTATAGTAGTGCTTATGTAGCAATATTTGGGCGTAACTATGTTACAATAATGTTAGAAACGGAATGTTCCACATGGAATATATAGTAAGTAGAAAAGCGGAAAGCCACACAAGGAATCTCATCGCAGGAATTTAAGCTAACGTGTGTGGAAGTTGAGTCATAGACATGAAGTTTCCAGTTACACGTAATGTATAAGCTGATCAAATCGACTTCTTTTCTGAACCGCGAAGGAGAGCGGATGTGTTTGAGACAGCTTTTCTTCCTCTTATGGGAATGGCTTTGAGTAAGACTCACACAGTATTATCTATACTGTATACTGTAAGATAAAAATAAAAATACTAAAAGAAGTGCTTAACCTCAAATGATTTTGTGGTGTCATTTTTAATAGTTTTTACTACCACTGCTATTAAAAAAAGAACTAAAATAATACGATTGAACATTTTTTTAAAGATGAGAACGAACTACTGCTACGTGTTATCTATACAACAAGACTCCAGCTGTTAAGGTAGTAAGCCGCCGTACAGATAATCTGCTGTATATGTAGATTATTCAGACTACTGTTTACATCTTGGATGTTATTTTGTCAATGTTTCGGCCGATGTAACCTCCGACCTTCTTCAGGTGTATCTTGTCGAACTTGGGAATCTTTCTGTCGAATTTGGGATAATCTGCTGTATTTTAAGAATGTGTTCACTATAGTGCTAATGATTACCTAAACATTATCTTTGACTTTAAATTGTCTCAATAGACACAAGAATAAATATGTCCATGTTTGTTTTTCTTTCTCTCTATTCATACTTTTAATACATTTAATAATTTACCGGCTATAAAACCTAATCTTTTTTATCCATCTTTAACAGTACGTTAAAAATATAGTTTTGTTTAGGTAAAACAGGGGCAATTAGTATTATCTATTATTAAACATAAACCGGTCCATTTGGCATAAAGTGGAATTGGAGACCGTGGTTCAGTCTTTGGTTGACTCATAGCGAAGAGTCAAAAATGGTACGTGATGGCGCTTTGCTAAACAAGCAGCATTATCGGTAAAAAAAAAAACAAGGGTGCGTGAAAGTCATGCTGGTAAAAGAGTGGCGCCCTTCACCTACACTTCAGTGGAGTAGCTAATGAAAGAGGAACCTTTGGGTCGCCCTCGACTATGATCTACTACTTTACTTTTTATTTGTTTTACTTATGGTTAAAAACAATTAATACGTTTTCGTTTTGTATCGATCATCCCGATAAACATGGAGAATAATAAATTACTGTAAGGGGTTGCCGGGCGGGTTAATAAAAGAATAACTAGTGGACCTTTTTTACTTTTTAAATGAATGCATTGCAAGGACAATATTGAGGGCTCTCCGGTGAGATATTAAAATAAAATCTTAATATGCTGGAAGTTACATAGATATGATAAAGAAGGGTAAAATAAATGCAATAATAATATTAAAAACAATAGAATATGCATAAGTAATTGATGTGCGTAGGTCTAATAGCTTTAAAGTATTTATAGTACGTACAAACAGATAGATAGACAAACATAGCTTTGTATACAATTACCCACTAATACCGGCGATGGAAAAGTACCTCCCTCCAGCTATGAGTAAAATAGTAACGTGTGCGCATAATCATATGCAATGAATCGTGTTCAAAGGGGGTTGTATTTCATCATTAAACGCTAAAGGAGTTAATATGCTGTAAAAACATAGTAATAGTGTGTGCGTTAACGCGTGCACATTAACTGCGAGGTTTGTGCACAGAATCGCAGACTAAACTGTAGCTACAATGTGTATTTATAGAATACCATATGTTGTATTATAGAATACGACTATAGTCAATTTCGTTCAATTGACACTTTGTCTGAACCTGATACCTCAGTGCTATTAATCAAATGAATGTAACTAAAAAGATCCTTATAGAAGACATTTTATTTTGCAAATTAAATACAAAATATGTTGGACCAGCTTTATTACGTTCATCTAGGTGACAATGAAGTCAGCATGCAAAAAAACTATTTTTTTCTTTTCTTGTATTTTTTATTAAAATAGTTTTACATGTATTATTATATCGTCATATATATATATGAGGGTGTGTGTGTATAACAAATTTGGCTTATCCTAGTGATTATTTAATGATCGTAAAGATGTTATTAATATACTTCTGACGTGTAACAATGAAGAAACGAAAAAAGTTTCTACTGGTTAAAACGATTGGTATATTAAGAAAAATACTCGAGTGCGGCAACCATACCATATAAGCAAGCGAAACTGGCTAACACTGACTCACCACAGGTAAGTTGAAATACAATATCATTGAGGCTAAACAGAACTAAATGTATGGATAGGTCAGATTAAAACGAATTCAATTAAGCTTACATTATCTGGGTGAATACATAAGAAAATAATGCAATCTAGCCCATTTTCTCGCCTAATAATACATAAATAAACACAGTGGTACCAATATCGATTGGTACTACGAAGCTGGATAAATGGTGGGAGATACCGCCATTTTACTCCCGACTGCAAGGATATATGAAGTACTGGAGTATTGAAGATGCATTGTCATTGCGATCCCTTATAAAACAATATGTTGTTAAGAGAAGTAAGAAATCAGTAGTAAACTGTTTGTGAGATAAAAACAGGTGAATTACACTAGCGATGAAAAGAAGCGGAGAGTGCTGGAAATCTGAGATGACTTGCTGTCACTCATACTCTAGGGAACACCACCTGGTTTATTAACGAAAACACACTGATAGTGACGGGTGTGAGAATAAACTATTGAAATCACGATTCCTGGTTATCGAAATGTGGGGAAAATTAGTTCGAAAAATAACACCATCTACATCTTGATTGGAAAGGAATTGGGAGCACCTAAATATTGAGGAGATTTAATGTCACTCAGTTGCCAGAGAAACTCTTGACCGTTATCAGAGATAACTGATAAAGGTAGACGCGAGACCACTAAGTCAGTGGCAATGGTGATAGAAAGCGACGCGGAGTATTGGAAATCTGAAGAGAATTGCTGTCACTCAGAATCCTGGGAACCCCATTTGTTTTTACTAGCGAGAGATCACTGGGAATGATTAGCGCAGGAATTCGACTACTACTAATACTACTACTACTACTACTACTACTACTACTACTACCGCTGCTACTACTACTACTATTAATACTACCTGTACTATTATTAGCACTACTACTACTACTACTATTAATACTACTTCGACTTCTACTACTACTACTAATAATAATAATTATAATAATATTTTTTAAGAAAATAATCAGCGTGTGTCCCTATTTACTTGCTTCCCCTCGAGAGCAAAGTTAGACACAAGGTCGGTTTTTAATATGGAAAGAATCCAGCCCCTCCCCCTACAAAACAGAGGTCACTCTTGATTGCGACAAAAATTTAAATTGCTTCAGTCACCGACCGAGGACAGAACGGACAAAGTGCAGCACAAGAATAGACATCACACCCAACTCCCAGCGTGTGTCTATTTCTCTGTTGAGCTATGAGTGAAATATCAACTTTTGTTCGATTAAATGTATACACTGAATTGTTTGCAATATGTGTTGCGTTTTAGCATTGAATAACGCATATGGTGTTGATTTACCATTTAACGGCCTAAAGAAGCCTTATTTATTTAAAGTAACTCGTTATTGTTTGAAAAATTAAAAGTTGGGTTATGTTTTGTTGTCTATTTTGTCAGTCACCGTTTAGAATATTAAATTCATCTTTGAACATGACCAAAATAAAAGATGTCATCAACGAAACGAAAACAAAACTTTAAAATTATTACATAAGAATCACCACAAAAACGAGGAATTCAAGCAAATTATTTCAAAAGAATTCCATTTATCAGTTTTAAGTTTGTAAAAGACTCAAATATTCCTGTTCTGTTCATCGATGAATACAAATATACGATTCGATTCACACTCCCAGTTAAATATTATCTGACACTATTTTTCGATACGATTACAGATGAAGATACCTGATGTTGCAACTGTTACAATATGGTATGTCCTTATGCCAGACTTGGGTTGAATAAGAAGTTAAGGGTCAACAGGTAAGAATTAGAATGATTCGTTGAAATGATTAATAAAAAATGCATTCGGCATATAGTCAACTGTTGAATCTTAATAATAATACGCTAAGGCAATTTAGTGTTCGTACGTACATTATCACTCTTCACCACTTTTAAAAGATGGAATCGCTCGATCACCGAGATGCAATGCAAACAAGAAATATTATAAATTTCATCTGATCTCGCTGTTATGTCAAACGTTAAACTCGAACTAAAACTGTATATACATGCTCGCCCGAATAGTTAAAGTTTATAAAAGATAATGGGCTCGTGTTACTCACCTCTTTTCCAAGAATATATATTCCAGAATTCATAATCATTCGTTTATATATATATATATATATATATATATATATATATATATATATATATATATATATATATATATATATATATATATATATATATATATATATATATATATATATTTGTAAGTTCTTTATATCTATATATTTAGGCATATGCTCCTCATAATTTCTGAAATATTTTCAATTGCAGCTCAATGAAGTTGTATTACAATATTCAGAGCATATATACTTTATTGTTGCATTCCAAGGACAACGGGAAAAATCAATCTAAAATCATAATTCTTATATTCATTTAAATTTTATTTTATTTTCGTATTTCGGCGAATATCTGTATTGTATCTTGTAAATGGACGCCTTTCGCTGAAGATCAGAAAAAGTTATATATTGATCCTGTACCTTGCTGTGAAACGCGCGTAAGAAAATGCATTTAATTTTAGAAAAAAATAAAAATAAAATGAAAGGAAAAAATAACAAAATTAAAAATAGTTTTGTTTGTCGGAAGAATTAAGAAGTAATACAGATACTCGACAAAATATGAAAATAAAGGAGAATTAAATGAAGATCAAAATTATGATTTTGGACTGTGGTTATTGAAATGCTAGTATGAAGTATGTGTATATATATATATATATATATATATATATATATATACATATATATATATATATATATACATATATATATATATATATATACATATATATATATATATATATATACATATATATATATATATATATATACATATACATATACATATACATATGCATATATATACATATATATACTCATATATTTATATATATGTCCCCCTCTCTGTAGGGAGATCCTGTGGACGAGTGGTTATAGCACTTGTCCTTGGGCTGGACGACCCGGGTTCGATTCCACTCATGCGAATTTTCGGGTCCACCCAGCAGTAAATGGGTACCTTACTAAAACTCAGGGAAGGTTCAAGGAATATGCTGTGCCCTAGACACGGTGATTCTTAACAAATCACCGTCGCTACGGCCATGGGCAGTGTGCGATGTCGGCAACGACACTGGTGCGCGTCCAGGCTATGCGACCTTTACCTTTTTATATATGTATATATATACATATATATACACACACATATATATGTATATGTATGTATATATATTTATATATATATATATATATATATATAGATATAGATATAGAGAGAGAAAGAGAGAGAGATGGGTGAGGGGAGAGAGAGATAGTTCCATTTTATATTTATATAGAATTGAAGCTATTTTACTTATTTATTTTTCTTTAAAAACCTTCATCTTAAGGGATTCATCCCTCCATATTTTCCTATCCAATTCGTAATCAGCATACATTAGTTATAATTAAATAATTAATATCCAATAACTAACAGATCGTAATTAATCAAAGTTCTTGCATTAATTTCGTCACACAGTAAATGATCGATTTTGTCACCTGTTTTAGTTTCTTATGGATTCGTTATTTTTTCTTTATTTCTACCTAGTTGAAGTACTCACCCACGTGGATTTCTCAAATGTTTCTGTTATCTTTTTAGTTAAATTACGCGTACTTGAATAACGCTACAGACAGATAACTCTATCACGAGATAAACGTGTTAGACTCATCTGATGAGTCGCTATGGCCCTGTATGATTAAAAAAACGTACTTTATTAAGTTTGTATAATGCTCTGTCGGAAAAGGCTTTGAGCACTGAATATAAGTGTACATCCAAAATTTTTAGTCGGTTTTAAAAGCTGATTCTCATAAGCTATCAATCAGTTAATATATGTATTTGGTATAAAACTTTATATTGATGCAAACATTTTTGGCTACACATTTGCATACATGTTTCAGTTCTAGCTGGAAACCAGCTGACTATTTCAGGCCACTATTTAATATAAATGTGTATACGCATTAATATTAAGTAGTTGCCCGTCGAAGTTCAGCTGTTTTCCAGCTATAACCGAAACATGTCTGCAAATGTGTAACCAAAAGTGTTCGTAAAAATAAAAAGGTTTTTAACTCTACTTATTATTACACACTTTTATATAAACGCAATAAGGTTTCACTTGATTATACACTGTAGACATTAACTTACGGAGGTTGTATATATGCGTGGGTGGGTGTGGATAGATTTGCAAAAATAGATTAGAACAAAATGTTATGGAATTATACAGCGCACACACGTGCCTTTGAGCTCACACGTTCGAAAATTATCATTTTAATTAAATACAATATATATATATATATATATATATAATTATTATTAATGACAATATATGTATTAGCATATACTATCAGTGCCCTTTTACTTTGCAGTCTCCTTAAAAGATTCAGCTCGATGATTGTCAATTAGTGACAACAGAGCAAATATATTTTACTCTTGAATTTTTCTGATGATTTTGTAATGTTGCAGAGACGATATTGACATAAAAATGTTGTTTGGCACAAGACAAATGAAACGGACCGTAAAAATATATCTGAAAGAAATGTTATATTTTTTTGGAAATGTGAAAAAATAAAAATAAGATTATAAAACAAAAACATAGTTATTGGAATATGATATGAACCTGACTTGACAAGCCTTCAAACCCCTACGCTATTATCCGACACCTGCTGAATGTAAGCAAAATCTCAATGTACACTCAATGTAAACATTGTCAAGTTTCGGAGAGCTCGAATTGTGTTTACGTAATGAGCAATGCCTGAAAAGCTAGTGACAGTTGGCGATTTCCTTACGAGAGCTTTACCCAAGAAGCATATAGTCATCAACAGACAGACTGTTTCGCGATATCACAGCTCTTCAGTGCGGCTAGAGAGCCAAGTGCCTCAAGCCGAGACTAAAACTCGACTTTCGAGCTGTGTGTATATATAGTTTGTTTCTCTTCAGAAATTACTTTATCCGACATATATTTGTCGTGTACGTTTGTTTGCCGATTGCAACAAGTGACGATATCGTTATTTTAAGTAGGTATAGGTTTTATTTTTATTGTATATGCCGATACGTAATTCATCAAATAAAGCATAGAGAACAAATGCATCCATTACCAATCCATAGAAACAAGCGAGTCGATGTTATCAATCATAAAATCACCTATTCTTATTTCGGTTCCGTCTTTTGTTGTGTAACTACCTTTATTATAGTTTACCCCTACACATTTCGCCTATATGCCGTAATAGTTACTCATCCTAAAATCAGCTGTTTGTTCCTCAACTCATATAGATTCTAACCTAAAACATTCGATATTCAAACCTGTATAGGTTTAAAACCATCCTCGGAACATGGTTATTCATAGTTGCTTTATAACCTAGTATCTTTAGTGTACAAAGAAATCGGGAACTCCGAACAGACACTATTGAATAATACATGCGTTAAAAGGAATGACCTGTAACGGTGGCCTTGTGCCAGTTTTTTATGACTTTGGTTTACAGAGAACGACTGGAAACAAATACCAAGCTAACTGATCTTAAATAAACAACAGGTACAAAAACGATACACAAGAAATAAGAATAACACATAAGAATAACACATAAAAAAATAACGCACAGTCAAGAAATAGACTCGCTCTCTTCTTTCCATACACTCGAAGAAACAAGGTATATTTATGTTGGTGCTATTCCCCCCGTGACCAAGACACACTGTTAAGAGATTTGCATGCGCAAAATATCTCAAAGAACTTATCTGCAATCACACATAGAGAGATCTGTATAAAAACGTTTACGTTCAGGACTTGTGTAACTGTCATTTCTTTTACGTAAAAAGGACTCTGTATATTACGATAGGATGCAAGACAATATTGTTGCGCATTCCTTAGCGGTAATATAATTTGAAAATGAAATCGAGAGATAGTTTTTAACGACCCGGATTATTGACGGGGATCATTCTACTGCCTACAAGAACCTCATATAAAGGGTAGACAGTTGATTGGTTAACTTTACTACGCTACATTACATAGATTTTAATATTGAAGTTGAAGTCAGTTGCAACCAGAATTTCAGCGAAGCCACATATCATGTAAAATCCTGAGCAATACGGTTGCTTAAGGATCACTTTCTTCTAGGAAGATAGTCCAGAACAAATTCAAACGAATTTGAGTTCGATTTAGTCAAATAAAAAAAAATCTTGTGTAACCTTAGAATAGTTGTATTTTTTAGTGAAGTACGTTATTATGATAATAATACTAAACAAATGAAAATTAGCTAGTCAGAACCAAAGTTGTGTATGTACGATTAAATGCTATTTAGATCTAACTTTTAAAGGATCCGAAACAATACGATTTCTGATATAAAAAGGAACGATTTCTTAAACGTCTTTTAATTCACCTTCAAGTTCTGAAACAATTACAACTAAAAATAGAAAGTAAAAACATAAAATAAGTGAATGCTAGTTTGGTTGAATCATTGCTGGTAAATAAGTATGTTAGTATATATGAAGAATGCAGAAAACCGGAATGGTGAAAGAGAGTATGAACAAAAACAACAATCGAAGACAATATTTGGGGTATAAATCTTCACAATTATCTATTTATTTTTCAGCTCGAACTGAAACATGTCTGCAAATGTGTTGCCAAAAATGGTTGTACAAATTAAAATGTATATATATATATATATATATATATATATATATATATATATATATATATATATATATATATCGAGAGAGAGAGAGAGAGAAGAGAATGCGTGTTTGCCTGAAGCATTGCTGGTAAATAAGTATGTGAGTATCTGTAATCATCCGATGATTTCCGAAAAAAATAACCGTCTATGTTTGTAGATTTAACAAGAACAATGATAGTGGATCTCTCTTAAAATAAAGTGGGATGAATACTCAATCACAAACTAATAATTACTAATCTTATTCTTACATATAAGGGTGGAGAACTCTAATTAAACTTATAATTGTTTGCTCCAGAAAATAAAATTAGTTACTCATTAAAAACATCTTTACAAACTGCTAATCAGCTAGGTCAAGCGACTTAATTTATATGTTATAGGAGACGCATTTATTTGATAATATTTCAGGCCATTGGTTTGACAGAAAACAATGCAGTATAAATTATTATGCTATTATTAGGGATAGAATCTGAAAAGGATTGTACCACAAACCTATTAAGTTCTAATTTTTCAGTTTATGCCTAAGTTAATATTAGTGTAAAATAAGGGGATATTTTGTCTATGTCGGACTAATTAGTACAGTAACCTTGAGCAAATCAAATGTATTATGTCTATTTGTTAAATAAGTTCTGATCAGGTCTGTATAGATCAGTAAATTTTATAGAGTAAAATTCCAATTTTAATTACTCCCAACTATTGGAATTATATTCTAAATAATTTATGCCATTTTATAACTTCAAAAGTATTCACTAGTTCAGAAGTCAGATATCATATATTAAACGAAGATACACAAACACACATACATTAAACCTTCCCAAATTCTAAATAAAATATACATAGAAGGTACATGCACCCACATGTACATACAAGTATGTATATACACAAACATATGCATATATATATATATATATATATATATATATATATATATAAATATTAGGAGAGAACTTAGAATGCATACTAAAAAGCACTTGAATGCCTGCCTTGAATGTCCGCTGTCGAAAACTTGAATGCCTACTAAACATTTACCTCAAGTATATGAGGTTTATCTGTACAGGGAGTTGTCAGGACAACCTGACATGAGTATACATTCTCCTACAAGTAAACCCTGACTAAATATATTCAAAATAACATAGTGTTCGAAGCCCAAATAAGATCCCCTCAGTATGGTTAACCAACACTGGCTCATACGATGGATGGTGCATCATCTCCAAGCGGTGTTGCCTCTAGTAACAGCACTAAGCTAGAGACTCCACCAGACTAGATACATTCTTGTTCTGGAATCCGGTAAGAATACAGCTCACAAGAAAGATATACGATAACATAGTTAGCTGGTCAATTATGGAGAGGAAATTTAATATTCTTAACTTCTTTACAAATTCAACGTTTGACATGTAAAGGGAAAAAAATTAATGGCATATTCGAATATCTATGTATCTCATATCCAGATCAAGTGTTAGCCGAGGAAGGAGCCCCATTGATTTCTGAGAACTTCGACTAAAATAAAATGAAAGAAAATAGTATTTGATTTTGTATTCATATTTAGATATAAATATACTCACTTACATACTTGCATATATATATATATATATATATATATATATATATATATATATATATATATATATATATATATATATAAGGATGAAAGAGAAATTAGAAAAGCGACGGAGGCAGATGCTTTTTCAATTCAGTTGCTCAATGCAAGATATATTCTGCAAAAATATACTGCGGAATTTACCTTGCATTGAGCAACTGAATTGAAAAAAGATCTGCCTCCGTCACTTTTCTAATTCCTTTTCATCCTTCTACCTATCTATCTGCTCTATCCGGTATATTGAGCTGTATACTTTTCACAATAGGTTTTACTTTTCCTAAAAGTTCGCTTTTAGTTCTCTACTTATATATATATATATATATATATATATATATATATATATATATATATATATATATATATATGTATATATATGTATATATATATGTATATATATATGTATATATATGTGTATATATATACTAATATATATATACTAATATATATATATATATACATGCGCACTTTTAAACACCCAGAGACACATATACATGATATCTAGTGAAGAGGTTGAATTACCTACTAGACACAATCCCCGAGTGTCTTCGGTCTCATTGTACAGAAGTTTATTAGAACAAACCGACATGAGGATACTTCACCCTACAAGTAAACACTGACCAAATATTCAAAATATCATAGTACTCTAACCCAAAATTTAATCCCCTCAGTACGGCTTTACACTGGCTCATACGAGGAATGGTGCACTTTCTTCTAGTAATATTACTTTAAGTAACAACACTTAGCTAGATACTCCACTAGACTAGATGAATTATTGTCCTGGGATCCGGTAAGGCCAATAGCCAAAAAGAAAGATATACTATAACATAGTTAACTGGTCATTTGGGGAGAGCAAAATTAATGTTCTTTACTTCTGTACTAACTTAATATTTGAGGGGTATAGGCAAATCTTGATTGAACACTCGGATAGCCATATATCTGGTAGAGAAACTAAGTGTTAGCCCCAGAAAGGGGCCCCCTTAATATATGAGAACATACTACCTAAAGTAAAATGAAAACAAAAATGTCAAGAAGTTGCATACTGTTATACACTCACATATAACTAAATACACATACACACAGATATAGAAACATACATTTATACGGCATATAAACATGCCTGGAGATTAGATACTTATTTTAAATTTTTGAAACATAAATATTTGTTGATGTTGAATTATTAGAGTATGATTACATAATATTAATTGTGTCTTAAATACTGTATTCTACTGAGTTATAATATGTATACATGTGTGTAGTATAATTATCTATTCTTTTAAAAATATAAACAGTGCTCAATTACGTTTCTCATAATATATTTATTACATATGATACTATACCAGTAATATTTCGATTATATATTACTACCTGCGGTTTCAGGAAGTATGGAAAATATTGGCCACATGAGCTCCATTCATCAGTCAGTGGTCTAATTGTGAAAACTTGGGACAGTGAAACTCTTCACATGAAATCAAAAACAGTCACTATTGGAAAAATAAAGAGGAAAAATGAGATGGACACAGTGTGAGTTTCATTTTTTACTTTGTGGTTTTCTTTGTTTATTCCAGGCCCCGTAAACTAAATGACCTGTTTTTTATTGTATTGCCTCTGAAAACATGACTACCAACATAAAAAACAGCGTGATGCATAATATATCTATATCTGTGTGTGTGTGTGTGTGTGTGTGTGTGTGTGTGTGTGTGTGTAAGTTCAGTACAAGTATTTGGATTAATAAGTAATTTTTTTTTTTTTAATTTCGAATATTTTTTCCAGTTATTGCGAAAACAAATTTACAGTAAAATATTTTGGATGTTAATACACATGTAATCATCCACATTCGCTAAATAGAAACTTGATCAGGTTTACTTTAATTTTCTAGGCATTATATATGTGAATTATGCTTCTTTATAGTAAATAGCATGGCATAGTGGCTAAGTGGTAAACGGTGCGGACTGAGGACTTAGGTGTGCCGGGTTCGAATCAGAAACAATTTCATCAAAACCCACACCTGACCGTGTGTCTAACCTCCTGGAGAGGAGGTAAATAAAATGCTTCTTTATAGTAAATAAAATATTAAATAAGAAGCGTCAAAGTCTACGCAAAACTAAAGAAGGAATGGGGCTTGCTTGTTGCATATCTGATCAAACATTCAAGAAATCGAATATTTCACAATAAAAATCGTGCACAATTGATCCGAATAGAAGTATTGGAATGAAGTCAGTTAATATTCCGGTGATTTTGTAAATCTATGGATTTATCCCATGACATAAAAATGTACACGCTTGAAAATGTTTCCAAGTGTGCTCTGATATCTTCATGTGTTCCTTTGTAATAAAACACTTTTTAAGAATGTATAATCCCAATGTCTCTCAACATGATTCAAAACGGCAAGGAAATACTTAAAAAAACGTTGCCTAAGGAATATATAATAATCGTGTCTCCTTAAATCCCCTGCAGACCAAAAATGAAATATAGAAAATAGAAAAAAATTAACATTTATAAAAAAATAAAAGATTGTTTGAACAAAGTATGTGTTGTTAGCGTATAATTTTCCCCAAGTGAAAATAACTGAAAACTATTTTAAATTCTGAACACTGCATCTTAATTTAATAACCCGCGTTATATATATATATATATATATATATATATATATATATATATATATATATGTATATGTATATATATATATATAGAGAGAGAGAGAGAATTAAAAGATGAGAATAAAAATTTTAAAAATACAAAATCAAATACGTCTTCAGTTGTTCAAAACAAGAGATTTATTTTTATTTCCTAAAACCATGGCTTTTCAAAAGAATTGAATTCTTATCATCAGAGGAATGCAGATAGATGAATTCATATATTAGACATATCAGAAAAGATAAAATATTATTTAAGATAAATACGAAAAGAAAGTGCAGAGCATGTCCAATGCAAAGATAATTGGTGAAAGAAATATGAAAATTTCACTGTGTAAGGCGTCGCCAAAATTATACTAAATTATATATATATATATATATATATATATGTGTGTGTGTGTGTGTGTGTGTGTGTGTGTGTGTGTGTGTGCACATACATGAATAGCTTTCTCTTTGTGTATTACGGGGTGTAATTCCGTATATATTCAATCGAACGGAAGAATCAGCAAAAGCTTCGTGAAGTATTAATGATGTTAGCAATATAAAAAAAACGACTACTGTTATTTTCAAGTAAATTTAATAATGAAATTTGTAAAGCAAACCGAAGTTTGATTTTGTTTTATAATATTTACAAAATATATGTTTTTAGATTGTAATTAGATTGAGTCCTCTATTGAAATATGTATGTATAAGTTTTAGTGACAAAATACGTGTATATGGTTATGTGTATCTATCCGTTCGCCCAGCGAGATCATACTAAGCATCTTCAGCCACCACCACCCCCCAAAAAAAGAAAGTCTAACCATCCCTCATCGTGTAAAATTCTAACACTACTTCATTGACACAACTCTGGTTGCAATGGGATAATGTCAGTTCTTCCCAGCTAACAGGGATCTGGAGAAAATCCAGGATTCGTCGTCCTCTGGCTGCCTCTGCGTGTGGCAAGCGAAGACGTGTCAGGTGCGGAACCGCAAATAAATGGGAGGAAAGGGGCAATATTGCTTCTGCGTCATTTCTTTATATGTTCTGAGCCAAAAGTTTCCCCAGCTTCGTATGCAACTGGTGAGTCTTGCTGCTCTCAGTGTCAGGGGTAAAGCCTGCAATTCTGCAGGTGAATAAATAGCTGCTACCAAAGAGGCGGACTTCATGCAGACCAGACAATAATGAGGCATTTATAATAACAACATTAACAGCAGCAGCTAACTTTAAGTATTAGTGCTGTTCGTAAACAAGATAACAATCGTTTTCCAAGTGGCTTTAATTATAAAGGGTTCAGGTACTGTTCTTCCATATTATCTTAATTAAATTGTAATCATTAGAATATCCTTCCCGCTTTAATACTATTGATACACTTTCTGTACATTCGTTCATAATGCAAATAAATTCACGTCTATTTATTAATCAAAAGACAAATGATCGTATTAACGTTTAATTGAATTTAAAACAAATCACAAAAAAAAGTTACGATCTAAAATAAACAAATACGAACTGGCATAAAATATTTGTTTACAATTAACTATTCATGTACAAATATCTGTTCTAATCAATTATATTTCTACCTTCTATTCTTCATGATAGATTTGCTCCGTTTTTAGTTGTAACGGATTTTATATTCATGTATTTACTTACTTTTGCTTCGTTTAATTTATGTATGGATTCATTCTTTTATTCATAAATCTTGACCACTTAAAAAGTATATAAACCAAGTGTATTTTTTGGCTAACAGAGTAATACAGGGCTGGCTATGGTTACTAAAGAAGATGCGAAAAAACTAAGAGTACTTGTATTGTCTATATAGTAACAAACAATGGAGGATCATGCTAAAGTTGTAATAAATGTGTAAAAGTTCCTTCATTTTTCTCTAAAATCAATTTAACATGTGTTCTGGTGGAACCTACCTACCCTTTAGTAATAACTAAATGGTAGCAACCTGCTACCATAAATACCGGCTTTTGCCGGGAGAACATTTGTAGTACATTTAGGCACTAGCACTGCCAACACTGACTTGTGTATACTTTCTCTGTTCAATATAATTCATTATTATTATCTCTAAACCTGTTGTTCTTTTATTTCATTGTTGGTACCCCTAAACGGGTCCACAACAACATGTTTAGTCAGATTTCGAACAGGCTTTGTGAATTCGTCCGTTATAATAGCATTCTCTACCGAGTCCAAATCCGATCGAATCTATAGTGCTGACGCATTAATAGCCGTTGGTTATGTATGAAGCAACAATCTCTCATCATCTATGGCTATAATTATAACTTGTGTTTATCTAAACCTATACAACTTTTGCAATAAGCATTGTATCAGCAGTAAATAAACCATAAGCAGTTTCCCCAGACACGACAGTAAACTGGTTAGGACACCATTAGGCAAAGTGTTTATCTAAATACTATTTCACCACCCCCAGAATCAATTTACCCAGCTACCCTATTTCTAAACCCTATCAACTACTCAACCTCCCCTCCCCAACCATTTTATAAAACGCAGTACTAGTTGCCTTGCAAGCAGACGATCAGTACCAATCTGCAAGTACAGCGCACATAACCAGACACTCCTGAGTCTTTTGTTTTGATCTGTGTCGACCCGAGACTGACCGGCGATAACAAATCGAATTCACTATTCAGAAGAATAAAGGATCGATACGCTGTAAAACAGACACGTCAAATAAAACCAAGTTTACTGTATAATCAATTAAA
Organism: Sepiola atlantica; assembly: GCA_963556195.1. NCBI lineage: Eukaryota > Metazoa > Mollusca > Cephalopoda > Sepiida > Sepiolidae > Sepiola > Sepiola atlantica. Next base: position 80,296,784 of record OY744521.1, read on the forward strand.
ATTTGCTAAGTTATTTGTTTTATTTTTATGTGTAGATAAGATGAACCTGATGGCCATCTTTGTATATGTTGTGGACAAGATGTCGTAGCAGATTGAGAACAGCAATATCGTAGGTAATGTTTTAAGATAGAATAAGGTGAATTTAGAAATGATGGTAGAGGTTGAATTAAAAGGGTGTTCTTGGAAACAATCAGATGAAATACATTGTGATCATTATAAAAGCGGAAAATTTGTCAAACGGCAATTTACTTTTACAATAAATAACTTTAATGAAGTTTTTCTAATACTAATAGTATAATACACTCAAAGATGCTAAATATGTCGTCCGTGTGAATCGAAGAAGTGAATAAGCCAGACGCAACGAAATATAAACAAGATAAAATTTAAACAATAAAATTTACACCATCAAATTTCCTGATTTTCTAGCGACCACCCTCTATTAAGCAGAATGCGATCTGTATAATAATATTCTGTTAATAGTTAGTGCAAGTGTTCTGAGCAATGGTTGTAAGTGTTGGGTTGAGTAGATGGTCGAAAAGAGAAATGCCCAAAGAGGCATGAGAAACCAATAATAAACAGCCAAAATATATTTTTATTCGAGAAATGCATAACAGCATCCGACAAGAAAAAACAAAAATTGATAATATTTCTAAACAGTTAAAATCTAGAAAACTTGCGAAAGTACAAGATAAAAACGCAGTACTTACATAGTAAAGTTAACTCGAAACATTTATAGAGCGTTTGGGAATGATTTAATTATAAATTATAACGCTAAAATACACTTTCCGAGTGGCGTTACGTTCACGTTCATAGAACTTGGAATGTCTGAATAAAATAAAGTTCATAAGGCAGTTCAGCGTATATGAACATTTTCGCTGAATAAAGATTCCTTAGACTGACGATAATTGAGAGACATCTAAAGACTTTACGTGAACTGAGCTTCCATTGATTTCTTTTAAGTGAATAATCTCCAGAGCCTTCTTATGTGATTTCCAAAAGTCTTAAGAAGTACGAAATTATTTCCCAAAGAAAATTCTTATAATTGTCGCCCGCGTTAAATCCCCAGCAGACCAAAGTAATTTGGGAGAATTGCGAAATATGATCGTATATTTTATGTTCGCATATCAAAACTGAAAAGAGTGTGTGCAATTCTCATTTAAGCTGTAACAATTGATTCTAAAGAATTTCGTGTAACTTTAATATGATGAGCAATGCATAATTCTGACATCAATCAATGATTCGCAGAGTTCAGCAATTTTTCAACAAGTAGATTTTGAGATCTGTGACATTTTACCAAGTTGAACGTCATTTAGGAAACATTCGTCAATATCATAGATTGGAAAATGACTGTGTCTTACGTATGAAGTTTTTAATCAATATACTTTTATAAAGATACAAGTAACATAGACATATAACATATGAATGCCTAATTGAATTAAAGAATCAAAGATATTACAACATAAAAATAACTACTATGAGATATTTTGTTAAATCACACAGACAATGATATAGTAATTAACAGAAGAACTCAATTACTAACAAAGTGCTTCAGTGGACCTTTAATTGGAAAAGAAGAAAAAGAAGACCAAAAATGAATCTGAAGCAAAAAATCAAGAAAGATTTGATCGCAAAGGGGCGAAACTGGAATGGGGAACACTGTGGATCTGGCTTCAGACGTAAAACGATGACTTACATTGACTGTCTCATGCGTCAACTAAGTCAATTGTAAAACGAGTATTAATATTTAATTGCGGAATGTAATTAATATACAATATAACACAAAAAGCCAAAATCAATGAAAAATGATAAATAAACCATAAATTGGTTACATATTATTTTCAATAAGTAACCAATGAATTGGTTACTTATTGGTTACTTGTCTATAAAAACAAGCTCTGCGTATCATAACTAGAAAATACTGAATTGTCTTGGCCAGTTGGGCACGCGGCTTAATAATCCTTGTTACACAATAGTCAACCGGCAGTTAATTAATAGTAATTTATACCACGCTATTCATATATAATCGATGCTAGTTCAAATTTTTGCATTGACGCTAATAACGGAAACACAGTTTAAATTATATTTCTTGACATGTTTCATGAGAACTTTACGTAAATGGGGCAATTTGTTTATGTTCACTATACTTCATAGAACGGGCTTGATAATTAGAGCATACGTAACAATCATAAAAAGCACAAAACAAAGGTTAAATCATTTCGAAGAGAAAAAGTAATAGCATAGGTCTTAACATGACAATAATTCATATCTTTGTGTGCACAAACAACACTTGTTATCCATGATAAGAGTGTAATTAAAAGAATCAGCATCCATATTAATCGAGCTTTCAACACGTTTAAGACGAATCACAACTTTATCGATAAAACCTATACATGAACGACAATTCATATAAAATAATATGCTAAATTGTTTTTTTTTAGAAATAAGTTCGTTTTAAGATAGAAACCTATATATAAGTCGAGCTTTCAACACGTTTAAGACGAATCACAACTTTATCGATAAAACCTATAAATGAACGACAATTCCTATAAAATAAGATGCTAAATTGTGTTTTTTTTAGAAATAAGTTCGTTTTAAGATAGAAACCTATATATAAGTCGAGCTTTCAACACGTTTAAGACGAAGCACAACTTTATCGATAAAACCTATAAATGAACGACAATTCATATAAAATAAGATGCTAAATTGTGTTTTTTTAGAAATAAGTTCGTTTTAAGATAGAAACCTATATATAAGCCGAGCTTTCAACACGTTTAAGACGAAGCACAACTTTATCGATAAAACCTATACATGAACGACAATTCATATAAAATAAGATGCTAAATTGTGTTGTTTTAGTAATAAGTTCGTTTTAAGATAGAAACCTATATATAAGTCGAGCTTTCAACACGTTTAAGACGAATCACAACTTTATCGATAAAACCTATAAATGAACAACAATTCATATAAAATAAGATGCTAAATTGTGTTGTTTTAGAAATAAGTTCGTTTTAAGATAGAAACCTATATATAAGTCGAGCTTTCAACACGTTTAAGACGAATCACAACTTTATCGATAAAACCTATAGATGAACGACAATTCATATAAAATAAGATGCTAAATTGTGTTTTTTTAGAAATAAGTTCGTTTTAAGATAGAAACCTATATATAAGTCGAGCTTTCAACACGTTTAAGACGAATCCCAACTTTATCGATAAAACCTATAAATGAACGACAATTCATATAAAATAAGATGCTAAATTGTGTTTTTTTTAGAAATAAGTTCGTTTTAAGATAGAAACCTATATATAAGTCGAGCTTTCAACACGTTTAAGACGAATCACAACTTTATCGATAAAACCTATAAATGAACGACAATTCATATAAAATAAGATGCTAAATTGTGTTTTTTTTAGAAATAAGTTCGTTTTAAGATAGAAACCTATATATAAGTCGAGCTTTCAACACGTTTAAGACGAATCACAACTTTATCGATAAAACCTATAAATGAACGACAATTCATATAAAATAAGATGCTAAATTGGGTTTTTTTAGAAATAGGTTCGTTTTCAGATAGAAACCTATATATAAGTCATAATACTTACCTAAAATCTAGACAAAATTGATTGACTTTTTAATTGTAACGTTTTTTAACGTTTATTTTTTACTTGGTTAATTTTATTTTATCATTACATAAGCAATAAAATAGAGCATATAATAGTTTTCACTATTAAAATGGAAATACACATGAAATACTGTTATGTCGCGTGCAATATACGATAGATTACGGATGTCAATTTCTTTATAAAGCAGCATTTAAGGCTAAAAAAGCAAATTTTTTTTTGATTGTGAAACGGTACAAACTCATTTTGTTTTGAACAGATGGCATTTACTCATCTGATAAAAAGTTATTTTACATTTTTATTAAGAACATTTTCTTTAGATTCCTAAAACCGGCTTTATTGCAATCAAAGATGCAATTCTAAGAAACGATAACCATTTTTAAAAACCCTCCATACTTTTAAATAGAAAATGATTTACTTACCGCCGTCTCGTTGAAAACGAGGTTCAGTTTATAACCAGGGATGACGCCGTTTTCATTAATATGCCCGATTGCCATTTGGGCCGAGTGATACTCCGACCTTCCGCGGGATTGTAAATCCGTGGATTCAAATAATCCTCCGATATAAAGCGTCGTAGGTAAATCCAATGATTGCTGGTCGTTTAAATCCGAGTTGAGCACTTTGGCATGTTCGATGTCACTTTTCGGACATTCGTTGCGACCCCTAAGACGGTGTTGGGTAACTTTAACCGCGTGATCTGTTTCGCTGTTCTCCCTTACCAGGGTCACATCGCTGTCCTCACCCTTATCGTTGGTACCCCCAACAGAGGACCGAGGTCCATCGATACCCTCATTGTGAACATAACTACTGTCTGTCCATTTCCGTTCGTTTTCTTCTAGGGCCATATGGTCAAGGGTTACTGGATTGGTGTTCGGATCTTGGTCAGTTGCAGATATATGGTTCTCTATGTCTGGCAAAAATGCGCTGATGTCTGTTGAGAGTGTGGAGTCAGCAGTTAAGCCTGTCGGGCCAGTTGAGAACACCCGAGTGCCCAACATATAGGTCATGTTAGTCCATTGACCTTTTGTGTTGTAGACAACCTGGGCCATATCCTTAACAGCCGGGTATATAGGAGTACCGTAACGGCTAAAGCTTGGCTGAGCCCAGATCAATACAAATATAACTAAAATCAACAAGTAGTGAGTATTTTGCCAGAACAGAAATTTTGTGAGTCTAAAAGGAGACATTACTATCATCAAAAGCTTTGCCTTTGGACTTGTCTTTCTTGAGCAACCAACAGTGTTTCTCAAACAATACTCACGAAAATAACCTTACTTAATATCACACACCATTACTCTCTATATATAGATGCATATACACACAAATATATATATATATATATATTTCTTTTTTCTCTAATTTACTCTCTCTCTCTCACTCTCTATTAGTATTTTTACTATTGTTTACTCTCTCTCTCTCTCTCTCTCTCTCTCCACACACAGTCAGTCTCCTCCGTTATATCCCTCTCCTTACTGTCCACGTATTACTTTCCTCTTTTGAAATCTACATCAATACATCTCTCTACATGATCTATAAATCTACAAGTGTATGTTTGTAGAATTCCTACATATTGCCGTTCATTCATATGCACACAGACACGCCCATCCTTACTCCCGCATACGCGCATAGACACAGACGCACGCGCCCACTCATGCGAACTTAAACATCTCACCCCCGCACACACAGAGAACCCCAAAATTAAGAAAAGACAAATATACAAATACAGATACAAACAATCACACTGATCGACACCGATCAATCGATTACCACGTGTAAACACAATATTCGACGTGCTAATTATTTTTGTAAGACATTTATCGTGATAGATTTGGAAGAAACAGAGCAGTAGGGCCGGAGACCTGGCAGAAAGGTCGCCAACGGAAACCCCTCATTGCTTTCTTTGAATTTATTCATCAATAAATCGATATCGGGTCTTATATCAAATCAATGAAAAGATCCATGAAACGATTTATATGTGAGTGTGTGTGAGTGTGTGTGTGTGTGCATGTGTGTGTGTGTCACGCAGGGGTCATAGATTTTTGTAAATATCTACAAGAATGTAAAACGAAGAACAGATATGTTTTACCTTGATTAAATAGTCAACGATGTTCGTTCTTTTTTTCCAGGTGAGTTTGTTGAGATGTGTCGCTTCACATGGGTACCTCACCCTTAAGGAGTTTACAAATTATCAAAGGGGCGAACGTAAGTAGATGAAATCGGTAATTGAATGTTGTTTTCTGCATACGCTGTATATATCTATATAAATACATACATATATATATATATATATATATATATATATATATATATGTGTGTGTGTGTGTGTGTGTGTGTGTATACGTATATATTATTTAATATCCAACAGTATGTAAATACTATTGAAAACAAAAATAAGATATTACAATTATTAAATCATTTGAATGGCTTATATAGCGTACGTTTCGGTCAATGAGACATTCGTGGCACCGTATACTGAGAACTCTGAAACAAATTTATGAATAAGTAAAAAATAATACACACATATATATATATATATATATATATATATATATATATATATATACTTTTAATATTTTATACGTTTTTCTCTTTTGTTGTATATATTTATTTTCGTTAATATATACTTTTTAATTCTATATCTTTTCTTTTCTTTTATTTTTTTGTCTTTTTTTACAATCGGAAGGAATTCATTCATAAAGTAAATTTTCGTTTTCTACTTTATTTTCACCAGTTTTAAGTAATAGCTCTGATTACACCAGACAAGCACATTTTTCAAATAACACAAATTTAAGTTTGTTTCCTTGTTTTTTTTTTTCATCTTTTTTTAATAAATAACTTCCCATTCAGTAATATGACTTGCTGCTGTTCCATTTTGCTAATACGCAAATTTATGTCAAAATTCACATATTAAACATACAGATGTGTTTTATTTAAGGAAAATCTTACTTTTCTACTTCAATTAGACATTTTTTCACGTTTATTTTGCAGTAGTTTCTTTTCATTATTTTAAAATAACACTGTTAGTGACATTGAATTAGCCACGTTTAAATACGACATAAATAAGAAAATAAATAAGATTGGAGAACAACAAAAGACGTAGAAGCTTATCGTTGTTTGCATATATATATATATATATATATATATATATATATAAGATTTAATATATGTGTATGTGTGATATGCGTGCGTCAGTTTCGGTGGGTGTCTGTGCAAATCTGAAAATATATTTCTATATTCAGTTTGATAGAATAGAAAAAATAGAAATACTAAATAAGCAATTAAAAGTTTGTATATTTACGAATATTTTCTTTTTCTTCTTCTTTTGTTCTTTTTTTAATTTTCAAAAATGGAGAATATATATGTATATTTAAAATATATATAAGTTTTCATCTGAGTGAGTATATATAGTTTCCAATAATATGTGTGTATTTAAGATATAATATCCACGACTTCTGCAGTTTTCGTATATCTATTTATTTATATATATCTCTTAACATATATATATATGTGTGTGTGTGTGTATGTGTGTGTGTGGTTGTGTGTGTTTGTGTGTGCGTATATCCTTTCGACGGTATATTCCTATCTCCGACCACCGCGTCCGACCGTTCAGCCTCATGTATTTCGCCGGTGAGGAAGGTTATAAGTGTGACGGAGACTCCTGCCTGGCTGGCTGGCTGTCTTCGTGTGACGGAGTTGGTGTGTTCCCTGCATGGCACAAAGCACCTGTTACGAGACCACTGCTACCGCTACTTCCCTTTTGTGTCTTGGTTTTGCCAGCCGCGAAATGTGTGCTGCCTCAGCAGTGACGAGCAGTGCGCTTAGAGGGTGGAGGCGCGCGGGGAGGGTGAATAGTGGAGAGAAAGTGAAATTGAAAGTAGAGGAACAGACAGCCAACCAGAGACTTGAAAAGTGGAGAGAGTAAAAGACGAGTACAGAGAGAGGGAGAGAGAGAGAGAGAGAGAGACAGGGGGATATAGGGGGAGGCGAGTAGAAAGGATTATGAGAAAAGAATCGCGATACGAAACACTCAGCGTGAAATAACGAAAAGACGTCAAAAGTTTGAGAGGTTAAGAAAAAAAGAGACGGCTCAACTGACAAAGATCAAGAACGAAACGGCGAGGGAATCAAAACCACGATGTATTTTCAGCAGAGAATTGCAAAAGTTACAAAGAAAAAGAAAATATTTTAGCGATGTAATTAATCGCAAAATATGTTTTTTTTTTTTTTTTGTCTGTGATAGAAAGAAGAACAGAAGAACGTAATTAAAAAGAGAATTTTTTTATACTAATGAATCACAACTAATAAGGCCAAAAGCCACTCGAGGATAAGAAGTAATGAGCATTAGAAGCGATGTGTAAAATGGCAGACTTAGGAGGACGGCTTGACAAGTATGTGTTAGTATTGGACTAAAAACGACCATTTTATAGTCAGCTGGGAAACAACCCTGTGGTATCGTGTTCCACACATGGAAAGTTCTTGGAATGAAACTCTGTTCATAGAAGTTCCGTTTGGGTTTTAGTACACAGTAGAAACGAAAGTTCTTTGCAGTTGTTTTAACTAAACGAATTTTGTTGTGAATGTTTTACAGGGGGGGGGGTCACAGTTTGGGGCTCAGTCAAGCACATGCCATGATAAAGAAAAAACGATGGAGTAGAAAAAGACTAGCAACATCTGCTTTGTGAGAAAGGGTCTGTACAGAAGAGATATTCTAATCTGAGTATTTAACGATATGCATACGATTTCATACTTAATCGTGACAGACCTACAGTCCGACAAACGACGCATCTAAAAATGATCATTCAAAATTAAATGTGACTGTGACGGACAGGAGCGCAGATATATTGCTATTTTAATCATAAATATGACAGCCGGACAAAAATCATATTTTAATCTTAATCGTGACAGACTAACATTTTATTTTAAACTTAAGCGTGACAGACCGACTAAAATGTTATTTCAATCTTAAGCGTGACAGACCAACGAACATGCTATTTTAAACTTAAGCGTGACGGATTGACGAACATTCTACTTCAAATTTAACCGTGAAAAACAAACATTTTATTTGAAAAAAGCACGACAGACGATCGAAAATGTTGTTTGAAGCTTAAGCATGACAAACCAACGAATATATTATTTGAAACGTGACAGACTAACAATAATGATATTTCAAACTTAACCGTTACAGAACGAAAAACGTTATTTGAAACAAGTGTAACAGGCCGAGGAAAATGCTATTACACTCTTAATTGTGACAAACCAACGAATATTGAAAAAAGCATGACATAAAAACGAAAGCTATTTCAATCTTAAGCGTGACAGACAAATTAATATGTTATTTGAAACTTGACCGTGACAGACTGTCGACAATGTCATTTTTGATATAATCATGGATGACTATCGAATATCTTATGTGAAACAAGTGTGACGGACCGAATAAAATGCTATTTCAATCTTAAGTATGACAGACCAACGAACATGCTATTGGAAACTTGAGTGTGGCAGACTGAATAAAATTCAATTCATAACTAAACCGTGACATGTTATTTAAAATAAGCGTGACAGACCGACGAAAATAATCTTTGAAATTTAAGTGTGACAGACACACCAACATGTTCTTTGAACATGCCTCAGTGTTTAATAAAGAAAAAAAAGATACATCCCTTGGATAAAGATGAAGAATAAAGAAAGAAAGAAAGATGAAGAATAAAGAAAGAAAGAAAGAAAGATGAAGAATAAAGAAAGAAAGAAAGAAACGGTAGTACTCACGTCAACGGATAAAGATTATACGCATTAAATTTAATAATGAATAACAATAAATTAATAATTAATAATAAATAAATAATTACTGCAACTTTTTAGTTTGAGTAATTATTTAATAATTATTAATTAATTATATGGAAAATATGGAAATTAATTACATGGAAAATATGGAAAAGTTTGCTAGATTCGGAAATTAGGAGCGGCTCAACTGGTAAAGTTACAAAATGAAAACAGAATCAAAACGGCGATGTCATTTTAACAGAGTAGGAAACAGTTAGAAAGCAAGAAAAATTAGACTTCTATTAGCGATATTAAAAGAGAGAGAAAAGTAGTAATAATATAGAAGATTTCAAAATGTTTAAGAAAGATTGAAAACAGATTCATGTGATAAACGAAGAATACATTTTTAAAGACTTAATGTCAAGGGAAAATAAATGAATGAACTAAAATATATATGTTGTATTTTTGGATTATATGGACTACTTTTCTCATATTGGTTGTTATATTTACAACGTTTCGGCCGATGTAACCTTCGATCTCCTCCAAGTGCATCTTTTCGAACTTTGATTAATTATGCCGAACTCGGGGACCTGTATGAAATTTAAAACTGAGCGATTTAACACCAAGGTATATTGTTCTCATTCCGTCAGCCATGACCGAGTATAAATGTTAAATTTGTGTTACTCCTCGCTATTATTGCATGTAGTAAGGATTTGAATGAAATCTATGTTTATTATTAAAGAATAGTGAATGGATAAGGAATGGAAACGCATTACTGGAAAGGGAATTTTCATTTCTAATTTGGAAAAACCACATAGAAGATACTGCCAATTCTGCTGTAAGGAAGGTAGGCTCCCTATACGGGACTAGAACAGTTCTCACACATGTCAGTATCTTATATCTCTACAAAGCCACCATTCACCCATGCATGAAGTATTGTAGCCACATTTAGATTGGTTCATTAACCTCTATTCTGCCTCTCCTGGATAGGATCCAAAAACGAGTCTCTGATCTAATAGGTCTAAGACTGTCTACCAACTCTATCACAGTAATGTCACATCCCTGTTCTGGTTTTACAAGTACTTCAACGGAATGTGCCCCAACCTTGCTGTATTTCTGTCCCCCTCAACGTAAATACCCTCGACCAACCCGACAATCAGCAAAATTGCATCACTTCAACTGTAGAGGTCACCGCTTTCCTTTGTAATTCCCTTCCGTTCACCTGTTTCCTCGACTGTACTAACATGCACAAATTTAAATGTAATGTGAACAAGCATCTCACTGCACAACTGCTCATTCCGTATGCCCCTATAAATCTGACCCCTAATTCAAAGTAGCCCCCTACGTCGCAGTGGAAGTATACCTTCTTTGGGGGAATAGTATGAGAAAAGAAGCATAAAAACGTGATACAAAAAAAGGAACTAATTTTCAATATGAAGGAGAGTTGTCTGTTTGTGTGTATGTGTGTTTATTTGTCCACAAAAGGCTCTCGTCACACTCGACCGGAACAGTAAAGTTGGCATTTTCTGAACCGGCCAACCTCCGGATGCATAATATTTCAGGATAAGAAAAAAAAATATCCTTTGAAGGTCAACTGGGGCGAGTTTCGTAAGGGGGTAGTACGTTTTCGACCAAAGTCAACGTTTTTATGTAGTAATTTGGAAATAAATCAATGTCCTCATGTAGTAATTTTGCTGACTCATTCTTGTGCAATTGACGTCACAGATAGAGGTATGCGGAATGTCGACTCATACTTCAAGACATGACGTCACATGCAATCAACGTTAAGCGACACGTATACTGGCCAGTAGTAAATGGGTGACGATTATGAGATGGGCAGGTATTTTTTTCCTTATCTACAAGTAATTCCCTAAAACTCAACCGGAAATGACATCAGAGGGATAATGCGGGAGGAGAGGGGGGGGAATAAATTCAATATTAGAGTGTGTAGTAAAACAAGTGTTGCTCAATTTCCCCGCACCTGTTCTTTTGCTACGACTGGGGCGCATTAATATGAGTTCTATTTTATAATAGTGACGCTACATAAATGAACATGATTTTGGTTCTTTGATACGATAAGGGCGCATTAATATGAGTTCTTTCTTATAATAGTGACGCTACATAAATGAACATGATTGTGGTTCTTTGATACGACAATGGTGCATTAATATGGGTGCTTTCTTATAATAGTGACGCTACATAAATGAACATGGTTTTCTTTTTTGAAACGACAGAAGCGCATTAATATGAGCTTTTTTTATAATAGTGACGCTACATAAATGAACATGATTTTGGATCTTTGATATGACAGGGATGCATTAATATATGTTCTTTCTTATAACAGTGACACTTATAGAAAATACTTTTTGGTACTTGTGCAGTTTAGCTTCTTTATGGAAAACGCTTTTCGAAGAGCTTGTGCAGTTTAGCCTACCAATGGAAAACGCTTTTCGGGGGATTGTGCAGTTCAGCAACTCTATGGAAAATGCTTTTCATGGGCTTGTGTAGTATAGCTACCTTATGAAAAATGCTTTCTGGGGGTTTGTGCAGTTTAACTCCTTTTTTGAAAACGCTTATTTCCCCTCCTGCTACCACCCTTTTTCTTTCATTCATTATCTCCATCCCACTACCGCCCTTTTTCCCTTCCTTTCTTCCATTCCTCCCACTACTACCCTTTCTCGCTTCTGTTGTTATTTCCCTTCTACAACCACACTTTCTGGCTTTCTTTCTTCTTCCCCTCCTACTACCACCTTGATTCCTTCTTGTCTTCTTTCTTTCCCACTACCACCTTTTCGTCCTTTCTGTCTTTTTCCCTCCCACTACCACCCTTTCTAGCTTTCTTTCTTCTTTTTCTCCCACTACCACTCTAACTATAAGTATAGAATGAGACCAAGGTCGAGATATAGAGAATGCACATCGGGTATATATATATATATATATATATATATATATATATATATATATATATATATATATATATATATAGAGAGAGAGAGAGAGAGAGAGAGAGAGAGAGAGAGAGAGAGAAAGAGAATGCATACCGGGTAGATAGATATATAGGATGCGCCGCACCGGGTAGAGATATATAGAATGCGCACAGGGTAGATATATAGATAGATATATAGAATGCGCATCGTGGAGAGATATATACAGAATTCGCACAGGGTAGAGATGTATATAGAATGCAGACCGGGTAGATATATATATATAGAATACGCACCGGGTAGAGATATATAGAATGCACACCGGGTAGAGATGTATAGAATACGCACCAGGTAGATATATATATATAGAATGCACACCGGGTAGATATATATAGAGAGAGTGCGCACCGAGTAGATATATATATATATTGAATGCGCATTATATATATATATATATATATATATATATATATATATATATATATATATATATATATATATATATTATATATATATATATATATATATATATATATATATATATATATATATATATATATATATATATATATAATGCGCACCGGGTAGATATATATATAGAAGGCACACATTGATATGGTCGCCTTATCTGACATCCAAAAAAGCAAACCCGTGTTAATCAAAAGAAAAATCCTACATTATATTTTAGGAATGATGTTTTGTTTTCGCAAATAATAATGTTTTTCTTCTAATTTATTTATGGTAAAATAGAAGATATCCACTTGGTTATAGCTCACTAATCTGACATCAGAAATTGCAAATCAGTGTTAATCGAACAATAAACCCTACGTTATTATAGGCCGGATGTTTTTTTCAGCAAATAATCATTTCTGATTACTAATTTGTTTAATTGTATTATAGAACATATGTTCCACTTGGTCATGGCGCTCATATCTGACATCAGAATTGGCGAACAGTGTTAATGAAAAAAAATCCCACATTTTATTTTAAGACGGAGACGATGTTTCACTTTATTTAAATATAATTTATAACTTGAAAATTAAAAATTATAAATTATAGAAACTAAAAAGTTCGAATAAAATAGAAATATTCGGTTCGGGGCTGGGAGCAATTGTACGCAGGAGTTCTGATCCATTCCTTGTCAACGACGGGGGATTATGCTAAATAAATAAGCAAACAAAAATAAGAAACACCCCAGAAAACTACATTCATCAAAGTATTAAAAAACACAAACTTATTATCCAGAAAGCTTACGTACGTTAAAAAATGTCAATATTGTGAAATTTCTAAAAGTGATATTTTGTTGAGATTTCATAGAAGCGAGATTCATAGATTCGGTAAATAATGATAGAAGAAGAAAAGGAACAAACATGATGGAAAGTTTTAATGAATGGAATACAGGGACGAAGAAAGAAATGAGTAAACTGGAATGATTCGCTTAAAAGAAATATAGAATAACAATATAAAGGTTCTAGTAAATAATAGAGTGAAAGAAACAAGGAAAGAAAAAAGAATGAGTGAAAAAACAAAATGAATATAAAAGAGAAGAATGAAACGAAGAAAGTAGCGAGATTGAAAGATTCGTTAATAATAAAAGGAAAGTAGAAAGGAATGAAAGACGGAAATAAAAACGAAGATATTTAACACAATTAAAGAAAAAAGAGAGACAGAGAAATAGAGGATGAAAGATAGAAAGAAAGAAAGAAAGAAAGAAAGAAAGAAAAGAAAGAGACAAAGAAAGAAATAAAGACAGAAAGAGACAAAGAAAGAAAGAAAGAAAGAATGAAGAAAAGTTGAAAGAATGAAAGAAAGGGAGACAAAGAATGAGAGGATGAAAGAAAGAAAGGCAGAAGAAAGAGAAAGAAAAGAGAAACAATGAAAGTAGAAAGAAAGGCAGAAAGGGAGAGAAAGAGATATAGAGAGAGAAATAATAAAAGAATGAAATAAAGAAAGCAAGAGAAGAAGCTAGAAAGAAAAACAAGGAAAGAAAGCGAAAGAAAGAAAATTCAAATAGAAAGACAAATTTTTTTGTCAAAAATGTCAAACGCAATGAGTCTTACGATCAAACGCAAAAGTTGCGTTCAACTAAGTTTGATAAGAAAAATGGAATGGTAACACAAGAAATCAGTTCGAGAACGAGATAAATAAAATCTTATAGAAACATAAAACAAAGAAGAATATGAAGAATGAATGTAAAAAAATAAATGTATAACCTACAAAATAAAGAAAAATAGACATTCTAAAATTGACCGTTCATCGGGATCCATGGGGGTACATAAAACGATGATAGAGAGAAGAAATAATAAACAAAGACGGATGAAAAAGAACGAGAAAAAAATAAATGTTAACTTAAAACACAATTATTACAAAAAAGCAAAATAAGACAAAATAAAAATAAGAAAATTAATTCATTGTTAAAATGATACAAAAGCGTAAAAGATGTTTTCGATAATCGTCAGGGGTGATAGCATAAACCAATAGTAGTACACACACGTGCATTTATACATATGTATGTGGATGTACAGTGCGTGCGTGTGCATGTGCCTGTATCTGCATATATATATATATATATATATATATATATATATATGTGTGTGTGTGTGTGCATGGACGGCGACACCGGGGGGCAGGGGGTGGGCTTGAGCCTCCCACTTTTTGACTTGGCCCCCCCACTTTACGGTCATCAATAATGAAGTTATATATGCATGTGTTTAACCGCCCCCCCCCCACTTTTTAGGAGAGCCCCCCCCCCCACTTTTATAACTGTGCCGCCGCTCCTGTGTGTGTGTGTGTGTGTGTGTGTGTGTGTGAAAAAGACTAACGGAAAACACGTTAAAATGCAGGAGAAAAACAAAAACAAGAGATTTGACCGGTTTCGTTCATATTAACTAATTAATTAAATTAATACGAACGAAACCGGTCAAATCTATTGTTTTTGTTTTTCTCCTGCATTTTAATCTGTTTTCCGTTTGTCTTTTTTTTAACATTTTGTCTACCACAGCATATCATTTTCATGACTTATCGTGTACCTTACCCCATATATATATATATATATATATATATATATATATATATATATATATATACATAAATACATACGAGAAATATATGTATGTGTACTTGTCTGCTATAATAATACAGGAAAGTAAAGGATTTTCGCATAAAAATAATTAGTACGAGAATCGTTAGTAAGAAATAGTAGAAAGAGTTAAGTAATACAAACACGTACATAGTCTAAAAAAGGGAGTAGGTATCAAATATATATATATATATATATATATATATATATATATATATATATATATATAAGCGCACATGTGTAGGTAAGGTCGTTTTAATTATTGCGTGTGGTTTGTTTTGTTGCGAGTGCCAGTGAGTTTTCGCGTGTCGAAACCAGCTGCAGTCCTTTCATTTCATCAAAATGTATAAATAGGGATAAAAACAAGTTGCTTTTTTAGAAAAAACATTTTTATGCGCCCATTTCATCAAATGTGAGTAAAAAAAAATGTACATTTTTTCTTCTTCCATAACAACCGTCACTACTACTACAACTACTACTTCAGTTTTTATTCTTTAACTTCTATTTTCCCTTTTCTTTTTGCGCTTCCAACTTCCTTAATCTTATTTCAGAAAAAATAATAAAATGAATGCTCAGGTGCATTACAACTCTACTACTACTGCTACTACTTCTGCTCTTCCACTACTACTACTACTACTACTACTACTACTACTAACAATAATAATGATACCTCATCATTATTATCATCATAAATATGATTTAACTTCTCTTAAAACACTACTATTTTGGGTTTTTTTCTTCCTCTTTTACCACAGATGCTACTACTCCTACTATTATTTCTTCATTTATCTTTTTTTTTCTTCTTTCGCTTTTTAATCATCTTTTTCGCCTTCTCCTCCCTCTTTCATTACTACTTTTATTTGAACTTTCATTTTCTGTTCTTTTTTCCTTTTTTTTCTTTTATTCTTTCTCTTCTTTTTTGCTTCTTTTTCTTTCTTTTTCTTCTTTTTCTTCTTCTGTTTCTTGTTCTTGCTCTTCTTTTTCTTCTTTTTTGCTTCGTCTTCTTTTTCTTCTTTTTCTTTTTCTATCTAATAATAATTATTACTTCTTACTCGTTCGAAGTTTACGCACGAGTCATTACAAGTGATCGCTCACTGGAAAAAAAACAGGTGGTGTTCCCTGGGGACTGGGTAACAGCAACTCTCCCGGAATTTCCACTAATCTTCGCTCTTTACAATAACAGTTTCAACTCACATTTGCCTTCTGGTAACAGCCATTTACCATTAGTTTTCTCGTTGATAATGGTTGTTATTTGTTTTTGGAATTTGAGTGGCAACAAACTTCCCCAGGATTCGAATACGCTTCACACTTTTTCAGTGAAGAACTGAATTGCGCACTCCCTCCTCGGTCTTTCCATAGACGCACCTTTCACAACCAAGTGTTCTATCACTAACAGATGTCGTTGCCACCACATGTGTGTGTGTGTAAGGGGAGAGTAGAATGTTATATGATGTGATTTTAAATTATCCACAACATTTTAGTTTCCTTCGTATTGTTAAATGTTTCTCTTATGTTTGTAGTTATCTATTCTATTTTAGTTTATCTGTGATTGCTCAGCATTAGCTGGTTATCACAGTTGGTTTCCGAACTCAAGAGTTTTTTAATATAATATTTCATCAGCGCCGTGCTTTGTATGATGTCTCTTCTTTCTATTGATTCACTTTCCCCTTTATATTGATTCAATTAGTCTTTTCTCTGGGTATTTTTTCGGAACTGTTCCTAGTACTCCTACTATTATTGGTATCCTTCACGTTGCATAGTCCATTCAGTTCTTTAGCAAGCTCCATGTATTTGCTTAGTTTTCTGTTTCCTTGATCTTCCGATCAGACGGAGACGATTTTTTTCAATTATTGTGGATTATTATAACGTCCGTTCTTCTTGCTTTTCTGAGTTTGTATCTCCATGCCCAAAAGAATTCCATGTCTTTTATTTTCCAATATCGGTTCTGGTTTCTGCTTGTGCCATTTAGCTGCATATTCAAGAATGCATTGGTTTGAATAGTTTGCAATGGACTGCTTTCCCAATGAAGTCATGTCTGTATTTGTATATCCTTCGGGCTAATTTACTGCATTCACTTATGATGTTATTTCCAGTCCCGTTTCCTTTTCCACAGTGTTAACATTTACTGTGTATCTTAGCTTTAGCCTACCTTGAGTTTTATATAGTTAGTTTTGATCGCGTTGTTTTGTGCGACTGTAAGTAGCGATGTTATTTGTTCGGGTGTTGTTTAGGTAGCCATGTTCATGTGTTCTGTGCGCAATTACTTGATAAGTATTGCCCCTACAGCTGCTTATCTTTCCATGTTTCTTTGTTCGCCCTTTTTCTTTGTAGCGATAACCAGCCTTTCTGTATGTTAGGTTATCTATTTTTCGAGTTTTTTTTATTGTATCACCCACACAGTCTTGGATACTTACTAGTCTTCTTCCCATTTCTTTCCTAATTACATAGAGCCCACTACCATCACCCTCCGAGTGCAGTGCATGATCATTAGTTTCTTAGTTATTTTGTGCAGTTACCTTTGTTCTTTCTTTTGTCCAGCTGATAAAGGATTCAGTGTATCTTACTAAGGATACTGTTAGGGAATGTATTCCATTAATACTATTTTTCTACTGTAAAATTTGGTTTCAATGCGTTTTCTTTTTTTTACGAGTATTCGCTTCTAATATTCTCTTCGATCTGTTGATTTGATAACGTTCACTTCTAGAACCAGATCTTTATAGGTATCATGTTCGCCAAGCATCCACATCGCGTTTCAGTTGGACTGTCTTATGCATCTGCACTTTCGAGTTTTCCCCTAGTGCTGCACACGTTGACATTCCCAAATGCATTCGAATGTCTTGGTTGTATTTATTAGATTATTTAACTCCTTTTGTTTGTTGCAAATTGGGTCACGCATTTACATGAGGTCACGTTGTTTTTTCTTTCGTGTCTGTGAATTTTTATCCGCCGTCTTATCTCCTCAATACGTTGTTCAGTTGTATCATCTCTACGATAAAAAGTAGTGGCGAGAGAGTCTCACTGAAAAATGTATCTCGGTATTATTATCTCTGTTATGAGTTGTCCTCCAGGTGTCATCTTCATTCCTCGTGTTTCCATTTGTGTTCTAAAAAACGTTCATAATTTTGTCAAATATCTTGTTCATCCTGAAGCATTCAATTATCCATGATTGAGGTTGATGTCTTTCTTGTCTCTTTCCGGCGTCCTTTCCATCCTCCAGGTTTAATGCACAGTTATAAAGGGAGTGTTAACATTTTCCACATCAGTTATAGGCAGGTTATCAATCTGCAGTTGTTCGAAATCGTTCCTTCCTCATTCTCTTTTTCTGTCCGTGTGATTCTTCTTTTAGTCATCCACTGTCGCATGTCAGTTTTGTGTATAAATCTTAAGAGGTGTTGGTTATTACCTATTTATTCACGAAGGCGGAGTTAGACACCTGCTCCCCAAGATGGGCATTCATGATTAGGACAAAAATTACAATTGCCTCAATTTAGAAAAATGTCTTCACTGACAGAGGACAGATAAGATGAAGTATCAGGATAGGTACAACATTTTGATCCTAGGAATGGTCATGAAATTTCAAAACCAGAATCCATGTATACCGTCATGTCCTGCTGCTTTCTAGTTTTCTAATTTTCTTGAGATCATCTTTAGTGTTTCTTTATTAATTTCAATTTCTATCCCTTTTTCAATTTCCTGTAGTGCTTCTTTCATATTTTTTTCAGCCATTCGGCATTGTTGCTGTGGTTTTGTTGCTCACTTTCATTATTTTGAATAAAAACTGTTTTGTTTGTACTGCTCAGATATGCAATTGTGTTTTCTTAATCTTCTCTCCTTTGCTAGTATCTGATTTTAATTCCTCATACGCTCGTTCAATCTTCTTTCATCTTTGTCAGTCATATTATTATTATTATTATTATTATTATTATTATTATTATTATTATTATTATTTTTATTATTATTGTTATTATTATTATTATTATTATTTTTATTATTATTATTATTATTATTATTTTTATTATTATTATTATTATTATTATTATTATTTTTATTATTATTATTATTATTATTATTATTATTATTATTATTATTTTTATTATTATTATTATTATTATTTTTTTTTTTTTATTATTATTATTATTATTATTATTATTTTTATTATTATTATTATTATTATTATTATTATTATTATTTTTATTATTATTATTATTATTATTATTATTATTATTATTATTATTATTTTTATTATTATTATTATTATTATTATTATTATTATTTTTATTATTATTATTATTATTATTATTATTTTTATTATTATTGTTATTATTATTATTATTATTATTATTATTATTATTATTATTATTATTATTATTATTATTATGTACTCACTAAGAGTTTTCACACAAGTTATCGTCAGTGATTGCTCATCGACAACAACCAGTAGTGTTCCCTGGAGTCTGTGTGACAACAAGCCTCCCCAGAGTCCCAGTATTCACTACCTCTTTTCGATCACCACCGCAAGTGACCTTGCGGTATCGCAACAGTCACCTACCATTGGTTACTCGCTGGAGGAGTTTGAATGATGAACTCTCGAGTAGGGTGTTATTAGCCATGACAATCGGTGGTTGAAGAGGTTTATTGTAGTTATTGAAGGAAAGTAGCTTTGTCTTTGCGGTATTAAAAGTTACCATCCATGCTTTACACCAATCCACTACAGACTGGATGTCATTTTCTACGGATTCAGCCATTGCCTCTGATATGTGCGCGTCGGTTTTGCCCACATGACGAGAGTAGAGCGTGGTGTCGTCAGTAAATATTCCTATCTCAGTCTCAATAACATCAGGGAGATCGTTTATTAAAATCAGGAACAGTAGAGGTCCAAAGATGGATCTTTTGGGTACACCAGCATTTATGTCATGTTGCTTAGATGAACGGCCATCGAGGAAAACCAAGATCTTTCGATTTGTTAGGAAGGATTTAATTATATTAAATATTTGTCCAGTAATACCATATGAGTGCAGTTTTAAGAGAAGCCCTTTCATGCCAGACCTTGTAGAAGGCCTTGAATATATCAAGCGCTATCGTTCTAGCTTCACCTAACTTGTCCAGTGTATGATATATGCATTCCGAGATGACCGTTAGGATATCTGCGGAAGATCGTGCTTGTCTAAACTCGTATTGATGATCAGAAAGAAGTTTAGCATTAACTAGATGCTGAACTATCGCTAGATTGATTAAGGATTCAAATGTTTTAGTAAAGATCGGGAGTAAACTGATTGGGCTATAGTTTAGAGGATCAGTTCTATCTCCAGAATTCTTGAATACTGGTACCACAGAGGCATTTTTCCAACTATCATGGAAACAAGATTCAGCAAGGTATTGGTTGTATAGTTTGGAGAGGACAGGGGCCAGCGTAGCAGAGCATTACTTTCTACTATTACTGGTAAAAGATCAGACCCACAGGCTTTGGATGTGTCAAGTTTTTTTATGATGTGTCTGAACTTAGATGGGGTGATGACCATGAAAATTATGTGGCTTTTCGGTGGTTTTTGTGATGGTTCCAAGCGTTCCAATTACAATGGGAATCATCTTTACATCTTTACATTTTCATAGTCTAACTAATTCCCATTTTAGGTCTTGATATTTATTTAATTTTTCGTTTTCTTTCTCCTGCACTCTGGTATCGAAGGTACAGGCTATATCAATGATTAAGCAAATTCTGTTGTTTTTGTTTAGAAAAATTAGGTCGGTGTTCGAATGTCTAAGAACCTTATCAGTCTGTATGCACATATTCTAAAGAAGTTTTACATTGCCGCTCTCCTGTACCATTTCTGGCTTATCCTCATACAACTTCTCATTGTGATCTAGTTCATAAAGTTTGCATATATTCAGGTGTAGTACCTGAGCGACTTTGTCGTGTCTCCATTTTTTATACTGGTGTTGTGATAGCATTGGGCATTCAGATACAATACGTGCTAAGGTTTCTTCCCTTTTCCTTACACAATCGGTGATTCTACAGTTTTGTCAATGTAATGTTTGATAGACCTACTGCGGGGGTGCTTGTTCCTGGGCTGCCATTAAGGTGCTCTCGGTAGATCTTTTGAGATCACCTCTGACCAATAGATACCAGCTGTCATTATCTTTAAATGCAGTATTCTTAAAGAGTACACTTTGTAGTTTCTTTTAAAATAACTTTAACCCTCCCGCTTGTCACCTTTTATTCTTTTTCACCCCAGATATTAGTATGTCTTCTCTTTTCACTTCACGGGGAATACTCTCATTACTCTCAGAAATATATTTATATAGACAAGCTTCTTCTATATTCACAACATCTTCAATACTAAGTAGACCTCGACTGACGTCCTTTCCAGGTAGATACAATCGATTGGCATCTCTTTTCTTTGCAAATACTGCATAAATTGTACAAATTTTCTGTGTTTTGGTATCCAAACATTTTAGTTCATCTACATTCCAGTCAAGTATACCAGCAGTATATCAAATGATAGCTACTGCTCTGGTATTGATAGCATAGATTGTATTTTGACTGTGGGGGTGTTATTTAAGAATACTCCTTATTCGTCAGTTGTACTCAGCTGTGACCTGGTTTTTTATTGCCTTATTTTTAATCTTATCCGCCTCCAGAATTCCCAAGTATTTGTAGCCCCACTCACCGTCTATATTCTTTATCAGATCTGTTGTTGGAAGTTCAAGGCCATCTGAATAGACAAATGTACCCTGTTTTATAACAAGAAAGGCACATTTAGTGATGCCAAATTTCATTCGTATGTCATCACTAAATAATTTAACCGTGTTTATTAGAGTATCAAAATGGGTTTCATTCTTTTCAAAAACCTTAAGGTCATCTATGAATAGTAAGTGGTTGACTGTAGGAAGTCCGATTGTTTGTTGGTCTCTGGAAGGTTCCAGTAGTCTACGCACCTTCTAGTGGAAGTTCAGTTGGTGCTCTTTCTCCTCGGCATTTCCATTCTCATTGATCCGTCACGACCGTTTTGTGTGATGAGAGTGATGTCACCACGCGTATGTGTGTCTGTGTCTGCACACGCGTGTTCTTTTTTTGTTATTCTTTATGAAAGGGTGTTTGTCAGTTTCTGATAGTTTTAGCCCCTTAAGGTTGGCGCGATATTCTTTCTATTTTTATTGTTATACATTTATTTCAACTTACATTTGGTTGGGTAGCATTCGTTGGTTATATGCGTTAGTTTATGCATTCTTAAATTTTCCTTAAGGTGTCAGATGTTTTCATCAATGCTCTGCTTTGTATGATCCTAATCTTTTCTTTGATTCCAGTTTTCCACTAGTCTTTTTCCAGGTATTTCAAGAATGTTCCTTCTGTGGCTACAATTATTGGTATTATAGTTATTTTTTCTTGCAATATATCCGTCAGTTCCCGGGTCAATTCTATATATTTTTTTGTCTTTCTGCCTCCTTAATCGTAATCCTGTAAACTGCCGAGACGGCGAAATCTACGATTTGGCAAGGTTTCTTTTTCTTCTTGACTATTATCACGTCCGGTCTTCTTGCTTGGATGAGTTTGTCTGTTTGTACCTCCATGTTCCAGAAGACTTTTGGTGCTTTTCATTTTTCATTTGTGTCTCCGATGTGGGTCTGTCCCATTTTTCTGCATGTTCAAAGTGCAAATGTCTGCATAGTTCCCAGTGAACTGCGTTTCCCACGCAGTCGTTTCTGTATTCATTTTGAGCTCGTACTCAGCATTTGACTTGGGATTTATTGATTCGTCTCTTTGTTCACAGAGACTACATATACTTTTTCCTGGATTGTGTTCATTTTAGCTTTGATAGAGTTTGTTATGATCGCGTTGCTCTGTGGTGTCGTCAGTAGTGATTACGTTTATCTATTTAAGTATCTTTTTCGTAGCCATGTGCAAGTGTCCATGCGTCTCTTCTCTGACCAGTCTAATAGATCGTTTATGTAGTGATTTCTTTTACCAATTTTCTTTTCTCATCTTTTTGTTTCCAGTTTCACTGCTATCTATATTGTTGATTTTGGAGGGGGTGTCTCTTGTCGCAATAAGCAATGTTTCTGTGTTCAGGGTTATGGATTTTCCAGTTCTTGGTTGTGTTATCCACATACTTTTTCCCTCTTCTCTCCTTTTTACATCGGCACTATGATCCTTCGGGTGTAGTACATTGTGCATGACCATTAGTGTCATAGTCTTCTCGTCCAGGTGTCTGAGTTCTTTTCTCCAGAAAACAGAGTTTATTATTTACTGACTAGGGGTATTCAAACAAGTAATTATACGTGTTTTTTACTGATATCAAAACAAGTGATGTTCCCTGGAATCCGAGTGACAACACGCCTCCTTATATTTCAAGTTCTCTTAGCCACTTTCAATAATCGTTGCAAATCATTGCGTCGTTGCAATAGTCGCTTTTTATTGATTTCTCGCATTCAAGCATAGTACGCCTTCTTTAAATTTGAGTGGCAATAAGCGTCCCTAAGGTGCTAGTGTACTTTTAACCCGCTTCGGTGGATACTAGGCGGTACTTTCCATCCTCGATCTTTTTATCCTCCTTGGGCTATTACAAGCATTTGTGCGCGTGTGTGTTGGGGGGGGGGAGCAATTCACGGCCGTTATAGTTTCTTTGGGCTCATGTGATTTTATTTCTTTGTTTTTTGTGGATTTCTTTCAACTTCCCTGTGGCTGGCAGCGTTTGTTGATTATATGGGTTGGTTACCGCATTCGAGGATACTTTTTAAGATTTAGTCTAATGTCATCATTTCTGTGCGTTGTATGATCTTAATCTTCCTTTTGATTTCTATTTCTCCTAGTTCGAGAACAATACGAAGTTCTTCTACAATTGTCGCTTTTATTGTGATTTTCTGCATGCTCCATATTCCTTTCAGTTCTGATGAATTCGCTTCTCTTGTTTTCCCTACTTCCAATATCACTTCCAAAATTCTTCCATGGAAGATTCTCTCTCTCTCCCTCTCTCCCTCTCTCCCTCTCTCTCTCTCTCTCTCGCTTAATCTCTAATATATATATATATATATATATATATATATATATATATATATATATATATATATACATATATATATATATATATATATATATATATATATATATATATATATATATATATATATAGTCTTAGAAGGTGTTCAACCACTAAATTTATATGAAAAGAAAAATCACTTTTAGTCCCAAGCCTATCGATGGAAAATTACTTTTCTTGTAAGTCAATTTACTTTTTACAGTCACTATATTAGTTTGCTTCCAAGAATTTACGCTAGTCTTAACATTATTTAAGAGATCATCAGTTGTTTACAATGACAAAGTGTTTCGAGAATGTGTATGTTTATATATATATATATATATATATATATATATATATATATATATATATATGTATATATATATATATATATAGTAAGCTATGAAAATATATTTATGGCAATTAAGTTACACAGAGGCTCCCGCGTTTCATCTCGGGGGAATATTCAGGCTAGTTTCATAGCTTACTACCTAGCTCTACTTACGTATCGAGCACTGTTGAAGTAAATACTGAAAATTGATACATAAAAAAGTATATCTCCTTATAAAATTTTATGTGGATACATGAAATACTAATATTATATATATATATATATATATATATATATATATATATATATATATATATATATATATCAGTATACTCCCTCCATCAAAAGTTACGAGTTAAAATATGCTTCGCCTCTTTATTTTTTAGATGTATTACTATAATATAGATATAAAATCATAGCATTAAGTCAATAATTGACTGTTTCAAATATTATATAAAAATTATAATTGTAACTTCTTAGTACCTAAAGAAAATAAACACTCACCGTTGACTTTTTATGATAGAGTGGAGAATTTGTTTTCGAATTTATTTCCGACGAAAGCTGAGGTGGTTGATTTACTAGTTGCTTCCTCGCATACTCTCATCACTTTAAATAATTTCGTCCAAGGGCTAGAGAAATGCTTGTGTTTTATTAGCTATATATATATATATATATATATATATATATATATATATATAATCTGTCTGATTAGTTAGACCGTTATAGCATTGCATCTGACAACTTGATATTTTATTCTGCCTAGCCAGCGAATTACGGAAATCTTTCTTCCATGTTTATATAAAAATAATTGATTTCATCGATTACTTATTCTATACGATCAGATAGTTCTTTTAGAAATAGACACTAGCAGAAATTCACCGTTAATTGCATTGTATTATCAACATAGACTATTATCCAATAAAATCTATCTCTTCGTTAAAAATAGAACATGCAAAATGGTGTCTAGAATTGCTGAGTTATTAATTATTTAGAGGTTGTAAATAATATACACGAAGACTACGTTTAATAATTACATTTAAACACTTATCACATATAAGATTACTTATTTACAATTTCCAGACCATTCACTGCTCATATTGCCAAAAACACGTACATATAAATGATCCCTGTGGATTGGGAATAGTCATATTAATCATTATGACTGTTCATATTCCACATGTGTTTTTATTTATTTGTGTATGTTTTTACTTTTTTCGGTAGAGAATAGTCCGGTTTCGTATAATTATGTTTATGAATTGAAATTGTTTATTATTGTTGTCGTTTAATGTGTAACCGCTAGCAATTCGAAGCTCATTTGGATAGGTAAAAACTGTTGTTTGAATGTAAAGACAACCCCCACCAAATTCAGTAGCATAAAACAACAATTTTAGAATTTCGTCGTGAGCTAGAGAAATTCAAAAATAATTATTATACGTTAAAACTGTCGATTCGAAACACATATCCTCTTTTTTCTCATATGTATATAGACTAGGTTGGTTACCTGATGGGGCCTGGTCCTTAAACAATCAAATAGAAAAGGTTAAAAAGTGCATTTAAAATATTTCTTTTAAAGCTTTTCTTCTTCTTCTTGTCTTCTTCTTTTTCTTCTTCTTCTCTCCCTCTCTCTCTACAACTCTCTAATCCTCTATTTATCTTTATCTCTCCATCCCCATTTTTCTCCTCCTCTCTTATTTTTCTGTATGTGTGCCTCTCTTGTTTTAATTTATTAAAAAAACAATAAAAGTTTGAAAAATTCACCCATGCTTTCAGCTTTAAAGTTATTGCTCCCAGACAACGCCGAGTTACCTGTCGTCGTTCCTCCCTCCCTCTTCCTTTCAATTTTATAATAAAACAATTTTTTTAAACCGATAAAATTGTTTTAAGATATTTCCCCGAGCTTTCAGTTTTTAACTATTTCTCCATAGCATTTCTTGTCTCCCCTCCACCTGAACACTAAAATGAAGCACACACTGGTTTATATTGATTCGCTGGCATTATCGAATTTATTGTCATTCCCCTCTCCCTCTCAACAACATAATGAAACACATTTTCGTTTTAATGTATTACCGGTCAACACAGAGTTTCTTGTATTCGACGCTCCTCCTCATCACTAAAATGAAATGCAAATTTGGTTAAATATATTCCTGGGAAACGCCAAGTTTCTCGTCTCCTTTCTCGTACACACAGACAAACAGAGAACCTTCCTTTACATAATAGCTTACAGTATTACCTTAACTTATAGTTTTTATTATAGTTTGTTATTAATAATCCATTACTGAACTAGTTATACCGTAATTATTAAATTTAACATAGTAGATATTTATAAAAAAGCAGAATTTATTACCAGAAAGTTCAAGCTTAAATACACTGAACAAAAGGTCAAGAAACATGTTTCCCAGTTCACACTGGGTAGTTACAATGTTTAAAATTAAAGACGGAAAACTTTTAAAATACATCAGATTGATTTAATATTAACAATAAGATATTATTTCATATTTCTTAAAGCAAAGACATTTTTACACAGCATTCCATAAAGGGATATTAGTATATTATCTCAAATATAAATTTATTTTGCCGCATTATAGTTAGAGAAAAATTTCATCGATTTAAAACCCCAAGCTTTGACTGGCTTAAATTATTCTCTGAAGATAAGCGCATTTGGCATTCCTCAGCCTTTTAAAGAGTGATGGTAAAAAAAAACGGTTAGGGGTAGACTTTTTAGTCAGCCAGCCTTGTTACCCCTTCCTTCCCTATTGGGTGCCTATAGGGCTCACTTATTAGCTAGCTTGTTTAGAGTTTAGGGGATTGAACGCTGGGATGGGGTTTCTTTCCGACTTGATTTGACTCAAAATGATGCCACCTTTCGCTCCCTTTTAATTATTATGCCTTCTAAAAATTTACACAACAAACACCTTACTATTTCCTATAGTAATATCAGAGGTCTCAGGTCAAACTTTCCCGATGTTCAGTCCTTTCTCTCCGGCAAATCTCACATCCTTGCTCTTTGTGAGACTAATCTGGATGTTTCTATTGATAGCAACGATTTACATATGGATGGTTATTTGTCTCTTGTCTGCTTAGACTCTTCCACGCATTTGCATGGTCTTGCTCTTTTTCTTCGCAGCGATCTCCCCATTGCGCATGCCTCCCATATTGAATCTTATGGGTGCCCTTTTATTTGTCTGGGGTTGTCTTTGCTGCATTCCACTTCCTATTTTTTCTTTTTGTACCGTTTTTCTTCTGACAATGACTTCTCCATTGTTGATACTGTGGTGTAATCCAAATTACCTCCCTTTCCACTCGTCCATAGCAAAAGAGCTCTCCTATATTGGAAGATCACAATATATAAATAGATAAAAAATATTGTTAGCTTAAGAAAAAAACACATTAGTTCTCACTCTGTATTTTGTCCTTATTCTCGTCAACTCTCATAATATTACATGGGGTCAGAAATTTGGATTATTATTTCGAAGAGTTCAAATTCGGACAACAGCCAACGCGCTTGCACTCACGCAACTTGAAGAAACAAAACAAAGAAAACCGTCAATAATTTTTTAAAAGAAAATAGTTCTTATTAAAAAAAGAAAGTTTGTTTTCTTCATTTTATTGAACGAAATGGCTTCAGGAAAATTTTCTGCAAATATACCGTCCCCAGATAAAATGTCCTTATCGAGAGATATAGCGAGCAATTGGCGAAAATTCAAGAGAAGTTTTTTAAAATCATTCTGTTGCAAGTCGACTCTCAAATGAACTCGATACTAAGTATCAAACTTCAGTATTTCTTGTTATGATATTTATGAAGGGCTCCATTTTGACAATGATGAAGATAGGACGGATTTAATCGAAGTTATAAAAAATTCTAGGAATTTTTCGTTGGTGAGACACATGAAGCATATGAGTCTTATAAATTCCACCTTCAGAAACAGGAGCACAGTGAGAGCATAGAGTCATATATAGCTGTTCTGCGCCGACTTGTAAATATACCGTCCCCAGATAAAATGTCCTTATCGGGAGATATAGCGAGCAGGAATAGTTGAAGCGTTTGGAAAAAGAAGAAATCCGTTCAATTGAGTCCCCCAACAGACTGGTGTGCTCCCATCGTAGCAGCCCTGAAAGAGGATGGAAGAGTCTGACTTTGTGTCGACTTCTCAAAACTAAATGAAAGTGTAAAAAGGGAAAATTTCCCTCTTCCCTCAACGGATCAACTACTTGCTGAGCTTAATGGAACCACAGTGTTCACTAAACTTGATTGTAACAGTGGTTTTCACCAAATAGTTCTACATAAGGATTCATAGGAACTAACCACCTTCATAACTCCTTTTGGACGATCTTGCTATTTGCGTCTACCATTTGAAATAAGCTCTGGACCGGAAATTGTCCACCGGGAAATGTGGCACATAGTGTCCGGAATACCAGGGGTCATTTGCGATATAGATGACGTGGAAAAACTAAAAATGTACACAACCAGAGAGTACATATAGTACTTCAAAGAATGAAAGCAGCAGGGCTAACACTAAATGAAAAATGTTTATTCTCTACTAGAGAAGTTAAGTTTCTTGGACATCTTATATCCAAAGAAGGAATTCGAGTTGATCCCGATAAAGTGAAGGCCATTAAACAATTGACCAGACCACAAAATGTGTCTGAGCTAAGACGTTTACTTGGCATGGCAAATCACGCGGGCATATTCGCTGAGAATTTAGGAGAAATTACAAAACCACTCCGGGATCTTCTTCAAAAAGAAACAACATGAATGTTGGACCAGCCTCAGAAAACAGCGTTTCAGACTCTGAAGAAGACACTTAGCTCTGCACCAGTACTAATGCATTATAATGCTGACAAACCAACAAAAGTCTCAACAGATGCATCATCTTATGGCTTGGGTGGAGTACTACTTCAGAAGGAAGGAGACTGGAGACCTGTATTTTATGCATCAATATCTCTCACTGAAACAGAGCAGAGATATGCACAGATCGAGAAGAAGGCATTAGCAATTACATGGTGTTGTGAGAAGTTTTCGGATTTCTTGATAGGACTTCCAAAGTTTTTGATAGAAACAGATCCCAAGCCTCTACTTCCATAGCGGAAGACCAAACGCCTTGATGTACTGACTCCCAGAATCCAACGTTTCCGCATGCGTCTAATGAGATTCACTTACGAGATTACACACATCGCAGGGAAAAACCTCATTACCGCAGACCCTTTATCCATGGCTCCTGGTAGCCTACCAAACGAAAATGAGTTCCATCAGAAGACAGAGACAGATATGTTCGTCGTTCAATCATAGAGAACATCTACGTGAATGATAGACGACTGGAGGAAATTAGACAGAAGCAAAGCTCAGATAAAATCTACAGTCAAATTATCAACTTTTACAAGATGGACCACTGGCCTGAAGCAGCAACACAAGGCCCTGAACTGAGACCCTACTGGTTTGTACAGCAATACCTTACAGTTTATCAGGGACTCTTATTGTATCAAAGCCAACTGATCATCCCAGCAGACTTACAAAAAGACATCTTGGATCCTCTACACGAAGGACACCAAGGTATAGTCAAGTGCATAGCACTAGCACGGGAAAATGTTTGGTGGCCAGGCCTTTCCAAGCAAATGCTGAGAGAATAGGAGAGTGCAGTATCTGTGAGAAGAAAAGGAAATATCCTCCAGAGCCTCTACAACCCAGCAAGTTACCTGACTACTCATGGCAGAAGGTAGGAATGGACTTGTTTGTATTGAATGGACACCGATATTTGATAGCCGTTGACTATTATTCCAGGTGGATAGACATATCTCATCTGCAGACAACAATTTCTGGCAGTATTATGAATAATTGCAAGTCAATATTTGTCATCTTCGCAATTGAAGTGAGCATACCAAGTTTCCTTAAGTAGCTACACCCACTGAATTGTCGCCACTACCAAACATACCCAGAGATATTGCTGATGACTGTTTCGCAGAACGACTCACCGAAGCAGTTCACGGTGCACCGAGATGTTCCATCTGCCAACTCTGGAAGTCCCAGACCAGCAGTTTACACCAGGAGTGGTCGGAAAGTTCGCAAAGCGAACACCAGACTATAGTACCATTGACTTTTATCTGACACCCTTGTCCAGACAGCCACTGACACAGCTATACGAAAGAAAGGAGAACTAATATTCCTATTGTGCATTTAACGGACATGGCAAAACTCTAGATAGTGTTAATTTTCTTTAAGAAGAGTGAACTTTGAAATATTGCTTTAGTCAGTAGTTTTTTCTTTCAGGGTTCTCTACCTTTAGAGAAAGCTTTAAAATAATAATTATTATAATGACTAATATATAGAATGTGCTAAACGGAAAATATCTAATAATAGACTTCAGAAACTAAATGGGCGGATTAAACAAAAATGTGTATCTTAATGCAGACACATAGACAAATATTTGCTTTGTTATTCAAGCTCAGCTTATGTAATCATAAGTAATTAAATGTAAAGGAATTGCAAAATGATTGTCCAATAATTATCAATTAATGTTATATATGAAACAACAATAATAATTTTCCATCAGTGAAACAATAATATACAACTAATATATACAAACAAATAATTAATATAAATAATTGTCAATGAGTGATCGAATAATTTAAAACAACAGAAAATAAGATTTTAAAATAACACACTTCTGATGGTAAGTGAAATCAAGAAACTGCAGTAAGTCGCAAAATCTAAGTTACTTAATATACATACACACACACACATATATATATATATATATATATATATATATATATATATATATATATATATATGATCGAGTGGTTTAAGTGGGATACATTCATTTTTTTAGTTTGAACGTTAAATTTTCTCTATAAATCTAAGATAATCTGATTTAACGTTGAATCGAATTGGAGTAAAAAGAGGAAGAATGGGTTGGAACGTTCAAATGTTTTGTTCAAACACACACATATATAATATATACACAATATATTATATTACCTTATAATATTATATATTATATACATGAAATAATATATACATATATATATATATATATATATATAGAGAGAGAGAGAGAGAGAGAGAGAGAGAGAGAGAGTGTGTGTGTGTGTGTGCGCGTGCGCCAAGGTATGTTGAAAAGAAATTACAAAGTACTCGATCTAAAATACAAATTATTTATTTAAAAACTGTATGTTAGATATTCCATGGACGTACCAGGATTTCACTGACATAGATAGACCTTTAGTCTTAAGGAAATACCCTGATAATCTATGCCAAATCCTCGGAAACTCACGCAATAATAACAGTTCGAAAAATGGAATTCGATAAATATATATATACAGGGTGGGCCAAAATAAGGGTCCTATCTTTAAATTTGAATAACTTGAATTTGAATAACTTCCACAAAATAAAAGTTAAACTCACCAAACTTTATGTGTGTGTAGACTGACCGTTCCGAGATTTTTTGAAATAAACAAAACAAATTTCAGCCGAAAAACACTTCTTAAAACTTACAAAAACTAAAGTATTGTTTTTTACACTGTTTTGAGTTTTTTAAGCAAAAATAATGTTTTCTAAATGAAGGTACGTTCCTTAGGGCTAATACGGCTCATGCTTGCTTCGGAAGGGGTCCTTTACTTATTCTAAAAAAAAAATTTTTTTAAATCAATAAATAAAAAAGTTATGAATTTTTAAAAATAGGACCCTTATTTTTGCCCACCCTGTATATATATGTTATCGTGTAATCTGGTCTACCTATTTAAGAAATAAATGGACTTGCCCAGACATAATAAATATAGTTTTTATTTACTTCTCTCCAGGAGTTAGGCACAAGGCCATTTTATCTTACTCCCACAAGTAAGATGTGACCCAAGGTCGGGTCGGGAAAGTGGGGTTTGAAAAGCCAGCACCCGAGAGGTGAGCAATCTGGCCATTAAAAATTGCCTGGGCAGCCCCGTCGGCATTCCCCGATAGGGGCGCCTCAGACAGTAAGCAATAAACTTATTCCTCCCCAAAGAGGGGAAGCGAAGCCTGGGAGGGTGCTCCCTATAGAACTTCACAGGACAGACCCATAGACCGGCGTAAATCAAGACTCGAAGGCCAAGACAATACCAGTCTATGGGCTGCAGTATCCATCGGAACAGATACTACACTTTGATCTTGTTGCAGTTATGTCCCTAGACTCATGACGCATACTTTCTGTAACATATTTCTGTTAATACACTTTTGTTAATTATATCACTGTGTTTGTCTTGATTATTACCGGCTTGCAATGCCACAACAATGATGACGCGGAATTCGAGACTTACATCGCCACAACACTGTCAACAAAGGATTCAAGACTTACATTGCCAAATCTGTGTCACACACACTGGAAGCAAGGATTCGAAATCTACATCATATAAACCTGGAGATAAGGTACTCGAATTTATTCAGTCAAACATTTTTTCTTTCGAACGTATGTTACACGATTTTTACAGAAATTCGAATTGATGCAAAATACAAAA
The DNA here is from genome assembly GCA_963556195.1 of Sepiola atlantica. Taxonomy (NCBI): domain Eukaryota; kingdom Metazoa; phylum Mollusca; class Cephalopoda; order Sepiida; family Sepiolidae; genus Sepiola; species Sepiola atlantica. The sequence continues at coordinate 80,329,994 of OY744521.1, forward strand.
ATAAACCCGACGAAATAAACTTTTCAATTTTAATTGTTAAATTTTGAAAAAAAAAAGACATTTTAGTCGTATGCTCAAGTTATTATTTTAACAAAAGAGCAAGAAGTAAAGACATATTGAATTTAAACAAGCAAAGTGTAATTCTGCGAAAAGAAACTGCAACGTCACGAAGAGAGGTAAAAGAAAACGACAATGGGTTCAAAGCAAAGTTTTGAAAAGTCAGTTTTTAAACCGCGAAGGGAAAAGCAAGATCTGTTGTTTTTTTTACAAATAAAGTGAATAAGTTTTGTACGAACTTATTATTGATTGTTCTTTCCACTGACAGGTTGCGAACTTCCCTCATAATAAAAATAACTACAAACTGTGTTAGTTAATTAATAAAAAAAAAATAGAGAGAGAGATATATATAGTTATACACGGGGTATGTCAGTTATTTTGAGTGACATAATAAAACATGGGGGATGTCAAAAATGCAATCCTGGAGATTTTCAGGCATCAGTAAAATAACTGGCATCGTATCAAAAGAAGATTGAAGAAGACAACTAACAATTACAGAATGAACAAGCGTCTTACCGAAATAAATATGAAACAGAAAGATTAGAGTTACAGAAATAAAAGCTTGCACAAAATAAAAAAATCGTGGATATGCTCATTCAGACCCGAAAACAATAGCAGAAAATATTCAAATTGTTAAATGCGTGGCAAAATTATACAAACGAGAGTGCGTTCTCTCAGAGCTAAATTTGATATACCATCGAGATTTTCAAATACGACCCTGAGTTTACCTTTGCTTCGTATTTTAGGCGTAATGAAGACATATAAATCTTCTATATAAAATTGAATATCTGTATGTTTGTGTGTTTGTGTGTGTGTGTGTGCCCTATAGAAAAAATGTTAGAGAATATAGATACAATATAAAAGTGTATTCTTATGTAAAATTTACAGAGTAAGTGGGTGGGCGTATTCACGAATCTATTAACCCACGCCTTACGGGTCCATGGGGCAGATGTCATCAGGGGGGGTCTTTTCAGTTATTTTTCATTATATTTTATACTAGCAGGGCTACCCGGCGTTGCCCGGGGCGATAAAAAAAACAAAGTAGTAGAAATTAAATAGTGTGTGTAACATCTTTATATAAAAACTTCAATCTCTCTTCTTTCTTTAGCCGTCTTTCTTTCCCTGGTCCTCATTATTTCCCTCCCTCCTTCAACCCTCTATTTTCCTTTTTCCCCATATGATTCTTATCGTTTTAAATGTGTTAAAAACTTATAATAATGTAATTCACGTAAATTCTTTTTACTAAATATGTATTCATGTAACTGGATTTTCTTAAAGAAATATGCTATGTAAACAAACATTTTGGATGAAAGTTATTAATTATTCTACCATTGTATTTTTGATCCCGAAATAAAATTATATTTTATTTTTTCAAGACTTTAAAATCGAATTTGAATGCAATGACGTAATCGCTGGCGGCCATGTTGTAATTTCCTATAATTTGCTTTCGTAAAATAGTAGCAATACTTTGATTAGCGTTTGTCGCTTATTTAAAAAACAATACTAAAGAACTAAAAATTTAGAGGCGCGTCCCTGGCACTAAGAAACGTTAAATAAAATTAAAAGTTATTTCAAATTATTAGGTAATTAAATTAAAATATGACTCAGGATTTTAAAATTACTATAAAATATCATGAAAAATAACTGAAAACAGCCCCCCCCCCCGATGAAATCTGCCTCATGGACCCCTAAGGGGTTAGTTTATAGATTCGAGAATACTCCCATCACCTTACTCTGTGAATTTTACATAAATGCACTTTTTTCCCTAGCCCCTCAATCTCTCCAGCCATCCCAACTTTTTTTTCACTCCCCCCAACCCTGAGAAATATTTTAAGTTCAAAAAAAAAAGAAAAAAATTTTGCTTGACCCCTACGAAGTTCGGCCTGACCCCTAAAATTTTCCCCGACCCCTCAATCTCTCCAGCCCCCCTCCCAACTAACTTTTCACTCTCCCCAACCCTGAGAAATATTTTGAGTTCAAAACAAAAAAAAAAAATTCGGCCTGACCCCTAAAAAGTTCGATCAGACCCCTAAAATTTTCCCCGACCCCCTAATCTCTCCAGCCGCCCTCAACTATTTTTTCACTCTCCCACAACCCTGAGAAATATTTTAAGTTCAAAAAATGTAAAAAAAAAAATTTGGCCCAACCCCTAAACAATTTTACCTGACCCCTAAAATTTTACCCGACCCCCTAATCCTTGCAGCCCCCGCCCAAGATTTTTTCACTCACCCACACCCCTAGGAAATATTTTAAGTAAAAAAAAAAATTGGGCCCGAACTTTGGCTTGACCCCTAAAATTTTCCCCGACCCTCTAATCTCTCCAGCCCCTCCCAACTGTTTTTCACTATCCCACAACCCTGAGAAATATTTTAAGTTCAAAAAATAAAATAAAAAATAATTTAGCCCGACCCCTAAAAAATTTGGCCTTACCCCTAAAATTTTCCCCGACCCCCTAATACTTGTAGCACCCCGTCCAACATTTTTTTCACTCTCCCACAACCCTGAGAAATATTTTAAGTTAAAAAAAAAAAAAAATGTGCCGGACCCCTAAAAAATTTGGCCTGACCCCTAAAATTTTCCCCGACCCCCTATTCTCTCGAGACCCCCGCCAAAAAATGTTTTCACTCTCCAACAACCCTGAGAAATATTTTAAGTTAAAAAAAATTAAAAATAAAAATTTTACCCGACCCCCTAATCCTTGCAGCCCCCCGCCCAACATTTTTTCACTTTCCCACAACCCTAGGAAATATTTCAAATAAAAAAATAAAAAATTTGGCCCGACATCTAAAAAATTTTGCCTGACCCCTAAAATGTTCCCCGACCCTCTAATCTCTCCAGCCCCCACCCCAACTGTTTTTCACCCTCCCACAACCCTGAGAAATATTTTAAGTTAAAAAAATTTTTTTTAAATAAAATTTGGCCCGACCCGTAAAAAATTTGGCCTGACCCCTACAATTTTCCCCGACCCCCTAATCTCTCCAGCCCCCCGCCCAACATTTTTTCACTCTCCCACAACCCTGAAAAATATTTTAAGTTAAAAAAAAAAAAATTTGTCCTGACCCCTAAAATATTTGGCTGACCCCTAAAATTTTACCCCCAAAAACTTTTTTTCACTCTCCCACAACCCTGAGAATTATTTTAAGTTCAAAACATTAAAAAAAAATTGGGCCTTACCCCTAAACAATTTGGCCTGACCCCTAAAATTTTCCCCGACCTCTAATCCTTCCAGCCCCCCCCCCCAACTTTTTTTTTCAATCTCCCACAACCCTGAGAAATATTAATAGTTCAAAAAAAAAGAAGAAAGAATTTGGCCTGACTCCTAAAAAGTTCGGCCCGACTCCTAAAATTCTCCCAAACCCATCAATCTCACCAGCCCCCCATCCCAACTAATTTTTCACTCTCCCCCAACCATGAGAAATATTTTCAGTTCAAAACAAAAACAAACAAAAAAATTTTGTCTGACCCCTAAAAAGTTCGGCCTGACCCCTAAAATTTTCCCCGACCTCTCAATCTCTCCAGCCCCCCTCCCAACTACTTTTTCACTCTTCCCCAACCCTGAGAAATATTTTAAGTTAAAAAAAATTAAAATTAAATTTTGTCCTGACCCCTAAAAAGTTCAGCTTGACCCCCAAAATTTTACCCGACCCCCTTATCCTTGCATTCCCCGCCCAACATTTTTTTCACACTCCCACAACCGTGAGAAATATTTTAAGTTAAAAAAATTTTTTAAAAATAAAATTTGGCCCGACCCGTAAAAAATTTGGCCTGACCCCTACAATTTTCCCCGACCCCCTAATCTCTCCAGCCCCCCGCCCAACATTTTTTCACTCTCCCACAACCCTGAAAAATATTTTAAGTTAAAAAAAAAAAAATTTGTCCTGACCCCTAAAATATTTGGCTGACCCCTAAAATTTTACCCCCCAAAACTTTTTTTCACTCTCCCACAACCCTGAGAATTATTTTAAGTTCAAAACATTAAAAAAAAATTGGGCCTTACCCCTAAACAATTTGGCCTGACCCCTAAAATTTTCCCCGACCTCTAATCCTTCCAGCCCCCCCCCCCCCAACTTTTTTTTTCAATCTCCCACAACCCTGAGAAATATTAATAGTTCAAAAAAAAAGAAGAAAGAATTTGGCCTGACTCCTAAAAAGTTCGGCCCGACTCCTAAAATTCTCCCAAACCCATCAATCTCTCCAGCCCCCTATCCCAACTAATTTTTCACTCTCCCCCAACCATGAGAAATATTTTCAGTTCAAAACAAAAACAAACAAAAAAATTTTGTCTGACCCCTAAAAAGTTCGGCCTGACCCCTAAAATTTTCCCCGACCTCTCAATCTCTCCAGCCCCCCTCCCAACTACTTTTTCACTCTTCCCCAACCCTGAGAAATATTTTAAGTTAAAAAAAATTAAAATTAAATTTTGTCCTGACCCCTAAAAAGTTCAGCTTGACCCCCAAAATTTTACCCGACCCCCTTATCCTTGCATTCCCCGCCCAACATTTTTTTCACACTCCCACAACCCTGAGAAATATTTTAAGTTAAAAAAAAAAAAAATTTTGCCGGACCCCTAAAAAATTTGGCCTGACCCATAAAATTTTACCCGACCCCCTAATCTCTCCAGCCCCCCCCCCCCCAACTTTTGTTCACCCTCCCACAACCGTGAGAAATATTTTAAGTTCAAAAAAGAAAAAATGAATAAATTTGGCCACACCCCTAAACAATTTTACCTGACCCCTAAAATTTTCTCCGACCCATAATCCTTCCAGCCCCACCCCCAACTGTTTTTCCCCTCCCACAACCCTGAGAAATATTTTAAGTTCTAAAAATTAAAAAAAAAAAAATTTGGCCCGACCCCTAAAAAATTTGGCCTGACCCCTAAAATTTTCCCAGACCCCTCAATCTTTCCAGCAATCCCCCCTCCCATCTTTTTTCCCTCCCCCAACCCTGAGAAATATTTTTAGTTCAAAAAAAAAAATTTGTCCCGACCCCTTAAAAGTTCGTCCAGACTCCTTAAATTTCCCCCGACCTCTCAATCTCTCCAGCCCCCCTCCCAACTAATTTTTCACTCTACCCCAACCCTGAGAAATATTTTGAATTCAAAACAAAAAAAACAAAAAAATTTTGCCTGACCCCTAAAAAGTGCGGCCTGACCCCTAAAATTTTCCCCGACCCCCTAATCTCTCCATCTCCCCCTAACTTTTTTCCAATCTTCCACAACCCTGAGAAATATTTTAAGTTAAAAAAATTAAACAAAAAAAAAAATTGGCCCAACCCCTAAAAAATTTGACCTGACCCCTAAAATTTTCCCCGACCCTAATCCTTCCAGCCCCCCCCAACTTTTTTTTCAATCTCCCACAACCCTGAGAAATATTAATAGTTAAAAAAAAAAAAAAAATATGGCCCGACCCCTAAAAAATTTGGCCTGACCCCTAAAAATTTCCCCGATCCCCTACTCTTTCCAGTTCCCCCTCCTCAACTTTTTTTCAATCTACCACAACCCTGAGTAATATTTTAAGTTTAAAAAAAAAAAATGTTGCCCGACCCCTAAACAATTTTACCTGACCCCTAAAATTTTCCCCGACCCCCTAATCTCACCAACCAACATTTTTTTCACTCTCCCACAACCCTGAGAAATATTTTAAGTTTAAGGAAAAAAAAAATTTGGCCCGAAACATCAATATTTCTTGGGACCGTTATACTTAAGAAGCACCAATATTTCTAGGGACCGTTATACTTAAGAAGCACCAACATTCGTTTGAAAATCAAGGAGGCCTCCTGAGCACTACTGAAATAACTCTTACCGGTGGCCAGGTGCGGATGTGATTGAGCAACCCTTGGTTCACTACACACTCTTAACGTAGCCTTCCTATGATGTTATTGATTTATCCGGACAGAAGTTATGGAATGACCTGATACAACCGGACACAATTTAGGGCAAGACCGGGTACATCCAGTAAGGGATTATGGGATGTTTTCAGTGACTCAGCATTTTTATCGGATTAGTACATAAATACATTAGATAATTTCCAAATTAGTACTAATTAACATTGAAATATAACTGAAAAGGACCCCCCCCCCCTGATGAAATCTGCCCCATGGATCCCTAAGGCGTGGGTTTATAGATTCGGGAATACGGCCATCAACTTACTCTGTGAATTTTACATAAGAATACACGTTTATATTGTATCTATATTCTCTAACATTTTTTCTATATGGCACACACACACACACACACACACACAAACAATCAAACATACACACATTCAATTTTATATAGAAGATTAATTTGAAATTGCTGAGTCATATTGTAATTTAATTACGTAATAATTTTTAAAAACTTTTAATTTTATTTAATGTTCGTTAGCGTCAATTCTATTTACATGGAGGGGGTAAGAAACTACGCCAAGGTCCGCCACTAGCCGCCTATCTGTACGTACACAAATACATGTACATTTTATAATATCTTATATAAGAAAAGTATTCAGTGTTGTTCTGCAAATAATACCTCAAGTTCATAAAACAATTTATGGTGTTTAATGAAATTTATTTGTTAGAGGATAGCTAAGGAAAAACGATAACTCACGTCTAAAAACACAATTTAGTTTTTTTTTAAAACAAGATTAGAGAATATACATAACATATAAAAGTGTATTCTTATGTAAAATTCACAGAGTAAGATGATGAGAGTATTCCCGAATCTATAAACCCACCCCTTACGGGTCTATGGGGCATATTTCATCGGGGGGGGGGGCTTTCAGTTATTTTCCATTATATTTTATAGTAATTTGAAATTGCTGAGTCATATTGTAATTTAATTACGTAATACCACAAGTTCATAAAACAATAATGGTTTTTAATAAAATTTATTTTTTAGAGGATAGCTAAGGAAGAGCGATAACCCACCCCTTAGGGGTCCACGGGGCAAATGATGAAGAATATAATGAGACGATTGAAAATGATGAAGAATAGCATGAAAGGATTGAAAATGATGGAGAATACCATGAGGGATTGAAAATGATGAAGAATAGCATGAGAGGATTGAAAATGATGAAACATATCATGAGGGGACTGAAAATGATGGAAAATATCATGAGCGAATTGAAAATGACGAAGAACATCGTGAGGGGATTGAAAATGATGAGGAATAGCATGAGATATTGAAAATGATGAAGAATATCATGAGGGGATTGAAAATGATGAAGAATATCATGAAAGGATTGAAAATGATGAAGAATATCATGAGATGATTGAAAATGATAAAGAATATCATGAGAGGATTGAAAATGTATGAAGAATATCATGAGGAGATTTCAGTAAATTGTGATTGTATACAGATATTTATATAACAATATTTATTTAACTGAATATTAAATTATCTTTAACAACATACGCCGGCGTTTCAAACTTCCACAATCATCAGTGTAGGAAATGATAATTTCAGACGGTCGCAATATTCGAACCCAGTTTCAAAATCATGCTAGACTCCGCAAGCAACCGCTGTAAACAAACGGCCACGAGAAATTACCACGTAAAGCAATAGAATTAAATGTTATGTATGCCAAGCAGGCACAGACAGTAGACTATTGAGAGAGTATTCAACGAACGTTGTCGGAACATAGTATATAGCTACGTGACAGTCTATTTTTAACTCCTCGAACAAGGCTCAACTTCAGTTTCTTAAAGGGGCTTATAACAATATTTATTAAGTAAATATTAAATTATTTTTACCTACATACGCCGGCGTATTAAGCTTCCTCTATAATTAGTGAAGGAGATGATAATTTGAGACATTCGCAAGATTCGAACCCAGTAACAAAATCAGCCTACACTTCGCAAGCAAGAACCATAACCAAACTGCCACGTAAACCAAGGGAATTAAATTATATGTCTGCCAAGCAGGCAGACTATCAACAGAGTGTTCAACGAACATATATATATATATATATATATATATATATATATATATATATATATATATATATATATATATATATATATATATATATATATATATATATATATATATATATATATATATAACCTATCTATGCACGACGTTGCCCGGAACTCATTTGTTTTATCCCACGAATCGTTAAAATATGGTTCAAGTGTTGAATAGGAACGTTCGAATGCCTCACCTATGATGGATTTAATCCATTATCTTTTTTAAATATGACTTTTAAAAAGTTATCTTTTACGGAGAACTCAAGAAGATTGTTAGATAGCTTCCAGTTTTTTCTTACCCGAGGAATTGCTGAGAATTTTTTTAAATAGGATGTTTTAAAGCTTGCTACTCAATTCCGATGGATACTGCACCCCATAGACTGGTATTGTCTTGGCCTTCGGGGCTTGATTTACGCCGGTCTATGGGTCTGTCCTGTGCAGTTCTGGGAGGTCCATCCTCCCAGGCTTCGCATCCCCTCTTTGGAGAGGAGTAAGTTTATTGCTTACTACCTGAGGCGTCTCTACCGGGGAATGCCGACGGGCTGCCCAGGCAATTTTTAAACCCCACTTTCCCGACCCGACCTTGGGTCACATCTTACTTGTGGGAGTAAGATAAAAACTAGCCTTGTGCCTAACTTCTGGAGAGGAGTAAATCAATACTCAATGTTGGTTGTGTGACGAGTGCTAAATAGCTTCTAACTTACATTATTTTAATTCATTTGGACTTGCTAAGAATTGGGAGGCCAGTTTTACTGACAGAAATATATAGGTTTTGTTTAGAGGATAAATCGGTAAGAAACTATGCAGTTTCTATTTTAAAGCTCTGCCTTCCCTCATCAACTTTTAAGTATTTTTAAAAATACATTTTCTTTTTTAATGAATGCGAAAATGACGAAATCGAAGCATGATTAGTGAATAAAACAAATCACTATACTTTCAATATTCACTGAATAAACAGGGAAATTCAGAGTAGAGAGCGTATTGGTTTCCCCCAGATTTAAATTAATTTTAAAGAACTGAAAAAGAATTCCCTTCATTAACCTAAACACTAACCCTAAGTTAGGGGCTGCAATAATATTTTAACTAACCAACCTTCATTTTAAATGTGCGCGCATCTTACCGAATCGAGGCATCGTCCTTTTACGGTGATAACTGATGATTTTTGTTTAAATAAGGATATTAAAAATGCAGATTATTTTTTGTGTATTACCATGTTTTGAAGAACATTATTGAGATTTTTATTTTTGTTTGAAAATAATTTCCATTCAGCGCGACTGTATTTTCAAAACAATGTATTACATAAAACCATTATAATTAATTTGTTCGCTGACAAATGTATTTTGTATTTACTTTTTTTATGAAAATCGCTCCAGACAAGGCATGCAGCCACTTCATGTGAGAAGCTAAAGAAATACTACTTGACGGTAAAAAGAACAGCTAACGATAAGTGTTAAATGGATAGATTCTGACCCAGAAAGTAGTAATTCTTCCCCCTTTGTCAGAAACATCGCTCATTGAATTCAATGACTAAAGGACAAAATAAAAGAAACGAAAGTTACGAGGTTGTCAAAAGTAAACCTAAGGTCAACTTTCATCTCTCCTAAATTGTATATTAAATATAGGTCAAACTGATATTTCGTGCTTGATAATATCAGCAATAACTTAATGTTTAATAACTAATTTCCGCGAGACTATCGCAACGGAAATCACATAATTTACCGACTTACGGGTTGAGCGGTTATTTCTTTCTGAAAAAGTTGGTTTACCTCAAATATTTTAAGAATATGACGCCATCCCTACAATTCTGGTTCGACACATTGCGTTGGTAAATAAATATTTAATTGAAAATGATTGAATTCTTAAATATTGTCATTTGTCCTGTTTACTGTGTCTAGTATCCAACGGTGTTTTTTTATTAAACTGCATTCACCGCCTTTAAAATTAAACTTCTCATATATATACATATATATATATATATATATATATATATATATATATATATATATATATATATATATATATATATATATATAAAGATAAATGAAGCATTGACAACAGTGTCGACAGGGAGAAATTATCAGATACATTTGTCTATGTAGATAACGTTACCATCTGTGGGAAAACCCAAAAAGAGCACGACTACAATCTTCAAAGGTTTTATGAGGTAGCTAAACAGTACAACATCACGCTTAATAAGAATAAAATTATCGTTTCAGTCTCGACCATAATTTTACTTGGGTGCACCAGCCATAGTTCATTTAACGAACCCTATCACCCACCTCCTTTATCTTTACCCCTTCCCCCACTTCTTTACTTGGCCTCGTCTCTCACCAGAGCTCTCTCGCTTTTCTTAGAATCAGTCGAAGTCACTACTTAAATTCCCACTGCCTGCGTTTAATATACACATTTCAAACTCAACTTCTGAAAAACTACTTTCATTCTCGGTCCACGGAAGTATTTTAAAGTGACCCTAATTCTCAAAATTACACGTAAATAAGTGCGTTCCATCTACGATTGAACTAAACATCTTACTATTGGATTTACTTAATTTTGAACATTTTCAACGCTGCCTTTACGAAACCTATTTTTCCATCTTTAAATCTCCATTCACAGGACATCTTATCAACGGGCATTCATCAACTGGACAGACTCCATATTTTTTTACACGCATGCTCTTACTCTCCATTACTTTATATTTTTTCAAATTTTGAATTTTGGCTTTTCTACTGCCAACTTATCAATCTATGTAATTCCTCTGATGATAAGATTTTAATCTTTGAAAAGCTTTGGCTTAAGGAAAGAAAAATAAACATGTTTTATCGAGTACACCTTGCATTGAACAATCGAAGTTGAAATAGATCTGTCATTCGTCCATCTTTATCTCTCTTCCTTCATTTATCTTTATAATTGTTCTATCTCGTATATTGAGCTTAAACCATTTCACTATAGGTTCTATCCTCTAAAAGTATAGTTTTAGTTTCATATTTTATTTTATTTTATTTATATATATATATATATATATATATATATATATATATATATATATATTAACGGAAAATACGTCCTATAAAGTTAACTAATAATGCAATTTTCTGCATCTTAATCACTTAGGAAGTGAGACAATCGAAGTAGTAGTGAGCAAAATAAAACGAACGCTGCAATTACCAATAAAAATAATTACATAAAAATACATTACATATTTAGGTGATAAAAATCGTACATATTTCTAGACAGGGCGTCTTGCCCGATGGTAAAACGCTGGACTATAGACATCAATATCGAAGGTTCGATCCTTGTCTAAGTTAGCCATTCTGATGACGGCTGCTAGCCAGGAACACGTGTCCATGAATTAATTTATGTACGTATGAAATAAATAAATATATACATTAACGGAAAATACGTCCTATAAAGCTAAGGACGACTAATAATGCAATTTTCTGTGTCTTCATCACTTAGAAAGTGAGACAATCAAAGTAGTAGTGAGCAAAAAACAACAAAAAATGCTGCAATCACCAATGAAAATCATTACATAAAAATAATTACATATATATATATATATATATATATATATATATATATATATAATTATATAAATTGACATATATATCAAGGAAAGTATTAAATATTGGTGATAGACAATATGGACATTAAAAAATACCACATATGGGGACTGAAGAATGTAAAGTTATAACGGCCAGTTGTAAAGTTTTGTTGATTCTATGTATACACTTATCTGACACAAATGAAATTATTAGTGTATGGAATGAAATGGTAAGCAATTAGTACACTAATTACAAATATTGACACAAAAAAGCGTTTATATTATTCATTGACTCTGATATTTCGACTTGATTTGCCGATTCTTTGTCATAGAATGAAAATCTTATTAACGTAAAAACCAGTTTTATACAGAAAACAAGTTAGAAAGATAAAGTGATAAGATGGAGGAACACATCAAAGTAAGGTGCGTAAGGTGCAGAGGCGACCGCTTTTTTATAGTCGGAAATTCTACCCGTTAGGCCATCAAATATTATATATATATATATATATATATATATATATATATATATATATATATATATATAAATATGGGTAGATAAAAGGATAAAACAATCCAACGGGATGAAATTAAAAATGGAACAGTGGAAGATACATAAGCTCAACGTTTCGCCCGATTTGATGTGGGTTTTTTCAAGAGCGGATGAAAAGTGTGCTAAAAATTATATATATATATATATATATATATATATATATATATATATATATATATATATATATATATATATATGAAATCCTAAACTTTAAAGACCCACAGAACCCATTAAACTGTAGAAGTAAAATAGCAAACAACTGCTTACACAGAATAAAAATTACTTCAGGATAACAATGCATAACAAATTAATAAATAAATACACAAATGAATAGATAAAAACTAAGCAAAACTAACTCCTAAAATAGAAATGCAATCACGCACGTGTTAAAATAAGGTCACCTATTAATTGGACACAACAAAGAAACAGAGATGAGTCACTCCTATAAAAAAAAACAGAATAAAAGAATAGGAAGTAAAATTAACCGAACTTTTTTATGAGAAGCCCTACGACTGGCTAATGGAAACATTAACCTGTGGAATCTGATTGGTTAACTAGCCAAACTAAACACCACGTGTATATATAAAAAATACCTGGCAGCACAAACTCCATGCATTTCAGGCTGGCGATGATGAAACGCGGAAGTTTCTGTGTAGCTTAATTGCTATAAATATATTTTCATAACTTACTTCATATATATATATATATATATATATATATATATATATATATATATATATATATATATATATATATATATATATATATATATATGACGAGCAGAAGCGTGGTGAACAATAAACAGATGTAACGAAACGCTTTAGGCTCCTAAAGTTGTATTCCACGTTGTCTCTTTTTTACTATCATATAAACTAGCTAATATATGCTTCCATCAACGACACTCGCATACTTTTGTTAGTAAATATAATTATGTCGGTGAATCTCTTAAGAAAGGAATATGTTTAATTAAAAATCGATCTACATTCATAAAATTATGAAAAAATAATTCTCAGAGATAGAATATTCAGTGCATTTGTACGGAATGTTTAAAACGCGCGCAAAATAAAAAAATAAAATAAAAAGTACGACTCTCGAATTGTATTAACAACGCACGAGTCTCATCAACGGAATAACCTGACACAAACGCTGAACACTCGCCGTGGTTCCAATTCGTCACGTCAGTTTTACCGTTTGCTACACGGAATGGTTTTTTTTTAATAATATTGATTATGCTCAATATTTCAAAATGATAAAACATATTTTTATTATCAAATTAATTTAGTTAAAGGATCTATTTATTATACAAATTTAATATAAACTATTGTTGGATATTGGCCCTGTGAAGCCGGGCGCATTTTAAAGTGGACGTATGTGGGGAGATCGTTTGGTTTGGTTTGGCTTGCGCGATTTAGTGCGGGTGAACCCGTACAACCGAGTGCAAAATAGCGCTGTTCTCACAGTCGGAGCTCACAGACGTTTACATGGCCACCACGTTGACGAGCACCGGGGCAAGAGGTCAGAAAACATGAGTGTAGGAAATGCTTGTGCATCAGTGTCGCACGCGTGGATCTGTAACGTCGCGGGCTTTTGTGTGGGAAACTGAGATTTGCCAGTCTGGGTGTTGGAAGCAAGCCGAACGGACGATTTCTCTATGTAGTCTTCAAATGCGTCCGGCCCACAGGGCCATAATCTAACACTATATCTAACATTTTAAGGAGGTATTAGTTGTAAGCCAAATATTGTTTTGTAAACTTTTCACGTAAATTGGATTACAAAAATTAAAAACAAAAAAGATGATCATAAAGTGACGATACAATTTTTAAATTATCAGTTTTCGATCTGAATTGACAAATGATGTTTTCGATATCGAACAATGGAATCGATTTGTACAACACCAGTCAACAAAATGATATACATTTATGGTTCATTAATAAAATTTCTAGACAAGATGGGGGTCGGTCTAATATTTTTACTATAATCGATAGTATTTAGAAAAATTTGACACAAACAATAAAAGCCAATTAGAAGAGGTGTACGTATGTCTATTTTTTAAATAATGCTTATAAAATTCCATAGAAAATGTAAATACTAACAAATAATCTACAAGATGCTATTTTTAAATTAAATAATTGGATTAAATAAATATAATTCATACAACTAAAATGTAAAAAGATTTTAAGACGTAAAAAGTTGTGAAAAACGGACTATGGTAAAAAAAAAAAAGACGAACAAGACTGATCCCCTGTCTTAAAATCTCAATTTTTTAAATTTTATTTCCAAAAACCCCTGAATTCTCTCGCGACATCATAGGTAATTGTAAGCAGAAGAATTATTTTTAAAATGTGAGATGGTTAAAAAGAGAGGGGTCAGTCTACGTTGAATTTACATTGAAAACTGATCCCCCATCTTAAAATATCATTTTTTTAAAATTTCTTTCCAAAACCCCCGGAATTCTCTATTGACATGATAGGTGATTGTACACCGAAAAAGATTTTTTTTTAAAATTGAGATGATCAAAAAGAGGGGGATCAGTCTACGTTGAATTTACATTGGAAACTGATTCCTCCTCCTGAAATGCAAAATATTTTAAACATTTTTCCAAAAAACCCGGAATTCTCTAGCAGCCTGATAGGTTAGTGTACACCGAAAAAAGAAAAAAAACTGGTCAGTAAAAAGTTTTGAAAAACGAACTGTGGGAAAAGACGAACATGTGCCACAATGTTTGCTTAAATGAAAGACTGTTGCCTAAATACACACACATACACAATATATATATATATGTATATATATATATATATATATATATATATATATATATATATATATATATATATATAGAGAGAGAGAGAGAGAGAGAGAGAGAGAGAGAGAGAGAGATAGAACATTTGACAGACCCCATGAGGTGTACATTTTCTGATTCCTACATCCTTCATACGCATATTATTCACAAATTTCAAAAAAAACATCGATTTCCTGGTATAGAAATTACCCAAAACGTGGGACTGGAGAACCCTACATTCAGTCGCCCTGACGGCGAATCGTACGATAACACGCATGCCAGCTACTGACTGGCTTCGTTTATATCACCTATTTATTCGAAGGTTTATACTCGCTTCCGTGGTCGAAAGGTTAGCAGCGAAGATTTAAGACCGAGAGGTTTATGGTTCGATCCCAGTCATCTCACATAATCAAAAAAATGTTTACATTGTTAGATTTCTGCATACGAGGGAATGGGAGGAAAGGACTATGGGTCGGATTTTAGTTAAATCAACGTTATTATGTAGTCATTTGAAAACGAATCAATTGTAGTATTGCAGTACTTTAACTACTGTGAATATCATCCCGATGTGACCTATTTGCGTTCGATCGGATATTGGAAAATGTTAATTGATTATTTTCTATTTCTTCCGTGCAATGCCTAGGGGTTCAGCAAGTATATATATATATATATATATACAGGGTGTCTCAAAAAAATGTACTCACTCTTAGAATGACGAGATGTTTGCGAATCCCTTGGTGCGCGTTATCAGCTTTGTTTAAACAATAATGGTCATCAGTTTGACATTTGCGAACATGATTCTTCAATTACATCTGTCTCATGTACTCGATGCTATTTCATTTCACTCGATGTTCATAAATAAAAGTTTTCTCGTCATTCTACGAGTGAGTACATTTTTTTGAGACACCCTGTATATATATATATATATATATATATATATATATATATATATATATATATATATATGATTAAAAACAGAATAAATCAATTAAAAATTATTCATCATAATATTGATTATATATATATAAGTGTATAAGTTTTTTTAATAATTTTAAACTCACGTTGATATTTTTAACAATTTCCCCTAAAAGGAGAAAGCTCAATATTTCTCCAAACGATGAAATAGAGCTTAATGTATACGTGTATATTCGATTTAAAATAAAATTTAAATAAGTTTCATAAAAGAAACGTTTATATAAAATTGGTTTACGCATATTTCGGAGCTCGATTAATTATTCTGAGTCTGGTTCAAACTTAAAATAAAGCGATTATTATTTTTCATTCGTTCGGTTATCGTCAGAATATAAACCGAAAATCCTCCAAAATGTAGCAAAACCTCGTACTGACAATAAACACAGATTTATGTAAAGGTGATTAGATATATTTACCAAATATATATATATATATATATATATATATATATATATATATATATATATATATATATATATATTATTTAAGTATCCAGCTAAAACCACATAAAATGGTAGACAGATATACTATTTTATGTATCGATTTTCAGTATTTACTTCAACAGTGCTCAATACGTGAGTAGACCTAGGTAGTATGTTATGAAAATATATTGATGGCAATGAAGCTTTGCAAAGGATTCCGCGTTTCATCCCCGTAGGGAATCATCAGGCTAACGACGATTCCCTATAGGGATGAAACGCGGAATCCTCTGCGTAGCGTCATTGCTATAAATATATTTTCATAACTTACTATATATATATATATATATATATATATATATATATATATATATATATATATATATATATATATATATATATATATATGTGTGTGTTTTTCGTTCAAGTTTTAAGTATTGCATGGAAAGTTAATAAAATTGAAATGAAAGCCAAATTAGCAATACAAGATTAATTTTTTTTTTTTTTTTTCTTACATTAATCCTATCGATTACGGAATAAAATTCCTTCTTCAGGGGTGACCAGTATTGAGTCATTTTTTTTTTTTCATCAAAAAACAAGAATAAAGAAACTTATTTCTTTGTTAATTTGATAAACGTCTTTGATGGTACGACGTCATCGCCTTGATGTTATGAAATGGCGGTAGGATTCAAATCCGGTGTCGAACGAGAGATGCGTTGGCACGCTGTCGAGTAATGTGTGTGTTTTTCGTTCAAGTTTTAAGTATTGCATGGAAAGTTAATAAAATTGAAATGAAAGCCAAATTAGCAATACAAGATTAATTTATTTATTTTTTTTTTTCTTACATTAATCCTATCGATTACGGAATAAAATTCCTTCTTCAGGGGTGACCAGTATTGAGTCATTTTTTTTTTTTTCATCAAAAAACAAGAATAAAGAAACTTATTTCTTTGTTAATTTGATAAACGTCTTTGATGGTACGACGTCATCGCCTTGATGTTATGAAATGGCGGTAGGATTCAAATCCGGTGTCGAACGAGAGATGCGTTGGCACGCTGTCGAGTAATGTGTGTGTTTTTCGTTCAAGTTTTAAGTATTGCATGGAAAGTTAATAAAATTGAAATGAAAGCCAAATTAGCAATACAAGATTAATTTATTATTTTTTTTTTTTTCTTACATTAATCCTATCGATTACGGAATAAAATTCCTTCTTCAGGGGTGACCAGTATTGAGTCATTTTTTTTTTTTCATCAAAAAACAAGAATAAAGAAACTGAAGAAGGAATTTTATTCCGTAATCGATAGGATTAATGTAAGAAAAAAAAAAAAAAAAATTAATTAATCTTGTATTGCTAATTTGGCTTTCATTTCAATTTTATTATATATATATATATATATATATATATATATATATATATATAGTAAGTTATGCAAATATATATATATATATATATATATATATATATATATATATATATATATATATATATATATATATATATATATACTTCTACAATACAATACATTTTGATATTAAAAAGATATTAAAAATGGGGTTATCATAGCTCTTGAGTCCAAGATATATACACAGGATAACAAACGTAAATCATATCATATAATAGATGTATTTCCGTCTTCTTCGGCTTTCTCAAATTTGGACAGGTTACCATTACAAATTTTTCTTTCCTTTTTTTCCACATTTACCAGAACTCCTTTCCGAACATAGCGGATGTTCATTTTGTATAAAGAAGACAATAACCACAAAAATTAAATATTTATGGTTTCACATTTACAGACGAATAAGTGGTAGTAGTAGACACTGGGAACAGATTCTTATCTTCTTTATCGCACCACTGCTAAAAATAGAGACCACAGGTGGTTAGAAAACACTTTTTTTTTTATTGCTCTCCAAAGTGAACCTCTTTGTCCATTTATATTTTATACATACGCACGCGCACACATATATGATAAAAGTGAACGTACGTGTGTTCGTCGTGTTTCGCGGTATTAGAATAGAGGGGAAAAGAGAGAAGAGGTGCGTATAAGTTTGAGGTAGAAATAACATTAGTGTTGTCTTCTTTTCCTTATCGATTACTTTTGTCTTCTTATCGGTTAGTTCTGTCTTTTTATCTTACTTATTAGTTTTGTCATTCCCTTATCGATTAGTTTTTTCTTCGATTCTTATTGATTACTTTTTACTTCTAATCCATTAGGGTTGTCTCTATTTCATTATCGATTAGTTTCTTTTCCTTGTCGATTAGTTTTGTTTTTTAATGGATTAGTTTAACTTTTTCCTCATAGATTAGTGTTATCTTCTTATCATTGATTAGTTTTGTTTATTTTTCTTATCGATTAGTTTTGTCTTCTTTCCCTTATCGTGTTGTTTTATTTCTCTATTGATTAGTTTTGTCTTCTTATACATTAGTGTTGTCTCTTTTTCTCATCAATTAGTTAAGTCTTTTTTTTCTCATCGATTATTTACGTCTTCTTTTTTGTCATCGACGAGTTTTGTCTTCTATTTTTAGTATTTTAGTTTTATCTTCCTATCGATATGTTTTGGCTTTTTTCTCATCGGGTAGTTTCGTTTCAATGATTTCAAGTATTCAATAAGAAGTAAATTGCGAAACGATAGCGAGCGGGCGAATACAGTCTGTTATAAAATATAATTATTATAACTTGTGAACTCTAAGGAAGCTAATCTCGAAAATTATACTGTTAAATAATAAAGTGTTTCTATGTGTATAAAATGTATGTTTCCTTTTTAATACCAATTTAAATAATCGATGCAATTACCGTGCATTTGTTTTCTACCTACGGAGACGATTGCATTCCAAACACACAAATATGTGATGTTATTCTCTTTAATCAACAGCAAAAACACATTACTTTTAATCCTCGCAAGAAGAAGAAAAAAACTATATTCCTGTATTTATCTTTCTACACATTAAAAATTGAACTTTACTCAATGTTACTTTGTTCAATTTTATAGACAACAACATAATTTTTCTAAGCGTACGATGTTGATGTTATTAGTAGTATGAGTGTGTTTTATGGAAATCACTCCAGACAAAGCATGAAACCACTTGATGTAAAGAACAAAAAAATACTACTTCAAGGGAAAAGAACTGGCTAAAGTATTAAATGGATATATTCCGTCCCAGAAAACAGCAATTCTTCCCCACTTGTCAGAAAAATCGCTTGTCAGAAACATAGGACTAAAAGACAAAATAAGGGTAGCGAGAGATACGAGGCTTCACAAAAGTAAACCATGGTCCACTTTCTACTCTCTCTACTTCTCCATTAGGTGTCACACTGGCTACAAAGCTCCAACCCCTGTCACATTGCCACAGCGTTACATGTATATGCTGGTTTTACAAGTACTTCCACAGGTCATCCATCTAAGAGAAGAAAATCTCTGACAATAAAACCATGCTACCAACTACTTATCCCGTGACAGCACACCGTTAGGGAGGGAGGCCTCCTTAGTCCTGATCGACAACCTTCTTAGAGTTAGAATCTCAAACAAAATATCCGGTTTGCAAACATACAATTGCTTAAGGAGTAGATAGGTTCTGCCTATCGCCGGCCCTTGCACTCCTTCTTTGTCTATTAGCCAGGTGCAGAGGTACCAGCGCTGGGATGCCTCAAAAGCACTCAGTGCCTAGCCTTGTGTCCTTACTAGGACAATGAATGGCGTTTCTCTTTCTCTCTATTTGGGCAACTTGGGGGAAAAATGGGAAAAGAATGTGCTCTGATAAACTTACTGCATTTGGAGTCGCATCTGACTAGCAGCAAAATCACACCCCTTCACTCTAAGGGTCCATGATGCCAGAAGGGTTTCTACTCTAATAGCTTTTTTAGTCGGACCGCTTGTTTTATGAATTTCCTCAATACCAACATGGAAAATTTTAATTGTAATGTAAACTTTTATCTTAGTGACCACCTTGCCATGCATGTTGCATCTTTCCCCTATAAACATGTCTCTTATCACAGTAGCCCCTAACACTTCAGTGACAATGTTCCGTGTTTGAGGTGAACAAAAGTAAAAAAGGAAAAAACGTATTATCTTTATGTGATGTGATGTGATGTTATAGTCGATTTTTGTTTACTAACTAATTTTCTTTTTATTATTTTTCGTTTTTTTTATTATATTAGTAGCTTTTATCAGGAACTATTTGATTTTAATCGAAGTAGATCACTTTAGTTGCATTAGATCGTAGCGATTAGAGCTCGAACCGATTTTATAAAATCAGTTAAAACTAGTTTCCCTGTCAAGATCACTTGAACTGAAAACGATTTGCTAAAATCGATTTCAATGTTTGTAGTTTCTACTTTCACCTTTCTATTTTTTCCTTTTAATGAAATATCGTTATAACCTCCATCAATCAGCTTTGAAATACCTAAGCGTTGTCTGTTTCATTAAAACACATCGAGACATATATATTTTCTATGTTGATTGCACTCTTTTCAGAAAAGCATCGTTCTCTTACGGCGATTAGCGTTTAATATATAAACAGTTCATGTACAAGCATTCCTCTACATAACTGAAATGTCGTCGCCTACATTTAAGTATCACATTTAAGTAAACATTTAAGTATCACATTTATGTAAACATTTAAATATCACATTTATGTAAACATTTAAGGATCACATTTATGTAAACATTTAAGGATCACATTTAAGTACACATTTAAGTATCACATTTAAGTAAACATTTAAGTATCACATTTAAGTAAACATTTAAGTATCACATTTATGTAAACATTTAAATATCACATTTAAGTAAACATCTAAGTATCACATTTAAGTAAACATTTAAGTATCACATTTATGTAAACATTTAAGTATCACATTTATGTAAACATTTAAGTATCACATTTAAGTAAACATGTAAGTATCACATTTATGTAAACATTTAATGATCAAATTTAAGTAAACATTTAATTATCACATTTATGTAAACATTTAAGTATCACATTTATGTAAACATTTAAGTATCACATTTAAGTAAATATTTAAGTATCACATTTATTTAAACATTTAAGTATCACATTTAAGTAAACATTTAAGTATCACATTTATGTAAACATTTAATGATCAAATTTAAGTAAACATTTAATTATCACATTTATGTAAACATTTAAGGATCACATTTATGTAAACATTTAAGTATCACATTTAAGTAAACATGTAAGTATCACATTTATGTAAACATTTAATGATCAAATTTAAGTAAACATTTAATTATCACATTTATGTAAACATTTAAGTATCACATTTATGTAAACATTTAAGTATCACATTTAAGTAAACATTTAAGTATCACATTTATGTAAACATTTAAGTATCACATTTAAGTAAACATTTAAGTATCACATTTATGTAAACATTTAAGTATCACAGACTATATTGCCATATGTTGAAAACAGCGTATAAATTAATGACATAATTACTCTTAGTTTTCTTTCATTGGATTTGTTACTTCATTCTATTTGTGCGCTGTTTTTAACATAGAATGTGCGGGGATGTTAATATTTAAAATACAGATCACAGTTTTAAAGTTTAACATCCTTGAACATTCGGTGTTAAAAATATGAAGAACAAACTTATCAAAGCCATGGTCTTATAATAGTCAACAAACAATCAGGAAGTTGCACATTATGCGTTAAAAACATTAAAAAAAACTTTTTTTTAAACATTTAACATCTAAAAATTACGACTAGTTCACTTAGGAGATCGTTTTACGATAATCTTGAATGACCTCCCTTCGCCGGATACTTTAAAAATAATACATGTTTCTGTTTTTTTTTTATTTTTCACGAAATCTGAAATGTTGGCGTTTAATCAATATCAATATATTATAAAAATATACAAAAGTAGTTAAGTAAGGAAATAACTGCTCTAATTCCATCAAAACCAGTTTTTAACCGTTTTATTTGTTACAATCACTAACACTTAAACACTGTTGTCAAAATCACCGTTTTTTGGCGAGCCTTAAGAAACGATCAAGCTGATAGACGCTGCCAGAATGATGGTTAGTCTTGACATTGACGTTATCAATATAATTTTCAGCGCCAACAATCATACAGCAAGCAATCATAGTCCCCACCAATGTCATATTCACTAAGGCTCTTTTCTATAAATCTTTTGTGAGTGTAATCTGTATGCGCTTTTATTTTTATAAATTATAATTTCTCACGTCAGATGACCGTTTTGTTTTACATGCTAATTGGAAGAGGCTAATATTGCTATAAATCTAGGGAGACGTATTGCCACTCAGACCCCAAAGAACACCATTTGTTATTACTAGTGAACAATTGCTGATAATAACTTGTATAAAAACTCTTAGTGAGTAAATAATAAATATTATTAAAAACTGACAGTATACAAAGCACGGCACTGATGAAAACGGTTGTAAAGATCTAGCGATGTATATCATAAGCTTTCTCTGTTCCTTCTGCGTTGTGTCTCGGCATTATAATTCTAATGGATAAATAAAGAACGGAATATCTACATTATCATCGTCCGTGTTAATTAATTATAAGTAACGACTATAAAACCGGGTCAAAGGCCACATGGAATTTATTGTATTTCTCGCTCAGAGCAGATTAACGCGAATCAGTCAAAAGTAAGTTTTTTTCAGTCTCTTGAAATAATCAGCGTCTAATGTAACATTGGTTTGTATGGTGTTAATTCTCCTTTTAGTTCCAAATTTTCCTCGTCTTCTTTCCAGGCGTTTTTTCGGACCTATTTCATGTACACTTACAATTATTGGTAGCACAATAGTTTCCCTCTATGTTCGAAATTTCCCACAGCTCTCTGGCATGTTCCATGTGTTCATTTGTTAGATCATCATCCTCTCCTAAGGATATATCTTGTTAGTCCCTATTTAGTTGCCTCACCACGAGGACAGAATTAGACACAAGGTCGGTTTTAATGTAAGGGAAATACAGCTTAACAAAAATTGGCACTCTTGATTAGGACAAAATTTGTAATTACTCCAGTCTTAAAGTACAGAACAGGTGTATTATCAGTCTGTAATCCTCTGTTTTGTTGTGTGGAAGTCAATAGATATGTTCCATAGGTTCATTACGCGATCCAGGTCGCTTTTTGTGATGGCTTGTTTTAATAATAGCATTCCATTAACTCTACTTTCCTCTATGGTTCATTTCTTTCTCTAAACCGCCGTTGGTTTGCTGTATTGATGATCATTGTATTCACCAGTATTTCGTCTGTGTATTCTTGTGCCGGTAATTAGAAGGCGTCAACATTCGTAGAGTGCCTACCGGGGTCACAATGATGACCATTTAGCGGGCACATGTCGATCATGTAATCGGATATTTCTTCTGGATCACACGTGTTATTATAACAATGGGCAATTTATTCAGGACCTAAGTTATGCAGTATATAAATATTTTAAACAAGCTGAAAGTCCCATCAATGTTAAGTGGGTTAGGATTATAACTTTCAACCTTCTGGCTTGGGTCTGTTATATATTCTCAAAAAATACATCCGTTAATTTTTTAAACGGAGTTATGACGTTTATTATTAATAGCTGGATTACCCGTTTTAGGACGGGTTCATAATACTCAGATACACTTGAACATCTTAATACATGCATATGGATCGGGTGTCAGAATAGCAATCAAACAGATGGTACAATCGTGAAAACAGTGTGAAATTAGAGTTTATATGATTAAAGTTAAGTGTTTAATGTTGCAAAGTTATAATGTTTAAATGCTTGAAATGTGCTCCGAAGTTTTGGTGTAATTTGCTGTTAGGTTAAATTACGTGGAAATTTAAAGTAAAAACTTTTAGGTAGATGGTTAAAGCTTCCTTAAAAAATGATAAAAGATATATATATATATATATATATATATATATATATATATATATATATATATATATATATATATTAGTTGGTTCTTCTTTTCTTGTCAATTAGTTTTGTTTTCTTGAAAAAAAACATTAAAAAAAACAAATGACAAAACATCAAAAAACATCAAAATTGGCACCAAAGAACAAAAATGCCGACACTCTCCTCTTAAGTTTGGCCTGAGGCGCCCCCACCGCGAATGCCGACACTCTCCTCTCAAGTTTGGCCTGAAGCGCTCCCACCGGCGAATGCTGACACTCTCCTCTCGGGTTTGGCGTGAGGTGCTCCCACCGGCGAATACCGACATCCCCCTCAAGTTTGGCCTGAAGCGCCCCTACCAGCGAATGCCGACTCTCTCCCCTTAGTTTGGACGGATGGATGGATGCACTGACGGACGTAGCTAGACGGACAGACGGACGGACGTAGCTGGACAGACGGACAGACGGACGTAGCTGGACGGATGGACGGACGTAGCTTGATGGATGGACGGACGGACGCTCTCCCCTCAAGTTTGGCCTGAAGCGGTCCCACCGGCGAATGCCGACTCTCTCTCTTCTCAAGTTTGGACGGATAGATGGACGGACAGACGGACAGACGGACGCACGTAGCTGGACAGACGGACGGACGGACGTAGCTGGACAGACGAATGAACGTAGCTGGACGGACGGACGTAGCTGGACAGACAGACGGATGGACGGACGGACGTAGATGTCCCTTTCGTTGTTATGTCCAGGTGTTTCGTGAGTCTCTTCTCGTGTCATTCTTATAAATCGTCCATGCAGCAGTTTTCTATTTTTTCTCTCGTCTTTTTGTGTTTGGCTTTGCTGTTTCTTGTATTGTTCATTTTGACGGTTTTTATTGCTGCTGTAATCAGCATGTTCTTAGATATGTATTATTCCTATTCTGTTTTGTGTCTTCCACACAGTCTTCTATACTTACAAGTCCTTTTCCTCAGTCTTTCCTTTTCACGTAGAATCGGTCAGTATCATCCTACGGGTGTACTTTATTGTTCATGATCATTAGTTTCCTAGTCTTTTGGTCAAGATGTCAAAGGTCTTATTTTGCCCAGCGTATGAATATCCAGAGTATATTATTAATAATACTGACCATGTGTTAATTTATTTACTAGATTTCTACTATAGAAATCCGTTTCATGGAGTATTCTTGTCCTTTACACTTATTCTTTTCAATCTTATTTTTATTATTTAGGTTGATTTCATAGTATCTGTTTCCAGAACGCCTAAATATTTATTGCGCCTAATCTGTTTATGGTTTGGCAATGCCATGTCCTTCGCTGTTTCGTCTCTAGCAGTGCACACTTTTCCATTTTTTATTCCATTTTTATGCCCTGGCATTTCCAGTTAATTTTATGCCTTTTGCAAATAGCTTCAGTTTGTCCATGGGGTGGTGTATTATGTTTTCTGTTTCTGTAAACTTGTATCTAGGATCACATTTCTATGAGTATGTTGTTGAATGGCGTTATGGTTAGAATGAACAGTAGTGGTGATAAGGAGTTTCCTTGGGAGGATGCCTTTTTGTATTTTCATATCAGTCAGTCAGTTATTATTATTATTATTATTAATAATAATAATAATAATAATAATAATAATAATAATAATAATAATAATAATAATAATAATAATAATAATAATGCTAGCAGTAACCTACATAATATTAATATATTGTATAATGAATGTGTATCTTTTTAACCAATCGGAGCAAATCGCGCTAAATTTTAAAGTTTCTAGAAAGTGCCGAGAAGAATCCTCAACCAATCTAAACTTCACATGCCAGTTATTCCAATTCATCTGCTTATCAGAATATTTCAAGAACTGCCCGTCTTAGATTCGCCTTCCTTGATAACTTTATTCGCTCATTTTCGCTAACTTACCAGATCTGAGTTGGCATGTAAAAAACACCGATTCCTGCGAGTTACGGCAGCAGTTATTTGCCGCACTCCATTCAGCAATGCATAATCTTATCGCACGCACATTTTATTGCTATTTTAATACTTTAAATATGTTGAAGATTAACACAGTTTAAACTCAATGTACACACTGAAAATGCCTTAATATGCACGCATGCATAAACACATGTGTATTAGACTAACGAGGCGCGCACACTGCTAAGTTGTCTGTAACTAAATGTATTTGTTTATCTAAACGAATATGCATCACTTCATGTTATTATTGCGATTAGCTTCATTTTATGTTATTGTTGATTATCGTTAGTTACTGAACATGACGAGCTCTTCAACGCGCTAAGTGTTAGTTAAATACGTAAGAAATAAGGCAATACGAACAGCAGATGTACAAAGGTTTGATAAAAATATTCAAAGATTTAGCATTCACATATAATTTTGAATGAAAATAAGAAAATGTTCTGGGGTGAACTATGTTACGATGATAAAAGTTTGCTGTTAAATTTGAGTGCAGTGGAATGTGATATGCGGGTACAGCTCTCTATAGAAAGACGTATCGTGCCTGACTATATAAAGACGTGTATGTCACCGTCCATATTAGCATGTACATGTGGAAGGCTTAGTAATAGTCGATGCTAGAAGATTTCAACGTAAGGTATAATAAAACGAGAAGATTAGAGAATACTTAAATGTTGGTTGAAAAAAAAAGATGTATTTGTTGATGAGGTGGGAGATGGAACGTGGGTGACAGTAAAGAGGGGTTTGATGTGAGGCGCCGTAAAATCATACTCTAAAGCATACGGGTACACCTTTGGAATTGATGTCGCTTTTTATAATATTAACAACATATTATAGGTTCAGCGAACATACATTGTATTGAAAGGTGACACTTTTGATTGGTTAAAATAAGCATATTTGTATTTATGTATTTTACCGGAAATGCTGCGAAGAGCCATTTGCGTACAGACGATTTTAAAACACTTTTTATTTAGACGGCGTAGGTTGAGTATCTGGTTCTCTGTACGTAACTACAGTTAAAAGCTATATTTAGTGACGAATTTAAACGAACCATCTTTTGGTTTAATAATTAAAGTGTGTAAAAAAGAACTTAATATACATTATCTTCCAACTCAGAAGGAACAAGAGATTCATGGTGATATAACTGAATCTTAATTAACCAATTTTTTCTTATTTTGTTTATTTTATTTGAATTTTCATCTATTCATTTTTGTTTTCGTTTTATGAGTTCGTATTTTAATTTGTGCATTCTCAATACTCTATATCTAATGTAGTCTTTACAATACGTCTCCCATTTTAATTATGTCTGAAGTATTTCAGTTGAATCTAAGTATTTTACAAATTTATTTCGTGAAATGTAAATAGAAAAATCCAAATTATTTGGATTTCGTTAAATTCATTTTTATTTATATTTTTCTTGTCATGTGAACAATTTTAAAATATTTGTCTTAAAAATTATTCCTTTTTGTAAGTAACCATTTTTTACATTTTAGAAATGTTCTTTAAATAAATAAAAACACAAAAATAATTGTCTCGAATTAGAAATAATATTTTTATTTAGTTATTTAAAATGATAATTTAAATATATCGGGTGAAATTTATTTTTCTAAAGACGAATTTCATTGATTTTATTTTTGGCAAAATTCGTACAAAGGGTCGCTTAAGTAACGTACACGACATTTTGTTTTTTCTTCTTCACAAATAAATGTATATGTGTTGCATGTTTTATCAGTTCAGACTTGATTATATTTGTAAGATAATAACATAATAAAAGTGAATTTTGAAATAAATTATTATTATTATTATTATTATTATTATTATTATCATCATCATCATCATCATCATCATCTCACCGAAGTAAAACGATGTTGGGCCTGGCAAGTACCAGAGGGTGACCATTTGGGAATAAAAGGCGAATCATCCCAGCGAGAAAGAAATCTCTTCTTCTTTCATGTGAATCAGATGATTCTGGTGTTGGCATTAGTTTCTCCAATGTTTTTCTAGTTAGAAATCTTTCTAGAAAAACATCGGGTACATACGGGAAGGACCACGAGAAGGTTGCCAACATCCCTAAGTGGAAGTGGTACTGGGGAACCGACTGGATTCGAACTTGAAACGCCCAGGTCTTCAGTCCGTGTTGATATCCACTTACCACCGTCATCCCCCAAAGAAAGCTCTGAAGATTCCTTTTACAACTTATTCAGTAGAACTTGCTAATTTAGACGCGTTGCCACACTAGAACAATCGCCCTCTAGGTGGAAGTTCTGCACTCAATCAAGTGGAGAAATTCCTCCGGAAGAGTATAAAATTCACTTAGTAGTATTATTATTATTGCTATTATTATTACTATTATTATCATTATTATTATTATTATTATTAATATCATTATTATTATTAGTAGTAGTAGTAGTAGTAGTAGGATTTCTGCAACATTTTAAACATAATTTAAAACGAGCTTACTTTATGCTCACTTTTACCCTCATAAATTCCAGATAAACTTTTTTATTTTCGTATTTTATATTTAAATTTAAAATTTAAATTATTTAGAGTCAAATAAATTATTTTGGCAAAACCAAATTTCTTTTTTGTTAATTATTTGTTCATTGACATGCTTTTGCGTGAAACATTTATCATAGCGATTATATCACACCTTTAAAACGACCGGGTCAATAACAATTGAAATATGTTATAAAGCAATCAGTGGAATATTAATTTTCGTTATATATTGAGTCGAACGTTTCAGTTGACAAATGATTTAACAAACTATTTATCAATATGTCATCATTATTAAAAGAATGTTAAAATAAAGCTGGCATATAATCCGATTTTAATCTCGTTTGAAAGTGGCGTAAATATGTTTTTTATAATGTTGTCAAAATAAATCATACGACACGTATCTAAGATAATTTAATTAAATGTATTAATTATTATCATTTTCATAAATTGTTGCCTCTATTATTGTAAAAATATTAAGATAGGTGTAAATACATGGTTTTGAATATCTTATAAATATAAAACATCACGTATATCGTTTTCTGTCACAACTCTAGCCATGCCTAAAATGAAATAAGATATGAAACCATAAAATTTTCTAAAGATACTGCATTAAACAGATTTTTTACACAGATTCGTTTCATAAATTAAGAATATAACAATTGGAGAACATGCCGCGTCTTAAAAAGATAGACGATCAGGAAAATATCGAGAACTTGAAGAGGAATGAAAGAAGAACGGCTAAAGTTGAAGGAAGTATAAAAGGCAACAATGATATGCGCACAGCTGATTGGTTGTCTATTATACTGTGGGTTGTGACGTAAACAGCCGCTTTTTCGAAATACAACGCGCATTGCTTCGCTAGCGCGTCAGACTCGTCGACGGAAAAAGAGAAAAAAAACATGAATCTAAAACAGTATTACTTCTCCCGCCTTTTTAAGCAATAAAGACAGTGTGCTTGAATGAGCTCTAAATTAAGATTTGGTGTTGACTATTTACGGCAAATCAACCCTTTCGAGGGTATTTAATAGAGAAGCACAATAGCTATTTTCAGCGATTCATTAAGTGGTTTTGTTTCGGTTGTCTGTTTTACGGCATATAAACCCATCTAAACTTATTAAATGCCGAATCACAATAGCCATTTTAAAAGATGGGATAGGATTAGTCTGTTTTACAGCATATCAACAGTATTAGAGTTTTTG
This sequence comes from Sepiola atlantica, assembly GCA_963556195.1. Classification (NCBI taxonomy): domain Eukaryota; kingdom Metazoa; phylum Mollusca; class Cephalopoda; order Sepiida; family Sepiolidae; genus Sepiola; species Sepiola atlantica. The sequence continues at coordinate 80,359,765 of OY744521.1, forward strand.
AATTTTAAAGTAAAATACATATAAAATGTATTACATTTATTTAACTGTTTTACGACGGATCAATCCTTCTTCTGCTTATTTAATGCCAGAATAAATCCTATTATCAACAATTCAGTGGGTGTTAGTGGTGAAACAAATTAACTAATAGTTGAGGAGAAATTACAGATGCGTGCATTTCCCAACAGTATTGTAACCCTGTCAGCATTCCCTGATAGAGCGCCTCAGACGATTTGCGATAAACGAATCCCTTTTCAGAAAGAGAAGATAAAGCCTGTAACTTTTAATGCTGCAAAGACAAAGCTACTTTCTTTCAATAACTACAAGAAACCTCTTCAACCACCGATTATCATGGCAAATAACACCCTACCTGAGAGTTTATCATTCAAACTCCTCGGCCTAACTTTCACAGATAACATGAATTGGAGTAAATACATTAAAAACATTGCCAGGGCTGCTGTAAGGAAGGTGGACTCTCTATAGCGTGCCAGTAAACTTCTCACACTTGACATTATCCTATATTTCTACAAAGCCACCATCCGCCCATGCATGGAGTATTGTTGCCACATCTGGGCTGGTGCATCATCCACTAGTCTCTCCCTATTAGACAAGGTCCAAAAAAAGAGTCGCCAACTTGATAGGTCCTTCACTATCCACCAAGCTCTAGCCCCTGTCCCATCGCCGCAATGTTGCTTCCTTGTGCCAGTTTTACAAGTACTTCAATCGATTGTGCTTTTATGAGCTTGCTGCTCTGGTACCCCCACGACGTAAATTCACTAGACCAACCCGACAATCTGCCAAATCTCATCCATACACTGTGGAGGTCCCCAGATGCCGAAGAGCTTTCTACTCCAAAAGCTTCTTTTCTCGTGCTGCTGGACTCTGGAACTCCCTCCCTGCTTCCTTCTTTCCAGACGGTACTGACATGCAGAAATTTAAAACTAATGTAAACAAACATCTCGCTGCGCAGCTCCTAAATTAGGTTGACCCCTCAAAAAAAACCATCACCCTTTTTTCTACAGTGGCGGTTCGCCTTGTTTGGGGTGAACTATGTTAAAAAAATAATAATAATAAAGTGTAAACCTTCTATGACCATTCAGAACAAATACCTTAGAGCAGGGCCAGAAGATGCCACGACGGCCCATCCTCCGTCGGACTGATCGTCGAGGACGTATATTTGACAGGTAACTCTATGTAGAGATTTTCGACATAGAATGAATGGGGAGAAAAGAGGAAGAAAGATGTGTGTTCGTTTATTATAACGCCCTTTAGAATTTGGAATGAATATTTATTGTGTTTTGATTGGTTGAAGGAATCTGCTGATGTGAGCTTTCGTCAAATTGAGAGTCGATACGTAGCACTATTATTCACTACCGCTGTTACGGTGAAGAGTATTAGTGCGTAAATCATCTGAATAGATCCGATTGGATTTGAACTCGGCGTAGCGGATTTCATTAGACGTCACAATCAATAAAATCCGCTATGCCGACTAATAAGGCACTCATTTTTAGAAGCATTGTGTAAGTTAGAGGAGATACCATAGCTCTGCGGTTCAATATTGGACTGGTGAAATGTTAACTAGGAAATACAAGATCTTTTTCGCGTGGTTCCATGTCATTTTGTAGTATACGCCGAAAGGTCAAGTGCGTGTAGGTGCGTGTATGTGTGTGCGTGCAATTGTGTCTCGAAATGTAGATGCTGTAGAACTGAAGCATCATCTATTTATTTTCATTGATATACTTGATTTATTTTTGTACAATATACTTTATACGATAATCTATTTATATATTAAGTTTAGTGGGTATATCTTTATATATATATATATATATATATATATATTATTGTGTAATGTAGATTTCTAAATTAATTAATCGATCATTATGACTTCTTGAACATAGCTTTAAGGCGAACATAATGTGAGCTATATTTAGTTCAATTAATGTTATCTAGTAAGACAAACGGCTATGATGTCTCTTGAAAGTATATGTAGCTATGCATTAAATTTTGAATAAAGATAGAAAACGTTATAGGGAGTGTAATGAGCTATGTTTGATCTATTTTTATGGGAAGAAAATAGACAGAATGCCACCTTCAGAAACTATTGGTCAGATTTTTATTTAATTTGGAAAATATATAGTAGACATTATTGAGAGTTGAAGGAACTATGATTTTTTTTTGGGGGGGGGGAATGTAGCATAATCCTCGTCCACCCCTTTGAAAATAGCTTTGCCCATAAAAAATTACACCTTAGTCCTTTATATACTGTTGCATGTGATATTGTCTCCCCAGCATGGGGAACGCTGGGAAACCTACTAGTTGATTATATTAACTCATTAACTACCATCGATACACATACATACTTAAAAATGTATATTTCAGTATATCATCGAGCAGTTTATGATTAAAACATGACTGCAATATTCGTTAATTTGAGGTGACCATCCAAGAAACTAAAAAAACATCAAGGGAAATAACTCTAAATGGCTTAAAAATGATAAGTTACATTATGGAATTTCAAATGTAAGAATAAAAATGCTAGTATACAGAGTTAGGTCTCATCAATTCTCGAACAACGATGGGTAGCCCTGAGAATTAATAATAATTAAATAACTCTGATGTCTAGAAACAACAAAAAAAAGCTACAAGGACACCAAAGTAGTGTAGACAGTTTTGTAGTGTGCAAAACAATGTCTACGTGAGTGAATTAATGAATAAATTGATAAGAAAGTGGAGAGAGAGAGAAAGTGTATACAGACAAGCGATAACAAAAACCAATAGAAGACATTTTCTGAGTGAAAGGGAAGGACGAAAAGAAAGAGTTCCAGTCAGCTTTGTTCATTTAGTGTATATAAAAGCAGGTGAAAATACACATTCGTTATCCATAACTAAAAGTTAAAAAGAATTAGGTAAATGAACTCGTATTTTTCGTTAAGTTGTAACATTGTTGCTTGTCTTCTTTTCTGACTGACGTCTTTAATTTGCTCTCACGTGCATAGCATTCGGTTGATTGTAACAAACACTGTTTCATGGTTGAATTAGTTTACTGCTAATCAGGTGTCAGAAATACGTGAACCATGGTATTAATAGACTATTCAACTGTAGGTAAACCACCCTAGTGACTATGTCTGCTAGCGCAAATGAGACACGTCTGGTTATTCTGATATCTGACTCGAAAAGAGAGCTAGTGACTACTTTTCTCTTGCCACGTGACGTCACAGCCACGCGTGACCCCAACTCTCGCCCAATAAACAGCTGATATACTTCAGTATATCGATTTTTCATTCAGTAAATGCTATTGCGATTCACTCTCTTTTGAATTTCACAGTTAACTTTTAAATTTGAACTACAACCAATGTATTACTTTTTTTTACAAAGAACCATTTTAAATTGTGTTTAAAAAAAAATATTAGTGAAAAAGTATTTGGGTAGAAAAATATTTCAAAAATATTTATTTAAATTTTGTTTGGTTTTCTTAAACTTATGGCCCGGGTGGAAGTGTGTTTATGGCGGGAGATTCAAAAGAGAACAATGGATTTTGGATTTTAACCACAGTCGCGAAGGATATCGCAAATGGTTTTGCGATAATGAATCCCCCAACCATAGGTAGTGTGATAGATGCCTTTATAACGGCACGTCATCTCACTGTTAGATTCCACCATCGGACCACGTGGAGATTAAATAAAACAGTTTAAGACAACAAAGAGAAAGGAAGAAAACATTATTTAAACTAACCTTAAAGAAAGCGAAGGAATGATGAAGCTATACACATATACGAATAGGCGTTTTATAATGGTTGACAAAAAAGGAAAGCAATAACATTTTTATTAACAAAACAATTTATTTATTTAATATTTAAAAGAGAGTGTAAATTCATAATTGGGGCGTATAATGCGATGCGTGTTGAAATGTCTTTTTGTGTGTAGAATGCAATATGTGTTGAAGAAATAAGAGTTCGTTGGGATTGAAAGATTACCAGATTGTAGAATGTTTATCAAATTGAAAGATATATAGATTTCTTGAATCGAAAAGGGTTACCTTTCTCTTCCTCCCCCACACAGCTTGTTCGAGCTGGTGGGGGGGGGGGGGTCGCCGAGAGTTCTTTGTGCGTTTTTCTCAGAACGCTGAGGGAAAAAGAGAATGAGGAAGAGACGCGTCCCCTTCTTTATAGATTTAAGATCACGTGCGGCCGAGCTGACCTGTCGGCCGCCCATTGGTCAGAAACCTCCGGCCAACGTGATTAGGCGAGATTTCGCGAGTTTCTCCACTTCAGAGGCGAAGAAGAGTTAAACAAAGAAAGAAAGAAAGAGAGAAAGAGAGAGTACCTTAATTGTGGTGTTCACCACAAACTAAACAAAACTATTTTTTAAATGAAAGTATTCAAGTTTAAAATTCTCTGATAATTCTAAATGTCTGAAACAGCACAACCAACATCTAAACTCACGACTAATCTGCGTGTGTGTGCGTTTGATTCATATGTGTGCGTGTTGGTATTTACTTCCCTCGTACCGCATGGACGATGTGACACGGAAGGTTGGAATTAAAAAGCTAGCGCACAAAAGGGCGTGTTCACTCTGGCCCACAAAAAAATGCCTGAGCCGCTTTGTAAGTATTGCCCGGTAAGAGAGCCTCGTGAAATAAATTAACCTATTCTGAAAGAGAGAAGGTAAAGCCAATAGCAGTGTTGACCTCGTAGAACTGCACAGAACTATACCTCAGACTGATAGAAAATTGTCAAAACTCTGTCGGGCTAATGGTTGAGGACGTATCCTCGACTGGTTTGACCAACACAACTCGGCTCAAGTTTACCGTTGTTTGTGTGTGTGTGTGTGTGTGTGTGTGTGTGTGTGTGTGTGTGTTTTAGCTCTAATTTATAAATCAAACATTTTCTAAATATCAAACGATTGTAATAACAATCTCAAAAATATCAATACGAAATATTATTCTGCATTATTTAAATATGACTTTTTAAAACAATTTTAAATCGGTGAACCTCTAAGCAACAGTGTTACTATCTGTTTCAAGTTTTTCAAAAAGCACAAACAGACACATACACACAAACACACACACACACACATATATATATATATATATATATATATATATATATATATATATATATATATATATATAGGCAAATATTATTAAATAACACGGAGTGCTTTTGCTTGATAAGACTCTTTTTTCCGAATAGTTCATTTAGTATTTCGGTCAAATTAATGTATGTACGTTCCGTTGTGTTCTTTTTTTCATTTCCTTAAATATATCATACTATAAATATATATACATATATATATATAAATATATATATATATATACACACATATATAAATATACATATACTATATATATACATATACTATATATATGTATATATATATATAGTATGAAAATATACTTATGTATACTTATTTCCTTACATATATCCTACTATAAATATATATATACATATATATATATATAAATATATATATATATACATATACTATACATATACATATACTATATACATATATGTATATATATATATATATATATATATATATATATATATATATACATATATAGTATGAAAATATACTTATGGCAAGTAGACTAGCTTACTTGTAATAAGCATATTTTTATGCTCTTGCCAAGCCCTACTCACGAATTGGGAACTGTAAAAGTAAATATAGGATATATATATATATATATATATATATATATATATATATATATATATATATATATATTAAAATATTAGTGTACATATATATATATATCGATATTTGTATAATTAGGCAGCATTTCGTCATTGATGCATGTTTGATTAAACAACAGGGACAATTCCGTTTCACTATTTACTATAAAAAAATTAAAACAACTAAGTTATTAATAAGAAGTTACCCGACGTTATGGGACGGTTTACTAAAACTAGTAATGTAGTGTATTTATTTAAATGCCCAATGGGAGAATGTGCCTCCCAAAACAATGCATATATTGGTATGACTAAGACTTTATCTCTCGTCGCCTTACATGTCACCTCTCCTTCCCCCATAGCTCTGTTTACCACCACTAAGTAGAACACGACATCTCAAAAAAAGATTTCATGGATATATTAGTAAAAAAACACCGCCATCCTCGCTGTCTCACATTGCAACTTGCGCCTCCCCATAATTGATGCTTTACTCATTCGAACAAAAAAAAACACCATCAATCAAGCTCGATATGAGGGGGAGAACGTATACTGACATGCCTTTAATATATATTTTTTAAATAGTTTTAATCGGGTTTCTCAATGAATTCACCAGTTTTGTTTGCATATATACTATATGTAATGTATAAATGGGAGTCGAAAACGTTATTAGTTTTGGCGAGCTCTTGTTCACACTCGGACAGAACATTAGATCATCAGTCCGTCAACATGAAAAGATGGATCAAAAAAGAAACAAACAGGAATTGTCTCTGTCTGTTGTTTAATCAAACGTGCATATATATATATATATATATATATATATATATATATATATATATATATATAGTGTATTGATTTATTATTCTTCATCTTTGTGTAAACATTTTTATTTGTCTATGTGACCCGAGTTCTCCAGAAAATTATAAGACAACACTTTAAAGAATATAATGCATAAAAAAAAGCAGGTTTACTAAAGAAAAAAATATAGAGTGAAAATCTAATTTTGTCATCACTATGTTGAGCTATTACTTATGCGTGTACTGGATTTGCGTAAATTTCGATGATGGAGCGTAGTGTCATCAGCACGGGGGCTAACAAAGATGAAATCCGTAGACCGGTACCATCTTGGCCTTCGGTCCTTGATTCCGCCGGTCTGCGGTATTGCCCTGTGCAGTTCTAGGAGATCCACCCTTCCAGGATTTTCCTTCTCATTTTTTGAGAAGGGGTTATTTCTCCTACTGGGCAATGCCGACGTTGCTGCCCAGGCATTTTTATAGGCCTGAGTGCTCTTCCTTTAGGGCGCTGGCTTTACAATCCCACTTCCCTGACCTTGTGTCACATCTTACCACTGTGGTAGGTAGATAAATACAATCAGCAAATGTACTCATCTCTGACATGATAGCATCAGGGAGGTCGTTTGTGACGATCAGGAATAATAAGGGTTCAAGTATCGACCCCCGGAGCACAACCCCATTCATGTGATGTTGTTTGAATGTACGGTCATCAAGAACAACCTAGATATTTTTTAGCTAGAGATATCTGATTATATTAAATATCTATATAGTAATACCGTACGAATTAATTTTCCTGAGAAAACCTTCATGCCAAACCTTTTCAAATGCCTTGGATATATCAAGCGTTACAACCCTAGTTTCACCTGCTTAACCCAGTGTACGGTATATGGATTTAGAGTTGATAGTCAGGATATATCGCGGTTGAACGAGATTGCCTAAATCCATACTGTTGGTCTTAAAGAAGTTTAGCATTTTCGAGAGGGTAGACTATCGCTAGATTGATTAATGATTCAAGGATTTTTACGATGTGTGGAAAGCAACTTATATGGCGATATTTTGGGGCCAGTTTTTTATCAGAGTTCTAAAAACTAGTACCACAGAGACAATTTCCCAGTTATCAGGCAAACAAGGTTTGGCAAAGCATTTGGAAAGGGCACGCTCCAGCACAACATGTTTTTATTACTATAGCAGGGATAATATCTGGTCCACATGCTTTGGGGTGTAAACGTGTTTTTTATCATATCCTGGACAGAAGAAATGGTGATTATGTGTTTTTCTTACGTTCTTCTTATCCGATGAACGCAATGTGAGAAATTACAAGTTATTACGCTTTATTTAGTCTTTATGTACACACCCAGGTAAACGTGCAGCATAGAACAGATATTGATAATATCTCATTATAAATATTACAATTAATGTTATATGGGTGTGGTTTTTATTATTCAAAAAATGTTCCTATACACAATGTTAAATTTGATTTATTGTAATTTTACTGTAGCATAATGTTAAGGAGTTTGGCGGGAAAATTCCTTTCTTCGATAAGATAGCGCCTTGGTTTAGTGTGAAATTCATATTCTTTCGTAAATAAAGAGATTCTATTTGTTCTTAAGTTTTTCTATTCTAATCTATTCTGACAATCGATAAAATCAGATTACAACAAAACATCAAAGGAAAGAGAGTTCAAATATTTATTTCACAAGAAACACGGCTGCACCTGACGCCTATAGCACAAGTAATCACGATCACAAGTAGTAAGATTATTACTTTTACAGCAGAGAGTGAATTCCAGATGACAGTGACTGGATGTCAGATGTGGCATTCAAAAGTTCAACTAGTAGACAGTGACGTCATCAGCCGCAAAATTAGATCAAGTAATACAGAAGATGGTGGAAGAAATCTGACAGCGAAATGTCAAAATTTACCTTTTTTTTGGCTTTCACGTAATGGCAGTACACCTGTCTTTTTCGACAGACTCGACGGAGGTAGAAGTAAATCCTAAAAGAAATATCACCGAAAGGCAGCATTTCAGGATGTGAACCGGTACTGATTTCCTGACTGACATGAGTATCTTCACAATTCTCAAAGTTATGTACAAAATCAGAAAACAATACAATTACAGCCGATTGCGCACAAATAAGCGATAGAAATCGAGAACTCTTTATGGTAATGATGTTCTATGAAAGTCTAAGGAGGGGGGGGGGGTCTGTGGATATTGATTGCCGCTCTGAAAATAAACGACGAATATCACCATGCTATCTTACAATATAATTTATTATATATATATATATATATATATATATATATAATCCATCTACGACTTGAACTAAATTTTCACCATTGGATTTACTTCATTTTGAACGCCTTTCTGTGATGCCTCCACGAAACTTTTTCTTCTCCATCGAAACTTCCTTCGATTGGACACCTCATCGGCGGACATTTACCACCTGGACTAACCTAATATCCTTTTACACGAACTTTTTTTCACCAATCATTTTCTTAATATTTTTTCAAATGTTGAATTTATATAAAAGTTTAATACGAAAATGCGGTTTATTAATGTAAATAATAATCTCGCAGAATTATCTTTAGGTGCGAACTTACAACACCGAAATCCAACAAAGATAAATGGTTCCGTACTCTATATAATTATTATTTAAATTTTTACTAAAATAAAATGTTCAATTATAGTTGATCAGATTAAATATCTAATTATTTGTTTTAACTTATTTTTGTCCAATTAAATTCACGAAAAATGACTAAAAAATTGACTAGTTTCATAAAACCTATCCTGAGACCAAAATACAGGGGGCATAATTCATTTGAAGAATTCACGATTTACTTCCCACAGACCATTATTAAATCCTCAATTAACAATAAAAATTAAGAATTGGAAACAAAAAACTGAAAACTTTGATTAAAAATTATATATATATATATATATATATATATATATATATATATATATAACGTGTAATAAGAATTTAAATATAAATAATGTATCCTTAAATAATAATCTATCGTGATAATAGAAAGCTCAATATATTGAATAGAGCAATAAATTAAGAAAATGAGTGATGGAAATAAAACTTGTACAAATACAATATTTATTAAAACATCAAAAGTTCAAAAACTAGGAGGAGGTCTCGTTTTCTTTAATCAATGGAATTTCAAAGATCGATTCTTTTAACTTCTCATAACCTCTGTATGCTTTTGATCTTCTTATGTTTTAATAAATATTGTATTTGTACAACTTTTATTTCCATCACTCATTTTCTGTCTATCTATCTATCTATCTATCTATCTTTCTCTCTCTCTCTCTCTCTCTCTCTATATATATATATATATATATATATATATATATATATATATATATATATATATATATATACGAAAGTGGAAAAGAATACATTTTCGTTTGGACGAGTGTGAATCTATCTTGTTAATAAGCAAGACAAAAATACTTTGATATAAAATCTAAGATTTATCCTCCGTTCTCTCCAGACTTTAAACTGTTCCTTTACGATACCTGGTATATCCATATAATATTACAAGTGATTGTAATTCATAAATTTTGATATTCTGATGAAGAAAATCATAAATATTTTGTATATTTATTTAAATGTATTCATACTAAAAAGAATGTTGATTGGAAACGCGCGTATATATGAAGTGACATGGTTAAATATATATTTTCAGGGCATAATTCAATTATTTTAAATTATGATTAATATATTTTGAATCTTTGAAATCGTCATGATATATATATATATGGAGTAAGGTACACGATAAGTCATGAAAATGAAATGCCGTGGTAGACAAAATGTTTGAAAAAAAGACAAACGGAAAACAAGTTAGAATGCAGGAGCAAAACAAAAAACAAGAGATGTGATCGGTTTCGTTCGTATTATCGAACGTTTTCAGAAAAAGTGAAGATTTGGAAACAATGTTATTTGATTTTGAAGGCACACACATGGGAGAAGGAAAAGATGATCCGATTGGACCATATGAGAAGACTCTTAGCTACATTAAAATATGATTTGACAAGTAGGTGACATATTCCTCTTTATTTCTCATTCTTTTTTTATAACTTCATCCAATTTCTTTTCTTTTCCATTTTCACACCCACCGAGCTAGCATAGGAGGAGGGGGTAAAGGCGATAAGAGGGAAGAAGACAGAGAGTTTCTCTGTCTTCTTCCCTCTTATCTTAAAGTATTACATTATTACTCGATCAATCAAATACGATGCAAAATAAGCAAATGATTATTTCATTATATATATATATATATATATATATATATATATATATATATATATGAGAGAGAGATGTAGTAATCAATAAACAGCTGTTTAGTCTTTTGAAATCCCATCAATGTGGCTAAGTCCAGTAAGCGTATGAACCCCGATATTCGATACCCGGACATCAGTCACTATCAATCATCACAACCGGACGCTCAACCCTGTTAATTAAAAAAACAAAACATGCAGCTGTTAGTAGAAGAAATAAGTTTCACTTTTAAATAAATTTTGCATGTTTTACATTTATAAAGTAGTTAATTACTTTTACGGAAGAATCTTGCTTTAATTCTATGTTCTCCTCCACTAGTGTGCTCCACCCATATGAGAATGTATATCTATAAAAGATATAGTCATCTACTGATAAATGTTTCGTCTTATCAAGACTCATCAGTGTGGCTAGACTATAGTCGAGGTTATCGATATCGTAAAAATGTAAAAAATAAATACCAAAACTAATTTAAAAGCAAAGCATAGTCTTTTACGTCATTTTTAATGGAGGGTTTACACTATAGTACATACACACACACACACGCACGCGCACACACACACACACACACACATATATATATATATATATATATGAATATATATATATTGTGTGTGTGTGTATATTTAGGCAGCATGTTTTCATTTAGGAAAATGTTATTAAGTAACACGGAGGGTTTCTCTATGATTAGACTTTTTTCAATTTTTCTAATAACCCATTTAGTATTTCGATCAAAGTTCAGTGGTTTCCTTGTTTCATTGTTTTTTTTAGTACATTCGATTTGAATTATCAAATCCTCATCAGTCGGTGTTAATCTTGGGTGTGTTTACAAGTACGTCTACCGTACTGAGTTTTTATAACGACTAGTAACTTACAACTTTAAAATGAGCTTCTGTAGTGATGAAATTTTGCACGCGAACGCGATTACGTGCTAAGCGCCTGCAACATTTAAAACGATGAGTGTTACACAGCTAAGAGTGTGTTAATATTATCACCACTTATGCAGTAGAAAATGGTGTAACTAGTTTTATAATTAATATTATAAATTGTGGGATGTCTATTAACCTTACATCTCTCCATATCTCTCTAGCTCCATTTTCCAACACCTAAAAAAAAACATGACTGCCCCCTTCACAATATAGACACATACTAGTTAACAATACTAAATTAATACACCACAATACTAACACCAAAAGATTAAAAATTCTTGAAGCCATCTACATAAAAACTAAACATCCCACAATCAATAATGTGAATTACGAAACTAGTCCCAACATTTTAAAGTGTCTAGCATAGTAATAAACGTTACCCCATTCTTAACCATTAAGCAATTATACGTTTGAGTTTTGAACGCGCTCAGAACGTAATCAAAGTCTTAACAGTGACGCAATCAAACTTTTGAATCTTGCACGCTCTTAGAATGTAATCACGCTGTCATGTAACATCTCAATATTATAGACGCTCATTTTAAGTCGTAAATTACTGGCCGTTATATTAATGAAAAAAAAACCTCAACAGTAAAGGTTTCTTTTGAAACCTAAATTAACACCGCCTGAAGAACTCGCAAAAAAGGAAATAAAATGGAACAAGAAACACATGAAACTTACATACAGTAATTTGACCGAAACACTAAATGGACCATTCGGAAAATTGAAAAGAAAAAAAGTCTCATCAAGCAAAAACACTCCGCGTTATTTAATAATGTTTGCCTAAATGAAAATATGCTACCTAAATACACACGCAATATATATATATATAGTACATGTATTGTATTAGTTTCTGTAGATGTAAATCCGTTGAAACTCAAGTGTTTATATAAAGTGCTCAATAACAAGTAGAGCTGTTCTTAAGTATAATTTTTTATTTATACAAACATTATTGGTTACATATGTGCATACATGTTTCGGTTGTACTATTCGCAAAGAGTGAACCTCTTCAGACCCACGACGACCACTTCTATGCCGTCTTTGGTCTGAAGAGTTTCATTCTCTGCGAAGAGTACAACCGAAACATGTATGCGCATATGTAACCTATATATGTATATATATATATATATATATATATATATATATATATATATTATATATTTTTATATGTGTATAGTCAGCTATTTGTTTAATACGAACATTTAAGTGACGTATTACACTTTTCCCCCTGAGACGATCTTAGTTTTTAATAAGTAAATATCGATAACATCGACATGCTAGTGAATCGGGTGTTCTACATGTCTGTGTAAAATCATATATATATATATATATATATATATATATATATATATATATATATATATATATATATGAATGAATGAAGATAGGGATAAAATGAACTTACGTAATGGTAAATGAAAAAATAAAAGCCAAAGACTATATTATTTATGTATCTATCAACATTTCATCTTTATTGTGAGACTTCATCAGGATGAAGAAACATGCAGAAAATATAGTTAAGCAATTATCAAATTTGATCTGCCCGAGGGCGATGAGCCTCAGGCCAGACTGTGAGTGAAAGGAAATCAAAAAATTGATGGGTTTACTTTTTTAATTTTTAAAAGAAATCTCTATGCCCAGTGGTATCGTCGGTGTTCTGAATAAGGTGAAACCACGATGAGAAATGACGTAATATCGATGAAAAAAAAACGGTGCATTACCGGAAAGTCTCTCTGGAAAAAAATATTGGTTGGGAATAATAGGAGCTGGCGTCTGAATATACCGTTAAAAACGGTGTATTGTTAACGTGTCCCTTTTAAAATAAGTACTGGGTTAGGATTGATTGAAATAATATATGAGTTTTAATCGTAGTTGAGTTATATCAAAATTGATTTAATTATTTATAATGGGTGTTGTCTTTTTTACTGCTTCAAAATTGGGTTTATCCTCAGCGATAACTGAGTGGTATAATTTATTGATTAGGCTCTGGGTGGGAGTCATTTAATTCTTTTATTTCTTTCTTTCTTTATTTTTTGTTTGTTCATTATTTATAGATAAATATTTCCCCGCAATGTATTTTTATGAATTATTTATATATATATATATATATATATATATATATATATATATATATATATATATATATATATATATATATATATATATATATTTGTTATGTTATAGTAACTCTGTGTGTGTGTGTGTCCGCCTGATTGTGTGTCTTATGTTCACCTAAACCGCTGGACAGAATTGCTCCTACCCCAGTACTTATTTTAAAAGGGATATGTCAACCACCCACTGTTTTTAACGGTATATTCAGACGCCAGCTCCTATTATTTTCGTTCAAGATGATCCTTTAAAATACGACACAACTAATTATAATTATGTTAATGAAACAAAATAAAAGCTATAAAACAAAAAACTATTTTAAAAAATAAATAATGAATCCGATACATAAATTTAAACCCGGTATCACCATCAAAAAGGACTTCAATATTACAACCTTTAAACGACGTATTCAACCGCCCGCCCCCCTCTTTTGTATTTTCCCTTTCCAAGACACCGATATTTGCTACGATATACAAACAACAATATATTTATATCTGTCACCGACCGCGAATGGAGACCAACATTTCAACTGAAGTTATGGGTGTAATTTTTTAAGAAAAAGCTAAGTTCCTAATTATTTTTTAATGCTGAACTGTCTCTGTCTGAAATGTTACTAATTCTGATCATGTTACTAAATTTACTTGTATTTAGCTTGGGCTTTTTTATTTAATTTTGAGTTTCAATTTACCTATTTCCTCCGTAGCTTTCATTGTATAAATAGTTAACAAGTTTTTCTCAGCCGTCACCCTACTGGCTGTCTATCTCTTATCTGTGTTAACTTGTGAGAGACAAACATATCTTTAATTTATGTTCCCTCTGATAAGTGTACGGTGAACTTAATATATCTACATACATACATGTATACATATATATATATATATATATATGTATATATATTTATAAATATATATATATAAATATATATACATACATATATATATATTTATATATATATACATATATATATATATATATATTGTTTTGTTTTAACCTGCGGGGCTCGGAAATACCTGACTAGTACACGGGCGCAGTCTATCCCTTCTCGGAGTGTTGGACCCGTAGACCATGTCAGGTAATCCATTTAAGAGAAGGAAAACTCTGACAATAAAAGCTTGCTACTAGGCACTTACGTCTTGGCAGCAGACCGTTGGGAAGTTCGGAACACCCTCCCCTTGACTAGAGAACATAGGTTAGAATCATATGACCAAACCCACATGTGCTTTAGATTCACTTTACATCACAGCGTCAGTTACTTATATTTCTTATATCGTTCTCTTTCGACCCAGGACTCTACACTGATTGACTCTGTCGCTGAAAGTTTAGATAGAGCACTTTCACTCGACTCGAATGCCCAAATACATGTATTTGGGGATTTTAATGCACACCAAATCACAACGACTGATAAGGCTGAACTACTTGTCCAGCATTTCGCCTAAAACTCCACTTTGAACTCAGCAAACCACCCGCTCCCAAAATTCCCATTGCGGACCGAAGCCACACTTGATAATCTGGTCATCACCCCATCTCAAGTCAGAGACATCATAAAACCCTTGACACCTCCAAAGCCTGTGAGCCTGACATTATACCAGTAATAGTAATTAAGAAATGCTCTGCTGAGCTGGTCCCGGCCCTCTCCAAACTATACAACAAACTCCTTACTAAACTTTGTTTCCCTGATAGTTGGGAAATTGCCTCTATATTACCAGTCGTCAATAATTCTGAGGATAGATCTGATCCTTTAAACTACCGCCCAATCAGTCTACTTCCGATCATTGCTAAAATATGTGAATCATTAATCAATCTAGCGATAGTCCGGCTCCTAGTTAATGCTAAACTTCTTTCTGATTAACAATACGAATTAAGACACGCACGATTTACCGCAAATATCCTAAGGGTCATCTCTGAACGAATATACCATACACTGGACAAGGCAAGTGAAGGTAGGGCGGTAGCGCTCGATATATCCAATGGCTTTGACAATGGCTGGCATGAAGGGGTTCTGCTGAAACTGCACTCATATGGTATTACTTGACAAATATTTAACATGATTAAATCCTGCCTAACAAAAATAAAGATCCAGGTTGTCCTCGATGGCCGTTCTTCTAAGCAACATGACATAAATGCTGGTGTACTCCAGGGATCCATCCTTGGACCTCTACTGTTCCTGATTTTCATAAATGACCTTCCTGATGTCATTGAGACTGAATTAGGAATATTTGCTGACGACAACACGCTCTACTCTCGTCATGTGGGAAAAACCGACACGCACATATCTGAGGCAATGGCTGAATCCTTAGAAAATGACGTCCAGTCTGTAGACGAATAGGGTCAACAATGGATGATAACTTCTAATGCCGTAAAGACAAAGCTACTTTCCTCCAATAACTACAAAAAACCTCTTCAACCACCGATTGTCATGGCAAATAACACCCTTCCTGAGAGTTCATCATTCGAACTACTCGGCCTAACCTTCACAGATAACATAAATTGAAACTAATACATTGAAAACATTGCCAGGGCTGCTGCAAAGAAGGTTGGCTCCCTTTACCGTGCCATTAAACTTCTCACACCTGACATTATCCTGTATCTCTACAAAGCCACCATCCGCTCATGCATGGAGTATTGTTGCCACATCTGGGCTGGTGCATCATCCACTAGTCTCTCTCTCCTAGACAATGTCCAAAAACGCGTCGCAAACCTAATAGATCCCTCACTGTCAACCAAGCTCCAGCACCTGTCCCATCGCTGCAGTGTTGCATCCGTGTTCTTGTTTTACAAATACTTCAATGGATTATGCTCCGATGAACTGGCTACTCTGGTTCCCCCTCGACGTAAATTCACTAGACAAACTCGAAACTCGACAATCAGCTAAATCCCATCCATTCACTG
This sequence comes from Sepiola atlantica, assembly GCA_963556195.1. Classification (NCBI taxonomy): domain Eukaryota; kingdom Metazoa; phylum Mollusca; class Cephalopoda; order Sepiida; family Sepiolidae; genus Sepiola; species Sepiola atlantica. The sequence continues at coordinate 80,376,434 of OY744521.1, forward strand.
TGGAGGTCCCTAGTTGCTGGAGAGCTTTTTACTCCAATAGCTTTTTTCCTCGTGCTGTTGGTCTCTGGAACTCCCTCCCTGCCCCCTGTTTCCCCAACGGTACTGACATTGTAAACAAATAACTTGCTGCGCAGCTCCCAATTTAGGTTGAACCCCCAACCCTTCTCCCTTTTTTTCATAGTAGCCTCTTACGTCTACAGTGGCGACCTGCCTTGTTTGGGGTGAACTATGTTAAAAAAATAAAATAAAACTTAATTAATTCCCAACCAACATATTTTTTTCCAAAGAGACTTTCTGGTAATGCACTGGTTTTTTATCGATATTACGCATTTCTCATCCTAGTTTCACCTCATTCAAAACCGCGACGATACCACTGCGCATGGAGATTTTATTTAAAAATGTAAAAAAGTTAGCCCATCTGGATAAAACCGCGGTACGTTTCTGAAACATGTAACATATAGTTTTCAAATGAATTATATATATATATATAGCAATGTCAGACGAATTGACTGAACCGATCACAATTAATTGATTAAAATAAAAATCGTTTCAGGGGTATTAAAATGCCAAAGAACAGCTTAAAGACACGACGATAGACCTTGTATTTAGCAAAATTATTGGCGACGCCATGACCCATTCAGTGACGCTGTATCTAATGCACTCAGAAAATTGGGAGAAATGGTTTGCAAAAATATATGAAGTTACTTTTTATGTATCAGATCAGAAAGGTCACATAGTAAATCATTGAACCTATCCAAATGTATCGATTAATTTAAACAAATTAATTATACGAATAGCCGTCACCCTAAAAACGATGGCTGAAATGGCTTTTTAAATAGACAAAATTCCCGTTCATATACAAAAAGGAATTAATCCAAATAAGTGGAATCCGAAGACCAAAGGCATTCGACCACAAATACATAAGTAGCTGAATAATAAATAAGGTTTGACTAATTCGCTGAATTAATGGATTAATTCAAAACAACTTAGTATAACGAAAGGCGGCCATCGTAAGGTGCTTAATGTACCACTGATATAAGCAAAAATAAATGGTTCCCCGTTCAATCCATTCAGCAACTCATCGTTTCGTGCTATTGCACTAATCAGACAGTTGAATTCTTTTTGAAAAATACACAACTTTCAGATCTTATTTTGAGTTACACTCGGTCAATTTTGTATGTAAATCTTCGTGGGTTGATATACATTTTTGACCACAACTTTCGTTTAATTAGTTTCATTTGTTTCATGCTTTAATTTATGTTTATTTTATACATGATTTCAATTTCTATATATTTAAATGTTCATCACAGTCTTCTAAATATATGTTGTAAAAATCTTTTAAGTAACTTGATTTACCTTACTTTATTCAAGTGCGTACACCAGAGAGTTTCGCCACATGCTTGAAATCAAAATCAAAACACTTATCATGGTCTCGGACAAGTCTTTCATCTGTCAGGAGCGGCATGCCTGTCTCAACCCTCATCTGATCGGCTGATCTTTTTAGCGATTGTCGTCTTTACCTTTCTTGAATCAGATCCCTTTGATATGATTTATTTACATAGCTGGAGTCTGGTGGCCAGGAATCATTTCCAAACCGCTATAATCTCTTTTTTCGAATAACATTGTTGACTGATCTGTTAGTATTAAACCTCTTTCTAGTATCCGGATTTCTTAGTCTATTTTGCAAAGTTATTCAAAGGATAGTTCTTAAACATTTAATTTTAAAAACATTTAACTTCCTCTCATGCTCTGCTTGTATAGTTTATGTTTCAATTGCATATAGAGCAATAGGAACCATCAATGCATCGTAAAGTTTAACTTCAGAAACGTAATAATCCTTGCTGTTATATATCTTTTCTTAAATACGTCTAATTACAGAAACTGCTATTCCTATTTTTCTGCTAATATCAGATGAGGATCCCAGAACAACTGAGCCAAAAAACACAAAACCTTCCTCGTTTATTTTCAGTCGTTTTCTTGTCTATTGATATATTATTTTCATAATTTGCATTTGGCCGGGTTAACTTTCATCCCCTATTTCTCGCAAGAGACTTCAAGCTCAAAAGTAGAGCTTCCACTTATCATAAACAATGTCTACTTGCGTGATGAAATCAGCATAATAACTATAAATAAAGCGCTTATTGCTGAGTGCCAGTGTTGATTGCAGACTTTCCCGTTCTTTCATCACAAATTCAACGAAAATGTTGAAGAGGTCAACAGGTAAGAAACAATCCTGTCGTACTCTTACAGTTACTTAAACCAATTTGTGATATGTTCGTTAATAAATACTGCACATTTCGTGTATTTCTATACATTTTCAATAATGTCTACGATTTTGTTATCAACTCCAATCGCCTCGAGCATTTTCCACATAGCTTTTAGCCACACTGTGTAAAATGTCACTTTGAAGTCTATGATTTTTTTTATGGAAATTGCTTCAGACAAGGCATGAAGCCACTTGATATAAGGAGCTAAAGAGTAAATACTTCGAAGGTCAAGTACAAACCAACAATGAGTGTTAGAGGGATAGATTCTGACCCAGAAAACAGTCATTCTTCCTCCTTTTGTCAGAAACATCGTTCAAGAAATGTGAAAACTAAAGAGCAAACTAAGGAATACGAGAGTTACGAAGCCGTCAAAAGTAAACCAAGGTCAACTTTCTACTGTGAAGAGCAATTGTTCTTTTTGGGGCTTTTTACATTATCTTCCGTACGATGAAAATGGCATCAACCGTTCCCTTGTCAGGGCGAATACATACTATAACTTCTAATGAATAATGTTGTACAATCGACCAATTTTAAGTAGATATTTTAGTTCAGATTTTAATTGGTACATAATTGATTTCAGTTTTGTAGCCAAACATACAAGAATCAAAATATTAAAGATGTCTTGCGATGTTCTTGTTTGATTGCCAAATCTTGATTTTTTAATTAAATTTAAAACTAGATTTGGTAAGAAAAGACAACTTTTCACTACATTATTAAGATCTTCGTCCTCATCGAAAGATGATTCGGACCACTTAGAATTGGCGTCGAAGCCTATAAAGATTATATCTTTATTAAAAGGATTACCATATTTGGCAATGATTTGCTTTCAGAACTGCATATATTTTTCTCAGGCAATCCGCAAATATTAAGCGATATCACATCAAGTTTATGTTGGGTTCGATTTCTGTATTTTACGGAATATCAACCCTTGTCTGTTTATTTAATACTGGATAACAATACCAAAATGATTCATTGTATACCATTAGCTAAAAAAGGGTTTCTATTAAGCTATAGCTGAGGGGAATTTCAGTTTCATATCTTTTGCAACAGTATTCGTGCGTAGATGACCACAATCGATCTTATCCAATAGGATTTGAACTCGGCTTAGCTTTTAACATACTGATGTATGACTATTAATAAGTGTCCCAGGGTGACTTTCACAAAAATATGCCTTTTAAATTTATCCGCCCACATTTATTAGCCACAAAATATGATGTTTAAGTTATATTGTTACCCGTGACCCCGTGTTTCATAATCTCCACCACCATTTGTTTCACTTTGGTTTAATTCGAAAACACATAAACTGTGATATATATGTTAAGAAATTATTTTTGTATAACGAAAAGTAAGTCTCTTTACTTGTATATTATCATCCTATGATGATAGAGAAGTAAAGCTAACTAATTTACGCACGTGTATATTGTGTGTGTATAAATTAACTGGAAGTATCGAGTCACTCTTCTCTAAATGTTCACTCAGCCATTACGTAATATCAGAGAATGGTTGAATCAGTATAGGGTAAAATGGGGTGAAAGAAATACATAGATAGTGAAGAGACACACGCGTGAGTTGTTCAACTAATTATAAATTACGGCTAATTAAAATAATTAAAACAGAATTTTTAAAACAGAATTTGATCTCAGAACTTCGGTATATTTTAGCTTTTAGTTTGTGTTTCGTAAGTTGATAGGAAAAAAAAGCACCGGGAAATAGACGTTGCTTCATCACAGGTGTTAATAATGGAGCTTGTGCATCTGCCTGTCTGAAGTAGAAACTATACTATACTATTAAAAGCTATTGTTCTAATATACTTACTATGAAATAGTATATAGAAGGCGGTAGTGTATAGTATAGTTTGAAATATTATGGGGGTAATTAGTCCTTGACAGTCGAAAATAACATTAACCGTAATATTTTTGTTGGGTTGTGTAGTATCTGTTCTGCTATCATGACACCATGATCCCAGGCGTTATCTCCCTTTTAGGGAAGGGCGTAGTGCCGTATCACAAGATTTGACTATTTTTCCAAAAATCTGGTGTCGTGCGATTTTGTTATGAAAAAGTTAATTTTATGGTTGTAGTATATGTTCCGTTTTCAGGAGATCATCGTCCTAGGCATTACCCACCCCTTCATGGGACTATCCCATAACTATTAACTTCTCTTTTCAGGGGTTAGTGTAGTATCTTCCCTTTTGATATGATACCATCCTCCTAGGCATTACGTCCTCATTTTAATGGAGTGTACTATATGTTCGTTCGTAATAATAACATTCTACCAGTCATTACCTCCTTCTTTGAGGGGAAGGTAGTGTAGTATATGTTCTTCGTCAAGGCACTATCCACTAAACATTACCTCATTTGTTTATTTGAGGCGGTTAGTGTAGTATCTGTTCTCTTTACATGATACCATCCTCCCATACATATTCTTTCATCTGTATACTATACTCTAGATATTACATCTTTCTTTGATATGAGGAACAGTGTAGTATATGTCCGTTCGTCTTGATCCCAACCTTTCAGGCATTACCTATTTTTTTATGAAGGTGTAGTATCTGTTCTGTTATCATGAAAACATCCTCCTAGGGATTAACTTTCTTTTTATTATTAGTGGTGTGTGTAGTATTTGTTCTCTTGTCATGATACCAACGTCCCGGCTATTTCCTCCTCCTATTAGAGGGATGGGGCAGTGTATTATATGTTCTTTCGTTATGATACCATCCTCCCATACATTACCTCATTTATGGGGGTAATTTATGATCTGTTTTTTTGTCATGATACCATATTCCCAGAGATTACCTCCTCCTTTATATAGGGGTAGTGTAGTATCATTTCTGTTGCTATAATACCATCCTCCTGGCATTATCTCTCCGCCTTTAGGAGAAATCCTCTCAAGCATAATTTCATCTTTAAGTATAATCTTATAATATCGGTGCTGTTGTCATCATATCATCCTCTCAGACATTACCTCATCATTTGAAGGTGCAGTTTATAATATGTTCGTTTCTCGGTAAAACACCTTCCCATGCATTATCTCCTCCTTTAGGAGGTTCTCGTAAGATATGTTCCTTCGTCAGACTTCGCCTTCTTTTGTGTGAGATAATATGGTATATGTTCTTCGTCATGACAGCATCCTCCCAAGCATTACATTGTCCTTTTGAGTGGGTGCTTAGTGTAGTATATTTTTGTTCGCCATCAGACTATTTTACCAGACAAACAAAATATTCGAACGAAGGGAGCATATATTTTTTTAGTATAATAATAGATTTTGTTGAGTTATTATTTTTTTAATTATGCAATCGTTGTCGCTTGTTAGGGAGTTCGTGAAAATAGTGAATTTTTAGACGAGAAGAATATTTGTTGAGTTAAAATTTTGAAAAAGTTCCAAAATAGAAAAGGATTTTAATATTCTTCAATTATGAATTTTCTATGCATATAAATGAGTACCCCATGTCTACAGCTTTCATAGGTTGTAAAGAATAAAGCAAAACAATAATTATGCTTTCGTTCACATTTTGCAAATCCAATTTGATCAGGGCTATCGATCAGAAGCTGGTTACATTATTGATACGCAGTTAATAAACATTTCCATTGTTGGAGTAATCCTAGTCCTAAATGCGCTCCAGAAAATCGAATAACTCTTTGTCTGTTGCTTATACAAAGCAACACTAAAGCAAACAATAATATTCCCAAAACATTACTCATGTTTACCGAAGAAACCAAATGCAATGACGAGGCCAGACGAGGATTCTTGTTCAACAAGACAATTGCCTGAGAGTAAAAGAGTCTCCCAAATGAAATAGGTTCGAGTTCAGAACTGTCGCTATGAATTGTACACTCAACATCGTTTTTGAGAACAACACATTTACTTTTTAAATAGTAATGAGGAAGATGAGAGATGACGAAGGATCTGATTGTTCGTGCCGTTGGAGAGAAGTTATTTTTGAAATAGTCTACAGTCAGTCTACGAAAAACACGAAGCAGACATGTGACCGGATGAAGATGCTCTTTTGTAGACACATTGGGAAAAGGAATAGACAAGAAAAAGTTCTGAAAAATTTGAAAGTAAACCATAACCTGAGCGAACTGATTTTCAGAAATTATCAATTAACACATGAAATGATAAATTAACAAGTTATATATATAAATTAAAATGCGGTTTCCCATTTACCGTTGACAGGTCTAGCTTTCTAACTAAAAGGTACGTGTACAAATCTGCTTCGGCATCGATGTAGACTAATTATTAGTACGTGAAACGATTTTTATATCGAACCTTCTCGATTTGTCCGAAGGAATTCACCTGCCTAAATAACTTCTCGATATTTTCTTAGATCATGTAGCAACACGTTCATCCTGTTTTGATATAATCGAGAAGGTTATCGAATATATCGAGAAAAACACAGGTGAGTTATACTTGACAGTTGACAACAGCTTGTACACATTTTGAAAAGTTTAAGTATTCGACTTGTTTCTGGGGGAAGGGGTGTCTTGGTAAGTTCACGTTTTCATTCTCTTTGCGAAAAGGTTTTGCGATTTTACGAATACAACAGACACATGTCTCATAAGAACTACAACAGTCCGACGTGGTTGCGAGTACATCATGTATCAGGGTTTGGCTGATAAAATGGAATTTTTAAAATAAATAATATTTTTTCTAAGACAAAAATGTTTCGTCCAGTTCTTGTCCAGTCAATCCTTTTAGCTTGCAGACTCATCAATTCTTCGTCTCTGAAACCCAGACAACATTTTGTCTGATAGAGCAGAGAAAGACTGCCAAAAGACGCTGAATTTGTTCGTCAATATCAGTTTTGCTGGTCTATATTCATAACGATATTTACGAAGAAACTGATCAGATCGAATGCGACAGTTGTGGCCTCGCAGTCTCCATGTGATGACGTTTTGGCACAACAACTCCGATGAAACCTGCCACATTGTCCACCTGCCTGATTTAGAGAGTAGGTGTTTATTCTCTACGATACACCATCCACTAAATTAAAGTCATCTATCGGTGTTCTATTATCCTTGCCGGGTATTCATTCGTCCACCTACAAGAGAGTTGATAGTAAATAAACTAGCTGTATTTACCCGGCGTTGCTCGGATGGAGACATCGACGGGTGAAGTGCTTAGAGAAAATTAATTCCAAATATAATTATGCTTACAATTGTTTTAATGGAATTTTAAACATTAATTTTAATTTTCCCTTGTTTGATTTATGAGTTCAATGAAAATTATATTATTAGCAAATAAAATAGTCCAATGCGTATTTATCGAAGTTACATATCTTTAGCATTCAGTATTCACACAAAATTTGAGAGAAATATTTTTCTTGAAAAATTCTCTGAGTATTGTTCGGCGACGAATATACTAGCAAATGATGAAAATTGTAATTCTTTGGTAAAACTCTAAAATGTTTTTCATTTTTTCTTCTCTAAATCCAACAAAAGTCAGGATTTATAATGATTTACATGAAACAACTGACCTTAAGAAGAAACTGATCCGTTTAATTAAGAAAAACTAGTTTTCAAAAATATCGAAATGAACTCTCGTTAGTTTTCTTCTGAAATCTAATAAAACTGAGCAGTGATTTTTCCAATTACTTATGATCACAGGGAAATTCTGTTTTCCCTCCATGATCCTAATAATATCCTTCAGCGACCAAAAAATTCAATTTTCCTCAAATATCTAAAATATCGAGAAAGAAATGTTGTTTATATTATTCGTAGTGGTGGTAGCGCGTGTCCAGAAATCGTTTAGTTTTTTTGTTTTTTTTTAAATTAAATACTGGTCTAAAAAACGCAATTATGGTAGTTTTTAGTTTAGCTCTAGGATCAAAAAGATTATTAGGCAATGACAAGGCTTACAATATAAGTTACAATCGGTGACTCTCTAAAAAGTTGGCTTATTACATTTGTTCCCGTTGTTCATCTTTAAGGTAGTGCAGATCTGAGTATGAGAGAAAATATATCTCACTCTTTTTATCTATGAATAATCAAAACAAAATAAAGAGTAACAAGTAATAATGTTTAAATCGATTAGAGATACACTTTTTCTAATCATGAACACTGAACAATATTTGTCATAATTGACTTGTGAAGCGGTATTAATTATTTCAAAAGCCATTAGCATTACAAAAAACGAAAAAAGTGCTGAATCAACTTTATACTGCATACTTGCTGCTCTGGTGCACCCTCGACGTAAATACACTCGACCAACCCGACAATCAGCTAAATCCCATCCATTCACTATGAATGTCCCCAGATGACGGAGAGCCTTCTACTCCAATAGCTTCTTTCCTCGAGCTACCGGCCTTTGTAACTCCATCGATTCTCCCTGTTTCACCGACTGTATTGGCATGCAGAAATGAAAAACTAATGTGAACAAGCATCTCGCTGCACAGCTCCCAATTTAGGATGACCCCTCTAAACGTCTCAGTAGACCCTTACGTCTACAGTGGCAACTTGCCTTTTTCTTACATTTTTTAATCACAGAAAATATATGTTAAACTATTCCTTATTTATGGGATTGAATTATGTTGTTTGTCTCAATAACACTTTTTATAACGTGTTTATCACTCTCGCTTCCGTCTCTCCCTCTCTATGTTTATAAGAACTGAAAGCTAATAAAACTAATAAAACATACTATAACATTTAATATTAGAATAGGTAATTATAAGCGAAATGTAGTAATACTAGTATACTGCTGGCTGGAGAGGAAGAGAGAGGAAGAGAGAGAAAGATAGAAAGCGAGAGAGATAGAGAGAGAGGGAGAGGGGGAGAAGAGAGATATAGTGAGCAGGAAGTGATTATTTTGGATTTTGTTTTAAATTTTATTTGACTTAATTCGTTTTGCTAAATTACGTTTTCCTGATTCAAGCAATCACACCTGGGCTCAATGGATGACCCAACGGGGCACTTTCTAATTATTCAATATATAAATACATAGCACATGAATAGCGAAAGTTCATTATTTAAAAATACATCCAAATACTGTCGAATATACTTTTTCGTTATGCATCTTAGTGTCTTCATTTGGACTCCCTACGTCTGGTAAACTTTATTGCCCTCTTGGATTACATCTTCGTAGCTTGTATCTATATTGAGATGAATATAGGACGATGAATGTCTTTCTTTACAATACTAATTCATCAACACAATTCAACACGAAATCGCCGACTCGTTGGTTACTTCACACTTTACCATAACATGTTCCCTTTCTATTCTCTTTTCCATGTGATCGTTAATAACGGAGTCCCGTATTGACATCTGTAAGCTAACATTTGGTATCTTAAGCTGTTTTACCGACTCATCATTTCGAAATGCTTTCCCTCTATAATATTATGTGATATCCGTCGCTAATCACATGTTTTGTATTACACAGCCCCCTTAATTGGCAAGCGATACGAAGCGAATACATATCCATGGAAATAATTAAATCGTCCCCGGCATTTCACAATTTTTTCCTATTTTAGTTGTAATCATTCGATACGTACAAATTTCATTTTTAAGTTGTTTTTACAGCTGAAATACAAATAGATGTTATATTAATAAAAATAAGAAGAGAAAACACGTCAAACAATGAACTGATCGATTAATTGATTCATTGATTTATTGATGCATCAACCATTGGGTTATTTAATACTAAAGGTTTTATTTCTCAGTATAATATTTATTGTAAACAGTGTATTATATATGAGCTATTGTAGGAACTAGAATAAATACTAGCCTACCTAATTTGAGATAAAAATCCAAGTCCACTGTTTTAGAAGAATGGGAAGAAATTTAGACGTAAAACGCAAATAAAAAGCAATGGTATATGAGAGAAGGAAGATAATACGAAACTGAAAAAAGAAGAAAACTCAGTATAATAGTGAATAAAGGCCCCCATTGCGAACAGCTTACAAATGTTGCATTGTAGACAGAAACAGCTGTTCGTCTCTTTCTCAGTAACACATAAGTTGTTGCTCAATGAAAAGTGACGTATCTCAGAGTGGTGACCTTTTCTTCCACTCTCTCATTATGACTAACAAAATGGGAGCAGCAATCATGCAGGTCTAAAGTAAACAACGAGTGTTGCGCCGTGTATTGTCCATCGGGGATTTTACCCAGAGTATTCCGGTTGCAAAATGAAAACTTGTAACATTTGTGACGCGACGAGAATTCACGTATGCAAATGAGCATTGTTTTTCATGGGCGAATTCTCGTTGTCATAAGAAGAGTAGAGACTTTGCTCCGGGAATGGAAAGAGAAAAGTTCACACTGGGATCACGTCGGGTTCTGATAGAGAGAAAAAGAAAGAAAAAAAAAGGAATTCAATTTTCGTGACTACAGTTTAAAGAATAAAGACCTACTCCCGTAGGGTGGTAAAAGACGCGAAAATCGCGTTAGATTACATTGACGCAAAACACCCATGAGGGGGTTCTTACTTCTCTGTCACGGTACGCGTACTTCTAACATGTCTTCTACTGGAAATTTCCATCTTCTTACTTAAACTTACATTACGTGGAAATTTCTAACTTTAATCTCATTTTCACAAACCTTAATCTTTCTATAGAACAAAACAAACAGTTAAAACGATCAGAATGTTAATCTATGTAACTACAGATTATTTTGTGTAATTATGCAATAACATAAGACTACTGTGTTCTCGTATACAATATTAAAATGATTCTCCGACGAACTTGCTGCTCTGGTGCTCATCCGAGGTAAATACACACGACAAACTCGCATATCATCTAAATCCCACTTCTTCACTGTAGAGATCCCCAAATGACGGAATGATTTTTACTTTAAAAGCTTCTTTCCTCGAATTGCTAGCTTTTGGAATTCCCTCCCTTCTCTCTGTTACCCTAACTGTAATAACATGCAGAAATTTAAATGAAATGTGAACAAACATAACGCTGCACAACTTCCCACTTAGGATGCCCTTATGAAATATGGCCCCTAATTCACAGTAGCCCCTTACGTCTCAGTGGAAATATGCTTTGTTTGGAGTGAATAAAAGTTGTTTTTAAATGTAGACGCCCTCGTATTTCAATATCCGTGTACAACCGATGTATGATTTTAATTTTCAAAATATAAAACTCTTTTCAAGAATAAAAGATACACTTACACAAATATCATTGATTTTTTTCATAGAATTTTCATGGACGACCTATAAATAGGATTCTACATGAAAGCTAATAAAATATATGCAACTGAATTTGAACGTGGTTCAGCTAATTCCATAGACTCCATTAAACCAATTGTGATCCGATTTCAGCAGAGTAAGAATTTTCTGCATTTCGTTAAACTTAAGTAATCACGTTTGTAGCATAGTGGTGTTTGCTTTTCTGACTAACAATCAGGAAGTGTGTGAATAGCCTAATCGCTAGGGTCGCTAGCTATGGAATTGGTGTGAGGATTTTTAACCCTTGAAAAAAGTTAATTCGTGCACAAGAGAAAAGGATGTGTCTTTGAAAATGAATTCCGAGAGTTGAATTGATGCGACAGCTTTCGAAGAAAAGAACAACAACCGTGTATATTAATTGAAACATTTTACTTAGGCAAGTAATAAAAACAGATATACAAAACAGTACAAGCCAAATATATAGAAAGAGAGTTTGCGATATCGTGCCTTTGCTGTATTTATCTTATGTGTGAAGAAGTGTTATTTTAACACTTACGCACGCTTCGACGTTGATCGTTGTCGTGAAAACTGTAACAAGAAGAGAGAGCCCTAATCGCTGGAGTTTATATAGGTTGGCGCACCTGACCCCTAAGCGTGCAGTTTACTTTTGGACCAATCCACGAGACTTAAAGTGACAAGGGACCACAATTACATTTACCAATCTATGAATAGCTTATAAATTCCAATATCGGTTATGCGGATTCCAACACCTATCAGATCTATTGTGTTTAATTGCTCATAAACTCTCACTCGACCTAGAAATGGGTAAAATAACAACTTGTATTAAATAAAACGTATGCGATAAATCATGTCCAATAGGTATCATGTTTCGGCATTAAGTAACACGAAAAGTGATAATATGCGGTAACACAAACGATACAAGCTAAAATCCAAATTCCGAACTAATACCGTTTCCCACCGGTATTAGCCATCTGTTTGATACTCCTACGTGATAGGATAGTCTAGTAGCTTTGTTTAGATGCACCGTGTTGGCAAGTCTGGTTGGCCATCTTGGGTTTCTGTCTTTCTTGTCCATATCCAAATGGTATTTAGTCAACGGAGACCACTTATTCAGACTAGCGCTGCATCACATCCACAATCTGAATCATTACTTTAATCTTTCTCACTATCTTTCTCTCCCTCTTCCTCTCTACTTTCCTCTCTCCTATTCTCTCTCCCTCTCGCCACCCCCTCTCTCTCTCTCTCTCTCTCTCTATATATATATATATCTTTCTCTCTCTTACACATGATCCTGTTAAAACCATCATAGATGTATGTATTTAAGCCCTTCTTATCTATCTAATACCTTCAATTCTACCAGCTTAGGTAAAATAGCAACACGGATTATCTGAACTACTATTTTCATTTTAGATGTTATTCTTAAAACACTTCGGTCGATGGAACTTCCTACCTTATTCAGGTGCGTCCTGTTGAACTCGGGAATCGTTATGTCTAACTCAGGAATCTAAACAGAATTTCAAATGGAACCCATTTATTTAAATTGCTCTCGTTGCGTCAGCAATGACTTTAGTAGAAGTCTTAAGTAATTCTTACTTATATCCTTAGTATCGCCTATACTGAGGATTGAACCTTCAACTTCTCAGTCTTCTGGGGTTGAATGGCTCAATTCTAAGTACAAGCGATACTACGAATATAATTAAGAATTACTTAAGACTTCTACCCGATTATTGCTGAGGAAACAGAAAGCAATTTACTCACGTTGATTAAATAACGGGTTCAGTTTTAAAAAACGTATATTTCCGAGTTCAATATCAAAATTCTCCACGTGGACAAGACACATCTGAACAAAGTCGGAGGTTCTATCGGCCGAAACTTTGTGAGAATAATGCCCCAGATGAGAATAGTAGTTCAAATGAACTCAATAATGCAAATATCAATCCTCACCTAAATATTTCTGAAAGATAATATTTTAATTTAATTGCATACAATATCTTGTTTCCGATGGTTCATTGTGTTTTCGACATAACATAATACAAAAATTGTTGATATGCCGTTAAAAACGGAAACAAATTATAACCTAATGAATATTTCTAGGTTTTCTTTCTTATACTGAAATGTATTTAATTTTTAATTTTTCTTTTTTTCTCTTTTTACTTAAAACAAAGCTTCCAAATAAGTTAAATTTTTTGACAAATGTTATTTTTTTCAGATCGACTTTTAGATAGGCTTATCATCTGTGAGAAAATAGTGAACTATAGCCCTACGTAGTAAATTGTAATAAGAAATTGATTGGTATCATAGCTAACATAAACAACAGAACTAATATTTAGTCTCTTTTTAAAATAGCCATAATTTTATTGTAGAAAAAACGATAGATACGCCATCACCGCTACAATCAACCTTATGACCCAGCTTCATTTTAACTGTATACAAATTTAGCATTTAGCGCTCTTTCCTATATATATAAATATATATATATATATATATATATATATATATATATATATATATATATATATATATATATATATATATATATATATATATATATATATAAGAAAGGAAGGATGACAGTAATCCGGCGTAATGGGAAATGAAAAAAGAAAAAACAAAAGATGTTTTTTTATGTATTCATCAACGTTTCGTCTTTATTTGTAAGACTTCATCAGGGTGATAATTTTAAGAAAAATGTCATGCAAGTATATAGAAATATTGGGTTTACATGATGGGTTAATAAGAATAAATAGTAGCTACTACTGGGAGCGCAGGACCAAGGTCCGGGCATAGAGAATTTGGTGGCACACATTACATTCATAACAAAGCTCGGCGAAGACTACTGGAAACTGCATTAATCACACCCTCCAACACCATCAGACAACGAAATAGCTTCTACAATCTATCCCCCTTAATAAGCAAAATTATCCTGACCGAACAAAAGCTGAACCTAGATCATGGCTAACCCTTCTTCTCTTCGCTCTCAATTGTACTTATATACAAGTCCCCGCATACACACCCACGCACAACCCCCCCCCCCCCCACATACATTTTCATTCACCACGAATCCAAACACTTAACCACAAATAACAGCCTCACCATTGAACACAATCTAGATACCCTCACAAATATTTACATATTCAAACCTCTTCTGCCCTCAATTTAATTTTAAACCATCAACATTGCCTGCACAAAACTACATTTCACCTATTTCTCACCAAAATTAATATCACCTTTCTCCTTCTCTTTCTTTTTCTTTTTCCTCCCGCTCATTGTCATATTCTCAGCACATTTCAACACTTTCCTTCTAATTTACTTATATTCACATATTCCTGACATAGCCAGCTGGTCAAATACTCCTACTCTCCAAAAAATTCGCACCTAAAACTCCCCCTGTCCCCCCTCACCCATCTCACCCTTTCAACTACTTCTTTCACAATCGTACCCCAACCCCCACTTTCAAATCATCTTCATTTCTTCAAATCTTTTTCTAAAACTATGACACTACCTACACACCAAAAACACAGAGCCTCCCGCTCCCCTCCTCTTTCCCTAGCCCCGCAAAATCCATGCTACACCCCACCACAACAAATACCTCAGCACCCCCTCCCCTCTTTCTAAGACAAATTTACTAACACCTACACCATTCCTCTTTTTCACTCACAGCAATCCACATTCATTTCACTCCCTACGACCGACTTATCTCAGCCCGGATTGGGTCCTGCGCTCCTAGTAGTGGCTACTACTTTTTTTCATTAACCCATCATGTCAACCCAATATTTATATGTACTTGCATGACATTTTTTCTTAAAATTATCATCCTGAGGAAGTCTTACAAATAAAGACGAAACGTTTATGAATACATAGAAAAACATCTTTTGTTTTATCCTTTTTCATTTCCTATATATATATATATATATATATATATATATATATATATTGAATCCCGGCTTGCAGCATTAACTGGTCTAGCTGCACTGAAGAGCTGTGATACAGCGAAACAGTCTGTATGTGGATGACTTTATGAAGCTCTCTCCCTGGGTAGAGCTTATTTGTAAGAATATCGCCAACTGCCATTAGCTTTAAGGCATAGCTCATTAGGTAAAACAAATTCGAGCTCCCGGCACTTGCAATGTTTACATTGAGATATTACTTACATTCAGTCAGTGTCGTATGATAGCGCAGGGGTAGGACTGCCGACTGTCAGCTCGACGGTTGAGTTTCAATCCCGGTTTGAGGCGCTAACTGGTCTAGCCGCACTGAAGAGCTGTATGTTGATGACTATATATATATATATATATATATATATATATATATATATATATATATATATATATATATATATATATGTAAAAATAAAAATGGAATAAAGGATAAGCAATTCAAGAACTAACAAAAATAAACTCAAAAACTCACATGATCTCTTCCGGCCACCACTTCAATACACATAAGGCAATTTCTATTAAACATATTCATGATACTAAATTTCGACGTCTCACAAAATCCTGTCTGATCCTATGTCATAAGAACAACATTGACCAGAGACAAGGTTTCTATAACATTTCCATTCCTTCTGCTAGATCGATTCTATATGAAATGAATTTAAATGAATATGACGCTGGTTAACTTTTAACCCTTGTTCTTCTTCTTCTTCTTCTTCCTCCTCCTCCTCCTCTGCTTCCCCCTCCTCCCTTGTTTTGAATTCCTCGGTCAATAGCTTCAAATTACTACTGATCCTGTTAGACGTTTGACGTTTTCAATCTGCCGTCGGATTTCAATCAGCAGGCGACATTCAAACACTGATGATTTTTTTCTCTCTCTCTTTTTCTTCTTCAGTAGCGTTCGACAATCAAATGTCGATATTACTCTTTCTTTCTTTTGCTCTCGCTTCTTCTTCTTCTTCTTTTTCTTCTTCTTCAACTGACGTTCTAAAGACACTGGTTGATTGGTCTCTCTTTCTTCTTCTTCCTCTTCTTCATCTTCTTTCTCTTTTTATAACATTCCTCGCGTCCCTACTCCGTTCTTGTTGTTCTCTGCACGTGACATTTTCTTCTAATCTCATTCTTTGTATAAATTTGAAAACTTTTCCGTTTTGAAATAAAGTTTACCAACCGACTGAAAATGGCCGTATTTTAACGACCGAAATATCTCGGCAGAACTTTATAACATGAGTTGTTGAGTTTATTCTTGTTAGTTGTTGAATTTCTTATCCTTTATTCCATTTTTATTTTCACATAATGTTTGAAACATTGTTTCTTTTTTCTCATATATATATATATATATATATATATATATATATATATATATATATATATATATATATATATATACAGGGCTTTACGGAGCCCTCCAAAAAGGAGCGCGCTCCAGAAGCACGCTCCTTTTTGCTGGAGCGAAGGAGAGGGGCCTCATTTTATATTCAGTGGGAGTTGAGCGGGAGCCACTCTATTTGGGACTAAAAAGCGGTGGTTTTATCGCTCCGCGCTCCTCGCTCCAAAATTTTTTTTTTTTTTTTAAACGTTAGTTGTTTATTCAGCAATATAAAGGAAAAGTAAAGAAAGTCTCACAGTTTACTCTGAATTATTTTTTTTAATTATATCTATGGTAAATGTATATGAGAGAGAGAAAGAGAGAGAGAGAGGAAGGGAGAGAGAGGGGAAGAGGGAGAGGAAGGGAGAGAGAGGGAGAAAGAACGAGAGAGTTACACATGGAAACAGAAACTGAACTTATCCGGGCTTTTTCACAACTATGTGTTACATTTTTGATAGGACAGTGTTCTTAAGGCAGGGGACAATTTGCCGTCAAATGTCTTAAATGCGCCAGTGAGTCTATAGATGTCTTTGAAGTCATTTTCTAATAATTTTGAACTTTTTTTGTATTTATGACAAGGATGTATATTGCTGATTTAATAAATAAGCCAATTTTTCTTTTAATTCGTGTTTTTTAATAAGGAATGTTAGGTTCAATTATACTATAAGGGCCGTTGGATTTTCTCACCCATTTCGCTCGGTATTAACCCAAACGTTCGAAAAAATCGAGTTTTGGGGTGAAATGGTACATTTTGTCCTGACAAAAAATTCAAATTTATTATTTAGCATATATCAAATTGAACTTTTATGCCACATTTATACCCGTCGTCTTTTTGGTGACATTTTGTTATTTATAAATTCACGACTACTTGCTTTTAAATTTGTTAAATTCCGTTAAAACTTGCTTTTGTGAATAGAATGTTCAAAGTTTTTTTTTGTGTGTAATAAAATGTTAAAGCAGTAAAAAATATATTTAGTCCAAGGAAAAAATATATTTAGTTAGTCCAATAAAAAAATAATCTTTAGTCCAAGGAAAACCCAATAAAAACCAACATCGCCGCCAGCGATTAAAACCTGGAATTAAACTTAGATTCTCAACACTTTAAAAAGTAAGTAAGAATTTTATTTCAGGACCAAAAATATAATGAAGACCAACAATCAGTTTCATCCAAAATTTGGGTGAATATTAAGCGAAATGAGTGAAAGAAAAGAGCAGTCCCTATTCTACAATTAAACCGATGTTTAAACTTAATCAATTTAAAGAAAAAATCTTACATTTTAATTTTTAAAAGCAAATAATTAGACTTTCTGACTAATTTGTTGTCCTTTTAGAACCGAAAGTAGCATAGATATCTTTCTTCATCTTAAAAAATCTATTATCGAATATTAAAATTGTAAATAGTTTGCTTTTGTTAGAGAGTTCAAATATAGACGTTTTCACCTTTTTTATTCAAATTTTTAATTTTAATAAATGTTTTTGCCCGACCTAGGAAAACTTAATCCAGTTAATTTTTCGGTGGGGGAAAGTTTGACCCGATATTTTTCAACTCGCAAGGTCTAGGCCATATATTTTGTATGAAATTTTAAGACATTAAATGGATCTCTGAATTGTTTATTGACAATTTATTGATATTTTTTGGCCAACTTATGAGAAATATTTTTTTTATCCAATCTTTAAAAAAATAAACTTCATTGGGTTTTTTCGCTCCAAATTGTACTATTTAAAAGAAAATGGATAAATCGATTTGTTTGAAAGTACTTGCGCGTTTCTCTGTTGTAAATAATAATATACATTATACAATATAGTGACGTTCGTAAAACAAACAAATATTAAACAACAGTACGACGATTAATGTTGCCTTGGCTGTCTCTCCTCTCACAGAGAAATGTTTTCTTTAAAAAGAAAATAATCACTAATAATGTTTAAAAGTAAAATTGTATTTACTTAAAACAAATCTAAATATATCGGGTCAAATTTTCCTTTCTTGAAAAAATAGGTTGTTAATGTAATAAATATTAAAATTGTTTTTAAATACTGCAGGGATTTTTCTATTTCTATTTTATACCTCAGGAAACGAACATTTACGTATAATTTTATACTACGTCCGACATGTCGGCCTATAACTCTCAAAATATTAGCGAGATTTTGTCAAATATTATCTTACGGTCATACACTTTAAGTGACATCCTAACCCATATTAACGAGATCGTTTGACGCTCACCCCTATCCTTCGACCACTCATTGGCAGAATAGAACGTTTATGAAAGAAGGTACATTTTTATTATGAAGCGCTGAAAAAGAGCCGCTCCTTTTTAATGGGAGTTGGAGCAGGAGCAGAAGCGGCCCCTTTTTGAAAATAAGGAGCGTGAGAGGAGCCGGCTCAAATTTTGGGCGTTGAGGCAGGGGCGGGAGCAGCTCCAGAAGTAGTGGAGCGTGTAAAGCCCTGTATATATATATATATATATATATATATATATATATATATACATAGGAGTAAATATGAAATAGAAATTCTAGAAACCGGATTCCAGAACAAGAATTCATCGAGTCTGGAGAGTATCCAACTTATTGATGTTACTAGATACAACATAACTTGAAGAAGAGCCACCATTCCTCGTATAAGCTAGTATGTAGCCATACCAAGGGGGACCTTATTTGGACTTCGAATACTATGTTATTTTGATTATATTATCAGGGTTTACTTGTAGGGTGAAGTGACCTCATGTCAGGTTGCCATGACAAACCTTTGTATAGAGAGACCGAAACCACTCAAGGATAAGATTAAGGGATAGTGAGACAAATTTATGTTCCGATAAACATCGCGAACAAACTTTGTCAATATAATAGCGGTTAGTATTATATGAATAAATACAGATTAGTTGATCAACATTAGCAAGGCCCTCTTGTTTACGCTAATGGCTGTTTTGAAACCTTCAATTATACTCGGTCGAATAGTCAATGAAAACATTTAGACAAAATGTTATTAATAGAAAGATTGTTTTCCGTCTAAATCTTTTACGTTACTTGTGCAGATGTCAATGAATGGGTATACATCTTTTATTTTCCCACGTATGGAATTGCCAATCACAATTCCATATCCTATCAGTTCTATCATGGCTGCTTGCACACTATTAATGTTGGCAAATGAACGAATCTTTCATATCATTCTATCTATGGGCAAAATAGCAACTTGACTTCAATTAAAAGTAAACAATTGATCGTTTGGAATAGGTATTTTGTTTTAGCATTAAATAACACACAATGTTGATTATCTGTAAAATTATTAATTAAATGAACCAATCTGTTTCTTTCATTATTCTCATGTTCAATTCGTATTTAAATTCTGGCTATGAAATATTTTAAAATGGAAATTGCTCCAGACAAGACATGAAGCCACTTGATTTAAGGAGGTAGAAATACCACTTCAAGGTAAAGAACTAGTCGACGATAAGTGTTAGATGGATAGATTCCGACCCAGAAAACAGCAATTATTCACCCTTTGTCAGAAACATCGATCATGGAATGTAAGGACTAAAGGACAAAATAAAGGAAACGAGAGTTACGAAGCTGCCGAAAGTAATCTCATGGTTCACTTTCTACTCTTTAAAAAAAAACATATCTGGGCAGACAATTATACTAGTTATTTGAAAATATTGTTTTTATGAACATTTCATGTTTGGTCCCTAATTTTAATCAGAAAAGAGTTATGTTTTGTCACTGTCCATATTTCCTTTCATTTTGATTATCCCTTCGGATTTTCTTAAAATAGATTTGTTGTTTATTTTTTCTAATTAACGTAAAAAATGATGAGTCCAGATTTTTCAGGAAAGCTTCTATTTTTTTCCTGAAGGTGAGAAAATATTTAAAAATTACATTCTCAAAGATATATAAAATTTCCTTGAAATCCACTGAAAGTTATGCTTATGATCATTTACATGAAACAAGTGTTGTTGCTGACTCTGGGGAAAGTCTGGTTTCTCTTCCGAGGTTGAGGAGACGCAAATCGTGTCCAAAAAGAAAAAAAACTGCACTTGCTCACAAATAGTATTCATTAGGTTCCCCATCATCCTCAACAAAAGCTGTCATAGTCTCTTACATGATTCACGTCATATTCGCCTACATGATTCACGTCATAGTCTCTTACATGATTCACGTCATAGTCTCTTACATGATTCACGTCATAGTCTTTTACATGATTCACGTCATAGTCTCTTACATGATTCACATCATATTCTCTTACATGATTCACGTCATAGTCTCTTACATGATTACCGTCATAGTCTCTTACATAATTCACGTCATAGTCTCTTACATGATTCACATCATAGTATCTTACATGATTCACGTCATAGTCTCTTACATGATTCACATCTATTTCTCTTACATGATTCACGCACTGCCGATCAAGCTAAAAATCTCATTTGGGCCCGATGGGAAAGATGTCTCTTAAACTGACACAAATTAAAATCTTTCAAAAACATAGGAACAAAAATCACTTCATTAGTTTCTATTCAAAAATCAACTACAAATTTAGAGTAATAATTATTTAAACCAATTCTACACTGGCAAACGTATAAACCACTCTTCACTCACCCATTATACACGGATACTGAAAATAACTCAATGCAATTTTCTTTAAATAACTAAAAACATTTTCATTAGTGTTGCACAAATAAAACTAAAAGTTGTGATTTCTTTACGAGTAGCAATGATTGCAGGGGGAGGCAAATGTTTATTTGATCCACATTCTATTTAATACATCGTCTAAACATATAACATTTATTGTTGTATTCAATTCATATTTAAACTCACACGCGACTCCGTTGATAAAATAAAGTAAACTCGTATGAATCAGCAAGATTTTCTTTGACAGACCTGATTCGGTTGTTAACATTCGTTTCCCTAGATTATTTTTAGAATCAAGTACTTACAGGAGGAACCACGTGCAGGTTATTAAAATCCATAAGTGTAAATGGTTCTATCGAACCGACTGGGTTCGAACTTGGCCAAGTCGTCAGTCCGCGTCGTTATCCGCTTGATCACCGCTAATCCGTTGAGGAATATCAGTTAACAGAAGATCTTCAAAAAGGAGACAATTTTACTAAAAGTAACTACTTTCACTGGATATTGTATCATTTGTGCACGTATCAATATGTGTGGTATTCTTGATATGAACTGCGGATATTGTTTGCCTTCCGTGGTCCAGGACTCAGTATGTTCTCTTGGTTCTTTTTCTCGGGTAGTTCCTCTCTTCTGTATGAAGAGCAATGTCGATGAGTTAAACTTTAACTATATGTTATTTACGAAGCTAATTTTAGCTACTGAAGTATCTTCAAACGCACACGAGGGATCTAAACGACCCTAGCTTCCTGACGAACACTTATGTATGAAAATATAATGGTATACCTATATTGTTCGGTGGCAGCGAATCAGTAAAAGCAACGAAAATCAGCAAGTACTCACAGAAGAAATGTTGCTAGTCTTTCTCTGCTCTTTCGTTATTTTAATCATAGGTGCTCAGCTGAGCTCTAATCTATGATCCCCTCTTGTAAAAAATCCACAACTAAAACTACTCTAGCTACACGCACAGTCAATGGTTTCTCTTTCTTCCTCTGTGTACCTCAAACTAAGCGGAACTTCCATGGGCAGAGTTTCTTTCATAGGACTACCCGTCTGTGGAACGCAATACCACGGGGTTGTTTCCCAGCTTAATACAGCTTAATCGTTTTCAAGTCTCATGTAAAACAAATCTTATTGAGCCGTCCTCTTAAATAATAAAATTCTACCGAATTTCAACCATCATTACCAATCATCACCCACCTGACAAATTCATTAGCTCTTATCTACAAGTGGTTTCTGAGTCTTGATAAGTGGTGAATCCTTAGTACAAAAAATTATAGTCTAGAACGAAGAGGGACTGAAAAATAGTGTGATGTGGTAAAAGCAGATTTTCCTACCTTGTATATAACGCGCTCTAAATATAAATATTAAAAAAATAAGCAGATCTGATTTCTTGGCAAAGAAATTAGACTTATGTAATCCTCGGAAGTTAGTCAAAAAATAATATAATATAGAACTAAAGTAAGTATTCGTATATTGACAGAGGAGAAGAAAGATATACTTTAAAAGTAGCGTGATACAGTTAGACCAGACCTTCCTGTGTTCGATATAAATCATCCTAGAAAAGAAAAACATGTTTAGCAATGAAATATAAAAAAATAAAAATATAAATAAAACACGGATGAACTGTTCTCATCAACGTTGATATTTCTATTTCTGTAATATAATCATGAGAACTTGGCTTAAATTACAACGAATAAAGAAGAGAAGAGTAGTAAACTCTCTTTAGTTTTGTCTGTGAAACGGATCAGGCGTATTTTCGAAGACTTTTTTTATTAACCTACAGGAAAAGGAGAACAACTTATAATGTGTATCAACGTTCGATAATGCTATTATTAGGTAAGAAAACTACGCTAAAAATTATTGAACCTCAAAATATGTGCTCTTGTTATTATATGCCAGCCATCAACCCGTATACTGAAAACGATTACCACTCTTGCTTCCAAGAAAGAAAAGAGAGATGCAACTCCATAGTCGCTACTATGAATAAAGAGAAAAGCATATGATCTCTACACATTATAACTACCACAAATACAACGGAAGATGACATGAGAGGTGCATACGGAACGGACAACACGCACGCGGGCTGGTGTTTACATAGCGAAGATTCGACTGACTAGTTATGCTATATTTCTACTACGATTCGGCCGAGATGCTCTCCTCCTTTTTCAGGTATAGTGTGTATCTATGTATTGTACGTATTAAAGTATGACTTTAAATTAGTTATGGGCGTTTATGTTCCTACTACTTAATAAAAACGGGTGAGATGTTTGTTTTTACGCTTACGTTTTAATTAATGAAACCTCACGCGTAGCTTGTCCCAACTATTTTGTCGAGCCTGAAGTGAATGATCTTATAAATGTCGCAATATTTAGATGTGCGTGTGAGTGTAAGGGTAGAATTGGAACTTTTCCATATAACTTTATAATAAAGTAAGAGAATGAAAACTTACATTAGAATTTAAGAGTAAAACCTGAGGTATGTGTACAGGAAGTTGAATCATAGTTGGAAGTCCGAATTGATACGTAGCGAGAAGGGAAGGAAAGTATTTCTCTTTGGCGGACGAGTTGATCGTTTTCAGCCGTAGCTCTTGTGCCTCCATCTTCGTTTACCATCCCAACGGGAAGGTTGGGCGATTGGAAGGTTATGTTTTACGCTATAGTGTTGTGAGAGAATGAAATAATAAGTCATTAAGGAACATAAGCCATTGAGCAAATAAGGGTGTTGGGGTGTTTCTTAAATGTTGTACATAATTGCAGCTACTAGGCAAGCTAGAGGATATTGGAAACATCGGCTGTCGCATCATACCTGCGACTACAGAGAGACGATCAGCTGGTTCTGTCGACTAAGTGGATGACAGTACAGATCGAAGAACACACTCTAGTCTGTTACATAAAATGTAGGAGTTAGACTAGTTTTAATCCTTTGCATGATTTTTAATCCACGGTTCCCCGAATTAATTCATATCCACACAGGTGTCCTATTATCTTAGGATATTAGGCGACCTTCTTTTAATCTCTTGTTTCTTTTAGTGTGCCACTCTTACATGATGTTTTAGTTTTTGTAGTAATGAGTCATTACTTATCAAGACTAAACGCCACTTGAGGATAATAAACTGGATAGATTTACAGATAAATGCTGATGAATGCTATGAGATGATTGAAAACGATGAGCAAAATTAATAAATTTGATTACGTCTGAGAACGTGTTGTGACAAGTGTTTATTGACAATATATTTGCAGATGACTATGCTGTAGCCCGTAGGGAGTCAATCTTGTAGCAACATGTTCTACGGACGGCAGGTTCTTGAAAATCTTAAATAGAAGATGTTTAAATATTGACTAATCGTGATGTATTGTACTAACTGATTAGTTAATATGCAGGATGTGAGTGTTGTAATGTGACCAATATAGATATTAACTTATTTAGAGTTATTAGAAACGCAGTTCTCTCAAGAGAAATTAGAAATATTATATAATTGTTATTACACATATTAAACAAACTATGATCAGTAAGTGTATCCGCAACAGTACTATTGACTCTCAGTGTAATATATTCATCAATATAATAAGTAAAAATGCTGATTGTAAACGTAGTAATACTAATGTAAGGAATCTATCGGCCACTGGAAAGATGATGTAGTAACACATTATTATTATTATATTATTCTTCAAGTTGACTTCAACAAAAATATAACAATTCTCAGCATTCAACTTTTTGTTACCAAGGCGACATGTTTGCGTAGATTCGAGCTTCTGCATTTTTATACATAAATAGAATTCTGAGAAAACAAAACTTCCGCCTTTGCTTACGTTGGTAAATTAATATAGGGTTGCGATTAAGTAAATCTAATTATAATGAAGATTATGTGTTTGTTTTTTTGTAGCCAAAACAACGTTAGTGCCTGAGTCACAATTCTCCTATGATTTTACTACTTATTTAAGAAAGTTAATCATTAATTTATGATGTAATATATTATATACACAATTGACCTTGCTAGGTTACATTTATACCCAATTTCAGTTATATATATATATATATATATACAACGCAATCATTGTTCTACAGAGTAAAATGTACCCCAATATATATATATATATATATATATATATTACTATTTCATCTATCCACATATCCACACACACATATATATATATATATATATATATATATATATATATATATAGAGAGAGAGAGAGAGAGAGAGAGAGAGAGAGAGAGTGGTGTACTAAAAGCGAACTTTTAGGAAAGGTAAAACCTATTGTGAAGAGTATACAGCTCAATATCCAGGATAGAGCAGGTAGATATGAAGAAGAATGGAAAGGAAGTATTTTTAATGGCGAATATTTTCCACCTCACGTTTTACTGAGCCTTGCCTGC
Source organism: Sepiola atlantica (assembly GCA_963556195.1). Taxonomy (NCBI): domain Eukaryota; kingdom Metazoa; phylum Mollusca; class Cephalopoda; order Sepiida; family Sepiolidae; genus Sepiola; species Sepiola atlantica. Next base: position 80,402,128 of record OY744521.1, read on the forward strand.
ATCCACGAACGTACCTCTTATTGGACTTTTTACCCATTGGATTCATTCTATTTTCGCCGAACCTGAAGTTGTGGCTTCTTGGAATTTAACTTTGAATCCTCTCTCACAACCTCTCGTGCCTTTTAACGACCTACCTATCTACATTTCATTCTCTCCGATTGACTTTTCGACACCGGACTTTTTAGCAATCGGACATTGGCTTGCATTCGAGCAGAATTTTGCCCTGTGTTTCTTTCCCTACAGATTTTATTTTATTTTTTCAAATTTTAAATCTTGGCCTTTGCCAACTTATCTATCCCAGCGACTTCCTCTGATGATAAGATTTTGATCTTTGAAAAGCCTGGCTTAAGGAATATTTAACTTGAATAAATTGCCTTTTTGCGGAATATACCTTGCTCTGAGCAATTGAATTGAAATTTGATTTGGCTTTTGCTTCTCTAATTCCTTTCCATTCTTCTTCATATATATATATATATATATATATATATATATATATATATATATATATATATATATATATATATATATATATATATAATATATATATATATATATAACATTGAATAAGAATGTAAAGATAAATGAAGTATATTTAATAATATTCTATCGTTATAATAGAAAGCTTAATATATTGGATAGAGTAAAAAATTCAGAAAAATTGATAATGGAATGAATAGTTGTTTAATTAAAATATTTATTATTAAAATATTAAAAGTTGTACAATCTGATGATTTAATAAATATTGTAATTGTACAACTTCTAATTTCATCATCAATTATTCAGTATTTATTAAACTAATTCATGATATCAATATATATATATATATATATATATATATATATATATATATATATATATATTGACATCATAAATTAGTTTAATAAATAATTCGCACGGATTGATTTCACTATTTTTATACATATTTAAATTAAGTTCATCGATATATCTTCAAGTGAAACAATACAAAATCTGTAATTGTATTAGTTACTTTATTTAACTAGATTCAGCCAATAATACAATGAAATATTAGCTTCCCTATTCTATAATTTGCATAATTTGAATTAAGTTACCGTCTCATCTAAGTTTTACGGAAATGACCGAGATAAAACGAATAAGCGTCGTATCTTTTTCGGAGAAATCAGTAAGGTAAAAATAAACACATTGTCGTCTCAAACGCTACACCTGCTATAAAAATGTACATATTTTTTATATATATTTGTTCTTCGTATAATATTTATATAATAAATTTTCTTTATTTTAAACTAGCAGGAACCTGGTCTCGGCGTTGTCCGGGTGAAATAGAAAAAGAATGATTTTAAGCCTCAGTCCGTGTTGCAGAAAAACAACCTCTGCCTAAATACAATTTTATCCATTGATTCCATAAAACCGTTGTTTACCTATAAATAATTTACGTGATTCAAATAGGATGTATATATAAATAATGGTTTGCAAATTGTGGTAACCCGAATAGGTCACAAATTGAACGAATAACCTATGTCTATTTGCTTTAAAACAATTTATGTTGTTAATGCAAATTAGTTTTACGAAATTTGTGGACAAAATTTTATTCATGCAGATGTTTTTTTTGCCACACCAACTTGGGCTTATGTTTTTTGACGCATAAACTTTAGCTTATGTTTTTTGGCGCATGAACTTAGGCTTATGTTTTTTGACGTATGAACTTAGGCTTATGTTTTTCGACGCATGAACTTCGGCTTATGTTTTTTGACGCATGAACTTCGGCTTATGTTTTTTTACGCATAAACCTGGGCTTATGTTTTTTGACGCATACACTTCGGCTTATGTTTTTTCTCTCCGTCTTACTACTTACTTAACCCAGCCGATGACATTACATGGTGTCAGATAAAGGATACAATTTGTGGAGACCAAAAAAAAACAAAGTAAAAGATCGGATATCGTAGTAAGAAAAACAAAGAATTTCTAAGAGAAAGAAAATTCTACTATCGATAAACAAACGACTTACGGAAAACGGTCCCACAAAAACAAAAAAAAAGTAAGAAAGAGAGAACAGTGAGTACAGAAATTTGTTTTTTCTCATATATATCGTATACTTTTGAAAAATGCATCACACGGACATAAAGCAATATTCTGCTAATATATCACCCTCCGAACGAATGACTCTCGTTGGAAATGTTGCTAATAACTGGCGAAAATTTAAACGAAATTTTCTCAATTATTCGATCGCTAGTAGATTGTCTAAAGAAGCAGATACTTCATATCAGACATCGGTATTTTTAGCAACTATCGGGGAGGATAGTTACGATATATATGAAGGGTTGAAGTTTAACTCTGAGGAAGAAAAGACGGACCTAGAGAAGGTGATGAAGAAGTTTGAGGATTTTTTCGTGGGCGAAACACACGAAGCTTACGAAGCTTATACATTCCATCTTCGCAAGCAAGAAGTATCGGAAGGTATCGAGACCTATATAGTTGCTCTTCGACAACTTGCAAAGAACTGTAATTTCAGACAGCTACAGGATAGGCTTATTCGAGACCAAGTCGTTGTCGGAGTTCGAAGCGATACCGTCAGAGAAAAGTTACTGTCTGATAAACAGCTTACTCTAGACAAGTGCCTACAAATAGGTAGAGTCTACAAAACTTCGAAACAACAGACGCAGACCATTTCCTCCTGTGCCGATGCAGCGGATCCTCAAATCAACTGGGTTACGAAGCGAACCTACAAGACAAACTTCACCAAACAACCACATCCGAAATCGAAAATGCCTAGCAAATGCACACGCTGCGGGAAATTTCCATTCCACAATAGAAATGACTGCCCAGCAAAAGATGCACGCTGCAGAATTTATTCGCAGAAAGGGCATTATGCAAAATTTTGCAGAACCGATAAAGTGAAGGTTAAAGAAATAAGAGAGGAAGAAGAAAATCATTTTTTAGGTTCTGTCACTCTCGAAAATATAGGTACAATTACCACTGAGGATAATACAAATTGGCAGGCTAAAATTAAGGTCACCACTAAGACCTGTACCAAAATTATAAATTTTAGGCTGAATACAGGTGCAGATGTGACCGTAATCCCGGACCGGTTCTCCAGGAAAAATTCCCCACTCATCCAACCAACATACAAAAGACTGTACGGACCGGGTCGTCATGAGATAAACCTTATAGGATGTGTGAAGGCCAAACTGGCCACGGAAAAAGTAAGCTCGCAACAAGACATTTATGTTATAGAGAGTCTGCAAGAACCTCTACTGGGAGGACCAGCAATCAAAGCCCTCAACCTGCTGAAAGCAGTTAATAGAGTGACAGGCGAAGGGCACCAGTATAAGAAAGAACTGTTCACAGGCCTAGGGAAACTGGAACATGTGTACCAGATGCGTTTCGAAGCAGAAGCTCAGCCCTTTTCCATTGCTACCCCTAGAAGATTGCCGTTGCCTATGAAACAGAAGGTTCAGGAAGAATTGAAACGTCGGGAGAACGAGGACATAATCCGTCCAGTCAAATCACCAACTGATTGGTGTGCCCCAATAGTCGCCGTTCAAAAAGCTAACGGTAAAGTTAGGTTATGCGTCGACTTTACCAAGCTAAACGAGAGCGTGAAACGGGAAAAATTTTCTTTACCCACCACAGACCAATTACTGGCCGAGCTCGATGGAGCCACCGTGTTTAGCAAGCTCGACTGCAACAACGGTTTCTACCAAATCGTCCTACACGAAAAATCGCAGGTCCTTACGACATTTATAACACCTTATGGGAGGTACTGTTTCAAACGACTTTCTATTCGGGATAAGTTCTGGGCCAGAAATCTTTCATAGGAAGATGACACACATTTTGTCCGGAATACCAGGAGTCATCTGTGATATAGATGACCTCCTAATAAGTGGAAGAAACCAGCAAGAGCACGACCAGCGACTAAAAGCAGTACTGCAGAAAATGAAGGCTGCAGGAGCTACACTCAACGATAAATGTGTCAGAAACATAAAGTTCCTGGCTCACATTATATCAAAAGAGGGAATACAAATAGATCCCGAAAACGTAGCAGCAATTATGGACTTGCCCAGACCTGAGAATGTGTCCGAATTACGACGCTTACTGGGCATGGAAAACCAGGTCGGAAAATTTGCTAGGAATCGAGCCGAAACCACCAAACCACTCCGAGAGCGTCTTAGGAAAGTGTCAGAATGGATCTGGGATAAGCCTCAGAAAGTAGCATTCCAGACCCTAAAGAAGCAACTGAGTTCTGTACCAGTAGTGACTCATTACAATTCTAACAAGCCGACAAGGGTATCAGCAGATTCATCTAGCTATGGCCTAGGCGGTGTACTACTTCGGAAGCAAGAAAATGACTGGAGACCGGTATTTTATGCTTCACGATCTCTGACAGAAACAGAGCAGAGATATGCACAGGTTTAGAAGGCGGCACTAGCAGTCACTTGGTGTTGTGAAAAATTTGCGGACTACTTGGTCGGAATGCCAAAATTCACAGTCGAAACAGACCACAAACCACTGTTGGCACTGTTGAAGTCGAAGCGACTCGACAAATTGACTCCAAGAATTCAACGTTTGCGCATAAGGTTAATGAGATTCTCCTATAAGATCATATACAAAGCGGGAAAAGACCTTACAACAGCAGACGCTTTGTCCCGAGCACCTGGGAGTAGTCCCGTTATACAGGATATCCAGCAGGAGACAGAGACCGACTCATTTATCCGCTCAGTCATAGGAAATATCTCGGCGAGCGATAAACGATTGGAGGATATCCGACTAAAACAAAATACTGACCAGGTCTGCAGTCAGGTAATCAAATATTATGAGATGGACCACTGACCTGAAAGAGCAAGGCGGGACCCTGAACTAAAACAGTACTGGTTTGTCAACCAGGACCTAACAGTTTACCAGGGACTTCTAATGTACCAGAGCCGACTTGTCATTCCTAATGTACTTCAAAAAGACATACTAGAGCGTCTACATGAGGGACACCAAGGTATTGTCAAATGCTGAGCACTAGCTCGCGAAAGTGTGTGGTGGCCTGGCCTCTCTAAACAAATTGCAGACAAAGTTGGGAAATGTGGTATCTGTGAAAAAGAACGAAAATATCCACCAGAACCACTACAACCCACCAAATCACCTGCATATCCATGGCAGAAAATAGGAATGGATCTGTTCGAATTCATGGGACACCGATATCTTCTGATTGTCGATTATTTTTCCAGGTGGATTGAAATAGCTCATTTACGGACAACCACCTCAGCCAACGTAATAGAGCATTGCAAATCAATATTCGCTAGGCATGGGATCCCAGAGACAATCATATCTGACAACGGTCCCTAATTCAGTTCTAGTGAATTCAGGAACTTTTCAAATGTTTTTGACTTCCTTCACCTCACAAGTAGCCCCCATCATCCGCAAGGAAACGTAGAAGCTGAACGTGCAGTCCAAACAATAAAAAACTTATTGAAAAAAGCAAGTGACCCATACATAGCACTGCTAAATTATCGCAGCACTCCTCTGCAACACTGCAAGAGTCCTGCAGAGCTGTTAATGAATAGAAAACTAAGAACACGGATCCCTACCATTCCTCAAAGAAATTCATTTGATCAGCAAAACATCGAGGAACATAGAAGGGCAAACACCCGGCTCAAAGCCAGACAAAAGCAAAACTATGACAAACGTCATCGGGCTAAAGATCGTCCTGCCTTTGAAAAAGGACAACCAGTCTGGGTCAAGATACCTAAGACCAGTACAGATGTAGTAAGTAAAACTCCGTCACCAAGGTCAGTCCTAGTTAAGACAGATTCAGGACTACACCAACGCAATAAAAGTAATCTGCGCCTAAGGAACGGAGAAACCAGCTTCTCTCAGGTGGCTACCCCACAGGAAGCAAACACCTTATCACGTTCCCCTCGATATGGATATATGTATAGCTGTGATGATGACTCAACAGATCTTCCCAGTAACCAAAGAAACATCCCACTAGAGAGTTCCAGAGGTCCTAACCAAGGGAAATATACAAGAAGCGGTCGACAAGTTCGACCACCTAAAAGACTGTTCTTGTAAAGAACTTTACAACCGAAAGGGGGATGTAGTGTTACTGCACCGACGATTCACCTGTGAGGGGACGAGTTACGGCCCCTGGCGATGACTCAGTTAGAATGTATTTTGACCGCCAATAAACCTTGTTATTTATCCTATACTTCTCTCCGTCTTACTGCTTACTTAACCCAGCCGATAACATTACAATATTTTTGACGCATGAACTGTGGCTTACGTTTTTTTGCCGCATGAATTTCTTGCAGGAGGTAAATGAACATACTAAAAGTACATAGATTGTTTCAAAGCAAATGCACTTTGAATATTCGTCTAAAACTTGTGTTCCTTTTCACCTTTCTATTCGCTGTTTTAATGTAAGTAATTTATGTGATACAAATATGATTTATCTATAAAAAATCTGACATTGCAAGTGTTGATGATACAGAAGAAAAGAATCAATGTAAAGAAAATTGTATTTGTGCAGAGTTTGTATTTTGCCACACCGACTAAAACTTGGTTTATTTTTAGCGACACGGAATTCCTTCAGGAATTACATAAACATTAAAAAGTATTTCGCTTGACATTTCGAAGGCGTTCGACAGATTGTGGCATTCTGATCTCCTACACAGACGTTGGGCTCATTGTATTGGTGGTGAGGCTCTTGACATCATTCTGTCTTTTCTTTCTGATCGAAGCTTGCGAGTATCTTTGGATGGTGTCTCTTCATTCTCTGTATCAATGCTGGTGTTCCGCAAGACTCTATTCTTGCCCAACACCGTTGATTCTCTATATAAATAATTTTCCAGAGAATATTGTTAAGAAGATTAACATCTACGCTAATCATACAACTCTCTATCCGTGTGTTGCTTCTCGCCCGTTTCCCTCGGTCAGTTGAAATATGAAGCTGATCTAGAAGTTGACGACCTGGATTCAGTTGTTGGATTGGAGTACGGAATGGCTTGTTTCGTTTAAACCTGTTCAAACTCAGCTCGTGTCATTCAATCGTAGGCGTGCCCCTTTTCTTCCTTAGATTCTTATGGATGGCTCTGCTCTTGAGGAGAAATCAACTCTTGGTCTTTCTCTCTCATCAAATCTTTCTTGGAGTTCACACATTAGATCCATTGTTCTTTCTGCTTCTCGTAAAGTCGGTTATCTCTATCGCTATAAACACTTCCTCACACCTGAGGCTATTCTCGATCTCTAGAAATCTACTATCAGACCATGTATGGAGTACTGTTGTCCTATTTGGGCTAGGGAAACTCTGCCCTATTTGAGGGTTCATGATTAGGTGCAGAAACGTATCTGCAATTTTATTGGACATACCTTTCTATTCTCTACAGTCTCTTTCACAGACGTGATGTTGCTAGTCTCAGTCTTTTCTATAAGTACTATTATAGCATGCGTTCTTCAGAATTATGTGATCTATTCGCTGCTTCTTTTGTTCCCGCTCGTTTTACTGGGTTGTCTAGTGGTATCCATCAATTCGCTGTTTTAATACCTCATTGTAATACAGCTTCCTATTCTAGTAGTTTCTTTTCAAGAACTGCAGGCTTGTGGAACTCTCTTCCTGCTGACTGTTTTCCTCCTACCTATAACCTTGGTCTTTTCAAGGCTACGGTCAATAGGCATCTCCTGTCGTTGCGATAATCATATTTCGTTCTCTTAGCTGCTTACATCAAGTGGCTTCATGCCTTGTCTTGAGCGATTTCCATTTTTAAAATGTAGAAGATTAGAAAGAAACTTATTTGTAATCCCGCCGCCCTAAAAAGATCGAAGGAAGAAGATAACTGTTATTTCTTGTAAAAATATTGGCTACTGTTTCAGCTTTTGAACTGGACAAACCCGAATTGTGTTCGGCATTTTCCGGCCGTCTACGTAAAAATGCGGAAGATTCCGAAACGCTTGCTTTTTATAATTTTAAGTATATTGCGAAAAGTAACACTATTTCCCGAAAAAACTTTAATTTTGCCGTTAAAAAAATGTTTTTTCATTAAATTTCTTCGTTAAAAAATGAGTAAATTGTCATAAAAATAAACATACAGTGAGTGTTTTTCTTTCAGTATTTTGTCTGATAAAATGTTGCCGCGTTTCGATTTTGACGCCGGTTCGTTTTCATTCGGTTTTCCTTGTTGTTCACATATTTCTGCGTCGGCAAAAGTCGGTTTCGTCTGGATAAAATAATGTACGATTTCAAAATATTATAAGTAATCATTATTATTAAACTTAGGTAAATTAGTTTAAGATTTAAATAAATAGTTAAACTTATCCTCGGACAAGTAGTTATTGATTAATGATGTTAATTCGCATCTGCTTATAAAAATAATAAACATAAGTGTCAAGTGAATGTGTTTCTCATTGTAATGGATATTATGTATATGTGTCTTTAAAATGTATTCATGTGATGAATTTCGTTTTTTGACGGTAAGCTCTTTTGTAGTATTGTTATGAAATATTAGTCTGAAAAGTAATAATTATGACAGTGTTTTCCATCTAAGAGAAATAAAAACTGTTTTTTTATTTGTTTTAATGCAGAGTAAAGAAGTGGGAAGATGACTGAGTACACTTTACGATGAATGACGTGCGTTGGCGTTTTAGGATGGAAAGCAAAAAGATGATAGAATATCTCCAGCGTAGTGTTGGGTAGATATCGTTAGTTAATAATAAAAATGAAACTGATGGGTAATTGAAACAAAATGAGTATTGTCAAATATGAAGTATTTTCCTGTAGACACCGAAATCATGTAACTATCTACATCACAATCCCCTCTTAGTTTTCAACGTTTACTTCAGATGATTTCTTTTATAAATTGTCAATAATCAAATATCAATATATTTGATATGTTGAGATGGTTGACCTGATCTTCTTTCTTGAAACAAATTCCCACGAACTGCTTCTCTGCAAACTAGAACATGGTCGTCTTCAAAAGCAATGTCAACAAATACTTCCCGAGTCGTCCACATTGGTAAGTGGCTTTAGGCAGTGTTGACTAATCATTAGAATTTTGAATACCAAATAGCCGGAGAAGTAGTTCAGTGTTTCTAAAAATAAATATCTGCTATCTTTGTTAAAAGAAAGGTTAACCTATATGGCGTTACTCATGAGTCAACGTACTTGGATTTTTCTTCCGACTTTTTATCATTAAACTGTTTTAGAGTTTTTTACCTCTTGAATTAAATTTGGCTAGTATGTGAGAAATGAACGAGAGAATAATAATTCAAAATGTAGTCAATGCTATCATTTCTTTAATTTCGATTCATAAAAATGCGTTATATGGCTTCATTAAACTTATTTCTAATAGAGATGTATACTACTACAACATTTTGAGTATAATTTTTAAAAGCCAGGAATTACAAAAATTAACACAAAAATACGTGAAAGAAGGTCTAGTATTTGTACGTTTATTTTTTTAAGTTTATGTACTAAAATAAAAACGAAAGCATATCTTATGTAAATGTGTAAATAAAACGATATATGTATGACCGGCCTGTACCATTTCCATGGTAAAAGTTATGAATTAAAAGTTTCGAGAGAACCGGTTTGCTGTCAAAATTAGTAAAATGAGTTACCTCCCTTGCTCTTATAGAAAGTCTCGCTCAGGTACGTTTATCATTGAAGGTGAATTTGAAATAAATAAAACAATGACCATCATTACTATATATTTATTTTATATATTTATTTTAATTAGGTGTACACAAAATTTGATTTGTTTTATAAATTTTTAGTAATTTATTTTATCTGGATTATGTTTCTAAATATATCTATATAAACGAGATTTTAGCGAAATAAAAGGATATTTTAACAGTTATTTCGTATTAATAAACGATATAATGTATTAATAGTAGGTTTTCCTTATTGTTATTAGTGTAATTACATGCTGAGCAAAATATGGCTTCTATCTCTAATTTAAATTTGCTTCTGAAAAGAAAGATGGCTTCGCTATTAAAACAATTCAGATCAAGATAAACTATATTCGCAAATAAATTAAATTGAATTGAAATGTATAGTTCTTAACAATATAAACCAACGTCCAACAAAAGAAAATGGCGAAACAGAATCAAATATTGATTGGTCTATATAGATCTAAGTTCGAAATCCTGACTAATGTTTTTAGATGTTAGATACATAAACCAAGGTATGTAGCGTAAATGCAAAATTGAGATGTTAAAAATGTTAATTGAATAATCAGACTTAGTAAAAAATTCATGGTTTGGCTGTGAAAATTAATTTTAACATGGGAGAGATTATTTCTTTTTTATTATTAAGTAAGATATTAATATTTTAAAATTACATTTTGTGAAATAAAATTTAATTATTACAGCATAAATATTATTTCTATGTTTTTGATTATAAATCTGAAATCTAAAATTAAAGATCAGCATCGTTTAATGTATTTTAATCTCATTAACCAGTATCAGTGTATGTGGTTTTGGCCTCACTGCCTACATTTTTACGGACCATTTTTTAAATGTCAAGAAGTTTGAGGGGAAAATACTTGAATCAATCAAAAATATACTGCTATGGTGAAAAATGCGTAAAAATACTTCTCACATAACTAAATATTTGGTCATAAAAATTGATAATGTTATGCAATGTCTTAAATGGATAAAAACCTGTTCCGATCTTAAAAATCGTCATAAGATGAGGTAATATAACAAGACTTTAAATCATACCAAATAAGCGCTAGTATAAAGTCAATAGTAGAGAGTCTCTCTCTCTCTCTCTCTCTCTCTCTCTCTCTCTCTCTCTCTCGTTCTGAAATTCCGTATTAGAAATATATAAATATGATTTCACTTTCGATATAATCTGTATGTAATCAATCCGACAAAATCTTAAGTTCCTATGTTGTATAAGATAAATTCAGTAAGAGAACACACAACAAGGCATACAGCTACACGTTTCTCATCTCAACCATTGTCTTTATATTAACAAGTTAAACAAATGTAACCGGATATGACATCATAGCAACGGATGTTATATCACACTACCCAAATTTTAAAAGATGACAGCTAACTTTTAAAAACAAATTTAAAAGCAAGCGAAATCAGTTAAAACTAAAACGAATGGTATTTTACGTTGATTTCTTCAAACTGGCATTTAAAGGAAATAGAAAGAATAGAACTACTAAAGAGCCAAAAATGATAAAAAATAATACACAATAAATAATTAAAACATGTTAATTCGATGTTATTATTACAAAAACAAGTAATGTTTCGAAATATCCATTTTGCTTCACCTTGATGATTCCGGCGTAAATGAAATAATACGTTGCCATTAATAGTGACTTCGTTTTTATATTAAAAAAATAAAACATTTTAATGCATTTTTATAGTTAAAATAATGTCTTAATAATATTGGGGGTAAAAAACATATTTCTATTGTAAATATTATTTCTAATGCATTTTGATTTCATTTGGAGGGGTGATTTCAAATAGTTGTAAGGGATGGAATAAAACCCTGCAACAACCGCCTTTGAAGATGTAAATTTTTCTAATTTGCACAAAATAATTATACACAAATAAAACAGGATCTGCTAAATTTTTATTTCTTCGGAGTAATTTAAAGAGTTGTTATTGTGTATACAAAATGTGTAACACAGCCATACTGCATTAAAAGTTGTTGTTTTTTATTTGCATGTAATTGGAACCACGAATTTCCAAAATTATTATTTCTTAAGAGTTTTTCAAAGAGTCGAATAATCAAATATTTATGATTTACATGAATGGGAACAATGGTTATCAAACACCAACCTGTTGCACGTATTGAAGGTTCTCAATGTCTCATTTTGATGAAACTGCCCGGAGGGGTGAGGTTATATCAGTTATAATAGAGATTTCATGCATGTATGCCTGTAACCAAGACTACGTCGCAGTTCTCAAATATTACTATACATTAACATATTTTTTTCTGAATATTAAGAATAATTTATTACTAGTTAATATATTCGTTTCCGGGGTCTTTCACTATTAATTCATGATATGACCACACGTGGATTAGGTTCATGTCTTCCTAACTTTTTTCTGACTAACTATTTCAAAATCACTTTTCCCTAACAAAACTATTATTATGTATTTTTTTATGAATATAATCAGTGTTTTACTAGATAGTTGTGTCCTGGTCTCATGTTAATTCGAATTGTGCCACACGCTATACTACCAGGCGTAAATTCTGCTTTGGCCATCATCAGTGCATTCGGTCCAACGTTCGTGTTACATACTGGAATGTGGTTGGCCGACTTTTAGAAAGTAAACTATCCTATCTCTGGCCATGTCGTTATTTATCTTTCTTTCTCTCAAGTCCATCTTTATAACTTCCTCCCGTGTTTTCTTTGTTCTTCCATTGGCATCTGACCCTGCTACATAATATGTTCTACATCAACTTATCCAAGAACTCTTATCAATTTATCATTATCATATTCAGTTTAACGGCTATTTTACATGCTGGCATGTGTTGAACGACTTTTAGAAATTGACTACAAAACTATCCTAACTCTGCGCAGGTCTCTACCCACCCTCTTTCTCTCAAGTTCATCTTTATCACTTCCTCCCTTGTTTTTCTTGGTATTTTACTGTTAACCGAACCTCCTACCTCAACTGATTTCCAACACTGCAACAAATGATCATTATTTGTTCTTTACTTTCCATAGCATTCTTCAACATCTTTAACTTTACAAGTAGCCTTTCCATTTTTTTCACAGGAAAGTACTTAGCCAATTAAAACAAAGTTATACTATGTATAAGTTTAATAAATCACTAACAGTTTTCTGTATAAAGCGACAGCAGACACATTAAAATAAATTATAATTACTAACCATTGACTTGTCTAAACAGACGCAGTCTTTAAGACTGTACTCAACAGCGGTTTACTCCTGCCTCATCGTCATCAGGTCGTCTCTATTTAATATTGATCGATATCGGTTTCAAAAGAAATATGCTTGAAAAAGTTCTGTTCGAAAGAATCCGTTCCAGACGCGTCACGAGAACAATAAATACTGTATTAAAGGTCGAAAAAGTGAATGTTCTAAACATTCATATTTGTTTATTTGACCAGTGTGCATCTTTTATTTAAATGTGTTTTACTTTTGGTGGAAAAAAAAACGTTATAGATTTTATTGATAAACATCGCCGGAGTCAAGTCTGCTGAGGTTTGAAACTGTAAAGGATTTGGCCATGCGGAAGAAGAGTGTGCGCCTGCTCAGATGTCCTGATCGATTGTATGTACACGAACATGCACACTTGAATGTGCATCGATTCACCTGTTTCCTTACTTTTGTCTAATATTGCATATTGTCGACATGTAAGAAGTAAAAATATCTATGTCTCTCTCAGTATCATTCTTCTCTCTCCCCTCTCTCCCTCTCTCTCTCTCTCTCTCTATATATATATATATATATAAATATATATATATATATATATATATATATATATATATATATATATATATATGTATGTGTGTGTGTGTATCTATATATATATGGCATGTATCACAAGTTAGTTTTCATACATTAAAGTGCTTGATCGGAGATTATTCTACAAGAGCTAACATAAATTATGTTATTTAAATACAATACATTACGGTGTCTGTTGGGGATACCCAGGTTTCGTCAATCTGGTTATTCTGGATTTAGAATAAAAGTGGGATTACAAGTATCCAGAGAGAAAAACAATGAAATATATAAAGAATATACATACTAAGATGCGTCAATACACCCAATACATGCTATAGAATGGCGTAAAGAATATTCAAAAAAGCCTACCAAAGACGCAACCTCCCCAATAAATAATAAACAAAAGTAATTAACATTTAAAATAAACAAAACACAACCTCTGTCAGACTCGCTTTGGTATCGAAGGTTCCGAAATCAGGTCTAAGAACGGGATACCGGGGGATATTGACGGTGTTCATATTTTTTTTCGTCCACACGCACTACACTCCAACACTCACTAAAGCAAACATAAAAAATAAAACAAAATAAAATAAAATAATATAATATTGTGAAAAAGAAATGTAATTTCCCAAATATACACATGGAGTCACCTCCAAACCCAGCTCTCATCCTCTACATTGCATTAACACCAAAACGCACACTCACTTTTAAAATAATCAACAGGAACATCCCCTCTCCAGACCAACATGTAACAAGATACTCCTCTTATAATACCAAAAGCCACACTTAATATAACACTAGAATATAATACCAAAAGCCACACTTAATATAACACTAGAATATAATACCAAAATCCACACTTAATATAACACTAGAATATAATACCAAAAGCCACACTTAATATAACACTAGAATATAATACCAAAAGCCATACTTAATATAACACTAGAATATAATATCAAAAGCCACGCTTAATATAACACTAGAATATAATACCAAAAGCCACACTTAATATAACACTAGAATATAATACCAAAAGCCACACTTAATATAACACTAGAATATAATACCAAAAGCCACGCTTAATATAACACTAGAATATAATACCAAAAGCCACACTTAATATAACACTAGAATATAATACCAAAAGCCACACTTAATATAACACTAGAATATAATACCAAAATCCACACTTAATATAACACTAGAATATAATACCAAAAGCCACACTTAATATAACACTAGAATATAATACCAAAAGCCACACTTAATATAACACTAGAATATAATACCAAAAGCCACACTTAATATAACACTAGAATATAATACCAAAAGCCACACTTAATATAACACTAGAATAATAATACCAAAAGCCACACTTAATATAACACTAGAATATAATACCAAAAGCCACACTTAATATAACACTAGAATATAATACCAAAAGCCACACTTAATATAACACTAGAATATAATACCAAAATCCACACTTAATATAACACTAGAATATAATACCAAAAGTCACATTTAATATAACACTAGAATATAATACCAAAAGCCACACTTAATATAACACTAGAATATAATACCAAAAGCCACACTTAATATAACACTAGAATATAATACCAAAAGCCACGCTTAATATAACACTAGAATATAATACCAAAAGCCACGCTTAATATAACACTAGGATATAATACCAAAAGCCACACTTAATATAACACCAGAATATAATACCAAAAGCCACACTTAATATAACACTAGAATATAATACCAAAAGCCACACTTAATATAACACTAGAATATAATACCAAAAGCCACACTTTATATAACACTACAATATAATACCAAAAGCCACACTTAATATAACACTAGAATATAATACCAAAAGCCACACTTAATATAACACTAGAATATAATACCAAAAGCCACGCTTTATATAACCCTAGAATATAATACCAAAAGCCACACTTAATATAACACTAGAATATAATACAAAAGCCACACTTAATATAACACTAGAATATTATACCCTCATAGACTAAGCCCTCTTTTTCCCAAACTCGCTCTAACACTCTCACTTGAGTATAGACAATTCCACAATCACGAGAACAACATTGTAGCAGATATTAAAATGTATTATCAATTATTTATACTATACATTATAGAGTATATCATATTACATGATTAACCAACTATAAATAACAAACATACTCGACACTATTTAAGCTATACTAAAAATGAAACCATTAACCCTGTGTTGAAAAGGTACCAAATGACGGAAGACACCATTTAGCGGCTCGTGCGTACGTTAGTACACAAAAAAATCAATTGTGATGCATACGAACTGCTATCGTTGCATCTCGAGTACAATGTAGATTATGACTTCCTAGCATTACATATGGCAAACACTACTAAGATTTAAAAGTATCCGCACAGGAAAAAAAGAATATGTTGCATCATGAATGACCCTATGCCAGAGATAGGTAAAATCAACTAGTATGAATTGTTAAAAGGTCGAGCTTAGTGCAGGTTAAGCTGACATAAGATTGGGGAAGTTAATCTATTCCCAGATGGTGAATCATCAGATAGGGTGACCGCTGGGGTCAAATCACAAAGTAAGAGGGTAAAAAGGTTGAATACAAAGGTACATGTGTGGATATGACGATGGCGACATACAGAATATACAGAATGGTATTCAATTCGTTTACAGGTGTTCCCAGATTAAGTTTATTTTCAGTTATACAATATAAAGTTTGTATACATTATTCTGTACAGTGTTAATATATTTCTTGTGTTTTCGCCTTGTTTGTTGATGTTTTGTTGTGCCCAAAACTGTTAGTTATTACTGGCATAGCAAGTAAGTTAATAGCAGTTAATTTTTTATCTATGTGTAATCTGTGTTTTGAAATATTCTTGCACTGTATACATATTCTGTCAGTATACATATTCTGGAATCGTTTTCTTCAATGCCAAGCTATTTTTCTAAATCTTGGGAAAGATTAGATCGCACTATCACCGCTAATTACGCACAAATAGATAATTACAGACTTTCTAAATAATAGTGGATTACAAATCCGGTAATTTATACGGAACCGTTAAGATACATAAATCCAATTCCCTTTCTCCGCCTTATCACATCCCAAATTACTACTCGCATATATTCATTAACAAAACCACTGAATTAACTTATCTCCGCGGATCTACGCAGTAAATATAGCGTCGATTCCAACAAAAAACTTCTACAAATCCTACAAACTAAACAATAAAACAATTGTTTTACTCGATGCAAAAATGTTTTTCACCAATGTATCGTAAAAAAACAATAAGTATAATTATCAACAATATATACAATACCCTATCCCCCTTCATTCAATCCTAAAATATTTTTTTAAATACTATTAATTTACACTACTGAAGCACCTTTATATGATTACAAAGAAAAATTACACTCAAATTAATGGAGTTCAGTTTAACCGATCTTTAATAGCTTCTACATGACAAACCTATAAAATACTTAATAAGACTATAAAGCAAACCATTTACATATGCTGTCATTATAAGTGCAAATCATTACCAAATACACTAACTACAAGACCGTTTTGCAAAAGTATACTTTTTCTAAAACTACTGTCAAACTAAACGGAAATTATAAAATCGCATTCCTAGATGTACTCATTAAACACCTCTCTGTATAAAAAAGCCTTCCAATATACTTCTGTATCCTAAATTACAAAGCGAATGCTCCATCGCTACAAAATAGCGATTATAGAAAATCTATTAAACCGTGCGAAACTCTACCATTAATAAAATACTATTTAATGCATTGAAATATTAATCAAGTCATAATTAATTAGGAATTCCCTTATCAGGTCATCGACGAACAAATTAGATTAATGATTCGGAAATACAACTAATAATCATAATATCCAGCATAATAACTTTAACTCCATTTGCCTATATTAATGTAATCAAATGCAACCAAATTTTAGATTACATGAAAAAGCACTAAAAATATAATACTCGATGCATATCTCCTACTGACAGTAATAATATCTTAAGGCTCATTATTTACAAGAAATTTAAGACCTTAAATATTGTAGCATCAAAGTTCTCATCGCAATCCCTCAAAACAGTATAAAGAACCGATGTAATCTATAAGTTCTAATCGCCTTTGGGAGAATAAATCCCTATAATAAAAAAAGAAATACTAGCTACATAGTCTTAAATACTACAACTCTTTTACGTAGACTTACAATCCATATGTAAATTTCCAGCTAAATTTTATAAAAATTCAAATCGCATAACTGCCCTCCTTCTGAATTTAGACAACATTTAAGTAGCAAAGGCGATGAAGGTGTTTCGTGGGAGTCAAAGCTCCGGGGTTCGAATCGTGCGACAGGCAGAGCAGTTATATCTAGCCACGCTAATGATTCTTGTTAAAGATGAAATATATATTGTGTAGATATTCAAATATTAATTATTAAAATAGTTAATATATATATATATTTGTAAAATGTTTTTTTCAACATTTATTTCGAATTTTGTTATTTTATCATTTTATCATTTTATATAACGCGTTTCAAGCGGTGGTCCGCTTTCATCAGATATGTAAATCCATTTGAAGAAATATCTTTCAATTTTAAAGAGTGTTGTTTCATTTGAGGAAATGTGTTATTGTTTAACAATTTTCTCAAATGAAACAACACCATTTCAAATCGAAAGACATTTCTTCAAATGGATTTACATATCTGATGAAAGCGGACCATCGCTTGAAACGCCTCATATAAAATTATAAAATTATAAAATAACAAAATTATAAATAAATGTTGAAAAAAACATTTTACAAATGTTGGTAGCCTGACTCCTTTACATATATACTTTTCTCTCGTGGGAACTGCACTAATACTGCACTACCCTCTTTTCTTTCTTTCTCTCTTTCTCTCTCTCTCTATCTCTCTATCTCTCTCTCTCAGAATCTATGTACACCCGTATTATACCGTGTAAGCAGTTAAGAATCAAGAAGAACGCGGCTAAATGGAATTAAAATCTAAAGATTAACTTTATTTGGTGTAATCTTTTGTTAGAGCTGAAAACACGTCGGTCTTTAGCGTGCCGTATAAGATTTAAAGCTTCGTGTATTTCTGAGTTTCATTCAATGTTTTAATCATGACATTTGTTAAAAGCAGGATTAATGAAATTTTATTTTGAATATATCATTTGATTATATTTCTGATATTGTAACCTAATGATCCTTCGGAAAAGAAAAGGGAGATAGAAAGTAAAATAATAATAATTATAATATTAAAATTCTTAATAAAAAAAATCATATATAATGTTAATATGTATCTAATTCAAAATGTGATATTCTTTTACATTCGAATTTTGAAATTGCGACGTCAACACATTATTTATCAATCTGCAAAACATAAAAGAGTCATGATAAGAAGATAAGAGATTCGATTCTGATTCGATGAGTTACGTGAGAAAGTAAAAACAATAGGTTTATGTTCAATATAATCACATTAGTGAGTCATAGCCGAGGAGCGGATTAAAAATGAAACGTGAATTCTTCTACTTGAATCTCGCCCGTTCGTGTGTGGTATTAAGTAGACATCAATTATGATGTTCGAGTTTAAAAGATAATTGATCTCCCTTTTTGGGTAAGATCAAAGTGTAGTATCTGTTCCGATGGATACTGCAACCCATAGACTGGTATTGTCTTGGCCTTCGGGGCTTGATTTACGCCGGTCTATGGGACAGTCCTGTGTATTTCTAGGAGATGCACCCTCCCAGGCTTCGCCTCCCCTCTTTGGGGAGGAGTAAGTTTATTGCTTACTGCCTGAGGCGCCCCTACCGGGGAATGCCGACGGGGCTGCCCAGGCAATTTTTAATGGCCAGAGTGCTCACCTCTCGGGCGCTGGCTTTTCAAACCCCACTTTCCCGACCCGACCTTGGGTCACATCTTACTTGTGGGAGTAAGATAAAAACTGGCATTGTGCCTTACTCCTGGAGAGGAGTAAATCAATACCCTATTTCTCTCTCTCTTTCTCTTTCTCTCTCTCTCTCACTCTTTCCGTCTTGATTTATATGTTTTAGTAAGATCAGAAACAGATTAACGTTGTATTGCTTGTGTATGTAATATCATCGCAATTTACTATACGCTGGTAAGTTCAACAACAATAACCCCATCTATTCATAAAACACGTGCTTAGTTTCATAGCTGTCGATCAACAGACATACTACATACACACTAACAAAAGTAACACGCATACATATAGATGGATCAACAGCACATAGCAGGTGATTAAGTAATTCCAGACCCATCTAATCCCAGCGAATCACCACCCGATGATCACCGAGACTAATGCATATTGTCTCATATAACATTCTATGGTGACATGTTACAATATGAGGTGTTGATGTTATTTATATTTTTACATGATTTATCGGTGTCGATGTGTTTAGTGGTAGTAGATGCAAGTTGGATGTGAAACGTCCTTTACTCTCCCTTAACCAGGATAAAATAAAAAATATATAAGACATTGAACAAAAGTCATTGTTATGTTTCTAACAACACGGCCCAATACATGCCCTATCCGACTCACTTAACAACACATATTTGTATAAAGTTTTGTTAAGAAAGCTATCGAGTACAAATGTAGGGGATCAATTTTACTTCTAAATAAATAAATGCGAAATATGGGTCCATTTTCGCATTAAAAGTAAAGTCAGAAAGCCAGATTTTAAGTTAATTCAACCTTTTTATTTTTATTTACCTCCCCAGGAGGTTAGGCACAAGGCCAGGTTTATCTTACTCCCACAAGGTAAGATGTGACCCAAGCTCGGGTCGGGAAAGTGGGGTTTGAAAAGCCAGCGCCCGAGAAAGTGAGCACTCTGGCCATTAAAAATTGCCTGGGCAGCCCCGCCGGCATTCCCCAGTAGGGGCGCCTCAGGCAGTAAGCAATAAACTTACTCCTCCCCAAAGAGGGAAGGCAAAGCCTGGGAGGATGGACCTCCTAGAACTGCACAGGACCGGCGGAATCAAGACCCGAAGGCCAAGACAATACCGGTCTACAGAGTGAGCATCCATCGGAACAGATACTACACTCTGATCTTAGCCAAAAGGCCAAGGAGGGTTTTGTGTTGAAGTTAATTCAACCTTACACAATGGACGCACATTTTTATATACCACTTATGCATATGTGATATCAGTCGCAAGGTTAACTAATTAGCATATATGGTTTTGAAAGACAATTTTATTAACTATTGTTTGCTATTGTTGTTTTTAATTCAATGACTGTTTTGATTTTAATATAACTTATAGTTCTATTTTGCTATAATGTTTTATTTCCTGAATATTTAGCATTTGTGTTCAAATGTTCCTTTTTTTAGACAGACTTGTTAAACGAGTTGCGATCTATAGTTAAATTACAAGTGACAAAGCAAATGGATTTCTTCTTTCTTTACGGTCACATTTAAAAGATAGATAAATGTATATCAAAATTATCAAAATGTTAATATATATATATATAAATGTATCTATCTATATGAATGAACGGGTGTTGTGGCATTGCAGGCCGGTAATAATCAAGACAAACACAGTGGAAGAATAAATAAAAGTATATTAACAAAAGTGTGTTACAGAAGTGTGCGCCATGATTCTGGAGCTATAACTGCCACCAAGTGTTGTCACGGCGTTTAGTCGTAACTGTATTTATTGTTTCTGAGCAAGTCCATTTATTCCTGATATATGTAGATCAGATTATACCATCACGCCCCTTTTTTAAGCCTATGCTCTGTAAGGAATCAATATCGTTTTCTCATGGGTTTAGTTCAATAAAGTCGATTTTCTTTCTTTTCCTTTTAGATGTTAGCTTTTGAGAAACTACTTGCGGGACTGGTAACTCGAACGTGTCAGACGCGACGTTCATTAATTCCTCTGTACTGTTGTTTTTTACAGTACAGAAATATATTTTCCCGATTTGGTTTAAATGTCTCTTATTGGTAAAAGTTGGTCTTTTCACCATTTCTTTTATCTACAATCCTGATTTTCAAAATGACCTGTCATTCTTATACATTCAGAAAATAAACTTTTCTCTAATTTGAAAACGTCCTTTTTTATATTTATTTTTGATACGTTTTCTAATGAGTAAACAATCTGCCGAAAATCGTCTTGATCTTTCTTGCGAACATAGCTTGCGCTGGTGATATTCGGGATCATTCTATACACTTGCAAAAAATCCTGCATGGCTTTCTACGTGAGAGTACTACTCGCGTTTTTAATGCTCTTTTAAAAGTAATAACAAATCGCTCAGCTTGACCGTTGCTTCTTGCATGGTATGGTGCGATTGTGAGGTGTTCCACCAAAAATGATTGAATTTTTTTTTTAATTCACTTGACGTGAATTGAGTATCGTTATTCGATACTACACAATCCACGACTCTGAAAACGTTCAGAAAATTCATGTAAAATAGAATTGTTGTTTCTGTCGTTGGTATTTTACACTCTGACCATTTATTGAAGATATCTACTACAACCGGATAATAGAACCCGTCCAATCGCCCAGCAAAGTCAATATGGATTCTCGACCACGGTCGGTCCGTTTTAGGCAAGGTTTGAATTTTATGGGAGGCGTGTTTCGCTGTTAACGCGCACGCACCCTTTACATGATTTAACTGTATTCTCGATATCGCGATTCATGTTCTTCCAATAGACGTAACTTCGCATAAGATTATTCATCCGTGATATTCCCGGATGGCCAACATGAAAGTCTCGTAGAATACGTTTTAGCAATGTCGCCGGAATTACGACCTGATCACTATGCATTAGTACATCGTCGTAGATGGAATATTCTTCCGGAAATGTTGGCTCTTTTCTATTATGTCATTTTTAATATAAAATAATCGTTTAGCGTATTTGTATGAATCTCTCTAAGAGTCAATGGAAGTTCTCATACGATAATACAAAACTAGTTTTTTAAGCTAAACTTCTGTTAGCAGAGAGGCAATTATTGAGTCCTCAAAAGGCTTGACAGATCTCGGTATTAATCTAGACAGTCCGTCCGCATCACTGACTTTTTAAGATGGTAGATTCTCCATCTTGTATTTATAATTTAGGAGAGGATTTAACACCTATATAACCTGTTAGCCGTATATGTCGGCAAACCCTTCTTCGGTAGTAAATTTTTAATAAAGGTTTATGGTCGGTTTGTAATGTAAATTTAATTCTGTGCACGAAACGGTGAAACTTTCTTAACGCAAAATGATGCTCAGCCTTTTTTTCTATTAGAGAGTAGCTGTTTCCGGCTGGAAAGTGTGTATAAGAAGGATGCGCTATCTGCTTCAGCGAAACGTCATTTATTCTGTGTTGAATACATGCTCCTATGTCGTATGAACTCCCATCAAAAGCTACGACCATCTCGCGTTCTGGATCATAAGTTATAAGATATATCAGTCTTAAGAATGGCGTCTAACTCCAGTCTTGATCTTTCTTCAATAATTCGTTTTAAGGCGCCTATAAGTTGTGAATACTTGGGATAAATACGCTATAATAATTCGCTAACCCAATGAAACTTTGCAAAGATAATATATGTTCTGACGCTGGCATATTCTTACTTGCACCTGCTCTCTCTCTCTCTCTCTCTCTCTCTCTCTCTCTTCTCCTATTCCTGACTATTATTTGTCTCAGAAACTTAATTTGTTGCATAAGGAACTCACATTTCTCTTTTAGTTTAAAACAGTAATCCTGCATATTTTGGAAAGCTTCATGTACGTGCATTATATGCTGCTTCGTAGTTTTACTAATTATTAAGACATCCAGATCGGCCGTCGCAAACTCTAGACCGCTCAGTAATGCGTCCATTACCTACTGAAATATAGCCGGTGCCACCTATGCTCCAAACAGTAGTCTATCCACTTTCGAAAAAAACTTTCCTCCATTTAGCTTCGCGAATATTTCTTCCGGACTAGGCAATAGATAATGGTAATCTCGTTATGTCTGGTTCAAAACCTGTGGAAAAGTCTGCGCATACACAGATTTCTTTTTTTTTACGTATACGGTTGGCGAAGCTCATTCACTACATGAAACCTTTAATAGATATCCTATTTTCTCGACCCTATTCAAGTCTAAGTTTATTCCATGAAAAATGCCAGTATACTGAAATCATATGCCCTTAATAGGGTTAAGATGAAAATTCATATACACTAAACACTAAATGTACAAAAGCAAAGAAATTCCCAAATTTTTACACTTTTATTGTCATTAAGGGTATGCGAGCACAACAGGGGTATGCATTTTACTGGTAGGAATTTTTCTTATTAAAAATATAAACATTGTTACTATTTTAGCACTGTTAATATAAGCATTGCCAATAAACATTTCTTATGTGGAGCCCTCAAGACTATTCGATATCTTTTGAATCCTACGCACGATAATAACCCGTTGACAGTATTCGGTTAATTGCTTGAGTGTTAGATTGGCGTGTTTAACAGTTTGTTAAAGACCTTTTTTCTAATTTTGTATTATTGTTCGGCACTAATCCTTGTGCAAATTTGAGACGTTTTAAGTTATTAGCACTTAATTCCAAAAACTTTAAATTATCACAGTTCTTATTTACTATACTAGCAAATTAGTGTAGTCTTCATTATCATTTCTTTGTCAGGTTCAAACACTTACACTTTTTGTAAAAGAGAGATGCTTTTGGACTAAATAATTTCGTCACCAATTGTATTGCTTCACAAAATTTTAAGTCGATGGTCTTTCAAGGTATAATGTAATTTACAAATTTCGTATGTTCCACTGTTCTCAATTTCCTTTACAGCAACCGTACCTTTTTTAAATCAGCCCAATTTTCACAGTCTTAATTATATATGTCTTCATAACGCTTGAAGTACGAGGAAAAAGTCACCCTAATTCTCAGTAGCCCCTTACGTCTACAGTGGCAACTTTCATTTTTGGGGGTGAACTTAATTAAAAAATAGTAACCTCGTTGTCCGGATCGTAGTTGAAATTCTCAATAGTGTTCTAAATCGTGTTCTGACAGAATGCTCTTTCCTCGGTACAATTTTATCACGTAATTTCTGCTGTCGCTGTTGGGTCTGCATGAACATCTCCTCGAGACGTTTATTTTGTGCAAGCTATTCTTTCTGTAATTTCAATCCTTCTGCTTCGATTTTATTTCGGTAGAATGCTTGCTCATTCTGTAATCGTAGCTTTCATTTTGCTGATGCTTGAAAAGTTTAAAATTACGTTTTAGAAATCCTCCATTTTGTATGCTCAGTGTATATATATATATATATATAATTCACATGGTTCGTGGTGTTTCTTATTGTGAGATAAGTTCGTAACCCTTCAGTCGAAGGAAAAAGTAATAAGTTTCAACAAAACTTATTTAGTTTATGTCTGCTTAACGAAAGAACATCGACATACCTTTTTGTTGTTAGCTTATCTTACTTTTTCCATTCGCTATTGAACGAATCAAGTTTTAAAAACTTTGTTTTTCAAAATTGTTCGTTCTACTTAGAAAATGTTGTCGTTTTCTTTAATTCTATTCGTGACGTTGGAGTTTTTTTTCGCAGAATTTATACTTTGTTTATTAAAATTCAATATGATTTAAACTTCTTGTTCTCTTGTTGAACAAATAATTAGAGCATACTACTAAAGTCTGCTTAACACAACAGTTCAATTGTTAACATAAATCCAAGTTTACTGTTGCTAGTGTTTGTGTGCCTCTTGTGTTTATTTTCGTATTTTGTAATTAATTCGAATTTCCTGGCGTCAAAGTCGTGCGACATACGTTCGAAAAAATGTTGTACTGAATAAATTATAGTACTTTGTCCCCAGGTTGGTGGGAAGTTGATTTCGAACCGTTCCCTCCAGTGCCGTGCCATTCAGGTTCGGTTAATGTTCTAATAAATACTCAACGTCAGTGTGGTGAGATGTAGGTCTCGAATCCTTGCCTCAAGTCTTGTGGTAATTTAAGTCTCGAATCCCACGTCGCCAGTGTTGTGCTGTGTTGTAGATTTGCAGTCTAGTAATAATCAAGACAAACACAGTGATATAATTAACAAAGGTGTATTAACAAATGTATGCTACAGAAGTACGTGTCCTGATTTTGGAGCCATAACTGCCACCAATTGCTGCCACGACGTTTAGTCGTAACTGTATTTATTGTTTCTGGGTAATTTCATTTATTCATAAAATGGGTGGATCAGCTTACACTATAACAATTCCAAATATTTTGCTTCGTGTTTCCAGACAAGTTATGAGTGAAATGTTTATTATTTTATTTTCAATTAATGTTTCAAGTAGCTAACTTTGAGAAGCAATAGCAAGCAGGCAAACGCAGTAAGTAATATATAAGATAATTGTTGTGGCGTATTCTTAATAAGTTTCGCCGTCTCACTGTTTTGGCGCACTAGCGCTAAGACATATCTTTCATTCATCATAATTTAAAAGTGAAAATAAAACATGAGCGAAACCATAGATTGTCGGTTTGTCTTTCGTTTTTTCGCTTTGATTGTTCATCTTCCGTTGATCTGACTCATTATACATAAAATCGGAGATAAGTGCATAATGTCCACATGAAATAACTCGACATGATCTGAGGACACATATCCATGTCCAGACCATTTATAGATACACACAGGCTCTCACACAAAACAGTTTTATATTACTTGTCCAGAAATTTCGATAAGAATAAGTCAGTTTTTTCTATTAGATGATTGCTGTGTAGAGACGTGATTCTTCTCTTCGCCACAAAAAGAGAAATATCTTTTTGGGGAGATTCGTTAGTCTAGGAAATATTCTGGGTTACTGACATAATTGAATTTCATGGCAAAGTCCCACTATTATCATCGAGAATCAACTAAATGAATCTTGATATATTTGAACCTGATTCTACCGGTTTTACAAAGAGAAAGAATTACCCTTTGAATTTGTAGCCAGCTTCATTGATGATGGATGAAAAAGAACAAAAATTAAGAGCAATGCTTCTTAAATTATATTCGATCATATTATGTATGTAGCAATGATTGACGAAACGGAAGTGGCATATATGTTACCAACCTGAAAATATTACATACATACAAAAAACTATAACTCTGGCTAAACCATTCATATTCATAAGAGAACTGTCAGACATATATTAATAGTTTTGCGTTCAAAAGTTTGCTTCCTATATCGACCTCTTATTCAAGATCAGACAAGTACAACATTTCACAGAACGATCATTGTTGTTTTAAATGTTCTCTGCTTGGTGTCAGTTTATATCATTATGCTTTCCTTTTAGATTAGATTATCCGATTGCCTTTTTAGTTTTAAATATTTTTCTGTAAATAAATGTAATATTTTAATGTTTAATTTGTGTTAACTATTTGTGAGTACTAGTTGTGTTTATCGTTTGTCCTCTCCCCTCCTCTCTCTTTCTCTCTATCACTCTCTAGGCGAATCTTTAGAAATAATTCCACCTTTTCCTATATTTTAACATTTTTTTACTCTGCTGATTCATTTAATATATAAAGAGGAGCCCGTCTGATTCCCGGAGTTTGTCATCAATATTTATATTTTATTCTGAATATCTAATTTACTTGTATTTCCTTATACTATGTTCGTTGCAATAATATGTATTATGCTTAAGTTTCTTTTCAAAAAATACGTAATCTGGCTCGAAAAATTGTTAATCTGACGTTATATTTTACTAATCACCTTTACAGCATAAGTTGTTTACGTCGTAAATAATAAAATTAAAAAATACATTGATCTATCTATGCCAGCTTTCAAATAAACAATTATATATTATTATATAAATATTAACCTAATTATTTCTTAGAATTATTCGCATATCATAATAATAGGTAGATTAATTTGATTTTAAAATCTTTTTTTACAATCCTGTGTGAATTAAATTATGCAAGCGTTCTTAGGTGTCGATTATGGACTTATAATTCGTCAATGTGCGGTTATGGTTATTACAAGTCTAATTTTGATTCCTCCCGCAAACGCAATGCACATACAGTCATCATGATTTTTATTTACAATCGTCAGAAACATTTTTAATAATTCCTAAAATGTCAATGCTGAATAGAAAAATGATAATATTAGGCTTTGTCACGTCCGATAGAAAATCATTGTAGTAGTAGTAATTATGCTTTGTGATTACTTTTCTCAGTGTGTAAGCATGTGTTGCCAAACGAATAGCAATTAAACAGTTTAGGAAGTTTGCCATAGCAACTGATTTATGCGTACATTTGTTAGTATTTTTTGTCGAACGAGTAGCAATTAAACAGGTTTCTTTAAACGTAACCCGGTTTTTGATCATTTCTGAAGCCTAGCTTCAATTTTCTGGACATGTGTTATATTGAACAGTGTAATTCATTGCACATTTTAGCTATATATATATTGCGAAACAGAACTAACTATTTGGAATTTATTGTGCCACTTTGTTTAGAAACAAGTAAACAAGAATTAAAAAATCCGACGAAAATTTAATGAAGAACAAATATAAAAGAGGATATTCTAGAAAAGGTTCACACATTTATTTTTCTAATAGAGATAAGTGTGAACTTGCGATGTATATCTTAGTGCGTTGAAAATGCATATTGTTTACAAAACTGTTTCTACTCGGGTTGATTCTAAGCATTTAGGACTGAGGTAAAATGAAGTAGAGTTTCTGTCCTCGCTCAGAGAAAGTCTTAATTGTTATCACTGTTGCTAATCATATTCATGAAAGCTGAATTTTCTCCACATCAAAAAGTGACATAGTATCTAACTTTTTCCTCTTCGCAGAGAAGAAATTAACTAGGGACCCGTTTAAAGATGGCGTTAAAATACGTTCCACATTGTAGCTATACTTCCCACATAAGACGGACTCTTTCGTATGTATTGTTTCACTTTGATTCGAAACAATAAAAATCAAAATAAACAAAAAATATTACGCTAAGATTTTGCACAAAACAAATCAAAAATACAATTGTTCAGAATAGGGTACCAAACTTTTTTTTAAGGGAGTAAACATTCGATTTATTTTTAGCATGTATAACTGAATTTTGTTTTTAATTATGGTGTATATTGCCACTGAATTGTAAGAGGTTATTAGGGGGACAGATTTATAGAGAACAAATTAAGTGGTGGGTTGGACAGCAAGATGTTTGTTCACATTACATTTAAATTTCTGCATGTTGATACGGTAATTAAAACAGGAAACAGGGAGAGAATTCCAAAAGCTAGCGGTTTGAGGGAAGAAGCTGTTGGAGGAAAAAAACAGCATCTAAGTACCTTAACAGTGAAGGGGTGAGATTGTGCCTCTAATCAGGTGGGTCGGAGGTATTTTTGTTTATGGGGGTACAAATGCAGTAAGTTCATCAGAGTACCCTGTTCAAGAGGGAGAGACTAGTGGTTGGTGCACCAGCCAAGATGTGGCAACAATACTCAATGCATGGGTTAATAGTGGGGTTATAGAGATATAAAATACTAGCAAGCGTGAGAAGATTTTAACATGGTAGAGGGAGTATACTTACTTTGCCGCAGACTTGGCAGTATATTCTATGTAGTTATTCCAATTCATGTGACCCAAGAATATTAAGCCGAGGAGTTTAAACGATGCCATCTAAGGAAGGTGTTATCGGCGATCGCAATAAGTGGTTATAAAGGTTTCTTATAATTGTAAGTAAATGTTAGTATTGAATGTGGCCATCAATTATGACCGCATTCTACTAAATAATTAAGACTATTTACAAAGGATTTAACCATTTCTTTGGATGTGCATGCATTCGATTTACCTGCATTCGTTGTGTCATCAGAAAATATATCTATGTCAGACGTGATTGCATCAGGGAGGACGTTTATGAAGATCAGGAATAATAAAGATCAAAATATCAACCTCTGGCGCACACTTGATGTGGTGTTGCTTTCGTGCACGGCCATTGAAAACGAACATGATCTTTCTTTTTCAGCTGCGAAAAGTTTGATTACATTCGTCCAGTAAAACCGTACGAGTCGATTTTCTTCAGACTTTCATGCCAGACCTTGTCAAATGTCTTTGATATATCAGGCTGTGCCGTCTTAGCTTCTAATGAGTAATATAAGCGTTCAATCTTGACCGTTAGGATATCCGCAATATAAAGGGATTGCCTAAATAAATTGGCCAGAGATAAGTTTAGCATTTTCAAGTTAGTAAACTATCGTTAGATTGATTAATTATTCAAAGATTTTAGTGAAGAGTGGGAGGTGACTATGGGGCGATAATTTTGCGAGTCAGTTCTTCCGCCAAAATTCTTGAAAACTCGTATTACAGAGCCAATTTTCCAGATTTCAGCTATCATGGAAGCAAGATTTTGTTTTAAAAAAGTGTTTTTTCTGTTGATTCCCAGCTTTTCGAACTGCGATCAAAATATAGTATATTTTCCGTCTTTCGTTAGAACAGAGGACATTTTTATAATGCATTGCGATTTCTTAGAAAACAAGTAATCCATTTTAATGAAATACTTTGTGAAAAAATCCTAATAAGTAACAATATTTTATTTATAAAAATTACTTTACTGATATAATTGAATCCTCATAGAATGCTTTTCGGTTTCTTATAACATAAGTTAGACATTTTACTGAATTACTTCCTGAAATAAAATCGTATTTACAACAAATAATTTACTTACAAAATATAATTGACTTATTAAATTATATCAATTTGGCTGCTTTTCTGTTTATTAGAAAATAAGTCAGCCATTTGCACTAATTACTTCGCGAAACCCTATTCTGTTGTCTTTCAAGAACTTTGTTATTTATCATGTATTATTAAAATAACATTAATATAACTCTAAAACTACGGCGGGTATTGATTTACTCCTCTCCAGGAGTTAGGCACAATGCCAGTTTTTATCTTACTTCCACAAGTAAGATGTGACCCAAGGTCGGGTCGAGAAAGTGGGGTTTGAAAAGCCAGCGCCCGAGAGGTGAGCACTCTGGCCATTAAAAATTGCTTGGGCAGCCCCGTCGGCATTCCCCGGTAGGGGCGCCTCAGGCAGTAAGCAATAAACTTACTCCTTCCCAAAGAGGGAAGGCGAAGCCTGGGAGGGTGGACCTCCTAGAACTGCATAGGACAAACCCATAGACCGGCGTAAATCAAGACCCGAAGGCCAAGACAATACCAGTCTATGGGGTGCAGTATTGATCGGAACAGATACTACACTTTGATCTTAGCCAAAAGGCCAAGAATGCACTACGGCGGATAGAGACAAGAGCTTCTATCGATAACTAATATATCAAGATTAACATTATGCTTACATATATTTTTTTTAATTCGTCATAAACATTGTTTTTATGAAAAAATAATGGCGTTTTTTAGCCTCGAACTTCTAACGCTTATCTTAATCAGCTGAATTCCAGTTCATTAATTAAAATAAAACCATAAGTATCAACATAGTATTGCCTTAGAGAAACAAGTGTATTAATTAGAGTTGCATAAAATTCCGATATTCGGAACTATAAAAACTTTTTAATAACAGTTGCAGTCTTATCTAAGCTTGTGAAAATTTTCTGCCGCAAAGAAATGGTCATCATACTAGAAGATGTTATAAGCAATGGGCGAGAAGTCTAGTGAATAAGGTGGGTAAGGTAAAATTTGTCATCCAAATTGTTACGGTATCACTAAATTATGAATTATATATGAGACGTATGGTCGTGCGTTGTTGAACAGGAGAGTTAGATATTTTCTGATTACCCATGGCGGACACATACTCTTCTCGTTGATTTCAGAACAATATTTTTTGTAGCCATCGTGTCGACAACGGCCTTTAAATAGACTCAGATGGGTTTCTTTATTTTCAAAATTGTCATTTCTATGACGTAATTGTCTCAACCAATATTCTAGTCTAGATTCGTTGATGGTTTCCTCGCTGAATGCTCTCTTAGTGGCTGTGCTGATTTATGGCCAAGTGAGAACCCAGAAAGGAAATTAATCGCATTTGTTCAATAAGCTGAATTTACAACAAGGCTCTATTTAAATAGTAAATCTAACATGACGATGTAGAGGAAACTTGGCGCTTCAAACTGGTTTAGAACACTAACATATTTAAATAATAATTTAGTTTAAAATTGAGTCCAACCACCAATTTAACCTCATGCCAGACTCGGGTAATCTCAAGAAATATATAAGAATTTGCTTTTGTGTGTTTAAATGTTCATGATGTGTGCAGAAATGTACAAACCCCGCTGACTTCAAGAAACAAAATATATCTAAATATAATCCACATTAATGTCTAAGGAACCACTTTATAATAGGATTTTCTTCTCTTTACTTTTATTTCGTCGTGCGGGCGGAACAAATTGTAATTTCGATTTTGTTCACCCTCGATGATTGCTATTGTTCTCTTAGTAATGGTGTCAGGAGTTCTGTGCGAGACGTGAAAATTAAGGGTTGTTAAAAGGAATGCATTCTATGAAACAAATAAAATGGCATATGATCTTAGCGGATCGATAAAATATTGATTAAAAGAATATTGATATAAAATGAATAAATTAATGTGTTGCGTTGAAGGCGATAATGCGATTGGTGCAAAGGATTTATGGGGAAATATGAAAATATCTGAATGTTCAGTGTGTCGATTTGCCTTTTAGATAATAAAGTGCAGTAGGCAGGGTAGGCGAAGGCAAATGCGAAGAAGATGGAGTCAGTTGTGGAAACAAAAGTAGAAAACGCTGAAACCATGAATAAATAAGCAAAGAACGGGAGGACAGGAAATAAATAGTAACTGAAGAACGAAAAAGAAAATTATAGTAAGAAGGAAAAGTAAAAACTTGTAAAGTAAGAAAATGCAAGAAACATATAATTGGAAAAAATAAATAATACTAGAAGGAAAATTAAAGAATAAAAACAGAAAAAAACCCTTAGAGAGTGCACTTTGACCGGATTCTTTTATTTCTTCTCACTTTTATTGACGGATAACTTCAAGTAAACTGTTGGTTACGTAATTCAAAATATTTACTTTAATTTAAAATATTATCCCATTCTACTTCGTGTATATGCTATGCCATTTTCACATCACAATCAGAACATAAAATAATGTGTATTTTTCACATATAAAAGATATGCGTAATATTAAATACGTAGATCGCCTCCCTTGTTTCATTAAATTTGCTTGGCCTAAGTATTTTTAGTTTATCCAATCGCTTGTTCGCTCAAATACCTTCCTTTCCCACGAATTCGTACTGAAAAGACGTGCACATCTCTGTTTCGAGAATTACAGAGAAGAGTGTAGCCGTCTTAATTTGGCCGTTAAGAAAGAACCTAACCTATAAGGTTTACAAAGATAATTGGAATTTCTATCCGCGGATTTATTTTCAAGACATCAGAGTTGCATATTTTTCAATATAATTTTCTTTTAACTATCGACCTGTGTTCCAAGTGTTCTTCCTTTCTATTTTCTTTCGGGTTTTAACCCAAATCTCCACATTATTTGTCTTTTATGACAAAATATAAATGTTCCTATTTACTTGCCTCGCGTGAAGGCAGAGTTAGACGCAAGGTCGGTTTTCAATGTGAGAAAAATCCAGCTCCCTAAAAAGGGTCACTTTGCAATGAGACACAAATAAAAATTGCCTCAGTCAATAAGGATTTACCCCTTTTCACTTACCGAGAACAGAAAAGAGTTAGTGCAGTATCGGAACAGATACTACAATTTTATACTAGACAATAGCTAAAATCTACATCTTACCTCATTATTAAATGCTTAAATTATATTCTGCACATTAAAATTTATAACCAAAACAAGATTTTATTCACCAAAGCCCACTTCTAGTTCAATTAATTAGCCATTTCGTCCTCCTAAGTTACAGTGCATATTATATGGATATATATATATATATATATATATATATATATATATATATATATATATATATATATATATATATATATATATATATATATATAGGCAGCATCTTCTCTTGCAGGCAAGTATTGTTGAATATAAGAGACAACTCTTGTCTAGATATCCTTTGGTAGATCATTTCAATAGTCCGAATTAGGATCTTAGTTTCGCAGGGGAATTGGCTGATGAATTTGCCATAATTTGCATCTGTCTTCCAAGTACTTTCGGACCCAGCTGGGTCCATCTTCAGGGGGAATAAGGTAAATCAGGTCTAGACCATCTGTAGTATTTATAGAAGGTTTTTGGCGGGAATTATGTACTAAGTACGAAACTATATTGGAGCTCTAAACATTTTAGAATAGTATTACTGATATTAAAGTTAATTCTATTAATTAGTTTTTTTTTGGTTTTTATATATAGGCCTTCTAATATATGGAGTGTTTGTTTGTTAGTACTAAATTCTAAGATTTTGGTATTTTCTACTAAGAGTTTTCTTAATTCCGATGGGTCCGAAAGTACTTGGAAGACAGATGCAAATTATGACAAATTCATCAGCCAATTCCCCTCCGAAACCAAGATCCTAATTCGGACTATTGAAAGGATCTACCAAAGGATATGTAGACACGAGTTGTCTCTTATATTCAACAATATATATATATATATATATATATATATATATATGTGTGTGTGTGTGTGTGTGTGTGTGTGTGTGTGTGTGTGTTTTATCATAAAAGCTATAAAATATACTTTTATATTGATATCTTTTTGGATACCGCTTTGGAGATTATTCAATACGTAAACACAATACCTATTATAATCGATTTATTGTCTACTATTAATTGAAACCAAGTTGTTAATTTACCGATAGTCATACAACATTCTAACGTAACTGAGCACAATAACTTCCAAAGTATTCTGACTCGATATGTTTTTTTTATATTTTAAACAATGGTGGAAATAAAGAATGAAAAAATGGAATGGAAATAGAAAAATTATAGGAAATCTGGAAACAAATGTCTGGGTGGCAGAATAAGATCGAAATCAATCAGAATAAAAGATAACAAAAGAAAAAAGGAGAAATTGATTTTAAAATAAATAGTAAAAAAAATAATTTCTACGGATAGGATATATAAAAAAAGAACATTGTGTTGGAAATAAAAAAAAAATGTTTTCTATTAATAAAATAGCGGATATTCTTTACATGTGTCCATTCAATCTGTGCGTTTACCAATTAATATACCATTTATAACAAAGATGTGACAGACCGACAAAAATGCTATTTAAAAATAATACATAACAGACGGACGAAAATGCTATTTCAAACTAAAATGCGACAGACCGACGAAAATGCTATTTAAAACTAAAGTTCGACAGACCGACGAAAATACTATTTCAAAATAAAGTTCGACCTATCAATAAAAATGCTATTTCAAACTAAAGTGCGACAGACGGACAAAAATGCTATTTCAAACTATAGTTCGACCTATCCCTAAAAATGCTATTTCAAACTAAAGTGTGACAGACCGACGAAAATTATATTTCAAACTAAAGTGCGACAGACGGATAAAAATGCTATTTCAAACTAAAGTTCGACCTACCGACAAAAATTATATTTCAAACTAAAGTGTGACAGACCGACGAAAATGCTATTTCAAAATAAAGTTCGACCTATCAATAAAAATGCTATTTCAAACTAAAGTGCGACAGACCGACGAAAATGCTATTTCAAACTAACGTTCGACCTATCGACAAAAATGATATTTGAAACTAAAGTGCGACAGACCGACGAAAATGCTATTTCAAACTAAAGTTCGACAAACCGACAAAATGCTATTTCAAACTAATATTCGACAGACCGACGAAAATGCTATTTCAAACTAAAGTGCGACAGACCGACGAAAATGATATTTCAAACTAACGTTCGACCTATCGACAAAAATGATATTTCAAACTAAAGTGCGACAGACCGACGAAAATGCTATTTCAAACTAACGTTCGACAAACCGACAAAATGCTATTTCAAACTAATATTCGACAGACCGACGAAAATGCTATTTCAAACTAAAGTGCGACAGACCGACGAAAATGATATTTCAAACTAAAGTGCGACAGACCGACGAAAATGATATTTCAAACTAAAGTGCGACAGACCGACGAAAATGATATTTTGAACTAAAGTGCGACTGACCGACGAAAATGATATTTCAAACTAAAGTGCGACAGACCGACAAAAATGATATTTTGAACTAAAGTGCGACAGACCGATGAAAATAATAGTTCAAACTAAAGTTCGACCTATCGACAAAAATGATATGTTAAACTAAAGTGCGACAACTCGTGGTAAATGCTATTTCAAACAAAAGCGCGACATACCACCCGACTTAACCAGTAAGAGATTCTTAAATGCTTTTGAAAGAAGGTGCGTCCAATTACCTTGTTTCACGATGAAAATTTAATCTAAAACTGAAAGTTGACAGATCGAGGGGCAAAGTCTGTTACTGTGATGCGAGAATTCATCTCAAAACCTCGACAATCAAAATAAAGAATAAATTATCGGACAAAAAGAATAGAATGTCAAATGCGAAAACGTCTATAGAAATGTCACTTGATTCTAAACAACATTAAAACAAAAAATGACATTATTATTATAAGAATTGTAGCAAACTGAATATGATTTGCTCTGCGATGCAATAAATGATCGTGCATGGCGGTGTCATGGATTTCCACTCAAAAAACGCAAAGACCAAAAATTGATCGCAAGTCTTCGATTTCCAATTAGTTTCAGTCAGCGTTGAGATAAATGGCTTTAAAAGGGAGTGCGGGCGTGGTTGGCGTAATGGATACCGTCAATGACTATGTAATCGATTATGCTCATTTCAAATGGAATCTAATCTAAGTTGTTCTTCAATGGCGCAGTAATAGCGTTGAGAAAGGTATGAACCCCCAATTTCCCTAACCCCATCAACCATGGCTAAAATAGCAAAGCATATATAAGTAACCGTATGTACTAAATCGTTTACGATACTATTGTGTTTGAGAAATTTACCAACCAAAATATAAATACCAGACTAAACCCTGATAGAGCATGTATCCACCACATTCTCACTTGCGTAACGGTGCGTGTGCATAGCCTAATGGATATCGCCATTGACAATGGAATCGGTGGTGCTGAGCTCAAATACAGGGTGCCCCCATCCCCCTAAAATGCAACCCATGGAATCGTTAATGGTACAAATAAACTCTATTCTATGTCTGATTGGTCTACTAAGGTCTAGTCATGAATGCTTAACAGTCCGTGTTATATCGCCGTTCAGCGATAAGCACACGGCTGGATACAACGTGTAAAATTGTCAATAATTCTGACTCACTCATATCTTGGCACTGCTTTGATTTGGGCTGTTTTAATCAACGTTGGGATAAATGGCTTTAAAAGGGAGCGCGGGCGTGGTTAGCGTAATGGATACCGTCAATGACTATGTAATCGATCATGCACATTTCAAATTGAATCTAATCTATGTTGTTCTTGAATTGATTCAGTTCAGTAATAATCTGGGATTGTTTTGGATGATTTTATCCACAGATAAAAATCTAGGGGTTAAAGTCCGGTGAGTGTGAAGCCCATTTAGAAGCACACCTACTGATGAGACAATCGCCAAAGTGTCATCGCATATAATTGAACGGCGATCAAATAAGGATTGTAAGATTCATGACGCCATTTTGCTGAACAAGTTAGACATAGACTGACGTTTATTTAGTTGGTTGCATTGTAGAAAAGAGTGTGAATAACGATTTTATAGATGGCATATTTGGGGGTCACTTTGTACGATCGGATCTTTGGTGTTTAATCAAACACTAATACCGTAAGAATGGACATGAATCTGCAACTTTCCATATGGATGAAATAGTAAATCGTGTTCAATTAATCAAATATAATGAATCATTTACAATAAGTATTACGTTTCAGTATTTAATGACCCAAACGTTGTTGATATGCCGTAAAATAGACAAACAAAATAAGGCGAATAATACAAACTGTGTCATTAAAATATCATGTCGCACAGAATGCTGATAATTCACAATGTAAACAAGATGTGTACTTATCATACGGGAAAAGCAGTAGGTGAAAAATATATTAATCAAACCAGAGATTCTGATAAGGGAGGTAATATGTTGTAATTCACTTGGTCCACGGAAACAATGCAATACAATAAATACGCGTTGACGGTGTTGGTGAACACCGGTGTTTATTTATATTCTTCCTGGTAATGATTCATAAGATCGAGAGGAAACACATCAACAAAACTAATTGTTAAATATTCAACAAATGATTTTCTTAAAATCCTGTGGATTTCATTGGGGTAGTTGTTGAAAAGAACTTCGCAGTTTTCAGTTTGTGAAAAATAGTGATGTAGTTGTTTAGAATAACTTCACATTAAATGTTTGTAAAATAACTTCGCATTTAGCAGTTTGTGAAAAATAGTGATGTAGTTGTTTAGAATAACTTCATATTAAATGTTTGTAAAATAACTTCGCATTTAGCAGTTTGTGAAAAATAGTGATGTAGTTGTTTAGAATAACTTCATATTAAATGTTTGTAAAATAACTTCGCATTTAGCAGTTTGTGAAAGAACGCTGATATAGTAGGTCGTTACAAAAATAAGTAACATAAATTTAACAGTAGTAATGCTCAAATCGGTCAATATTTAAATCTTCATAAACAACATAAGAAGGCTAAGGTCATGTTTTGCCATGTTCATCATTGAAAGGCTTGAAAAATAATTTCTATCTGAAGAAGATTATAAATGATTGTTACGTTAGGATAACTACAGACATAGTAAATACATGAATAAATGAAATAGAATGAATAAAAAAACTAAACTAAATCAACATCTAAAGTAGCAATTAATAACAAAATAAATAGAAAAGTAATTATTCCAATAATACACGTGCTGAAACAAAGTCAACTGTTAACAGTACACATAAACAAAACAAAGGAAAATGATGTCGAGTAAAAGTCAGCCGAGCCTCTGTTTGTAAAAAGCTCAACAATTGGTTAATGAAAACATAAACCGATGGGAGAGTAATAACAACAAATCTGATTGGTTAGTTAGCTACACCTAACATCAAGCGGATATATAAAAACGAACCATAACAAAGACACTGTGTTCTTAGCCTGACGAGTCCCTGCAGAGATGAAACGTTGACGCCTCTGTGTAGCTTAATTGCCATGAATATATTTTTATACTTTGCTACTTTGCTCTATTTACGCATTAAGCACTGTTGAAGTAAATACTGAAAATTAGTACACAATATATCATATCACCTTATAATATTATACATGACATAATATATATATATATATATATATATATATATATATATATATATATATATATATATATATATATATATATACTGAAACAGATGGAACAGCGTTTAACAAAATGACCTTGTATCCAG
This sequence comes from Sepiola atlantica, assembly GCA_963556195.1. NCBI lineage: Eukaryota > Metazoa > Mollusca > Cephalopoda > Sepiida > Sepiolidae > Sepiola > Sepiola atlantica. Next base: position 80,440,847 of record OY744521.1, read on the forward strand.
GACAAGATGCAATACAAACTAAAACAACACTGGAAAGACGGAATGTTTATTTGAAAAGGCAATTGCACATTTGTTGGCAGCTGCCATTTCGGTAAGTCTACTTTAAAATTGAAAGCTTCTTCTACAAAAGAAATTTACGTTGTTTTTATAATCTCTTAACACCTTCACATTGTTTGTGTGTATGTGCATCCTGAAGACAACAAACCACAGACTTAGCGCCATCTCTTGTAATTTGGTATTTTCTTTGAAGTGTTCTCGTCTTCCGAGACACTTTTTGTTTCTGTTGTGCGCCATTGATGTCTCTGAAGCTGAAACAGTACGGGCGCTTCGCGTGAAGAGCGCCATCTAACACAAAGGGAACTGACGTTAATCTCACATGAAATAGTCAATGACTTTGCCGGGTTAGAGTGTAAGGATGTTTTTGCTGGCAATTTGATAAATCCCGAGGTGAAAGCTACAAAAGCCTACGGGACAAAAGAGTTTTAAAGAGACATCTGTGAACAACGGTAATCGCTAATAAATAAAATAGTAGACAGAACAACAGCCTGAGTTCGTACACATACACGCACACACACACACACACACACACACACATATATATATATATATATATATATATATATATATATATATATATATATATATATATATATATATATATATATTATTTCATGTATCCACATAAAATGCTATACGTAGATATAATTTTTTAAGTATCAATTTTCAGTATTTACTTCAACAGTGCTCGATACGTAAGTAGAGCTTGGTAGTATGTTATGAGAATAGAACAATAGAATAGGAAATAAGAAGTAAAATCAACCGAACCTTTGTTTGTGAGAGGCCCAACGATTGGCTAGGAGAACAACACATAATCTGATTGGTTCACCAGCTAGACGTGTATATACAAACACCAGGTAAAACTAACTCCATGCATTTTAGCCTGACGATTCCCTCTAGGTATAAAACGTGAAAACCACTGTGTATCTTAATTACCATGAATATATTTTCATAACTTACTATATATATATATATATATATATATATATATATATATATATATATATATATATATATATATCAACAGACCGCTGTTTCGTGTTTTTTCAGGACTCATCAGGGTGGTTAGACGGAATAGACACATTAACCTGGAAATTCGAACCCCACAAATAATTCACTACCGTTTGAGCTAAGGTGCCTACTTATGTTAATGGAATATATATATATATATATATATATATATATATATATATATATATATATATATATATATATATATATATATATATATATATATATAAGGAGATTTAGTGAATTAGAACAACAAGTCTATTATGG